>LR812542.1:4617731-4750231 GCA_903798195.1 Danio kyathit
ATGATAATGCAGATTCTTTATGAAGCAACAATTGAAATTAGCACTTCTGAAAGTGCTCCCAAAGTCCTTTGTTAGGCGTGATATGTGAGAAAATGTGTTGTTAGCATAAAGCTCTTTCAGGTTCAGTCTGTGTCGAGTTCCCTCGATAACCTCAATGACATGCTGATGAGCAGGAGAGAATATTTAGAGGTTTTTCTTGAGAAAACTAGCAAATATGTCATTTAAAATGATGCGCTTATAACAGAGCTGCACGATTCTGGCTAAAAGGAGAATCGCGATTTTTTGCTTAAAATAAAGATCACGATTTTCTCACGATTCTGTAGATGTAAAATAAAGGTTAATATGAGTCGGCTATTATTATTGTTATTTCAGAATACAACTATTCATTATTCTGATGTTGAATTATTGTGTTTGAGACATATGCTTGCAATCTGTCATTGACAACATTATTAGACCTTTTTTTCTACTGGTGAAATCACATTTGTCATTATCAGATTCCGTCTTGCATTATATTCAACATTATATAGGCTAGAGTAGGTATACTGACACTGTTAAACATTTATTCTCATGCACAACACACTGTGTTCGTTATGAAAAAAAATCATGTCGTAATCATAACTCTAAAATGCGATATGATTATTTATGATGATGATTATTTAAATGATGTGTGTGCGCTTTCGGTTTCATTTTTACTGCTAAGTGTGGTTCAGACTTCCCGCGCGGCTCCCAAACGATCGCTCTGTGCCACAAACTGAATGTTATTTACAACTTTATTACCTGTTATTCACAACCTATGCAAGTTCTGTTCACTAAAGTGAGCATCATTCACAAGCCAGCACCCGCCCTCTCTGTGGTAACAGCTCTGGACCATCATCATTTAAATACAGTGTAAATTCGCTAAAGTTGATCCTGGACCATCATCATTTAAATACAGTGTAAATTCACTAATGTTGATCCTGGACCATCATCATTTAAATACAGTGTAAATTCACTAATGTTGATCCTGGACCATCATCATTTAAATACAGTGTAAATTCACTAATGTTGATCCTGGACCATCATCATTTAAATACAGTGTAAATTCACTAATGTTGATCCTGGGCAATCATAAACATTTAAATACAGTGTAAATTCGCTAATGTTGATCCTGGACCATCATCATTTAAATACAGTGTAAATTCACTAAAGTTGATCCTGGACCATCATCATTTAAATACAGTGTAAATTCGCTACTGTTGATCCTGGACCATCATCATTTAAATACAATGTAAATTCACTAATGTTGATCCTGGACCATCATCATTTAAATACAGTGTAAATTCACTAATGTTGATCCTGGACCATCATCATTTAAATACAGTGTAAATTCGCTAATGTTGATCCTGGACCATCATCATTTAAATACAGTGTAATTTCGCTAATGTTGATCCTGGACCATCATCATTTAAATACAGTGTAAATTCACTAATGTTGATCCTGGACCATCATCATTTAAATACAGTGTAAATTCACTAATGTTGATCCTGGACCATCATCAGTTAAATACAGTGTAAATACACTAATGTTGATCCTGGACCATCATCATTTAAATAGTGTAAATTCATTAATGTTGATCCTGGACCATCATAAACATTTAAATACAATGTAAATTCACCAATGTTGATCCTGGACCATCATCATTTAAATACAGTTTAAATTCACTAATGTTGATCCTGGACCATCATCATTTAAATACAGTGTAAATTCACTAAAGTTGATCCTGGACCATCATCATTTAAATACAGTGTAAATTCACTACTGTTGATCCTGGACCATCATCATTTAAATACAGTGTAAATTCACTAATGTTGATCCTGGACCATCATCATTTAAATACAGTGTAAATTCACTAATGTTGATCCTGGACCATCATCATTTAAATACAGTGTAAATTCACTAATGTTGATCCTGGACCATCATCATTTAAATACAATGTAAATTCACTAATGTTGATCCTGGACCATCATCATTTAAATACAGTGTAAATTCACTAATGTTGATCCTGGACCATCATCATTTAAATACAGTGTAAATTCACTAATGTTGATCCTGGACCATCATCATTTAAATACAGTGTAAAGTCACTAAAGTTGATCCTGGACCATCATAATTTAAATACAGTGTAAATTCGCTAATGTTGATCCTGGACCATCATCATTTAAATACAGTGTAAATTCACTACTGTTGATCCTGGACCATCATCATTTAAATACAGTGTAAATTCACTAAAGTTGATCCTGGACCATCATAAACATTTAAATACAGTGTAAATTCGCTAATGTTGATCCTGGACCATCATTATATAAATACAATGTAAATTCACCAATGTTGATCCTGGACCATCATAAACATTTAAATACAGTGTAAATTCGCTAATGTTGATCCTGGACCATCATTATATAAATACAATGTAAATTCACTAATGTTGATCCTGGACCATCATAAACATTTAAATACAGTGTAAATTCGCTAATGTTGATCCTGGACCATCATTATATAAATACAATGTAAATTCACTAATGTTGATCCTGGACCATCATCATTTAAATACAGTGTAAATTCGCTAATGTTGATCCTGGACCATCATCATTTAAATTCAGTGTGAATTCACTAATGTTGATCCTGGACCATCATCAGTTAAATACAGTGTAAATTCATTAATGTTGATCCTGGACCATCATCATTTAAATACAGTGTAAATTCACTAATGTTGATCCTGGACCATCATCATTTAAATACAGTGTAAATTCACTAATGTTGATCCTGGACCATCATCATTTAAATACAGTGTAAATTCACTAATGTTGATCCTGGACCATCATCATTTAAATACAGTGTAAATTCACTACTGTTGATCCTGGACCATCATCATTTAAATACAGTGTAAATTCACCAATGTTGATCCTGGACCATCATCATTTAAATACAGTGTAAATTCGCTACTGTTGATCCTGGACCATCATCATTTAAATACAGTGTAAATTCACCAATGTTGATCCTGGACCATCATCATTTAAATACAGTGTAAATTCACCAATGTTGATCCTGGACCATCATCATTTAAATACAGTGTAAATTCGCTAATGTTGATCCTGGACCATCATCATTTAAGTACAGTGTAAATTCACTAATGTTGATCCTGGACCATCATCATTTAAATACAGTGTAAATACGCTAATGTTGATCCTGGACCATCATCATTTAAATACAGTGTAAATTCGCTAATGTTGATCCTGGACCATCATCATTTAAATACAGTGTAAATTCACTAATGTTGATCCTGGACCATCATCATTTAAATACAGTGTAAATTCACTAATGTTGATCCTGGACCATCATCATTTAAATACAGTGTAAATTCACTAATGTTGATCCTGGACCATCATCATTTAAATACAGTGTAAATTCGCTAATGTTGATCCTGGACCATCATCATTTAAATACAGTGTAAATTCACTAATGTTGATCCTGGGCAATCATAAACATTTAAATACAGTGTAAATTCGCTAATGTTGATCCTGGACCATCATCATTTAAATACAGTGTAAATTCGCTAATGTTGATCCTGGACCATCATCATTTAAATACAGTGTAAATTCACTAATGTTGATCCTGGACCATCATCATTTAAATACAGTGTAAATTCACTAAAGTTGATCCTGGACCATCACCATTTAAATACAGTGTAAATTCACTAATGTTGATCCTGGACCATCATCATTTAAATAGTGTAAATTCACTAATGTTGATCCTGGACCATCATCATTTAAATAGTGTAAATTCACTAATGTTGATCCTGGACCATCATCATTTAAATACAGTTTAAATTCACTAATGTTGATCCTGGACCATCATCATTTAAATACAGTGTAAATTCACTAAAGTTGATCCTGGACCATCATCATTTAAATACAGTGTAAATTCGCTAATGTTGATCCTGGACCATAATCAGATAAATACAGTGTAAATTCACTACTGTTGATCCTGGACCATCATCATTTAAATACAGTGTAAATTCACTAATGTTGATCCTGGACCATCATCATTTAAATACAGTGTAAATTCACTAATGTTGATCCTGGACCATCATCATTTAAATACAGTGTAAATTCACTAATGTTGATCCTGGACCATCATCATTTAAATACAATGTAAATTCACTAATGTTGATCCTGGACCATCATCATTTAAATACAGTGTAAATTCACTAATGTTGATCCTGGACCATCATCATTTAAATACAGTGTAAATTCACTAATGTTGATCCTGGACCATCATCATTTAAATACAGTGTAAATTCACTAATGTTGATCCTGGACCATCATCATTTAAATACAGTGTAAAGTCACTAAAGTTGATCCTGGACCATCATAATTTAAATACAGTGTAAATTCGCTAATGTTGATCCTGGACCATCATCATTTAAATACAGTGTAAATTCACTACTGTTGATCCTGGACCATCATCATTTAAATACAGTGTAAATTCACTAAAGTTGATCCTGGACCATCATAAACATTTAAATACAGTGTAAATTCGCTAATGTTGATCCTGGACCATCATTATATAAATACAGTGTAAATTCACTACTGTTGATCCTGGACCATCATCATTTAAATACAGTGTAAATTCATTAATGTTGATCCTGGACCATCATCATTTAAATACAGTGTAAATTCACTAATGTTGATCCTGGACCATCATCATTTAAATACAGTGTAAATTCACTAATGTTGATCCTGGACCATCATCATTTAAATACAGTGTAAATTCACTAATGTTGATCCTGGACCATCATCATTTAAATACAGTGTAAATTCACTAATGTTGATCCTGGGACAATCATAACATTTAAATACAGTGTAAATTCGCTAATGTTGATCCTGGACATCATCATTTAAATACAGTGTAAATTCACTACTGTTGATCCTGGACCATCATCATTTAAATACAGTGTAAATTCACCAATGTTGATCCTGGACCATCAGCATTTAAATACAGTGTAAATTCGCTACTGTGTGATCCTGGACCATCATCATTAAATACAGTGTAAATTCCACCAATGTTGATCCTGGACCATCATCATTAAATACAGTGTAAATTCACCAATGTTGATCCTGGACCATCATCATTTAAATACAGTGTAAATTCACTAATGTTGATCCTGGACCATCATCATTTAAATACAGTGTAAAATCACTAATGTTGATCCTGGACCATCATAAACATTTAAATACAATTCATTAATGTTGATCCTGGACCATCATCATTTAAATACAGTGTAAAATCACTAATGTTGATCCTGGACCATCATCAGTTAAATACAGTGTAAATTCGCTAATGTTGATCCTGGACCATCATCATTTAAATACAGTGTAAAATCACTAATGTTGATCCTGGACCATCATCATTTAAATACAGTGTAAATTCACTAATGTTGATCCTGGACCATCATCATTTAAATACAGTGTAAAATCACTAAAGTTGATCCTGGACCATCATAACCATTTAAATACAGTGTAAATTCATTAATGTTGATCCTGGACCATCATCATTTAAATACAGTGTAAAATCACTAAAGTTGATCCTGGACCATCATAAACATTTAAATACAGTGTAAATTCACCAATGTTGATCCTGGACCATCATCATTTAAATACAGTGTAAATTCACTAATGTTGATCCTGGACCATCATCATTTAAATACAGTGTAAATACACTAATGTTGATCCTGGACAATCATCATTTAAATACAGTGTAAATTCATTAATGTTGATCCTGGACCATCATCATTTAAATACAGTGTAAATTCACTAATGTTGATCCTGGACCATCATCATTTAAATACAGTGTAAATACACTAATGTTGATCCTGGACCATCATCATTTAAATACAGTGTAAATTCGCTAATGTTGATCCTGGACCATCATCATTTAAATACAGTGTAAATTCGCTAATGTTGATCCTGGACCATCATCATTTAAATACAGTGTAAATTCACTAATGTTGATCCTGGACCATCATAAACATTTAAATACAGTGTAAATTCACTAATGTTGATCCTGGACCATCATCATTTAAATACAGTGTAAATTCACTAATGTTGATCCTGGACCATCATCATTTAAATACAGTGTAAATTCGCTAATGTTGATCCTGGACCATCATCTTTTAAATACAGTGTAAATTCACTAATGTTGATCCTGGACCATCATCATTTAAATACAGTGGAAATTGGCTAATGTTGATCCTGGACCATCATCATTTAAATACGGTGTAAATTCGCTAATGTTGATCCTGGACCATCATCATTTAAATACAGTGTAAATTCATTAATGTTGATCCTGGACCATCATCATTTAAATACAGTGTAAATACACTAATGTTGATCCTGGACCATCATCATTTAAATACAGTGTAAATTCACTAATGTTGATCCTGGACCATCATCATTTAAATACAGTGTAAATTCATTAATGTTGATCCTGGACCATCATCATTTAAATACAGTGTAAATTCACTAATGTTGATCCTGGACCATCATCATTTAAATACAGTGTAAATTCGCTAATGTTGATCCTGGACCATCATCATTTAAATACAGTGTAAATTCATTAATGTTGATCCTGGACCATCATCATTTAAATACAGTGTAAATACACTAATGTTGATCCTGGACCATCATCATTTAAATACAGTGTAAATTCACCAATGTTGATCCTGGACCATCATCATTTAAATACAGTGTAAATACACTAATGTTGATCCTGGACCATCATCATTTAAATACAGTGTAAAATCACTAAAGTTGATCCTGGACCATCATAAACATTTAAATACAGTGTAAATTCACTAATGTTGATCCTGGACCATCATCATTTAAGTACAGTGTAAATTCATTACTGTTGATCCTGGACCATCATCATTTAAATACAGTGTAAATTCACTAATGTTGATCCTGGACCATCATCATTTAAATACAGTGTAAATTCACCAATGTTGATCCTGGACCATCATCATTTAAATACAGTGTAAATTCACTACTGTTGATCCTGGACCATCATCATTTAAGTACAGTGTAAATTCACTAATGTTGATCCTGGACCATCATCATTTAAATACAGTGTAAATTCACTACTGTTGATCCTGGACCATCATCATTTAAATACAGTGTAAATTCACTAATGTTGATCCTGGATCATCATCATTTAAATACAGTGTAAATTCACCAATGTTGATCCTGGACCATCATCATTTAAATACAGTGTAAATTCACTAAAGTTGATCCTGAGCTCACGACACGGTCAGCTCACGTCACGTGTGTTTTCGCAGCCGTGAATACATCATTACATCATACATGAAGACAGAAATGACATTTGTGGGTGAATTATACCTTATAAATACAGTATGTGAGTCTTTCAACACCATTTGGACGTGTCCACGTTGCTAAACATTGTATGTAAAACAACGTGAAGACTTGTGCGGCCGCCTTTGCTTGTCTCTAAAACTTGAAAATATGATTGGCAAAATCGTATAAATGCTGGACTAAGATCGTCTAGGGCAGAGGTGTCAAACTCAGTTCCTGGAGGGCCGCAGCCCTGCACAGTTTAGTTCCAACCCTGCTTCAACACACTTACCTGTAGGTTTCAAACAAGCCTGAAGGGCTCAATTGGCTTGGTTAGGTGTGTTTAATTAGGGTTGGAACTAAACTGTGCAGAGCTGTGGCCCTCCAGGAACTGAGTTTGACACCTGTGGTCTAGGGGGTCGAATCGAGATCGCGATCTTTTTACGATTAATTGTGCAGCTCTAGCTTATAATGGAAGTCAGTGGTGTAAACAGTAAATCCCTGTTGAAGAAAAAAATGTAAGCTTATATATCAATTGCGCCTTTATTTCTGGTAATTATGACTCTGTATATCCACGTACAAACGGTTATTTCATATTCCACACTTTATGACTTTATAACTCATGATAATACAACTTTATATTAGACATGAGATGATAACTGTTTTTAAAGTATACCGTGGTTTGGAAAAGTGAAGGTTTTAAAACCACCAAAATTTAAGGTATGTATTTTTCTGTTCATTCAAATATTCTGTTTTAAATTGTACAGAAATCTGTGTTGAAACAGATGAACACAGCAGAATGATTGATAAAATTATTTAATTTGAATTATTTAGCCTGACATCCCAGCAGGCACACAACATCATAAGACCTTAGTATTAGGTTAAATGTAGGTCGTGACGTCAGGTGACCAAAATTCAATGTCTAGCCAGCGTCTAACGACAACGTTAATTTGACGTCCAATAATGACATCAAATTATGTTGATATTAGGTTGTGTTGGAAAGTAACCAAAATCCAACATCTTAAACCAACATCATATTGACGTCAAATACTGACATTTATTCGTCAGGTACGGCAACCAAAATTCAACATCTGACTTCATAGTGGTAACATGCACACAACATCAAGCTGTAACATCATTTAACGTTGATATTTGGTCGATTTAAGGTTGGACATTGATGTCAGCCTGACGTTGGGTTCTGATGTCAACCCAATTTTCATTTCCAAACAAAATGCAACATCCTCATCTGACGTCATGTTGACATCCTGTTCCTGCTGGGATGTTTACTGTTCCAAAATATTTGAAATGTTTCTCAAAATGAAATATATTTTGTTCAAAGGGGAAAAAGCTTTTGTTTTTTACCCAGACAATTAAAAAGAACATATTTTGGAGCAGTAATCACAATACTGTGAAACCGTGATATTTTTATCCAAGGTTATCATACCGTCAGAATCTTAAACCGGCCCATGCCTACTTTATATATAGCAATGCAGCATTAAATCGTGCGATTACAACTTTATTTTATTATAATTGAAACGTCACAAAACACAATGAGCCTGTAACAGGTCATTCACACAGAACGCGCTAATTTTCAATTGTTTTTTTATGTAACCACAAACATGATAAGACATTAATGTCAATTCCAAAGCGGTCAGCCAATCAGAAGAACCCAGAGGCGGAGCAAGCATTTCAAGCTTTTTGTTTACAGTAGCAAGTTGGCATGACAACTGTTTAATTTAAGGGCAACATGGCGGAGGAGGAGCTTTTCTTTAAAACCCATTCCTGAACTACATTAAATGGAGCGATGTGTTCGGTGTGAAAACTAATTGTACATTTTTCTGTCATCATACGACTTTAAATCTTCCAATTGTAACTTTATTTTTATATTCGCAGCTTTAGTCTAACAATTGAATTTAAAGCTCACACTTTGACTTATGTTGACTTATATAATCCAAATATTACTTTATTACTTTTCTTGTAATTGCAACTTTTTGTTTCTCGTAATTGAAAGGTTGTTTTCACTTTTTACTTTGATAATGTTACACATATAAGCAATTACTTTATTACTTACATTGTCTTCAAGGGGTGGTGAACTGCTGAAAAAAACCTAAGCATTTATAGTAAACTGGATTTTTTTTTTAAACAGATTACACATTTGCATTGATAAAGTTGCAATATTGTAATACTGTATAATACACTACAGTTAAAAAAGAAAATCATTGTAAGTCTACTATAAAGCATGGCAAAAGTTTAAAACATAATGATTTAAAATGTGCTTTAAAGTGAAATGTAATATGCAAAGAGCACTATACTTAAGTGTATTCAATTCAACTTTAGTTCTATAGCGCTTTTTTATAGCAGCTTAACCGATTAAGTTCTATTAAATAAAAACTGCTTCAGTCCAGTTTTCACGGTTGAAGTTCAGTTTCGTTCAGTGTAATGTAAATGTCACTGGAAGGTTTACTTTAAGTCAGTTTTACTTAATTGATAGTGTATCATCTGTAAGTAGTTATTTTTTTTTATATATAAAAAGATATTAAAAATACACTATTTTACCCATCTTCATCTTTTTAAAATAGTTTCAGCTCAAGAGGTAATATATAAAGCTTTACAGCTCAAATAACACACATTTCTGTGCAGAAAATAAAGTAATTTAATGTAATTAAAAGTAATTTTCTTAAGTTTTAGCATGCTTCACAGACAGATTTTGAATTTCTTTAATGCGTTTTGTGTGAAGCATAAAGTATATCATGATGCACCAGTTCATTTGTGCATATACAGTATACATCATGCTGTGTTCTAGCATGCAGCCATTTTTCATTCATCATTTTATGTTTTTAAAGGCGCCATATACTGCATTGATTTAATAAGTAGACTGATGTCTACATAGCAGGTTTATGGCTTCGGTAAGTAAAAAAAAATCTCCAGAAAAGGTTTCATAAGCTCATTTATTACTTCATAAAATACATATAGAATCAGAAGGTCCATGATTGACCATATATGGTTTGTGTCATGAATATTAATGAGCTCAGCTCTTATAAACACACATGCAGGCACACACACAGAGCATGATGTACGCTGAACAGACATTTCTGCATAAGTAATACACATAGCGAACTGCACTTAAAAATACTTCATAGCATTTATGTTAACAATTATCTAAATGTATGCAGACTGATGGAAATTGCTCATTCTGTTTAGATCATCCAGAGTCTTTGGTTCATCTTTTTTATGAATGTCAACATGATATGAAAGAATTTTTGCATTACTTATTTTGTATGTCCAAGACAAATTAGGTTTTAGATGTAATTTGACCCCCAAAGATTTTATATTTTGACTCAAACAATTTATCTGTGGAATTTATAATGAATCTTTTGATTTTATTTGGTAAATTTCATATTCATAAATGTAGATTAAAAAAATTCTAACCCTTGTTTAAAGGTAATTATTATAGATTTTCATTTATATATAGACTTTCTCCAGTATATTAATAGCAAGAAATGTCAAGATACAATTATAGTTGCAAAAGGAGTTGAAGTTAATCGAATAGTAAACTTGCTGTCAGTTGGGTAGGTAAAATATTCCTTTAGTTAAATTGTCATTGTAAAGGTTTCTATATTGAAGTTGTGTTTTTATTTATTTTGAAGCTTATTTTATGTTTTAAGTTACGTTTGTATTATTGAGATATCTTGTAATAATTGTATATTTGCTGTTTTTAAATACAAATAAAAAACGCTGAACACGGACAAATATAAACCCAATCAGAGTAACATTAACCTATTTTGCTCACCAGATATGTTGTGGATAAGCACTTAAATATATTAAACTTGACAGAAGAGAGTGATAGAGAAGTATCGCGATGTATTTTGAAGCTATACTGTCAAAGAAAACACAGCCAGGACTTAGTATCAACTTCAGTATGAACATGACAGTTGAGCTGAGGGATTTGACACGATTCAGCGGTATACATGTGTTTTCTGAAACACACGCATCAAATTTCACTGTAAACACGATAAATAAACAAAAGATGTAACTAACCATGCCTTATGCCTCTTCAGAGTAAAGATGTGTGATCTGTAAATCTTGCATTTTGCGTCCTGGCGCGAGTTTGAACATGCCTCGTGCTCCCAGTAACGCACAGTAAACAAATTGGCGCTCGCGTTTTCAAAATAAAAGTCCCACATACATAGTGAGTAAAATATACGCTTGAAATAAGTAAAAGAGAAAGATTATCCCTGTTGTATCACTAGAAAACGTTTGGCTTATCAAACGCAGCCCGAGGCGTGCATATTTATGATTTCCGATCTTTTTCTATTATCTCAGAGCTGCATATGAGTTGAGTCCGGACGAACGACCCAAATTAGTCATACAGGCAAATGCGAAGGGCATGGCCTGAGAGTCTCTGTCATATTTTTAGGACAACTTAATTGTTTTATGTTCAGTCCACTTAAATTTATTAAGTTAACTTATTTGATTTGCATTGGGACAACATGAATCAATTGTGTGGAACCCTGTATTTTTTTAGTGTGTAAAGCCACTGTAGTCTCTCGCTCTTCATCTGTGTGTGTGTGTGTGTGTGTGTGTGTGTGTGTGTGTATGTTTATTTTATGTTGGACACAAGCTTGTCTTCAAAAGTTAGCTAAATCTGTCAAAACCCTCGCTTTGGGAGCATCACCGCAAGTTAAAAATGACTCATAAATAAAGTAAATGTTTCCTCTTTATTATTAATTCATGAAGTTGTCTTTTTAATAATTTTGAAGTTTACCTTTGGGATTTGTCCCAGTCTGTAGCAATTATCATTGTTATTTACCTAAAAAAATAGGAAAGTCTGTTATAAATAAATGTGTTGTTAGCAATTTCAAAAAGTTGCTTATGTTTTATCACGTTAGCTGGTTTGTAACATGTTTTAACACATGAACCCTGATTTAATTGAGTAGTAAGAGTGTTTTTGTTGCTAGATTGTTCAGCAGGTTTGCATGGATTAACATGTTAATAAGCCTGATAGCCTACTAGCATGTTTACAACATGTTTAGTACATTGTGAAGCTAAATGAACATGCTATTAGTATGTTGTAACACTGTTAGCACAAAATGGCATGTTTATAACATGTTTTAACTCTGTACATGTTGCTACTATGCTTTTAACCTTCATTAGCTTCTGCTAGTATGTGTTTGGAACATTTGACATGTTGCTAGGATGAAGTGGTATGATGTTAATATGTTTTACCTTTATGCTAAGATGGTTAGAATGTTTCAACACAGGGCTAACTTGATTAGCACATGTTTTGCATTAATAAACATGATACTAGCATGTTTACAGCATGTTTAGTACATTGTGAGGATAAATTAAGTATGTTGTAACACTGTTAGCACAAAATGGCAAGCTAATAACATGTTCTAACTCTGTACATGTTGCTACTATGTATTTAACCCTTGCTAGCTTCTTATAACATTGTGCTAATATGAATTAAAACGTTGTTTGTGTGTTTCTGTAATATTTGGCATGTTACTAGGACGAAGTCATATGTTTTTAATATGTTTTTCCACTAGGCTAGCATACATTAGCATGTTTCTAAGATGTTTAGTATGTTTCACTTGATTAGCACATGGTTTGCATTAATAAACATGATACTAGAATGTTTAGTACATTGTAAAGATAAATGAACATGCTACTAGTATGTTGTAACACTGTTAGCACAAAATGACATGCTAATAACATGTTTTAACTCTGTACATGTTGCTACTGTGTATTTAACCTTTGCTAGCTTCTTATAACATAGTGGTAACATGAATTAGCATGTTGCTAGTATGTTTCTAGCAAGTTTGTTACATGTTTTAACACTGTTATTATATGGTAACAATATAATTAGTATTTTTGTTAGCATTTATCTAATCCGACTTTAAATAATTTGTTTTAATGTGTTTAACGCACGGCTAACATAAATAGACATTGGTGTTTCTGTTAAAGATGTGTTTTACCTGAGGTGTAGCTCTAGTTGTGAATAGAGGAAGCGCAGCAGTGCTCGTCTAGTGGTGATTTCTGCATGGCAATCATTGACCACCAGCCCCTGGTCACTGATGTACTCTCCATTAATGCATTTGGTACCGGAGGAGAGCGCCACCACTTGAGCATGTCTCAGATCCAGACCTGATCGAAACAAACACACAGGAAGTCAACACACAGCAGCATAATACTGGAACTGAGTTTAGTGGCATCACACATTTAATATGTAAAAAGCCAGTATACAGTCATTTACGTGGATGCATTAATCGGTGGCTAGTTCAAGGTTGCTAGTTCAAGTCCTGATTATTTCTGTGTGGAGTTTGGTGTTGGTTTCCTCTGGGTGCTCTGGTTTCCCCCACAGTCCAAACACATGCGCTATAAGTGAATTGAATGAACTAAATTGACCGTAGTGTATGAGTGTGTGTGTGTGAATGTGAGTGTGTAGGGTGTTTCTCAGTACTGGGTTGCGACTGGAAAGGCATCCGCTGAATAAAACATATGCTGGAATAGCTGGCAGTTCATTCCGCTGTGGTGACCCCTGATAAATCAGAGACTAAACCAAAGGAAAATGAATGAATGAATGTTCATCTGAAAGCTGATATTCTTACATCATAAATTTTGTTTCCATTATTATGTGACACATAGGCAGAATTATTATATGACCTAAGACCTAAGATCATAAAGTTTTACCCCATTTTCATAGTGGCATGTGACCCATTAAAATGAAGCAGCATATAGTACATGCGTTTTATAAAGACGGCTACAACCATAAATTGTGCTGTAGTCCACAGTAAAAGCGGTTCTTGCTGATGTTCTCCACACAAGGATGAGTAACTGGTCATCAGTGCACAAAGCTTTTCTGTGACATTTTCATCAGCCACAGCAAGACCAAACCCACAAGCCCGGCACAAACCGTCTCCAGCTGCCAGCATGCCCGTCCCACAGCTGCTGGGTCTCGATACGGACAGACAGGGTTTCTGCACCGAGAGCAGCTCAAGCGTGTGAGCCGATGTCTCAGCATGCTTAGCCATAAAGCTCTGGGTGCTGGAAAAGAATATATATCTCCCCATCGCTTCAAAAATTTAGTGTTCACCGCCTCGTGTAGACCTGCAGGCTAGAGGCAACATATGAGCTTTTATCAGTCGGGACCCAGACGGAATTGCACGGCGTGGCCCGGCCGCCACCAGCGCGGCTGCCTGGCAATAACAATAATAAAAACTAATATTGAGGTGGGGTTAAAGGCATAGCCTTTGAAATCCATTCTTCCACCTCTCACTGCCTGCTGAACTGAGAGAGAGCGAGTGTGCATGTGTGTGTGTGTGTGAGAGACAGAAAGTAACAAACCATCATCTAAACGGATGACTGTACAGTTGTGTATTTTATATGTATCATTATTTATAATTGTATTGTTATTAATATATTTATTAGTATTAATATATATTTATTTAATATTTTTCCCTTGCATTATCTTCTTAATAATCCTATTTTACACTTGATGATGATTAATTGACTTTAAAAAAAATTGTAAACTTTAAGCCTTAATTTTTTTTTTTAAGTAAATGAAGCACAGTTGAGGTCAGAATTATTAGCCCTCCTGTTCAATTTTAATTCTTTTATATATTTTTTTTCCCAATTTCTGTTTAAAGTAAAGGTTTATAGGGGAAATCACACAACTTTTGTCCTTTTTTATGATATTGATTTCTATTTTTGAGAATGATTTGAGGTATATTATATATATATATATACACACATACACTCCCGTGGCCATTTTATATCAAAGTGGATATTTAGCCACACCATATTGCTGTTTCGTAACATCTAGTTTTTATGAGGTGGATTGTTAGCTCAACGCAATTGCACTATGGACAATTTAGCTTACCCAATTCACCTATAACGCATGTGTGGGGGAAACTGGAGCACCTGGAGGAAACCCACGTGACCAACTGACCCAGCCAGGGCTCGAACCAGCGACCTTCTTCCAGAAAGGCAACAGCGCTACCCATTGTGCCACTGTGTCGCCATATATATATATATATACACATACATACATACACACGCACACAAACACGCACACACACACACACACACACACATATATATATATATATATATATATATATATATATATATATATATATATATATATATATAATTTTTACTGTATATAACTTAGACATATCATTTTGATTTTATTTAGACATTAACATCATTTGTATTATTTATTTTATGAGGCATTTAATGTATTTGGAGGAGTTTAATTTAAAGGTATTTTAATCACATTTTCACAATTTGATGTCCAAATCATTCAGACAGTTATTAAGCAGAAGAAATGTAGCAAAGCGTTACTTTTTAGTTTTATTGATTGTATTTAATAACCAATAAAACCATTGTGGGTCGGCTTGCAATAGCTATACTCTACTATCAGAGCATAGTAGGGCCCCAAATTCTTTCTGCTTAGGGCCCCCGAATGTACAGGAGCCTGCCTATAGAATGTCATGGGATCTCACTTGTCACCTAATATGGAAACTGTTAAAAGATTAAAAGATCATTTTTACATTGCAGCGCAAACTCAAAAAAATGAGTCATGTTCTTCTTTACGCACACTATTATACCAACTCCACTTTTCCATCAATCAAAGACCGCCCGAATGTCCCAAAACCTTCCTCTAAAGACAAACGCCAGCCGGTTCTGCCCAATCTCCACCTGCTGGACCTGATCTATCCCAGCATGCACTGCTCCAGAGCTCAGCAGGGTCCCAGAATGCCTGGTTTGTGTGTTCAGGCATCTTTATTCAACAATCGCCAACAGCAAAAACACTTTCTTCCCAAAAAACTAAAAAAACGCAAGTTAAAAGGCCGCAACCAGCCCGCTCTCTCCATGCTGTTCCATTTAATGATAGTTTAGATCAATCTGGCGATGGCAGAGAGACAGAGACGCGAGCGTGTAGTCATTTCTCTCTGAAGCGGCATGAAATTGTTGTAAAGGCTCTTCTCTCGGCATGTGGGGGTGTGCGGCCTGTGGGCACCGCGGCTTTTAGAAGAGCAATAATCATCAACATCTCAGAGAAAGCACATTGTGCCAGTGAGGTGGGCACAAAGGCAAACACCCTGGATGTGAGCATGACTGCAGCTCTCTGTAGCCTTTAGTGACCCCCACTGGGTGAAGAACAGCCAAGAGAAGATCAAGACGAGCGTGCTAAAACACACACGCTATAGGAACAACTCACAGCATGAATGTGGGGAGTATACCCCCTTAATATATATATATATATATATATATATATATATATATATATATATATATATATATACATACAGTTGAAGTCAGAATTTTTTGCCCTCAGGTATATATTTTTCTCCAATTTCTTTTTTAACGGAAAGAAGATTTTTTTTCAATAAATTTCTAAACATAATAGATTTAAAAACTCATTTTAGAAATAATAACATATTTATTTTATCTTTGCCATGCTCAGAGTACATAATATTGTAATAGATATTTTTCAAGACACTAGTATTCATCTTAAAGTGACATTTGAAGGCTTAACTAGGTTAATTAGGTTAAAGTTAGGGTAATTAGGCAAGTCATTATATAACAGTGGTTTGTTCTGTATCAAAAACAAATATTGCTTAAGAGGGCAAATAATATTGACCTTAAAATGGTTTATAAAAAATTAAAAACTGTTTTTATTCTAGCTGAAATAAAACAAATAAGATTTCTCCAGTAGAAAAAATATTATCTGAAATATTGTGAAAAATTCCTTGCTCTGTTCAACATCATTTGGAAAATATTTGAAAAAGAAAAAAAAAATGCACAGGAGGGCGAATAATTTTGACTGCATATATAATGCTTTTTTCTCAGAGAATGTAGACAATACATTTAGGGGCTTTTAAGCAAACCCCCTCCTCCCACCCACCCAACTACACCACACAACAACCTCAAAACTTTATGCAAACATTATGCAACACGTTCATCTTTCTGACACTTTCCCAGACACTAAATAAATAAATAATGAAATAGATATATAAATAAATCAATAAAAAGGTCACAGCTAATGGTGAATATGTGTGCACAATAATAAAGTGTTATTAATAGAATAGAATAAAATTAAAATTAAAACCTAAATAAATAAATAGATAAATAAATAAATAAATAAATAAATAAAAAAGGTCACAGCTAATGGTGAATATGTGTGCACAATAATAAAGTGTTATTAATAGAATAGAATAAAATTAAAACCTAAATAAATAAATAGATAAATAAATAAATAAATAAAAATGGTCACAGCTAAAAGTGAATATGTGTGCACAATAATAAAAAGTGTTATTAATAAAATTAAATAAAATTAAAACCTAAATAAATAAATAAATTATTAATTAATTAAAAAAGGTCACAGCTAATAGTGAATGTGTGCACAATTAAGTGTTATTAATAAAACAAAAATTAAAACCTAAATAAATAAATAGATAAATAAATAAATAAGGTCACAGCTAATAGTGAATATGGGTGCACAATAATAAAGTGTCATTAATAAATATTTAAATTATTTTAAAATTAAAACCTAAATAAATAAATTAATTTAAAAAGGTCACAGCTAATAATGAACGTGTGCACAATAATAAAGTGTTATTAATAGAATAGAATAAAATTAAAACCTAAATAAATAAATAGATAAATAAATAAATAAATAAATAAAAATGGTCACAGCTAATAGTGAATATGTGTGCACAATAATAAAAAGTGTTATTAATAAAATTAAATAAAATTAAAACCTAAATAAATAAATTATTAATTAATTAAAAAAAGGTCACAGCTAATAGTGAATGTGTGCACAATAAAGTGTTATCAATAAAACAAAAATTAAAACCTAAATAAATAAATAGATAAATAAGGTCACAGCTAATAGTGAATATGGGTGCACAATAATAAAGTGTCATTAATAAATATTTAAATTATTTTAAAATTAAAACCTAAATAAATTAATTAATTTAAAAAGGTCACAGCTAATAATGAACGTGTGCACAATAATAAAGTTTTATTAATAGAATAGAATAAAATTAAAACCTAAATAAATTAATTAATTAAAAAAGGTCACAGCTAATAGTGAACATGTGTGCACAATATTAAGTGTTATTAATAAAATAGAATAAAATTAAAATTAAAACCTAAATAAATTAATTAATTCATTAAAAAGGTCACAGCTAATAGTGAACATGTGTGCACAATAATAAAGTGTTATTAATAGAATAGAATAAAATAAAACCTAAATAAATAAATTAATTAAATAAAAGTCACAGCTAATAGTGAACATGTGTGCACAATAATAAAGTGTTATCAATAAAATAGAAAAAAATTAAAATTAAAACCTAAATAAATAAATTAATTAATTAAAAAGGTCACAGCTAATGGTGAACATGTGTGCACAATAATAAAGTGTTATTAATAAAATAGAATAAAATTAAAATTAAAACCTAAATAAATAAATTAATTAATTTAAAAAGGTCACAGCTAATAGTGAATATGTGTGCACAATAATAAAGTGTTATTAATAAAATTAATTAACTAATTAAAACCTAAATAAATATATAAATAGATAAATGAATAAATGAATACATAATTAAATCACCCTCAGTGGTTGGAAATTTGACTGTACTGGATCTAATTACACACTTTTTTTTATTAATTATTACTTGTTTAATTTTCTTTGACTTATTTTTCATAAATTATATTTTCTTTTACAAAGGAACTCTAAAATACGCAATAAAAACCATGATTTATGAAAATCAATAAAAACTGAGTCTGAGTGTTTTGTAGACGAACTCGTCTTATACAGCAAATATGCCATTTATATACTGTAACTGTAACAATTCATATGTAATTCATGTTATAATTCAAGATAGAAATAACATCAACAAACATCCAAAATAAAACTGTAAATTCCACAATACAAAATCAACAAAAAGATATGCTCAAAATAACACAACAGATAAGAATAGTCCTCGAAAAGAAGTGCAATAACATACAGTGCGGTCTTTTGTATGTGATCATAAGCGAGACACTATTAATCAGCAGTCGGGTCAGTCTAGTGCAGGTCTGTCAGGGGAAGCCCATATGCTGATATGAGCTTAATAAGCATCATTACCCCCACATTTCCTAAATGAGTTTTGTTTCGCAAAAACAAGGAAAGAATGCAGTTCATCAGCTCCTTTATGAGGCCATCAAATCATAAGGAAATCATTAGATGGGCTTTTATGCGTCTCTGCTTTGGGGAGGTCTAGGAAAGGCCCTACTGGATTGGCTGGAAAGGACATTGTGTCTTTTGTTGGGGGGAGGAGAAAAAAAGGATTATTTCTGAAAATTGATGAATTTGCATTAAACACATTTTCTTCAGGGTGTAAAGCAAATGGCCGAGGTCGTCGTCTAACCAAGTCAATTTACATGCCATTAGAAATAAAGAGGCTCGCCGATTGATCCTTTACAAGTCGCTCTTGCATGTTAAAACGTTTGAATATTAAATGAGGTCAAAATGGAGCACACCATCAGCGTTTAACAAAGTGTGTTTCCATGATCGTTCCCGCCGAATGAAAACCTTTGTGTAAATTCGGCTTGTTTGTTTTAAAATGATATCAAATATTAAAAAAGATGACTTGTAATGGACTCTCAGAAATAAAGGTAAACAGGCTGGGGTGGTACATGTTGGTACCTCAAAGGTATACAGTTAAGTCAGAATGATTCACCCTCCTGTGAATTTTTTTTCTTTTTTAAATATTTCCCGAACGATGTTTAACAGGGCAAGGAATTTCTCACAGTAATTCCTATAATATTTTTTCTTCTGGAGAAAGTCTTAATTTTTTTAAAACCATTTTAAGGTCAATGTTAATAGCCCCCTTAATATACTTTATCTACCAATATACTGTATACACGGTTGAAGTCAGAATTATTAGCCCCCCTGAATTATTAGCCCCCCTGTTTATTTTTTCCCTAATTTCTGTTTAACGGAGAGATTTTCTTAACACATTTCTAAACATAATAGTTTTAATAACTTATTTCTAATAACTGATTTATTTTATCTTTGTCATGATGGCAGTAAATAATATTTGACTAGATATTTTTCAAGACACTTCTATACAGCTAAAAGTGACCTTTAAAGGTTTAACTAGGTTAATTAGGTTAACTAGGTAGGTTAGGGTAATTAGGTTGTTCTGTAGACTATCGAAAAAAAATTTGCTTAAAGGGGCTAATAATTTTGACCTTAAAATAGATTTAAAAAAATTAAAAACTGCTTTTATATTGCCGAAATAAAACAAATAAGACTTTCTCCAGAAGAAAAAATATTATCAGACATACTGTGAAAATTTCTTTGCTCTGTTAAACATCATTTAGGAAATATTTATAAAAGAAGAAAAAATCAAGGGGGGGCTAATAATTCTGACTTTAACTGTATATATTTAGATTGTGTACAGAACAAACCACTGTTATACAATGACTTGCTAAATGAACCTAACTTGCCTATTTAACCTAAATTGCCTAATTAAACAAATTAACCCAACCCAGACTTATGCTGAATATCTACCCCTATATACATTTCTGGAGAGCACCAAATACGTCCCAGGAGATACGTCTTTTTGCAGTTTTTGTTTTGAATCCACCAGAGGCCGCTGTGTGCGCTTTTTGAGATCTCAAATTTCTCTCACGATTGCCATTCGTGCCTGCTGTTCTCACGTAAATCCATCAGAGGCCACTATCGACTGACTGACTGACTAACCAATCGACTGACCCACCCTCCTCCTTCTTTCCTAAACCCAACCGATAGTGTTTTGAAAAGCACAGATGGACCAGCATACACCCACCTCCCTAAACCCAATTGACAGTGTTTCCAAAAGCAATCCAGAAAAAGAAAAGACATCGCCTGATTTTTACCACGTTTTAAGATTTTACCACATTCTCACCCTGTTATTTACTTATTTTTTGGCTTCTGTTTTTGTCTTAGCCGCTTTCTGGAACCATTCTTTGCCAGACTCGAACTCCCTCACAGCAGCCTCTGGCGGATTCGCGAAAACAAAAACTACAAAAAACATACCTCATGGAACAAAAACAAAAGCCAAAAAATCAAATAAACAAGTAAATAACAGGATGAGAATGTAGTAAAATCTGAAAACGTGGTAAAATCTGGCTGCTGCGAGGGATGTTTTTCTGAGTTGCTTTTTAAAACTGTCGGTTGGGTTTAGGGAAGTGGGTGGATGGGTCAGTCGGACCTTTGAAAACACTATCGATTGGGTTTAGGAAAGGAGGAGGGTGGGTCAGTCGATCGGTCAGTCAGACAGTCGACAGCGGCCTCTGGTGGATTTACGAGAGAACAACAGGCACGAATGGCACTCGCGAGAGAAATTTGAGATCTCAAAAAGTGTACACAGCGGCCTACGAAAACAAAAACTGCAAAAAAAAACGTACCTCCTGGGACATATTTGGCGCTCTTCAGAAATGTATATACTGTAGGGATACGTCATCAGAATGAGCCTGGGTTGCAATGTTGTCACAAAACTCAAATAACTTCATATTTGGAAGTAAACTTTTCAGGATGACTTTATTTCCCACCAAAGAAAATTGGTCCGATTGCTGTAAACACAATCATCAGCTCTCCAAATGTGGAAACAAACACATTTACCAGCCCTTCAAATGTTCAAACCCCAGTATTTTCCAGCACCCTGGTTGAAATGCGATTATTCACGGCGTCTGATTTAAGCGGTGTCTGTTTCTTTAACGTTAGCCGATGAAATAATCCAATAAGAGTCCTGCGAGGAGCACTTTCGCTCAGGTTACGACTCCCTCTGCGAAAGTCCTGCCGTTCAAAGTCGGACCGCATTAATATTCCAGCGGTGCCCGTGCCAGTCTAAAAGATTCAATAGAGGCTCAAAGAGCAGCGAACAGAACCCCCAGTGTTTCTGTCAAGTTCTGCGTGTCTGCTCGCCTGCCACAGATTCTTGGGCACCGATGTCTGGATCTTTGAAGATAACAGTCTTAATAAACATGCTCCGCAATTACTGTGAGGCAGACGGAGAGAAAGAGAGAGAGACGGAGCAGCGAGGACAGGGATTAGGTCAGATCTCACTGAAGTCTAAATTGATGAGCTGTGGTCTTCAAAAGAAAAACTTGATACTGATCCTGCAATGACTCCTGAACGCCTGCAGCGGCGGCGGAGGTTTATACACAAACACACTGAAGCAGCGCATCGGCCTGTCTTGGCTCTACTACAGCACAATATGGCAGATAAATACTGTATATTTTAGCAACAATAAACCGTTCAATAGCTATATGGGATGCAGAGGGCGGGATTGTGTTTGGGGTTAGTGATCTAAAGGAAACCCCTATACATTTATATAGTGCTATAAGTGCTGGGT
The DNA here is from genome assembly GCA_903798195.1 of Danio kyathit. Classification (NCBI taxonomy): domain Eukaryota; kingdom Metazoa; phylum Chordata; class Actinopteri; order Cypriniformes; family Danionidae; genus Danio; species Danio kyathit. Next base: position 4,640,515 of record LR812542.1, read on the forward strand.
AAAATTAATAAACGTTTTATTTTTTATATATACAGGGAGTGCAGAATTATTAGGCAAGTTATATTTTTGAGGATTAATTTTATTATTGAACAACAACCATGTTCTCAATGAACCCAAAAAACTAATTAATATCAAAGCTGAATATTTTTAGTTTGTTTTTAGTTTGAGCTATTTTAGGAGGATATCTGTGTGTGCAGGTGACTATTACTGTGCAGAATTATTAGGCAACTTAACAAAAAACAAATATATACCCATTTCAATGATTTCTTTTCAACAGTGAAACCAATATAACATCTCAACATTCACAAATATACATTTCTGACATTCAAAAACAAAAGGAAAACAAATCAGTGACCAATATAGCCACCTTTCTTTACAAGGACACTCAAAAGCCTGCCATCCATGGATTCTGTCAGTGTTTTGATCTGTTCACCATCAACATTGCGTGCAGCACCAACCACAGCCTCCCAGACACTGTTCAGAGAGGTGTACTGTTTTCCCTCCTTGTAAATCTCACATTTGATGATGGACCACAGGTTCTGATCAGGTGAACAAGGAGGCCATGCCATTAGTTTTTCTTCTTTTAGACCCTTTCTTGCCAGCCACGCTGTGGAGTACTTGGACGCGTGTGATGGAGCATTGTCCTGCATGAAAATCATGTTTTTCTTGAAGGATGCAGACTTCTTCCTGTACCACTGCTTGAAGGTATCTTCCAGAAACTGGCAGTAGGACTGGGAGTTGAGCTTGACTCCATCCTCAACCCGAAAAGGCCCCACAAGCTCATCTTTGATGATACCAGCCCAAACCAGTACTCCACCTCCACCTTGCTGGCGTCTGAGTCGGACTGGAGCTCTCTGCCCTTCACCGATCCAGCCACGGGCCCATCAAGACTCACTCTCATTTCATCAGTCCATAAAACCTTAGAAAAATCAGTCTTGAGATATTTCTTGGCCCAGTCTTGACGTTTCAGCTTGCGTGTCTTGTTCAGTGGTGGTGGTTTTTCAGCCTTTCTTACCTTGGCCATGTCTCTTGAGTATTGCACATCTTGTGCTTTTGGGCACTCCAGTGATGTTGCAGCTCTGAAATATGGCAAAACTGGTGGCAAGTGGCATCTTGGCAGCTGCACGCTTGACTTTTCTCAGTTCATGGGCAGTTATTTTGCGCCTTGGTTTTTGGTTTGGTTTTTCCACACGCTTGCGACCCTGTTGACTATTTTGAATGAAACGCTTGATTGTTCGATGATCACGCTTCAGAAGCTTGGCAATTTTAAGAGTGCTGCATGCCTCTGCAAGATATCTCTATTATCTTACTACTTTTGACTTTTCGGAGCCTGTCAAGTCCTTCTTTTGACCCATTTTGCCAAAGGAAAGGAAGTTGCCTAATAATTATGCACACCTGATATAGGGTGTTGATGTCATTAGACCACACCCCTTCTCATTACAGAGATGCACATCACCTAAATCTAGTAAGAGCTTGATTAGCTGGTTCAGGTGTGTTTGATTAGAGTTGGAGCTAAACTCTCCAGGACACCGGCCCTCCAGGACCAAGTTTGGACACCCCTGACATAGATCAATATTTATATGTATATGCGAGGATATGTGTTTGCATGCAACGAGTTTATATGTATGTGCGTGTGTTAATGTGGGTGTTTATGCAAGGATTGAGTTTACATGTATATACACAAGTTTCATGTATATATTTTTTTAACATCCAATAGTATTGGTGTATATGAAAGTTATTTATATAGTAGGTGTATATGCAGGTGTCTTGATGTGGCACCTCATTTATAAGTGTCTCAAGTCTTTATATTTATTATGTATATATAAATACACAGATGCATGCATACATTTGACAAAATGTTTATTTATATGTAGATATAAATTATATATGTACTGTATAGGATACAAATTATATATAAACTTAAATACCTTTGTATCAAAATGGTTTTGTATTGTTTTGTTGATATATATATATATATATATATATATATATATATATATATATATATATATATATATATATATATATATATAAATAATGTATATACAAATATGCATTGTAATTGTGTACACATTGTAATCCTTTACATGTTTGTGTGTGTGTGTGTGTGTGTGTGTGTGTGTGTGTGTGTGTGTGTGTGTGTGTGTGTGTGTGCTGCTGTGTGCATAATGAGCAAAGTGTAAATGTGTTGTGCAGCAAGGCACAAATTATGCAAATGATTGCGCCATTCACTTTATAGCAGGTTTCAGTTCATCAGATTCAGATGCCTCAAAATAACAACGTGCCAATAACATGCCTGAACACACCTCACTTTCAAAAAAGAAAGAAAAAAAAGAAAGGAAAGAAAAGGAAAGAGAAAGAAAGAAAGAATTAAAGAAAAAAAGGAAAAGAAAGAAAAGAAAGAAAGAAAGAAAAGAAAGAAAGAAAGAAAAAAAGAAAGAAAGAAAGAAAGGAAAGAAAGAAAAAGAAAGTAAGAAAGAAAGAAAGGAAAAAAGAAAGCAAAGAAAATAAAGAAAGAAAGACAGAAAGAAAGAAAGGAAAGAAAAGAAAGAAAGGAAAGAAAGAAAGAAAGAAAGAAAGAAAGGAAAGAAAGAAAAAGAAAGTAAGAAAGAAAGAAAGGAAAAAAGAAAGCAAAGAAAATAAAGAAAGAAAGACAGAAAGAAAGAAAGGAAAGAAAAAGAAAGAAAGGAAAGAAAGAAAGAAAGAAAGAAAGAAAGAAAGGAAAGAAAGAAAAAGAAAGTAAAAAAAGAAAGAAAGGAAAAAAGAAAGCAAAGAAATAAAGAAAGAAAGACAGAAAGAAAGAAAGGAAAGAAAAAGAAAGAAAGGAAAGAAAGAAAGAAAGAAAGAAAGAAAGGAAAGAAAGAAAAAGAAAGTAAGAAAGAAAGAAAGGAAAAAAGAAAGCAAAGAAAATAAAGAAAGAAAGACAGAAAGAAAGAAAGGAAAAGAAAAAAGAAAGAAAGGAAAAGAAAGAAAGAAAAGAAAGAAAGAAAGAAAGAAAGGAAAGAAAGAAGAAAAGAAGAAAGAAAGAAGAAAGAAAAAGGAAGAAAAGGAAAAGAAAGAAAGAAAGAAAGAAAAGGAAGAAAAGGAAAGAAAGAAAGAAAGAAAGAAAGAAAGAAAGGAGAATAAAAAAAGAAAAGAAAGAAAGAAAGAAAGAAAGAAAAGGAAAAAAAGGAAAGAAATGAAGGAAAGGAAAAGGAAAAAGGAAAAGGGGGAAAAAAAAAAGAAAAGAAAGAAAGAAAAAAAAGAAAAAAAAAGGGAAAAAAGGAGGAAAAAAGAAGAAGGAAGGGGGGAAGGAAAGAAAAGAAAAAGAAAGAAGAGAAAAAAAGAAAAAAGAAGAAGAAAAGAAAGAAAAGATGAAAAGGAAAGAATGAAGGAAAATAAGAAGAAAGAAAGGAAAAGAAAAAAGAAAAAAAAAAAAAAGAAAAGAAAAGAAGAAGAAAAAGGAAAAAGGGGAAAAAAGGAAGAAAAATAAGAAGAGAAGAAGAAAGAAAAAGAAAGGGAAGAAAAGGAAAGAAATGAAGAAAAATAAAGAAAAAGAAGAAAGAAGGAAAAGAAAAAGAAAGGAAAATAAAAAAAAAAAGAAAGAAGCAAGAAAAAAAGAGAATGAAGGAAAATAAAGACAGAAAGGAAGGAAGGAAAGGGAAAGAAAAAAAGAAAAGAAAGAAAAAAAAAAAAAAAGAAAGAAGAAGAAAGGAAAAAAGAAAAAAAGAAGAAAAAGAAAGAAAGAAAGAAAGAAAGAAAGAAAGAAAGAAACTGGAAGATTCCTAAAAAAAACAAAAAAAAAAACAACAACAAAAACTTTCATATTTGTTTTGACTTTATGGTTTCTTCATACATCTTGCTCCATGCAATTTGCTTTTTTACAGATTGAGAAAGTTCCAGAAACTTCCTACCAATGCCTTTTCAACCACCATAGTAACCACATAGCAACACATTATAAGAATGAAGATTTGCACAGGTGACCAAATCAAACATCTTCTTCAGAGAACTCAATATTGAAAAGTTTTGTTGTTGTTGTTCCTCTATCAGTAAATAAAAGTGCATAAAGGAGCGAGTTTACAAACTGGTTTCCCAAACACTATCTGCTATTGGTCAGACTAGCAGACCACAAGCACACGTCATTGGCTGAGCTGTTGCTACATGAGATTTGATGCTCAGTTATGACTTTTTACCTTACAACAAAAAGATAGAGTTGCCAGATATGAAAATAGAATTGCAAGAAAATCTACAAACTCACAGTTACAGCAAATAAAGTTGCAGATAAGAAAAAAAAAAAAAGAGATATAAACTCAAAACTATGAATTTATATAAAAAATATTCACCTTCTTTTCGGCTTAGTCTCTTTATTAATCTGGGGTCGCCAAAGCGGAATGAACCGCCAACTTATCCAGCAAATGTTTTACGCAGTGGATGCCCTTCCAGCTGCAACCCATCACTGGGAAACATCCATACACACTCATACACTACGGACAATTTAGCCAACCCAAATCACCTATAGCGCATGTCTTTGGACTTGTGGGGGAAACCAAAGCACCCGGAGGAAACCCACGCTAACATTGGGAGAACATGCAAACTCCACACAGAAATGTCAACAGACCCAGCCGAGGCTCGAACCAGCGACCTTCTTGCTGTGAGGCGAACGTGCTACCCACTGCACCACCGTGCAGCCCTATAAAAACATTATATATACACATTAAAAAAATATATATAAAAAATGTATTTTTTAAAATAATAATAATAATAATAATATTAATGCATACAAGAATGTGAAAAATTTTATTTATTTACTTTGTTATTTGTTATAAAAAATACTTAGTCACACTTTACAATATTTACAATTAGTTAAGAATGAACTAATGCTTTTTGGTCGCATATGCGCTCAAATTGTTTATCTAAGTGTAACCCCTCCGGTCCTACACCCCCCAACCCGCTCCGAGCTGGAATCAAACTGGCTACATTCCGCATGGGAGTCGGTTGCTTTACCAAGGAGGCTAAAGACAATGGCCAAAGCGAGGTTTACCTGCACAGCACTTTACTAATAGCCTCTACTACTACATATGCGACCTCAAAATATATGCACGTGAATTTGCTGAAGTAAACAAAAGCCCGCAATGTTTGCCCTGCCTTTGCGCAATTCTTATTGGCCCCTTGATTAAACTAATATTGCAGCTCATGAAAAGTCCGTTAATGCTATTAAGAAGACGTATGCAGAGTAAAGAATACTCTAGATTTTACTTAAATAATAATTTTTAAAAAATCTGAAAAAAAGAAAGAAAGAAGTCAAATTAATTTTTTTGGGGACTTTATGGTTTATGCAACTTGCCCCACATAATTTTCTTTACAGATTTGTTACCTTACTGTCCCCCCTGTGGCTGAAACAAGATTCTATACCTGCTATATTTTCTAGATTTTTCTTAAATAATAAAAAAAAGACTCCCTTGCCAGCCAATCATTTTAGTCCATCTTTTGCCTGCTCTTTGAATCCATTCTAATATATATGTGCATCTTTGTCCCTTTCTTTTTCACAGGTGATAAAACACTAAATATTTCATCCAAAGCTCTACACTCAGAGGACACACACAGACTTTCAGGAGCTTATTGAACTTCTTCAATAATTCAGCGGCCGGTGGAGATGTGTTTTTTTTTCCCGTACCTCTGGTCATGACGATGCCCGCCAGGCCTTTGTGTCGCGCGTGTAGCAGTGAAGAGCAGCCCGCCAGCTCGCTGTACTTCTCTCGCACCAGCTGGAAGATCCCGTCCGCAAACTCCTGCAACACACAACAGGCTCCGGGTCAGTCTGACGCCTTTTTAAAACTAAAAGTTCACATGGATTATTTTTCTTTGGGGTTCATGTGCTATATGGTTGCGCCTTATCTTCCATTTACATCACAATGTATAGTGATATCCAATAATAATTTTAATAAGCAAATATTATTGACTGGTAGAGGTTATTATATTATATTATATTATATTATTAATTAATTTTCCTTTGGCTTAGTTCCTTTATTCATCAGAGGTCGCCACAGCGGAATGAACAGCAAACTTATCCAGCATATTTTTTAACACAGCGGATGCCCTTCCAGCTGCAACCCAGTATTGGGAAACATCCATACACTCAAATATGCACACACATACATTACAGCCAATTTAGCTTATTCAATTCACCTATAGCGCATGTGTTTGGACTGTGGGGGAAACCAGAGCACCCGAAACCCACACCAACACGGGGAGAACATGCAAACTCCACACAGAAATGCCAACCAGTGATCTTTTTGCTGTGAGGCGACGGCGCTAACCACTGAGCCACCTATATTATATTATATTATATTTCATAGTTGTGTTTAAAAAATTCTAATATATTTAAAATAGGGTTCAGCTGAATAGGGGTGTGTGCTATCTCCTACTATTTTATGTGCCATCCTCAACACCTGTTGTTCATAATAGGATGCAATACTTCGCAGGGGAACTCCCAAAACATCGAGCACAAATTAACAATGAATTGAAGACGATTCTTGTTTTTTATAGACAGTGAGGAAAACCAGCAAATAAAGGAAAAGAACTAAATACTTTCAACAAACGAATTATAAAAGGTCTTATAAATAAGTTTCCACAATAAAAACAGTCTTTGATGAGCCTTTTTAATAATTGTATGTGTGTTTTGACCAAGTTCAATGTAATGCATGTAATGTAATGTGTATTTATATAGCACATTTATTGTGTATGGCCATACACCCAAAGCGCTTCACAATCATGAGGGGTCTCTCAACACCACCACCAGTGTGCAGCATTCACTTGGATGATGCGACGGCAGCCACAGGACAACAAGGCCAGTGTGCTCACCACACACCAGCTATAGGTGGACTGGAGTGACAGTGATAGAGCCGGTGGATGGGGATGATTGGGAGGCCATGATGGGTAAAGGACGATGGAGGAAACTAGGCCAAGACACTGGGGTTACACCCTTACACTTTTACGAGTGGTGCCATGGGATTTTTAATGACCACAGAGAGTCAGGACCTCGGTTTAACGTCTCATCTGAAAGACGGAGCCTAATGACAGTATGGTGTCCCCTTCACTATACTGGGGCATTAGGACTCACACAGAACACAGGCTGAGCGCCCCCTCCTGGCCTCACTTCCAACAGCAACCTAGTTTTCCCATGTGGTCTCCCATCCAGGTACTAACCAGGCTCAGCCCTGCTTAGCTTTAGTGAGTCTTGGGCTGCAGGGTGATATGGCTGTGGCGTGTGTATATATAATAGCCCAACTAATCAATTATTAAAATAATCGTTAGTTGTTTTTTGAACAGAAAATATATTGTGAAGAAAGCTGAACACCTGTAACCATTGACTTCCAGAGTAGAAACAACTATGTTAGTAGTTGGCAGTTGCCCTGTTGGCCTTAATTAACAAACTTCAGCTAGTTAAAAATGCAGCTGCTAGAGTGATTTCTAGAACACAGAAATATGATCATATTACTTCAGTTCTTTCATCATTGCATTGGCTCCCTATTAAATATCGTACACATTTTTACATTTTATTGACTACCTACAAAGCCCTGAATGGCTTAGCTCCCCAGTAATTGAGGGAGCTCCTGGTGTATTATAGCCCCTCACATTCACTACAGTCAGGGGCGCTGCTAGGGGGGGAAAGTTAGGATGATTCTAAGCGCCCATAGATTCAAGGGGCCCCCAGAGACATTATTCCTCATAGCACCCCCCCCCCCCCCTCCCCTTCTTCATTTTCATCAGCAATCCCCCGGCTCCCCCCCCCCCCACCCCCCTTCACTTTCATCCGCGACACTTCGCTTGTTAGAGGGCCCGTGGCGGCCAGCGGCACCCCTGACTATGCTCAATTAATTCTGGACAATTGATTATTCCCAGAATATCAAAATCAACTGTCGGTGGTAGATCTTTCTCATATCTGGCACTTAAACTCTGGAACAGCCTTCCTAGCACAGTTCGGGAGGCAGACACACTCTGTCAGTTTAAAACTTGATTAATCACACATCTCTTTGCATTAGCATACACATAAAACACAAATGCTGTTGAAATCCAAATCCTCTAAAGGATTGTTAGTCTGCATTATTTAGGGCCGGGAACACTTCCCAAAAGACATTATAATTTGAACGACATCTGTGCTTATCTAAGTCTTTTTTTATTATTCCCGAGGTTTCCATAATCCTGGACCAGGCCATATCTTGAGCAGCTGCTGTGGTGGTCAGGGAAGAGTGGAGAGCATGAGACTGATCCCTGTAAGACCCCAGTGACAGATGAGTCCTCGCATTGATCCGGAAGGGCCAGCCTGTACACAAACCGGTGACCACTCCCACCTGCAGCTTCTCCACGAAGCCGGCACCTAGACTGCAGCTCTGCACAAAACTTTGGCCATAGGAGAAATGGTTGTGCCCAACGGAGCCTGGTTTCTCTCGAGGTTTTTTAATCCTTCAAGTTTTTTGCTTGCCGTTGTCGCCACTGGCTTGCATGGTTGGGGACTTGTGGAGCTGCGCATCGATGGATTTGCTCTTTAGTGTTTGAACTCTCAGCAGTGAAAATTAAACCACACTGAACTGAGCTAAAACTCTGAAAACTGGACTGACACTGTTTCAATCTACTATAACTTCTATGTGAAGCTGCTTTGACACAATCTACATTGTATAAGCGCTATACAAATAGAGATGAATTGAATAAGGCTACGTTCACACTGCAGGCAAATGTGGCCCGAATCTGATCTTTTCGCCCATATGTGACTCAGGTCTTGACAGTGTGAACAGCCCAAACCGCATGGAATCTGATCTTTTCACTTCAGATTTGTGCCACTTTCATATGTAGTCTTAAATCAGACACAGATCTGATGTTTTGCAATGCGACCGCAGTGTAAACGGTTATGTCGGATTTCATGTGACTTTTACATAATCGAGCGACATACGTCATCATTCTGTGCTGCAAACATCATCTACACCTCTGCAGCATAGTAGAATAACACAGAACTACTTTACCACAGAAAGTTGGTTGTTCATTTTGAAAAAGATTTTATAGGCAAAACTGGTGCTTGTTAACCACTCTGGTTAACGATCGGGGCACGGGATGATCGCGATGCTAAAGAGCGTCGGGGGTGTTGAGGAAAGGGGATCCGTGCACAAAGGAGGGGGCACTTTCATTTTAAGGATGAACATTATCTCCGAGCGAATAAAGGGCAGGAGCTCAAGCACCTAAACCCCCCCATCTGCACGTGTTTGTTGTTTATAACGAAGTAAAATAAAATAACTGCAAACGGAGATAAACCAACTCCGCCTTCACAGTTCAGTCTGCGGCTGCTCATTAACCCTTGATGAGTTCACTACAGCGGTGGTCAGACAGACGCGCGCCGTGGTTGTCATAAATCACAAATGATCAGTTTTTTTTTATCACAAGGGACTTATTTTAGGTTTCAAATGCCGAAATACACATTAGTAGCAGCAGAACAACCATTTACAGTTCACGTAATACAACATGGTTGTCTGTGAAAAGGGCAATAATCATATTAAGCATAATCTGACAACGTGCTTCATACAGTAGACACATTGTGTGCATAATTAGACATTTTGTGTTGTCCGTAACTGTACTTCTGCGCATGCGGGTCAGTTTACGACCATGATCTGTTCACACTGCAAATCTGATATTGGCCACATTTATAACAACAGTGTGAACAGCTAGGCAAAAAAATCAGATCTGAGAAAAAATCAGATTTGAGCTTTCTTTAAAACATCTTCTTTAGTGTTCAACAGAAGAAAGAAACTCCCTTTTTTTTTAAACAAGCAAATAGTAAGAAAATGATGACAAAAAAAATTCAGCTCTAAACAAAACATTAAATCCGAAGCTAAATTTGTAACTCTACAACGTAATAGCATCTGTTTCTAAATGAAAACACTTTCTACACACCATACTTTTTCTTCTCCTACAGTGTATTGCATAATAGAGATTTTTAACAGGCCATAAATCATATACATCACGCATACATAATTCAAAATCAATTAAATCCAGAGCATAGCTTTGCTACTCCAATCACACAATGACTTTGCCCGTGGCACTTTTTTTTCTCTCTCTCCTCACACCAACATGGTGACCCAATTAATTTGTGTCAAAACATGGGCCATCAATAGAGTAATTGGAAAGAGAAGAGACCACGGGGCGAGCTCATGGTCAGCCGTTTATCTGAGACACTTTTGCTAATGGAACAGCATGATTAGTTTGGTGGCGTCTCAAATGGACCATCTGTCCATCGCTCTGAGCTCAGGGTTGAGACCGCCAGCCTGAAAAATAACCTGGACGCTACGTTCGCATTCACCAGACGGGCCGTCCTGCCCTGTACAGCTGTTCCTGGACCTGTGCAAGAGGATTTATTTAAAACTACAGCCACAACTGATGCTGTTTGTGGCAATTAGAGGCTTATGGAGGCAAACACATATTCTACAGTACACACACACACACACACGCAGGCAGACAGCGCCAGATGATAATTATGACTTCTAAGGGGTTGATTGGGCGTCTGGGTGAAATACAAGAGTTTTGAGGGCAAAAACAGATGAATCCCTTCATTGAGGATGTTCACAGTATGTAGAGCTGATTGGAGGACAGTCATAACACAATATGCATTTGCCTGAATGACATTTAGCACATAAACACTCAAGCTATTTATTCCTACAGTGCACACAGAGTTATTTATATTGGAACACACACTGAATTGAATAAATGCAGGGCAAAGGTGTGCTTCAATGCAAGAAAATTATATCTACACTGTATAACAAATGGAATGGGTTCCACACAATCGATGTGTGTTGGGACAACATGAAATAATTAAGTTAACTTAATCATTTTTAATTCAAAATTTAAGTGGATTGAACTTAAAACAATTGAGTTGTGCACCCAAAAAATGTAGGAATTGTGTTTTCAACAAGATGTTTGACGTCAAACGCCATTGCATGAAATGAGGATGTTTTTGGTTTAAAGCCTTTATGTTTACATTCAAAGTAAAGATGTGAGCTGGTTTATGTTCTTGATATTGTCGTCTGCATGTTGATTATTAAATATGTGCACTAAATTTACATGAATACCAGCTAATACATACGTTTTAATGCCTTTTAAACACTGTACAAAATGCTGGGTTCCACACGATCGATTTGTGTTGGGAAAACATAAAGGAATTAAGTTAGCTTATTAATTTTTGCAAATTTAAGTGGATTGAACATAAAACCATTAAGTTGTTGGCAAAAATCCTCAAGAATTGTGTTTGTTTTAGCTCATTTTAAATAAGTAGTTTAAACAAATTGCAAAATTTTTTTGAGTGCATGAAATGGGGATGTTTTTGGTTTAAAGCGTGAATCTTTATGTTTACATTGAAAGTAAAGATGTGAGCTGGTTTATGATCTTGATATTATTGTCTGCATGTTGATTATTAAAAATATGTGCACTAAATTTACATGAATACCAGCTAAAACACACTTTTTAATGCCTTTCAAACACTGTAAAAACACAATCGATTTGTGTTAGGAAAACATGAAAGAATTAAGTTAACTTATTCATTTTTACAAATTTAAGTGGCTTGAACATAAAAATAGGGATGCACCGAATATTTGGGTACCGAAAATTTTTGGCCAAAAATGGCGAAAAATCCATTTTTGATTTTCGACCGAAAATTTTTTATCACCGAAACGACACGGCCAAAATAGTAGCCTATGTTCTGATGACGCAAACAGAAACCGCGGCTTGCATGTGCTCGTCTGAAGCATTTATTCAGATCCTTTGCACTTCATCGCGACTGTACTTGATCCATGATTTAAAGATCATTACTTGGATGCAGAAATAAATGATCCAGAGTGCGATGGATGCGGAAAGACGGAGTAGCGCACTGTGCAGGAGAGAGAGAGAGAGATTGGTGGTCAGTTGCATGAAAGTGCTCAAGTTATTTAAGTAAAGGGTGGAAAAAAAATCCCTGAGGTGAGGGATTACATTAAGAGCGTCACAGCAAACTTCTTAACTGTCTCTCTTATGTAATGTAACTTAACCATGTTTTTACTAACCAGTTAAACTATGGTTTTTGAGTAAAACCATAGTAATCACAAAATGAACTATAGTTTTACTATGGTTTGTGTAGTAAACAATAGCAACCACAAAATTACTAAATGAACATTTAATTTAATTTTTAAACTTTAATATTAATTTATGTTAATGCAATGCATTGATTATAGTAAGGTTAGTACACAGTCATAGCCATAAATGGAATAAAGCTAAGAAAAGGCATCATTTATTTCTGTGTTTCGGTTTTAGGCTTTGCTTTCCTCTTTTGCAGTTTTCGGTTTCGGCCAAGAATTTTAATTTTAGTGAACATCTAAAATAAAACAATTAAGTTGTCACCAAAAAACCCTCAAGAATTGTGTTTGTTTCAGCTCATTTTAAATAAGTAGTTTGAACAAACATAAAAAACCTAATAATTTTATGTGAAGGCAAATACAGTGCTCTTTTAACCAAAAAACTCTTTTGTATCATCCTTACTGACCGTTTGAAACCTATCATGCGTGTAGAAAGGTACTCACAATGCAGGTCACTGTTGGAAAACGTATTTCTTTAACTAGTGAAAGCAAAGCATACAAAACAAAGCAAAACAAGGTCAGTAGTTCGCACAACAACCGCCTCACTCTCACTCACACCAGTGTGGGTGGAGGGAAAAACGTCTTAAAGGTATATACACCCGGACCATTACAAGTTCATCCTAAAACAAAAATGTACTCACTCTTTAATCAGCCTCATGTGGTTACAAATATTTTACATTTGTACTTTGTGTTCCACAGATGAAAAACACTCAAAAGTTTGAAACTACTTGAAGGTGCACTCAAAAAAGGACTTTTGATGTTTGTTTATTTAAAATGAGTTTAAACATCATTTAAACATTAATAAACATTAACATTTATTTGGGGGATACAACTTAATTGTTTACTGTTCAATCCACTTAAATTTGCTTTAAAGGTCCCGTGAATGCTTTGAAAAATGCATATTTATTTAATGTTTGACGTAATCTCAATTAAAACACAATGAGAGGGTGGGACATAGTGTAGAAAAACAGCCAATAGTGAGAGTGGTTGAGCTCAAGTGCATCAAGTGAAAAGCAAACAAGAGGTGTCTTGAAGGAGGCGGGGCATGTCAGATACTAGAGCATTTGATTGGTTATGATGTGATGAGAAACTGTAGTGAGAGTTGATGTGAATAAAACCATTGATCCATTTGGGTGGAAACAACAAGCTTTACATGTTTATATCAATTTTATATCTTCTAAATGCAAATTTTGACACTGTTTTGGGGCACACTAGCTTATAGCTATCCTAAAAAAAGAACAATACTGATACTAACATCTAAAAAGCTTAAATTGAACTTCATGGGACCATTAATTGGTTTGTATTGGGACAACATGAAGGAACTGTGTGGAACCCAGCATTACAGTGTGAATAAACAGTGAAAAATGTGGGTGAACTTTCCCTTTAAGCGTATACCTTAGCAAAGCTCTCTGTAAGTGTTATACTGTATAACCAAAATAAACTGTGACTTCATTAATCCAGGATTTGATTGCTTAAACTAGCAGTAACTCACTGTAAAGCGCTCTTTTAGCCTGTGCTTGCCAAGCCGGCAGACATGTTTAAACGCCTCTCGGTGGTAATTAAACACTAATCCCAATGTCACCTTAATAAAACATCTTTTATTGGTGACATTAAAAGGATTAAGAGGGATGCCAAACATTTCCACACTTCAAAGACAGAGGCGTGAGCTGTCACTGGACTGATGCCCGAGATCAGGGATGGCGCTCAAAGCTCACTGTGCTGGAGATGATCACACATTTACCTCTGCTGAGAGCGAATTAGGGATGACTGGAAACACAGCTGCATTCTTTTGCAAACTGTGCTGCTGTCTTTGTGCTAGGGTGCACTAAACAGTTGCCAGGGTTTACAGAAAGTTACTAATCATTTGCAAATGTGTTTAGTAAATTACTGTACCATAGTTATGTTGTTCTATTTGGCATTGGTGTACACTTGATAGGGTGTTCCGAGTGTTGCTATGTTTTCAGCATCTTGCTATTCATTTGCAAGGGTGTTTTGTACCTCTACTGTACCCTAGTTATAGTGTTCTATATGGCACATGTTGGTGTACACTTGATAGGGTGTTCCGAGTGTTGCTATGTTGTTTTCAGCATCTTGCTATTCATTTGTAAGGGTGTTTTGTTACTCTACTGTACCATAGTGTTCTATATGGCACATGTTGGTGTGCACTTGATAGGGTGTTCTGAGTGTTGCAATGTAGTTTTCGGCATCCTGCTATTCATCTGCAAGGGTGTTTTCTTTACTAGAAGTTGGATAGTTACTAGAACTAGGCATAGTGTTCTATATGGAGTCGCTGTGCCCTTGATAGGGTTGTGCCCTTGAGTGTTGCTATGTTGTTTTCAGCATCTTGCTATTCATTTGCAGGGGTGTTTTGTTACTCTACTGTACCATAGTTGTAGTGTTCTATATGGCACATGTTGGTGTGCACTTGATAGGGTGTTCTGAGTGTTGCTATGTAGTTTTCGGCATCCTGCTATTCATCTGCAAGGGTGTTTTCTTTACTAGAAGTTGTATAGTTACTAGAACTAGGCATAGTGTTCTATATAGAGTCGGTGTGCCCTTGATAGGGTGTTCTATGTAGTTTTCAGCATCTTGCTAATCATTTGCAAGGGTTTGCAAGTCTACTGTACCATAGTTCTAGTGTTTAAAATGGCATCGGTGTACACTTGATAGGGCATTCTGAGTGTTGCTATGTAGTTTTCGGCATCTTGCTATTCATTTGCAGGGGTGTTTTCTTTACTAGGAGTGGGATAGTTACTAGAACTAGTTATAGTGTTCTATATGGAGTCGGTGTGCCCTTGATAGGGTTTTCCGAGTGTTGCTATGTAGTTTTCGGCATCTTGCTATTCATTTGCAGGGGTGTTTTGTTACTCTACTGTACCATAGTTATAGTGTTCTATATGGCACTTGTTGGTGTGCACTTGATAGGGTGTTCTGAGTGTTGCTATGTAGTTTTCAGCATCCTGCTATTCATCTGCAAGGGTGTTTTCTTTACTAGAAGTTGGATAGTTACTAGAACTAGGTATAGTGTTCTATATGGAGTCGGTGTGCCCTTGATAGGGTGTTTTATGTAGTTTTCAGCCTCTTACTATTTATTTATTACTCTACTGTACCATAGTTGTAGTGTTCTATATGGCACATGTTGGTGTGCACTTGATAGGATGTTCTGAGAAATGCTATGTAGTTTTCAGCATCTTGCTATTCATTTGCAAGAGTTTGTTACTCTACTGTACCATAGTTACAGTGTTCAAAATGGTGTCGGTTTACACTTGATAAGGCATTCTGAGTGTTGCTATGTAGTTTTCGGCATCTTGCTATTCATTTGCAAGGGTGTTTTCTTTACTAGGAGTTGGATAGTTACTAGAACTAGTTATAGTGTTCTATATGGAGTCGGTGTGCCCTTGATAGGGTGCTCTATGTAGTTTTCAGCAACTTGCTATTTATTTGTTACTCTACTGTACCACAGTTATTCAAAATGGTGTCGGTGTACACTTGATAGGGCATTCTGAATGTTGCTATGTAGTTTTCGGCATCTTGCTATTCATTTGCAGGGGTGTTTTCTTTACTAAAACTCCACACAGAAAAGCCAACTGGCCCAGCCGGGACTTGAACTAGCGACCTTCTTGCTGTGAGGCGACAGTGCTAACCACTGAGGCACCGTATCCCCCATAGCTCTTTATAATACATAAAAAAAATCATACTTTTAATATCACTCATGTGCAAAACAATAGTACAAAATAGATTACCAAGGGTTACTTGAGCAAAAGTAATGCTTGATGTGAAGCAACACTAACAAACACACACACTCAAATACAAAAAAAGCATGTGGATTATATATCAAACGGAAAGAAAGAAACAGGGAGAACAAGATAAATTGAGGGAAAACAACCCTCAGTTTGGCCATTTCAGGATAATTAAGTGGCTTCTGTGTCTTGTTTGCTACATGCCAACAGCACATTAAGAGCTTTTAAAATTTCAAAGACTTGTCTCAACACGAACCATTAATGGCAATCAAATCATTTGATTCCTTTTGAAGATATGCCACAATAATGAAGTCTTTTGCATAAATCTGTATTCACAAACCTGAATGCGGAATAATGTCACACTGATTCGCAAAAGGGGAAAACTCTTGCAGGTAATGGACTGAAATTAGTTATCAAAGGCAAGAATAAAATATTTAGAGCACTCAAAGGGACTCTAATACCTTGAAAGAGGCCCTGAAAAGGGAGGACAAAATCAAAAGCAGAAAATTTGTGATTTAGTCTCGGGCACAGAGAATTTGTGTTGAATGTTAATGAGGAAGAAAGAAAAAGACGGCTCTGTCAAATGAGAAAAAAAAACTGCAATCCATCTCCTTTCAGATTGAAAGGTGTTGATCATGTGACAAGACAAAAAGAACATCTTGTGATGTGCAGCGGTCCTTTCCACCGATGAAAAAACTCACGTAACAACATGACACACTACACTAAAACCTGCTATTGCTATATTCAGCTTCAACCACTGTGTTCTCCCTCTTGTAAATGCAGTAATAATTCAATTTTTGCTCAGTCTGAAATTGCTCCCTTACACCCTTTAAGGGCTAGTTCACCCAAAAATGACTTTTTATTTTTTGCTTAATTAAAAAGAACCAGCACGTGCAGATTTATTATACAACACAATCATTTCACATTCCGTAATAAGAAGGATTAAATGAGAAAAGAAGAAATAAAATAATAATAAAAAGAAAAAGAGGAGAGGGTACATAATTATCAAATTACATACAAATATATTCTACATATTTTTTCCAATTTTAGTAATTAACAAAAGTTAATAAATGCACTTTTAGTACAGACAAAATGTTAAAGGTGGAGCATACACTCATCGGCCACTTTATTAGGTGCTCCTGTCTAACTGCTCGTCACATGGCATAACTGGTCCGAGCTGATAGAAAGGCAACAGTAACTCAAATAAGCACTCGTTACAACCGAGGTCTGCAGAAGAGCATCTTTGAACACACAACACGTCCAACCTTGAGGCGGATGGGCTACAGCAGCAGAACACCACACCGGGTGCCACTCCTGTCAGTAAGAACAGGAAACTGAGGCTACAATTCACACAGGCTCACCAAAATTGGACAATAGAAAATTGGAGAAACGTTGCCTGGTCTGATGAGTCTCCATTTCTGCTGCAACATTCGAATGGAGCGGTCAGAATTTGGCATCAACTACATGAAAGCATTCTGCCTTGTATTAACGGTTCAGGCTGGTGGTGGTGGTGGAATGGTGTGGGGGATATTTTCTTGGCACACTTTGGGCTCATTAGTACCAATTGAGCATCGTGTCAACGCCACAGCCTACCTGAGTATTGTTGCTGACCATGTCTATCTCTTTATGACCACAGTGTACCCATCTTCTGATGGCTATTTCCTGCAGGATAACACACCATGTCATAAAGCGCGAATCATCTCAGACTGGTTCCTTGAACATGACAATGAGTTCACTGTACTCAAATAGCCTCCACAGTCACCAGATCTCAATCCAATAGAGCACCTTTGAGATGTGGTGGAACAGGAGATTCACATCATGGATGTGCAGACAGCAAATCTGCAGCAACTGCGTGATGCTATCATGTCAATATGGAGCAAAATCTCTGAGGAATATTTCCAGTACCTTGTTGAATCTATGCCATGAAGGATTAAGGTAGTTCTGAAGGCAAAAGGAGGTCCAACCCTGTACACTAGTAAGTTGTACCTAATAAAGAGGCCGGTGAGTGTATTTTAATCCACTGCCACACGCACTTAATGACAAGTGCATGACTTGTCTGTCTTGTGAAATAATAAAGCAAAAACAACCCAAGTGTAAGTTTGAGACATATATTGCACATATACCGCAGATGCCTTACTAAATGTGTAAAAAGTGAAGCATACTTTAAACTTTTGTTGAACTTTACATGCACAGATACAGATATTCTACCAATAGCATAACATTTTAGCAGGTTTCACTCTAACTCTCTGTACAGAACTTGTATTTCCAATGTAGAATGTCAGTAGCATTGTTGCCATCATCTCCCCTCAGAAGTCAATACTGTGCCAGAATATAAATGTCAACAGGGAAATTTTCTCGAATGATCCCTGACCCAGAAGGCTGTCCCTTGGGGGGTTTCTTGCTGACAAAAATGTCCTGGCAATGCATGATTTCCTCTGCAGGGAAAAGTGAATGGACTATGCAGAAAATTCAGCTGCCTGCTTTCAGACTCAGGTGAACAGACAGGAATTTTGTTCTACGACATGACAACTTGCCAAACATGTGCACCCTGCTTAATGAAACACTCCACTTTTTGGAACACAGCCTTGTTTTACAAATCCCCTAGAGTTACAGGGACAGTTCACCCAACAGTGACAATTATGTCATCATTTACTCACCATTGACTTTCATAGTATTTGATGTTCCTACTGTGGAAGTCACGTTTCCAGCTTTCTCCAAAATATCATCTTTTGTGTTCAACAGAGGAAAGAAACTCATAAAGGTTTGAAACAAGTAAAGGGCGAGAAAAAGATGACAGAATTTAGATTTTTTTTTGGTGAACTATACCTTTTTACTACTATATTTTGATCTCAAGGTCTAGTAGGAGCACTTTTAGCTTAGCTTAGCATAGATCATTGAATTGGGTTAGACCGTTAGCATGTCAAAAATTAGTTAAACAAGAGTTCAATAATTGATTAATTTTCCTTTGGCGTAGTCTCAGAGGTCGCCACAGCGGAATGAACCACCAACTATTCCAGCATATGTTTTACACAGCGGATGCCCTTCCAGCCTCAACCCTGGGAAACATCTGTAAACACTCATTCACACACACACACACACACACACACTACGACCAAATTAGTTTACTCAGTTCACCTGTACCGCAAGTATTTGCACTGTGGGGGAAACCGGAGCACCTGGCGGAAACCCACGCCAACATGAGGAGAACATGCAAACTCCACACAGAAATGGGCCTGGCCTGGGACTTGAACCAGCGACTTTCTTGCTGTGAGGTGAAAGTGCTAACCACTGAGCCACCGTGTCATGTTACATTGTGTACTAAGACCAACCAAAAATGTAGAGTTGCTATTTTCACGGCTGATATGTTCATGCACTATACTCTCATTCAGGCGTAATAATCAAGGAACTTGCTGTTGAACCATGGCTGCAGCAGGCGCAATGAAATTATAAAGGAGCCTGAAAATCCTCTAACTTCTGTGTATTCCAGTTCAATTAGACATGGTTCAGGATCGTCTGTATCGTCTCTCACATATGTCTCCATAGTTGTGTGCAAGCAGGTGGTCACATTAGTTCTATGGATGGAAGTTAGCTGATTTTTAGGCACTGAATAATATAACTGGCCTGCTGCAGCCATGGTACGGCAGCAAAGTTCCTTGCTTATTACGCTGGAATGAAAATATACTGTAGTTTCTAGCCATATCGGTCTAGAAAAATAGCAACTTTTTTTTTACACAATGTACATAGAAAAGAGTCAAGCTTTGAATGGGAAAATTACTTAACTCGTTTAAAGGTTCAGTGAAATTAAAATATTGTTTTTTAGATGTTAGTATCAGTATGTTAGTTTTAAAGATATTGATAAGCTAGTGTGGTACAAAACAGTGACAATTCACGTTTAGAAGATATAAAACTGATATACTGTAAGCATGTAAAGCTTGTAGTTTGTCACTTCCGCCTACATTTTTTTCACGTCACCTCATCAAATCTTGACCAATCAAATGCTCTCTAGAATCTGACACGTCCCCTTCAAGGCGCTTCTCATTTGCATTTTATTTGATGCTCTTGTGCTCAACTACTCTTAATGACAGAGCTGTGCTAAAATATAATAATTAAAAAAAGGAGGAGCTACTCTATGTCCCGCCGTCTCTTCGTTTTTCAGTTGAGATTTCGTCAAACATCGAATAAAAAAATGCACATTTCAAAGCACATCACAGGACCTTTAACTCTTTGGTCATTTTTGAGATGCTAATGGTCTAATCCAATTCAATGATCTATGCTAAGCTAAGCTAAAAGTGCTGAATGGATTAGAAATAGTAACTTTAACTCAATAGTAGTAACTTTAAAATAATAGTGGAGGGCTCCTTTAATGACTCGCTCTACTTGCTATAATAAATATGGGAATTGAACATATTTCTATGCAAAAAATAAGCGCACAGATTTATTATACACCAGTACATTACAATACATAAGATACCTAATGCATTTTCTGATGTGAACTGCTAATGCCAATAAACCTCTACGTCCTTCAAACTCTGGCTAACAATTCCACAATTAATGGCTTCTGTCACATGACACAAACGTTGTATATTTCCTAGCCATGACGACTCGTGTGCTTTACAATCTCCGGCTTGAGAGAATCCAATCATACGATGATTTGCGCGTGTGAGGGCCATCTCTCCAGAAACCTCCCCCCACGGCTTATCAGGGCCCAACAGAGCACCCGTGCCGGCGAAGAAATGGGGCCATGTCTTCTATTTCTTTATAGAGGTATTTAACAATTCATTCACCAAGTTTTAATAGTGTCTTTCCACGGCTATATCATCCTCCGCCCCGCTTCCCAGGGTGGGTTCTTTGAAAATCAATATCCCTCAGAAGCCTGCCTCGGGAGCTTTGGAGAAATCTCAAAGTGGCAGGTACCCACGGTGCCACACATTTCACTCCTGTTTGTTCCCTGTTACCCATGCCATTAAACTGTTTTTACTCTCACCTTGGCTTTACAAGGATGGCATGCTTTCATTTCTGTTTTGCGTTGTTTCACAGTTTGTTTTGCCTTATTTCACCGTGAACAAAAAGAGCGGGAAAACTGCTGACGAGGCCCCCGCCCCTACAAAAATGAACTGTGTACAGCTTTGTGATGTCGCCTCAAACCGTGTCCAACCTTTTAGTGTGCAGAAGGTCCAGATGGCCCTGCAGCCTGCAAGACAGATTTTCAGCCGGCCACGCTTTCTGCTCTATCAGCGGGAAGCTGTCAGTCAGATCAGCCTGGCTGGGCCACCAGTGCTGTTAAAAACAATGCCTCCTCATCTGTCTGTTGTAAAACTCTCAATGCCCCCCCGAAATACTTTTGATTTGGGTCCTTCCACGCTAGAAAGGAGAGTTGGGTCACCTAACCTGAGGGATGGACAAAGCACCTGACTCCATAGCCTACAGGGATCGTGACAAATTTGTGGCTTGGAACAAATGACCTCCACTATCAGAAAAGGTTATGGAGGAATAAGTCGACCTGATAAAGCAGTGGCCTGATTTTATTGAAGCTTACTTGTAAAATGCAAGCTAACTACTGAAAAGTGGCATCTATTAAAGAGGAACAAAAACATGTTAGGGCAGCAAGGTGGCTCAGTGGTTAGCACAGCAAGAACGTCGCTTGTTTGAGTCCCGACTGGGCCAGGAGGCACTTCTGTATGGAGTTTGCATGTTCTCCCTGTCTTGACGTGGGTTTGCTCCGGGTGCTCCGGTTTCCCCCACAGTCCAAACACATGATGTATAGGTCAATTGGGTAGGCTAAATTGTCCGTAGTGTATGTGTGTGAATGAGTGTGTATGGATTTTTCCCAGTGATGGGTTGCAGCTGGAAGGGCATGCGCTGCATAAAACATATGCTGGATAAGTTGGTGGTTCATTCCGCTGTGGCGACCCCTGATTAATAAAGGGACTAAGCTGAAAAGAAAATGAATAATTGAATGAAAAACATGTTAGGGCAGCAAGGTGGCTCAGTGGTTAGCACAGCAAGAAGGTCGCTTGTTCGGGTTCCCGCTGGGCCAGTTGGCGCTTCTGTGTGGAGTTTGCATGTTCTCCCCGTGTTTGTGTGCGTTTCTTCTGGGTGCTCCGGTTTCCCCCACAGTCCAAACACATGTGCTATAGGTGAATTGGATGAACTAAATTGGCCGTAGTGTATGAGTGTGCGTGTGAATGAGTGTGTATGTGTGTTTTCCAGTACTGGGCTGCGGCTCAAAGGGCATCTGCTGCGTAAAACATATGCCGGAATAGTTGGGGGTTCATTTCACTGTGGCGACCCCTGATAAATAAGGAACTAAGCCGAAGGAAAACGAATGAATGAATGAAAAAGATGTCAAAGTCAGATATCTATGAGTGATTGTTGATGTTTTTAGCATCTTGCACCACGAACAGTAGGAACTAATGTACACTGTTAACATTTTCCTGTAGAATCTACAGTAACTCACTGCCAGCAGTTCGCCAGTAACTTACTGTAAATCAATTACAGCAAAAATACTGTATTTACATTTACAGCACTGTTTATCTTTATGTACATGCTTATGTAACACACATTTTCAAGGCAGAATATCTGACTGCATTGTTTTTCAGATAAACAAGAATGTTCACTTAGCATGCTTCTTTAATATCTGTAAACATGTTATGGTATTTTAATGCTTTAGAAGAGTCAAAAACTGACATACAGAACCTTTAAGAAATTTGCAATCCAAGTTTTCTGTGCACTATTTAGCTCTCACATTGGCTGTAAATCATAGTTTCCAGTCAAAACACATTTTACACTGAAATTCTGAGTCATGGGCATTGGAAACACATGAGTGCGTCTCTTGGATTGTGTCTGTGATAATATACACTAAACAACTGTCACTCTCATGAGCAAGCACAGTTTTTCTGCATGAGCACATGCGCTACATGAGCAGCCCAGTTTTTCTGGGATTTACACAAAACTGTGTGCAAGAAAAAATCTGGGCTAACATAGTGCAGTGCATTGCTATCAGAATGAATCTGCATTTGTTTACAGAAACCAGACAACCTGAAAAGGGGTAACAAAAGTGAACTTAGTTTGGACCAAATAATGAGTGAAACAGTGTTAGCATGAATGATTTAGCTACCACATAAACAACCAAACAAGCTGAAATTTCCAGGCCATAACACAGATGTAGTGAGAACCGTAATCGTACTGCAGATGGACCCATCATGCACTTCTGCAGCTGTATAAAACAGATGTTGTTCAGGATGGTGTGTAGGTGTGTGTGCATTCATGTGCATAGCTAGGTTGTAGTCCAATAACTGTCCTGCTGATCATACAGACCTAGCAAACAGATATAAAAGCAGCTTTTAGGATCAATTCAATCCATGCCACAAACTATCACGGCACCATGGAAGTTTTGCCCTGCATGGGCTTAATTCTCTCTCCATGTGCATTCAACTTGTGCATCAATTGGTGCCACTGTACAATTCAATAGTGCTGTGCCTGCACTGTTATTATATAGGGAGTTTCACAATGGGTAGTTTAAAGATTTGAGTTATGGAAACTTGCTAAATTTAAACACCAAATCACCATTTTTCCATTATTATTATAGTAACATTAGTCCATTAGTAATGTAAAATAATGCATTTAATGTTATGGGGATCACTTGATTGTTATTAATTGTTGCTTATTGTTAAGTTCCTGCAGTGCGAACAGAAGTTGCTTCCACCAATAGTTGTAGAAAAGTTACTCCAACATAAAAGCTCCTTTTGTGAGGACTCTGTTAATAAATACGGCCATATTTAATAGTAGTTCCTATTGTGCTGGGTTAGACTCTGGGACTAAAATCATTGGTTTCCGCTGTGCGAACATGCAGAAAAAAAGCTGCTTCCACCACTAGATCTAGAAAAGTTACTCCAATATGGAAGCTCCTTTTTTGAGGACTCTGCTAACAAATTATGCCATATTCAATGGTAGTTCCTATTGTGCTAGGTTAGACTCTGGGACTAAAATCAGTAGTTCCTGAATTGCGAACATGCAGAAAATAAGCAATTTTCACGAATAGTTCTAGAAAAGTTACTCCAACATGTAAGCTCCTTTTGCTCAGACTTTGTTAATAAATTAGGGTATATTCAATGGTAGTTCCTATTGTGCTTGGTTAGACTCTGGGACTAAAATCATTAGTTTCTGCAGTGCAAACATGCAGAAAAGAAGATGCTTCCACCAATAGTTCTAGAAAAGTTACTCCAACATAAAAGCTCCTTTTGTGAGGACTCTTAATAAATAAGACCATATTCAATGGTAGTTCCTATCATGCTGGTTTACTCCCTGGGACTAAAATTATTAGTTCCCGCTGTGCGAACATGCAGAAAATAAGCTACTTCCACCAATTAGTTTAGAAAAATTACTCCAATATGGAAGCTCCTTTTGTGAGGACTCTGGTAACAAATTAGGCCATATTCAATGGTAGTTCCTATTGTGCTAGGTTAGACCCTGGGACTAAAATCATTAGTTCCTGAAGTGCGAACATGCAGAAAATAAGCTTTTTTGACGAATAGTTCTAGTAAAGTTACTCCAACATGGAAGCTCCTTTTGCTAAGACTCTGTTAATAAATAAGGCCATATTAATCGGTAGTTCCTATTGTGCTGGGTTAGACCCAGGAACTAAAATCACTCCTAATTCCCACAGTACAAACAGGCAGAAAAGTAGCTATTTCCACCAAAAGGTTTAGAAAAGTTACTCTAACATAGAAGCTCCTTTTGTGAGGACTCTGTTAATAAATAAGACCATATTCAATGGTAGTTCCAATCATGCTAGGTTAGACCCTGGGACTAAAATCATTCCTAGTTCCAGTAGTCAAACGTGCAGAAAAGAAGCCACTTTCACCAATAAGTTTAGAAAAATTAAAAGCTCCTTGTATGAGGACTCTGTTAATAAATTAGGCCATATTAAATGGCACTTCCTATTGTGCTAGATTAGACCCTGGAACTAAAATCATTAGTTCATGCAGTGCGAACATTCAGAAAAGAAACTACTTCTAACAATAGTTCTAGAAAAGTTACTCCAACATAGAAGCTACTTTTATGAGGACTCTGTTAATAAATAAGGCCATATTCAATGGTAGTTCCTATTGTGCTAGGTTAGACCATGGGACTAAAATCATTAGTTCCTGCAGTGCAAACATGCAGAAAAGAAGCTATTTCCATCAATAGGTTTAGAAAAGTTACTCTAACATTGAAGCTCTTTTTATGAGGACTCTGTTAATAAATAAGGCCATATCAGTGGTAGTTCCTATCGTGCTAGGCTAGACCCTGGGACTAAAATCATTAGTTCCTGCAGTGCGAACATGCAGAAAAGAAGCTACTTCCATCAATAGTTCTAGAAAAGTTACTCCAACATAAAGCTCCTTTTATGAGGACTCTGTTAATAAATTAGGCCATATTCTACAGTGCCTGGTTTTCAGAGGAGAAGTGTAACAAAAGCAAAGGCTCCAGTAAGTATGATCTTGTTTTAAAGGCTCAGCATCAATCCCACCTGATTAACCCTCGTGTCAAGATAGAAAGGCGCAGATAAGAGGGAAAATAGCTTAATAATGCCAAGGAGGCTGTAAAACACACACCGGGGCCTTTATACATAATGCATCAAATAAAGAGGACAGCAAAGAGGCTCCTTGAAAGGCATAACATGACCTGACCCCTTAAAGCAGATTCGTGAGGGGGTGAATGGAAGGATTGAGATTGAGGAGGTACGGGAAGATGAGAGGAAAGATTGACGGCGAGAGGAGAAGAAGAGTGTGATGTTCTCTTAACAAGCGCTCTTAGGACAACCCTTGTCTGACCGTAAGGGCTGTTCATGCGTCGCTCATTAATCCACTCCTGATCGTGAAGAGCTCAGCTAACGGAAAGGCCACAGAGAACACTGTCATCATTATTCCTAACATTACGCAAATGCTACTGGCTAAAGATTGTGAGAGAGATATATGATCTTGGGACAAAGCTGTACGTTAGCATCAGTGGTGTAAAGTAACATATTACAAACACTTACAGTACTTTAACTGAGTAGTTTTTCCACAGGAATTGTAACCAAGTAGTTTTGTTACTAAGTAGTTTTACAAAATGCGTATTTTTGGGCACACTTTTAGAGCAGTATCAGTCCTTTTACTTCACTATGTTCCTTCAATCGGCAGTCATTACTTTATTTTTTCTTGTCTACGGGAATAGGCGGAGTATAAATCAGTTCTGTGATTCCCGTCCAACCAAATCGCACATAGAAACTAAATCATACAGAACAACCTCAAGACATGGACGCTTCATAAATGCAGCTAACCGCTTGGAAGCATTAAAAGTGTCCAAGAAGATGTCCAAACTCTTTACACACAATGGCCTGTGCATATCACTGATGAAAAGATGAGGGATGTTTACTGTGTGATGACTGAAATGCTCTTAAACAATACCTAAATGCACTACAGAATGTTACGTTTTCACACACAAGCACAACATGGGTCAACCTTACACAGTTAAAACTCACTACTCAAGTATATTTAAAAGGGCTACTTTTTAATCAAACTTTGAGTCATATTTACAACAGATACTCTACCTGCACTACACTTTTGGGCAAGTAATGGTAGTTTTACTTGAGTATGTTTTTCAGTACTCTTTCCACTACTGGTTAGCATTACTATTCATCACCATGGCAGTTGCTTAGCTGAACAAGAAGTCCTTTCTTTATGCTAGCCAATCACCTGAGCTGAAAATGCTATGTGACTAATAGCGCTGGAGCAAGAAAATTAATAATGACAAACCCTTCACTTGCAATGAAAAGACAGAAAAAAAGACAGCAAGGGACTTATAAATTGGATTTATGGCCCAACAAAATCTGACTGGTCTTCTAGCATATCATGGTCAGTTTCAATAGCCCCACAATACAGGGTGCCGACATACACTCGCCGGCCACTTTATTAGGTAGACCTTACTAGTACCAGGTTGGACCCACTTTTGCCTTCAGAACTGCCTTAATCCTTCATGGCATAGATTCAACAAGATACTGGAAATATTCCTCAGAGATTTTGCTCCATATTGACATGATAGCATCACGTAGTTGCTGCAGATTTGTCGTCTGCACATCCATGATGTGAATCTCC
Source organism: Danio kyathit (assembly GCA_903798195.1). Taxonomy (NCBI): domain Eukaryota; kingdom Metazoa; phylum Chordata; class Actinopteri; order Cypriniformes; family Danionidae; genus Danio; species Danio kyathit. Next base: position 4,667,497 of record LR812542.1, read on the forward strand.
CGTTTCACCACATCCCAAAGGTGCTCTATTGGATTGAGCCCGGTGACTATGGAGGCCATTTAAGTAAAGTGAACTAATTGTCATGTTCAAGAAACCAGTCTGAGATGATTTGTGCTTTATGACATGGTGTGTTATCCTGCTGGAAGTAGCCATCAGAAGATGGGTACACTGTGGTCATGGTCAGCAACAATACTCAGGTAGGCTGTGGCATTGACACAATGCTCAATTAGTACTAATGGGCCTAAAGTGTGCCAAGAAAATATCCCCCACACCATTACATCACCACCACTAGCCTAAACCTTTGATACAAGGCAGGATGGATCCATGCTTTCTCATGTTGTTGACACCAAATTCTGACCCTACCATCTGAATGTTGCGGCAGAAATTGAGACTCATCAGACCAGGCAACGTTTTACCAATCTTTTATTGTCCTATTTTGGTGAGCCTGTGTGAATTATAGCTGCGGTTTCCTGTTCTTAACTGACAGGAGTGGCACCCAGTGAGGAGGGGGATCGGTAAAGTGAGGTGCTGGATTAGATTTCTTAGATGCCGGATCCGGAATGTTCCGGGACAAATTAAGCTCTGCTCTTTATAAAGCCACCTTGAGAGCTGGTTCAGAGACAGAACCTAGTTTCAAATCAGTTATTTTTCTTTTGACACCCAAGTTATCGGATATGAAGCTGGAAAAGTGGTTCTGAAACAAAAACTGGAAAACGTACAATTAAGTTCCTATTAAAAAATACACATTAAGTTCCGAATGGCCTTCCCACCACCACCATAACAATTTGTTTTGGAAGACAGAAAATTCACTTCTTTGAAGCATTGCATTGCTCGAATCTGGTTGGGATGAGGCGTTAAACAGAATAGCTTCCAAACAAATCCAAAAGGCAAAACTAGCACGCGCTATACTTCAAATATTTCCTCGACAAGCACCTTGCGTGTGCTACCAGAGATGAGACGCATTCAAACAAGCCTGTGAAGTAAGCATTTTGCTGTCATCTTTGAGGGAGAATGTTCTGACCATCAACCAGAAACATCACAACTCTATCACTTCTGCGTCTCTTGAAGATACCAGCCAGAGCACTGCGCACCATCCCAGACATCACTTCAAACCCAGCCTGTTTCCTTTGAACAGACCCTCCATATCGGCTGCCAAACCTGGCTGCTAGCAAAACCCTGCCTGAAATTCCAGACAGTGAAAAGAAAATATGTTTTGAAAAAAGTATGACAATTTCAGCAATTACAGATGCTTGAAAAGGAGCGAGCAGCCATGCCATTGTCTAACCCTTGGGTACAGCAAGAGCACCAAACCTTTACATTGGGGTGCCCTTTCTGTCATGGTCCAATAATCTGGACACTCCTGAGCGCTGATCCTAGCCCTGCAAAAACCCCTCCGGCAGGCCATATATCATTCGGTATTGATATAGTTCCACTACACTGCCACACCTGACATTTGATTCATAGCTTCAGGTGTTCTTTTTAAATTCTAAACAGTCAACAAGGAATCAAAGGGAAATGTCAAATGTGCGTTGGAGATTGGTAAAGCCAAAACGCCTCGAGTAAATGATTTGGTTAAAACGTACTGATGTGTGATCGAGCCTTCTATGTGAGTGTTTTTATGAAATTTCTGTTTTAATAGATGTGAAATGTGCACATGATGAATTAAAGCTTACGTTGAGTGGACTAGACAGATGAGATTTATATTTAGTTTTGACGTTTGTATGAACTTCAATGTATGAAGCTTGGTTTGAAGATCAAAATGATAAAAGCATGGTATTCTCTAGAGCTGTGCGATTAATTGAAATCGAATCGCAACCACATTTTGAAACATTGCAATTAGCTAATCGCAATATGAAATTTATATGTATTCTATAATTTCCTCCACCCAGATCAAATGCGTGACTGCCGTTTGTGTGTGACCGTCTTACTAGCCAGTTGAGTGAGCACACTTTTGTTCTGCCCAATCAGAATTGCGCAACCGAACTATGCGGAACGCCCACAATAAAAACAAACAGGAAATCGCAGACAAGTGGGATTATGGCATCTGCCGCTTCAGAAGCATTAATAGATGAATTCATATAAGAAAAAAACAGCATGTCGGTAATATTTTGGCTTCAAAGTTACACACTGAATAAAAACAGGTCATTTGTAAGAGCTGTCGCAGAATTGTTGCCACAGCAGGAGGAAATACAACAACCAGCACCTAAAAAAGCATCACAGGCACCAGGTGATAACTAACGCCATAACTCACTACTGTTTGCTCTAAAGAAAAAGTAGTTTCATTTCTGAATGTTTAATAACAAATTTGAATAAACATTGGAGTAAGATAATTTATTTTCAATTCCTTTTTTTTGACTAACATTCACTGCATTTTAGCAGTAAGAAGCTACAATACAGAATATTGAGCTGAAGCCTGACTACAAAATTAAATCGCAAATCAAATCAAAATGGTAATATCTGTTAAAAAAAATGCAATTAGATATTTTCCCCAAATTGCACAGCCCTAATATGCTCTTAATAGTCTTTATTTTAAAAAGTAACCTTTAGTGTTTGGCTTTTTTGTCTGGCTTTTATGTATGGAAATGAAAGTACTTCTTTGTATTTCCCATTGTCCTGATATTTTGGGTTTTCTACAATATTAGATTAGACCATACACACACCCATATATAGACTCTTCAGTGGTATCCCTTTAGCCGTAATGTGTTTCATTTTCTCTGCATCTGTGTTTGTGTGTTGAATTCGCAGAGAACACTGGCTCGAAAAAATGGGGGCTCGTCCGGGATGGGGGCAAGTCCAAAGTGGCCAACAAAGTGGACAATCGTGGAAAAAAGATTGGTCAGGTGTAAGTACATACATTTCCCCTTTGTCTCCTTGTGATCCGACTAACCAAAACTCATATTAATACCACATATTAAAAGGTATAACCAGAGCAACCACAGTTTATGTGCCTAAATGGTCCATTAGATCCTAAAAGGGAGCTAATTGTCCTAATATACACTCACAGTGTGCTGTTGTACTCCATGAAATATCATTATCCTAAGCTTTATCTCCATACTGAAATCTCAGGTGGCCAGACAATGATTCATCTTTCCTGAATGGTTAAAAGATAGTGTCTGAGACACTGTGAGCCCGGAGACGTTAGTGAACATTTACGTGTACAATGGGGGAAATAAGTATTGAACAAGTCATGTTTTTTCCTGAGAATAATATTACTAAAGGAGCTGTTGACATGAAATTGAACTAGATTTTGGTAAAAACCCAAATACAAACATGAAAATAAAACAACAAAACAGAATTAGTTGTGTATTAATAATGGAATGACACAAAGAGAAGTTACTGAACTACTGAAATGTATTTAATACTTTATATAAAAGGTTTTTTTTGGTGATGGCAGCTTAAAGATGCCTCTCATATGGAGAATGAAGTCACATGCGTTGCTCAAGTGTGAGTTTTTCACAGACTTCCACAGAGTGTAAAAATCTTGATGGTTCTGTGGGTCTCAACGATTAAATCTGATCTTTATTTTCTATTGGATTCGAGTCAGGTGATTGGCAGGGCCATTCTACAGCTTGATTTTCTTTCTCTGAAGGCATTTGAGAGTCTCCTTGGCTGTGTTTTGGATCATTGTGTTTCTGAAATATCCACCCTGGTTTCATCTTCATCCTCCTGTTAATGTAGATGTTGGACTGAAGCAGATTATGTTTATTTACACTGACAAAAGGCAGAGGTTTGCTGAAGAACTGCTGAGATATTTCAGCTGCTGTCTGGGCTTTCACTAATTTCTACACCTCCCTTTCTTCATGTGTTCAACACTTTTTCCCTGCGTCATTTCATTTTATTACACTTAACTCTTAATCTGCAAACGAATTAGTTTTGTTTTCTTTGCATATATGGATTTCTGTTACTAACATCCGACAAATAAGTCATCAGCACCTTTAGAAGTATGTTTTCTGAGGAAAATTGTGACATGTTCAATACTTATTTCCCACATGGTTTGCATGTAGCAGATGTTAATACAATTCATCATACATTAGCAGATTTACAACACATTAGCGTGAGATTGCAATCCTATTAAGTGCTTATGCCTGTGAAAAAATTCTATGGATACGTTTTCATCACGCTGTATTAACAACAACAAAGTTTTTGCTGCTAAAGATATTGCCCTGGCAGGGATAATGCAGTGTTTTTAGTTGTCTGGTCAACTATTCCAAACCCTGGTGAATCACCCTGCACAATTCATTAAGTGTGTACTCACACAGGGCAGTCTGAACTCTGCCCGAATACGTTTGACCTCCAATGTCTGGTTCATTTAACCAGTGTGATCGCTCTGCAGTGTGGTCAGGCACAGCACAATGAACCATGCCCTGGCCTACTAAAAGAGGTCAATTCCAAAACAGTTTGATTATACTCAGGCAAGTTTGACCACTAACTGCGCTGGAACACAGAACAGATGCTACAGTTGAAGTCAGAATTATTCGCCCCCCTGTTTATGTTTTTCCCCAATTTCTGTTTAATGAACAGACGATTGTTTTTTCAACACATTACTAAATATAATAGTTTTAATAACTCATTTCTAATAACTGATTTCTTTCATGCACTTTTCTATTAATTAGAGTATATTTAGGTTTATAAGTGGTCTGGTTCTGCTTCCGTATCAGTGGACAGATGCAGCAACAATAAATGATAGCGATAATACAACAATACATGCAGCAATAATAAATGAAGATTGCTGCTCTGCGTAAGTGATCCATGTGTAGAATGTGCTTTTTCCTGTTTGTTTGCTTGTTTCAAAACATCAACAACAAAAGAATTGTGGTGACATAAGAGTTCTATTGTCTGAAAAATTAAGTCCAATATGAGTGTAAGCGAGAAGGGAAGAGGGAAGACGAACAACTGCATTTAGCCTCAGTATAAGCAAGTACACCCTTATTTCCATCATTTCATCTTGCACGTGAAAGAGAGACTCCTATTAAATTAATATGGTTAGCGAAAATTGGCTCGGTGGTTAGCACTGTCGCCTCACAGCAAGAAGGTCGCTGGTTTGAGTCCGGCTGGGTCAGTTGGCATTTCTGTGTGAAGTTTGCATGTTCTCCCAGTTTTGGCGTGGGTTTCCTCCCGGTGCTCCGGTTTCCCCCACAGTCCAAAGACATGTACTACAGGTGAACTGGATGAACTAAATTGGCCGTAGTGTATGAGTGCATGTGTGAATGAGTGTAATGAGTGTAATGAGTGTAATGAGTGTTCCGCTTTGGCGACCCCTGATAAATAAGGGACTAAGCCGAAGAAAAATGAATGAATGGTTAGCACAAAAAATAATGGTGTCAGTAATTATCACTAAACTGTGACTCAAAAGAAGATCATTACAGATCACAAACTAATCCATCCAATAGACACAAAAAGGAGCAAATCTACCACGCATTCAATCACATAACTATACTATATACATAATGATTGCTATGATTAATCAACGAATGCAACCTGGCTTATTCATGTATATAATGGAAGCTTAGTTAAAGCGCAACATTGCATACATTATGATTGCTCTTCATGTTTTCAGCACAATGCCTAAGTTCATCGGAAATTGGTTTTGAAAGTAAACACTTTCCCATTATATACAGTCGGAGTCAGAATTATTAGCCCTCCTGAAATTTTAGCCCCCTTATTTATTATTTTTTTACCACACATTTTTAAACATAATAGTTTTAACACCTCATTTCTAATAACGATGACAGCTCATGACAGCACATAATATTTGACTAGATATTCTTCAATATACCAGTATTCAGCTTAAAGTAACATTTAAAGGCTTAACTAGGTTAATTAGGTTAACTAGGCTGGTTAGGGTAACTAGGGAAGTCATTGTATAAATCACTCAAATCAAAATAAGGGGGCTAATAGTATTGACCTTAAAATGTTTCAAAAAATAAATAAAACTGCTTTTATTCTAGCCGAAATAAAACAAATAAGACTTTCTCCAGAAGAAAAAATATTATAGGAAATACTGTAAAAAATTCCTGAATCTGATCAACATCTTTTGGGAAATATTTGACAGAGAAAAAGAAAATCATATGAAGGTGAATAATTTTGAATTCTGCTGTGTGTGTGTGTGAGGTTATGGCTCAGGGGAGGAGTGTATAGAGGCAGTATTGGGGTTGAAGTAAAGACGCTGTGCACGTCATTCATTTCTCCAGAGGAAAAAATTATATCAGAATGACTTGTTAATAATAAGGTGGCTAATAGCCTTTTTTACAGTGAATGAATGTTTTCACTGGTTTGGCATAATAGTGTTCGACAGTAAAAAGTCACAATGGCATTTCTGACTTAGAAAACACCCCCAAATGCAACCGTATTGACCTTATTCTGCAATGTGGAAATGAAACTAAACTCTTTACTGTAGTTGTATAAAACTTTTGATTCATTACTAACTACAATAGAGGTGTAAACCTACACTGGTCTCACGGTTCGGTTACGATTATCATGCCATCGATTCGGTTAGTAACAAACACATAAGTAACAAACAACATTAACACTATCTAAATGACTGTGAACAATGTTGTACTTTGATAGTCATTGGCTGCTAGTATGATTTCCCTATTTAGAATTTGCAAATAATACTTTTCTGAAATTATATTATTAAGGAGAATGTCTGAATATCCCAATATAAAACCAACTTTACCTCTATCTTCAGATATATAAACTGTACCTTTAAGCAACACGAGCATTTATAGCAAATAAACAAATATAAATATCCCGCTTGCTTTCTGAGCCTTGTCTACCAACTACCAAGTTCTTTCTTACACCCCTTTGATTGGTCACGCGCTCAACAGAAAGGGCTGCGATTGGCTCTTACACGCTGATGCTCTTCACAGCTGCACTCATGGGCCACAGTGAGAGAGAGAGAGAGAAATGGAGATTACTTTCATTCACTTAATCGCTGTGAAATAGGGGCTTTTGCTGTAAGTGTCAGTGAAACAGTGTTCAGCAAACACACACGCAGTGAAATTGTGCACAGTTTCAGAGTTTTTACGCAGTTAGAGCGTTGTACACGCGCTCGCCTCCCTCGCCATAGTAAGCTACGGCGACATAGCGCATGTGAGATAAATGACATCAGTATATAATAACCGGTTATGATTATTACTGAACCGATACCGAATTGTCCGCGTCTGCATCGCGGTGCACCGAAGAAACGATTAATTTTGACACCCCTAAACTACAACCTACTTGCTCGTAAAACAACTGCCTATGACAATACATGAAAATAAATATAATAAGAAATACATGTTTGCAACATCAGTCAGCTGTTTTTTAAAATATATTATAATGGGGTTTCATAATGGGAGTCAAAGCATTAAATACATACAATTGAAGTCAGAATTAGTAGTGCCCCTCCTGAATTATTAGCCCCCCTGTACATATATTTGTTCCCCAATTTCTGTTTAACGGAGAGAAGATTTTTTTCAACACATTTCTAAACATAATAGTTTTAATAACTCATTTCTAATAACTGATTTATTTTATCTTTGTCATGATGACAGTAAATAATATTTTACTAGATATTTTTCAGGATGCTAGTATTTAGCTTAAAGTGACATTTAAAGGCTTAATTAGGGTAATTAGGCAAGTTAGGGTAATTAGGCAAGTCATTGTGTAACGGTGGTTTGTTCAGTAGACAATTTAAAACAAGTATTGCTTTTTAGGGGAGCTAATAATATTGACCTTAAAATGGTTTTAAAAAATAAAAACTGCTTTTACTCTAGCGGAAATAAAACAAATAAGACTTTCTCCAGAAGAAAAAATATAATAGAAAATACTGTGAAAATTCCTGAATCTGTTAAACATCATTTGAGTAACATTTGAAAAAGAAAGAAAAAAATTCACAGCAAATTTGACTTCAACTGTACATTGATCAGCATAGTGAGGAATTTTAAGTGAGTAATCAAAATCTCAGTTTTAATACCAATATTAGTTAACATTTGAGGCCAAAATTATCACTGAGGTTTTGCGTGGCACGTATGAGACACCCAAATAACACCACACCGATGTAGCAACATGCTAAGTCAATAACAGTATCGCAACTTCTCCTCTTCCCAGGGATGTGTGTCATTGTTATGAGACGAGACCTTTGCATCCTAATACGCACTTGTACAGCAGATGCTTTGATTTACAGCCATGATCTGCAGTCCCAGCGGCTACACCTACAATCACAGGGTGTTAGCCCATGTGTAAAGCTAACTGCCGCGGTCAGACCTCGCTAACCCAGCCTCCAGCTCGCTCTGGGAGAGACTTCTGCTTCTAGTGGATGTTTTACAACTTCGGTTAATGGCTCTGTGTGTGTGTGTGTGTGTGTGTGTAGTGATAGAGAAAGAAAAGGGGGATTCTTTAGCAGGCAGTGTGTTTCGGCCCCCGAACTGTGCGCTGACAGTTATGGCTGTCATTAAGGAGGCGCTGTATAAAAATCGAAAAGTCCTAATTTGACATGGCAGTCACTGAGACACGCACGGGGAGAGATTTCCATGCCCACTCGCGCCAACACATCCTAATGGCCTTGCAAGTAAGTTCATAAGTGCACCGGCAGAGGGAGCTGAACGGAGGTCTCGGAGGTCTAAAAAGCACGCTGTCATTATTCATTTATCTGTCTGCATGGGGGAACGTACACTAGTGTGATCTCCATTAGCGGAGGTGAGCTTTTGAGGCTGTCAGCGCCACGTTTACTGGTGCTTGATTTACTGAAGCTCTGATTTTAGAAATGCAGGAAAATGGAGTTTCCCTGTTCGTGTCGAGGTGCTGGCAAACCAGATTACCGCAAATACTGCAATATACATAGCGTGACGTTATTTAGAATGCAAAAAAGGCTAAAAACGGCACGCTAGAGCAGATTTGAGTCAATTTATTATGAATGTGTTCATAAAATGAATAGCGCAGATGACTTTTTTTTGGTCTAGAGTAAATGCAGCATTGCTTTTTGGGCAAGTTCGTCTGTGAGCTTCCAATCCTATGGACTGATTTCACATGGCCGCCATTTTAAAAGCGAAAGTGAGGCTGCAATGGGAAGAAACCCGGAAGTATCGCCTGGAATTACACAGAAACAGTGTGTACCTGGCTGTATATCTTATCAACGAAGAGAAATTGACACAAATTTATCATTTCACCGCCTTCCGAGTGACCCGAAGGTCCGTTCTGAACTGATAGTGAAAATAAAAAGGGATATCAGACCGCATTTTTTTAGCCAAGTTAAGGGAAATGGCACTACTTAGCTAATGTTTTGTTAATGTCCATTTCCCGCTAACATTTAAGCATTGTTGAACGTGTTCTTAAACACCGCTAATTTGCCATTGTGTTCACCAGTGCTCAACAGAAATTAGTGATTGGCTGTGAAGGTCATCAGCTCACTGCACTTCACCACTGTTTACTGAGTGTAAACACACACAAGCGATCCGCTGTTGACTCGACTGATTTTCGTGGCTTTAAAACGCTCCAGTGTCCCTGTATCTATGTTTGCACTTGGTAAAAAAAGTGGTGAACTGATGACCTTCAAGGCCAATCAGTAATTTCTGTTGAGCACTGCTATGGCAAATCAGCAGTGTTTAAGAATGCACTCAGTGGGGCTTAAATGTTAAAGGGAAATAGACATTTTTAAAATTTCAGTACTGTGAAACCACTACTACACACAACATGAGGGTGTGCTTCACAAGACTGCATGGTTTTATAGCTCACCGGGTTACATACGCAGGTAAGCGTTCACACTGTGTTTACCTGGTGCCATGAACTGAAGCCTAGGAGGGCACTTAAGCGTATTACTCTTTAAGAGATTGTGATTGTGTTTGATGCCTAATAAGCTTTTAATTGTTTAAGTTAAACTGAACTGAATGATATTAAAGTGATGTTTACACCACATCTGCGTTCACGGCAACAGCTGGAAGTTTGTAGTCCACAGCATGTATGATCCTATATTTCTGGGTTTCTTTACACCGCAGCCTCGCTTTCATTTTTTTAAAATGACGGCCAGGTGAAATAAGCGTATAATGTGTATTTATTTGATGTTTAATGCTAAAGAATTGGTTTAACCATTACAAATGGGATTTTATAAGGAATGTGATTTAACTACAGCGAACTGTAGTTCTGCCGAATGACCAAAAGTTATCAGTATGATAGTGAAAAACTGTGCATTTCTAGTCAAACCCTCCTTCTGCAATCTTATACCAAAAACGGAAAAAAGGGCAGTTCAAGAGTTCACACTTAGATATTGCCTGACGCTATTAGCAGGTTTGGCATGCTGTCCCGGGAGAGAACCCTGAGCTCGAAGATAATTAAGCCCAGGGCTTCCGCCTGGTCAATTGAGCACGTACGGGGAGTACGAGATCAGGAGCTCCCCGTGGTAAAGAAAGAAAGGTGGAGAAGAGGTGGATGGGGGGTTTCTTCGGAAAACGAAGATAAGGGAGTAATATTTGCTAGGCTACTTATAGTGAGTTTGGATTAATCTGATTGGCTAACTAATGATTGTAGATGAGAGACCAGCTGCGATCAATTATATCACGTGCTCCTCTCGAAATTAGTTTGTGAAACTTCACTTATGATAGCTAAAAATGTGGAAGAGTTTTGCTATTACGTGACTGTATTGTACTGCAATTTGGAGCAATTAAGTGTTAATGATGAATCAAAATTAATTCACAAATTCTTGAAAATGAAATTGTTTAATGACAATAACTTGCTATGATTACTGCTGAATTAGTTACAAAATAACTGTATAAAAGGATAAAACATTAAATGATAAAAAAAAACATTTGTACCCAGCTTAAATGTAATATAAAGTTTGTGTATGTATGTGGATGTAATAACACTTCAGCTTTGAGTATATTATAATTATAAAGCATGACTTTATAAGGTATACTTTGTAGAAATGCTCAACGCGTTTGTTATTTTTTATTAATTTTCCTTCAGCTTAGTCTCTTATTTATCAGGGGTCGCCACAGCGGAATGAACTGCCAACTTATCCACCATAGGTTTTACACAGCGGATGCCCTTCCAGCCGCAACCCAGTACACACATGCACTACATCCAATTTAGTTCATCCAATTCACCTATAGCGCATGTGTTTGGATTGTGAGGGAAACCGGAGCACCCAGAGGAAACCCACACAAACACGGTGAGAAGATGCAAACTCCACACAGAAATGCCAACTTGTCCAGCCAGGACTCGAACCAGTGACCTTTTTGCTGTGAGGTGACAGTGCTAACCACTGAGCCACCGTGCTGCCCTTAGCTATAAATCATAATTATTCAATCCAGTGTTATTGTAAGGAAGACAATTAAATCATATTGGTAAGTAGTTAATAAATAAAACTTTTGCTAAACGTTTTATTGAGATGCATTGTTGGTGATTGGAATAGTATTTTCCAGATTTTGTAGCTTTACATGAACAGAGACGAAATTAAGACCCATTATAAACAGACCTATAACCCAACTTTTCTGTGAATTTAAGACTTTTTAGGGCCTAAAATGTAGTTTTTGAAATGTAAGACTTATTAGGACCCTGCAGACACCCTGTGATTGTTTCTTTGAGCTTTTTTTTGCTGTGCTGCGCCACTGTGCTGGCCGTCAAACTGTATCCAGAACAGATGCAAATGATTGTGCATTAACTTTTGCTGCTGAATTCAGGTCCCATAAGAGCCTTTGACCTCATTCAGTTGTATTTTTAGTTGTGTTCGCAGTCTGTCTTCTGCAGCAGCGTATCAAAAGCTGTCAGAAAACAGCAGAGGATTAGTCGGTCACCTTTCCACCTTACACATTCTGTCATTTCCTGAGGCACAGGAAGTGCTCGTCTTTGAATACCGATTGGCAATTTAAGACGAATGGTCGTTATGAGCTTAATCTTCATTCCTGACCAAGAATGACTGCAGTCATTTTAAGAGAATAACCGTGATCTACAAAAAAATCACGACGATGTGACTCACAAAGCTTGGCTTCTATTTGAATTGATGAACTGGCTACAGAAGTTAGCCAGTTAATGTGGTGCAATGACTCGGGCTTTAAAGTTCTGAAAGAATCTTATATTGTTCATTCAAAAAAAAGAAAAATCATTTATTCTCACATATCCATGTGCTTTTCTTTCTTCTGTGGATTCGAAATGAGAAGTTTAAAAATGAAGGCATAGCATTCACTACAGAGCAGTGTGTTTGTCTTGATTTAAAAAAATAAAATAAATAAATACTTGAAAGCAGAATAGATTTATGTGGGTGAAGGATGGATTTTGTTTTAAAACAAGCATCAAAATAATAACAGTTTATTATGTGTTTAAATTTATTTCTTTTTCCTCATAGCTTAGAATGTTTATTTGTTTATTTATTAGGTTGTTTGTTTATTTGATAATAATAATAATAATAACAATTATCATTATCATTATTATTATTATTATTATTATTTAAAATAACATAAAATATTATTGTTACTATTATTATTATCATTAATAATAATAATAATAATAATAATAATAATTATTATTATTATTATTTAAAATAACATAAATAATATTATGTTATTATTATTATTATTAATAATAATAGTAATAATAACAATTCTTATTATTATTAAATATAACGTAATATTAATATTACTATTATTATTAGTAATAATAATAATAATAATAATAATATTATTAATTAATTTATTTTCTTTCGGCTTAGTCCCTTGATTCATCAGAGGTCGCCACAGAGGAATGAACCAGCAACTTATCCAGCATATGTTTTACATAGTGGATGCCCTTCCAGCCGCAACCCAGTACTGGGAAACACCCACACACACTCATCCACACACTACGGACAATTTAGTTTATTCAACTCACCTATAGTGCATGTGTTTAGACTGTGAGGGAAACAGGAGCACCTGGAGGAAACCCACACCAACATGGGGAGAACATGCAAACTCCACACAGAAATGCCAACTGGCCCAGCTGGGACTCAAACCAGCAACCTTCTTGCTGTGAGCCGACAGCGCTAACCATTGAACCTCCATGTCGGCCTCTGCATAAGTCTAAAGCTTCATTCATAATGGTCTTAAAAGTGTCTTGGTAAAACCTGCAGAAATCCTGCAATCAATTATGAGCCTGAGACTTTTTCATGCGGGGTTGAGGAGGGCTGTATGAAATATCAACAAGCTGTGGAAAAACACAATAAGGAAATGAAACAGAAATGCGAAAGAGCTGAATTATGAGCCAACGGGCCGAGAGTACATTCTGCATGCACGAAAACGCCTATGCCCCGCAAGCAATCTGACGCCTAATTAATCCTGAAAGTCTTTTAGTTCCAGCCCGCTCTCGTTCCTGTCTTTTTAGGTCCGTTTCCTTACCTGCTCATTCCTCAAACGATGACGCCAGATCAGTTCTAGCCTGTAGACAAACTGCATTTGTATTAGGCCAGAGCCTGAAGGCGTGTGTGTGTGTACGTGTGTGTGTGTGCGCGTGTGTGTGTGTGTGTGTGTGTGTGTGTGTGTGTGTGTGTGTGTGTGTGTGTGTGTGTGTGTGTGTGTGTGTGTGTGTGTGTGTGTGTGTGTGAAATATTGGGCATGAGTGGAAACAACGCTCATTTGTTTTAATGTGATTCTTCTTACAGTTGTTGGATGAATGCGTATCTTTTGCATGTGCATTTACATTGTAAAAAATAACTTATATTTATTCATTTTCCTTCAGCTTAGGCCATTATTTATCAGGGAGTCGCCACAGCGGAATGAACCACCAACTGTTCAACAAATAAATAATAAATAAAAAAATATTAATATTAAAAAATAAATAAATAAATAAATAAAAAGCAGGACACATAATTATGGGGAACATGAAAAATAAACACATAATAAATTGTTATTATTTTAATGCTTGCTTAAAAAAAGTTCTTCATATATTTATATATATATATATATATATATATATTTATACAACAGTTCTGTCTGTCTTTCCCAGTGATTGGTTGCAGCTGGTAGGGCATCCGCTGCGAAAAACATGTGCTGGATAAGTTGGCGGTTCATTCTGCTGTGGCGACCCCACATTATTAAAGGGGCTAAGCCGAAAAGAAAATGAATGAATGAATGAATGAACAGTTCTGTCTGGTTCTCAAATGTGATTGGCTAATAGCAGTGTGATATTCCACAATATTAGAACTCCTACATCCTCTTCACCCTTCTGTATTACTCCGCCCACATAGAGTGACAGCAGATCAATAAACTCACTACAGTTTGACAAATATTGCAGCTGTTGGACAACATAATGTACTTTTGAGGCTTTTTTAGGCGAGAATGTAGTTGTTTAGATTGCATCTATGCAGTGCCATCCACATGGGATGCATTAAGACTGCATAATAAGCCCTTAGAAGAGGAAAAACCCAGAATAATTTCTTACTACAGCTGATCAAATCATTATAAAACTGGTAAATGACTTTAAGTCGATCTCTCTCTTTTGAATGTCGCAGTGTTGTAATTATACAGCACTAATAGTAATTGTAGTGTGTTGAGTGTGAGAGGGGACTCACATATTAGGAATGTATGTATTTTGTGTTGGCCATTCTTTGTATAACCCTGAGTTACTTTCTGGTTGGCCATCTGTTTATAATGAGTTTCCTGTTTTCGTTACTGCAGACTAGTTCAGTAAACAGAAAGAAAGAAGAAATGCCTGCATGTGTTTAGCGTTTTTCCTCATCACAAACACAACAGCAATCTTGTAGTGTTTGCGCTGCTTTGGTTTTTAGGGTTAATTATTGTGATCTCCCGATTGCAATAGAGAAATACTGGGAAATCTCTGTAGACTGATGGCATTTCATGACGTTCAGCCTGCTGATCTTAAAAGGTGAGCAAAATCACCTGTTTTGTCATCAATTTAGACATTACGCTAGAGAATCATTCAAACACTAGCTCTAAAGAGACGTTTGTGAAGTAGCAACGATTTCTGCTGTTCTGACGGTCAGCTGCAGATGTGAATGAATGGCGGAAGAAAGTAGTTCCTCATACAAAAGGGTTTTTAGACTCTCCATGTTTAATTTTCTTTTTTATATACACGATTATGCTGCTGAACTGTTGTATAAACGCAATATCACAAGTGTACCAGTGTGATATGGCTGTATATCATCACTGGTGGGACACTAAGACACACAGCCTGCTGCCTCATGCCAACACACGCCTCCCACTATGTCGATATACAGCCTCATCGCACTGCTACTCCTGTGATATTGCTCATCTATATATATATATATATATATATATATACAGAATTGTATTATGGAAGTTCGAACTCAACTCTATGGTTTAACAAAATGACTTCAAATCTATGGAGATTTATTTAAGCTGAATAAATACGCTTTCCACAGATGTATACTTTGCTGGAATACAACAATATTTGATTTATTATTTAACCAATCTATTATTTAATCACTATTCTCGAATCTGACGGTTCAAAAAAATCGAAATACTGAAAAACGTGGATGTAGCATTGTCTAATTGAAGTGCTTTTTTTAGTTGAATCACATAACTTTTCTAGTCAGCTCAACTTACATCAATCAAACTGGCAAAAATATTTAAGTTCAACTTTGTATAACTAATCAAATTTAGTTGAAACCTGATAACTCATTAAAACAAGTTAAAACGACATAAAAATATTTGTTGTCTTGACTATTTGTTGCCATGCATGTTACTAATCAAAATATATTTACAGTAGGCAATTGAAATCTTCATAGAACATATAATATATATATATTTTTTATTTGCTTGTTTATTTAACAGGGACAATACACTTGACATTGTTATACAGAGATAACCGATGTTGCGTACATGGGGCATATAGCATAAAGCTAATTTGCAGCCCTCGTCCCTGGTTAGGCTTTACATAAAAGATAAAAATAAAACAATCAAGAGTAAAACACAATTCAACAAACATGTATAGTATATACAGATCCACAACCATAAAATGCAAGTCAATCTGCATAAAGAGAAATGTAAACAGAACCAACCTGAAAGAATAATACTTAATGCTCACATTTCTGTGAAGATTTCAACCATTCTTTCAGCTTTACATTAAAAACTGGGAGTTTAGATAATAATTTTAAATGAACAGGCATGGCATTCCATAGATGTGAACCTTTTACTGAAAAGGATGACTGACCCATAGTGGTTCTGCATCTGCGGATTCTACAATTCCCACTTACTGCCCCTCTAGTCTTCGCCCCATCACTGCTGAATTTATGTACCAACTCACAGACTACTTTAGGGGCAAGACCATGTATACACTTAAACATGGTTTTTAAAAACGAAAACTTTAAAAAAACATCAAAACTTAACAAATTATATTTTTTAAGAATTTGACAATGGTGCCATTTTATTGGTTTCTGATCCATCACTTTTAAAGTTTGTTTGTAAAGTGACATTACAGGCCTAACAATTGACTGTGTTGCTTGACCCCAGATTATTGCACAATAAGACATACGTGATAATATCATAGCATGCACAAACATTTGTGCTGCTTTAAAAGATATATATGGTCTTTTCATACGAAAACAGTTTAAATTTGTCTTTTATTCAGTTATTCAGTAATGAGTGATGGGTTGCAGCTGTGTAAAACATATGCTGAATACGTTGGCGGTTCATTCCTCTGTGGTGACCCCTGATTAATAAAGGGACTAAGCTGAAATGAAATAAAAGATTTTTGGCATAAAATAAAAATAAAAAATTTTGACCCATAAAATAGATTTTTGGCTACTGTCAAAAACATTTCTGGTTTTGTGGGTCAGAAATAAGGTCTGAAGCAACTAACAGTGCTATACAAATCTAAACGAACAACAACAAACCCAGAATGGTACTTTGATAATAGTGTCTGGCAATAACATAAGCATATATGCATCTAATATAATGAGCAACGTTTGAAGCGATGAAAAGCTACGCATACATCAGTGAGCACAATCAATTCAATATTAAGGGCTTTAATGTAGTTACTGTAGCCAAGAATTATACCGCTTGATGTTAATAACAATACATTTAATTACTTCTTGAACATCAGCTCATTTTATAAAAGCAATCAGAAGATCAGTGCAATTTACTTACCACTGCAAAGATTTCTGCTTCACTTCATTCCTAATACCATCACTTATCTCTAGGAGAATAACTATAATGCACAGCCTCCCATTACAGTAGTTACTGAGCGACCTCCTTAAATATTCAGTTTTGCTAAAAAGCAGAAAGGCTTCAGGTTAGCGAGGGGATACACATTTAACTTGAGGGGATTGATTTTTCACAGGACAGTTGGCCATGTGTGTATTGTTAATGGATAGCGGTAACTGGATGTAGCCTACAAGCACATATACAGTCTAACTAGGCATAAGGTCGTGTAAAAGGCCACATGTGTTCAGATAGTTTCCTCTGGCCGCTATTTCTTCCACCTGGCTCAGCGAGATAAACACACACTGAAGCAGCGGCTGTGATTTATCGGAGCCCGTTAGCTAGCTGAGTGTCTATGGCACAGTAATGAAGTTGATTATGCTTTTAATGAAGTGTGAGCATCTCGCTGGGAGGTGATTATGAGCATGCGCGCTGATCACAGGAGACTGTCAGGTGCGAGAGATGATGTGTGTGTGTGTGTGTGTGTGTGTGTTTAAGACTGTCATCAATCCGGATGATTACAGGGGAAGAGGGAAGTGGATGAGCAGACTCTGAAACAGACCTTTAGACTCGCTGCTTTTCCATATGACACTGAAAGCATCAGGAGGTCAAATTAAACATCATACAAGCGGTTTTATATTCCATTAAGTTTATATGATGTTTACCTTTTTTTTTTTTTTTTTTTTTTTACAAACAATAAGCATCATAATTACTTCAAATATTTTTTTTTAAATCCTGTGTCCTGTTCAATAAAAAAATAATAAGATAAACATATATATGAATATATATATATATATATATATATATATATATATATATATATATATATATATATATATATATATATATATATATATATATATATATATATATATCTCAGTATTTAACAGTCTATAAACCTCCCCCTTTATTCTGACTCCGCCCTGACATCTCCTGTCAGTTTTAACCAGTGTATAAACACTAATTCAGATCCCACCTCTTGACACTCCTCTTCATTCTTACCTATAAACAACCCCCTTCTTTCTTCTGACTCCACCCACTGACACTCCCCCTCATCCTGACCTCACCGTCTGGCACTCCCCCTCATTTTGACTCCCCCCACTTACAGTCCCACCTATTACGACTCCACCCTCTGACACTCCCACTCATTCTGACTCCACCTTCTGACACTCCTCCTCATTTTGACCCCACCCTGACACTCCCCCTAATCCTTATCCCACCATCTGACACTCCTACTCATTTTTAATTATTCCATAAACACTCCCCCTCATTCTGACCCCACCCTGACACTCCTGCTCATTCTGACTCCACCCTCTGGCACTGCCCCTTATTCTGTCTCCACCCTCTGGCACTCCCCTTTATTCGGTCTCCACCCTCTGGCACTTTCCCTCATTTTGATTTAACCTATTGACACTCCCACTCATTCTGACTCCACCCTTTGACACTCATTCATCCTGACCCCACCCTGACACACCCACTCATTTTGACTCCACCCTCGCACACTCACTCTCAATCTGACTCCACTCTCTGACACTCCCCCTTACCCTGACTCCAACCTTTGACACTCCCACTCATTCAGACTCCACCCCTTTGACACTCATTCATCCTGACCCCACCCTGACACACCCACTCATTTTGACTCCACCCTCGCACACTCACTCTCAATCTGACTCCACTCTCTGACACTCCCCCTTACCCTGACTCCAACCTTTGACACTCCCCCTAATCCTTATCACACCATCTGACACTCCTACTCATTTTTAATTATTCCATAAACACTCCCCCTCATTCTGACCCCACCCTGACACTCCTGCTCATTCTGACTTCACCCTCTGGCACTGCCCCTTATTCTGTCTCCACCCTCTGGCACTCCCCTTTATTCGGTCTCCACCCTCTGGCACTTTCCCTCATTTTGATTTAACCTATTGACACTCCCACTCATTCTGACTCCACCCTTTGACACTCATTCATCCTGACCTCACCCTGACACACCCACTCATTTTGACTCCACCCTCGCACACTCACTCTCAATCTGACTCCACTCTCTGACACTCCCCCTTACCCTGACTCCAACCTTTGACACTCCCACTCATTCAGACTCCACCCTTTGACACTCATTCATCCTGACCCCACCCTGACATACCCACTCATTTTGACTCCACCCTCGCACACTCACTCTGACTCCACTCCCTGACACTCCCCCTTACCCTTACTCCAACCTTTGACACTCCCCCTCATTCTGACTCCACCCTTTGACACTCCCCATCATTCTGACTTAGCACCACTTAACGAGGTGTACATTCTATTGTCTGGAGAATTATCTGTAGATATCAGAGAACAATTATTGATTCAATGCAGCATATTGGAACTTTAAAATACATACATTCTGTCAGATAATAGTGTATCTAGCTTATAAAAGTTAAACTGTATCAGTAGTGTCTTGTGTTTGTGCTGACAGAATGGAAAGGACTTAGTTTTAGTAGTCTCATAGGTCATTCTTTGCATATGGATGAGCCAATTCTGATGACGATGATAACCCTTCATGTGTAAAGTGCTCCCATTTCAGAATATCATAGAACGACAAGACATGAGAAAACTGCACTTAAAGCTGATGTGATTTAGGCTAGTTAATGTGTTGAGACATTTACGCCCCATTTACATTTACATGGGGCTTTAGCGTCAACGCTTGACAGAGGGCGTGTCTGAAGTTGATGGTTATAGCAGCATCAGCCAATGAAATTAGTCAGCAATAGGCCACTGTTTAAGCTGGTGTATTTGCATACAGCGATCTGATTGGCTGACGCTTCCGTCGGCACTTGAAAAGTTGAGTAAGTCCCAACTTCTGCAGCGAGCGGCGGATCTACAATGCAGTTCGGCAACGCCTGACGTCACCCATTCAAAGTGAATGGGGGGGTTACAGTTTGTGTTTTCATTCACTTTCTTTTCGGCTTAGTCCCTTAATTTATCAGGGGTCACCACAGTGGAATAAACCGCCAACTGATCCAGCACATGTTTTATGCAGCGGATGCCCATCCAGCCGCAACCCAACACTGGGAAACACCCATAGACACTCTTTCACACACAAACACTACGGCCAATTAAGCTTTATTCAATTCACCTATAGCTCAAATCAGCGAGCTTCTTGCTGTGAGGCGATCGTGCTACCCACTGCACCATAGTGACGCCCTTTGTGTTTTCAATACAGATGTATTCACCAATTTGTAAGAATGGCTTTAGAAAAAAAATGAATGATGGGTAAATGCCCAACTGTAATGCAGCTGACACAACCTATATAGAAAACTCATACATGGAATTATGTGCAAATTACATATACGAGATACATGTTCATATTTGGATTTGATATAAAATTATATATTTTATGTAAAATAAATTATATATAAATAAATATATAAATTAGAGGTGTGAACTTACACTGGTCTTGCAGTTAGGTTACGATTATCATGCCATCGATTTGGTTTAATTCGATATCACGGTGCATCGACGATACTTTCGTAATATTTTACTTCACAGCACAACAATTATTATATTAAAAAGTATAAATATATTTTTATGTTATTTGTAATACAATTTTGTCCTTTAATACAAGCAGTCAGATATATGAACTGTACCTTTAAAAACTCAAGCACATGCACAGAACAACAGCAATTAAAGCAAATAAACAAATGTAACTATCCCGCTCGCTTTCTGAGCCTTGTTGAGCAAATTCACTCCTATGATTGGTCACGCGCTCAACAGAAAGGGCTGCAATTGGCTCTAACACTCTGGTGCTGTTTATCGATGATAAACACTGATAAGTCGCAGCTGAAATCACGCACTCGTGTCTTGATAAAGAGATCAGGAGAGGAAATGCCAAGCCAGCAGGTCAAAGGCCGAGAAAGAGACATAAATGGAGTTTTCTCCATAGCAGTGAAACAGGGCTTCTGCTGTACTATAGTGTCAGTGAAAGTCTGTCCACCAAACACACACGCAGTGAATTGTGCACAATTTCTGCGTTTTTAAGTAGTTGGAGTGTTTTAATTACTCGCGCTCGCCTCCCTCGCCATAGTAAACTACCTTAATATAGCACATATGAGATATATGACGCCAGTACGTAATAACCGGTTGGGATCTATTACTGAACCGATACCGAATTGTCCGCGTCTGCATTGTATGCACCGATGAACCAATTAATTTTAACACCCCTAATAAATATAATGTTATAAAAATAATTGAAATATAAATTATATATTATAAAATATATTATAATATAATAAAGCTCAACAGAGGCTGTACTTTCTTCGTCAGCTGAGGAAGTTCAACCTCCCAAAGGAGCTGCTGAAACAGTTCTACACCTCCATCATTGAATCAGTCATCTGCACATCAATAACTGTCTGGTTTAGCTCAGCTACCAAATCCGACCTCTGAAGACTACGTCGAATAGTTCGGACTGCTGAGCGAATCATTGGTACATCCCTCCCTACTCTCCAAGAACTGTACTTATCCAGAGCGAGCAGAAGGGCTGCCAAAATCACTCTGGACCCCTCACACCCAGCACACTGCCTGTTTGAACTTTTACCTTCTGGTCGACGCTACAGAGCACTGCGCATCAGAACAGCCCGACACAGAAACAGTTTCTTCCCTCAGGCAATCCATCTTATGAACACTTGATGATAATAATTGTGGAACCAACATCACTACCTGTTATACACTTTTTTTTAGACACACATACACTTATTTAACAACACACTTTACATGCCAATTTGCACATAACAGCTGCACATATTATGTTGTATATAGTAATATAGCTGTACATACACTTGTCAATTTGTATATTTGCATTCACTTTTTAAAATATATTTATTATCTGTTTTTTAGTCCTGTCTGTAATTCTGTTGCACTGTAGAAGCTCTGTCACCAAAACAAATTCCTCGTATGTGTGAACATACCTGG
Organism: Danio kyathit; assembly: GCA_903798195.1. NCBI lineage: Eukaryota > Metazoa > Chordata > Actinopteri > Cypriniformes > Danionidae > Danio > Danio kyathit. The sequence continues at coordinate 4,689,570 of LR812542.1, forward strand.
CAATAAAGCTCTTTCTGATTCTGATTCTGATTCTAATATATGCAACATATATTTCAAAATATTGCAAATATGGCTGCTTGCATATATATGTTTCTTCTGTTCAAATTACAAAAATGTGTATATATTCAAATTTATTAGACATATGGCCATATATGACCACCTATAACTACTAATATATTTAAACATATAAGTATATACTTATAATTCCAGTGGTAGAAAAAAACATGCAAGTGGCCATTTTTACAATATTTCAAAATACATGTAGCATATAGTCCAAATAAGCTTATATTGCCATATACGAGATTGCTCTGTGGGAAAGTACACAAAAATACAGAAACATGGCTACAAGTAGCCTCCATATTAAAGAAAAGTTGCAAAAAATATCTGTGAGCAAATCCTTCTGACCTGTCGAAGCTTTAAATAAATACACCATACTGCAAATCATTCCTTTGTTATTGTCAACTATCCGACTAAGCTAAAGTTGATAAATTTAATCAATACTATTTTAATTTGCCCATGACAATGGAGTTATTTTGAGACTAGTGTTAGTGACATATTTAACCAATATTCCTTCCTAACAGTATTTTAAAAATAACTAAACGGTGCCTGTGATGTGGAGAGTGTCTAGGAGACGCTGATAATGTTAATCAATTATGCTCATAATGTCTGTTTCACACTTTGCAATCTGTATTCTCTCTCACTCTCTTACCATCCTGCCATCTCTAATTTTTTGTGGCAGTCTTAATTAATGATTTTTGCTTCGTGGCTGCTGGAGGCTTGTTTATATCTGGTGTGATTAAGTCAGAGGGTTACAAACAGAGAGAGAAAGAGGGAGAGAGAGAGAGAAAGGGGTACAAAAATAATCACCGAATGGCAGGCTGGTGGACAAGGTCACCTTCACGTGTATGAAAACAGTCTTAATTCACTCTGCTGGGGAAATTACCATGCTAGATTAGTCAAAGTCCGTGCATACTTTCGGCATCCATATATCAAAAGAGCGGCATAATTCGCTGGAGCAGAAAGCGAGACACCTACATGTTGTCGTTCTTCAATGAGAAATCTCAAAGGCACGAGAAGCGGACCAGACCAAATATAAATGGACTTAAAATCATATATTTTCTTCTGTTTTGATGTCAGTGTGTGATATACAGTTGAAGTCAGAATTATTTGCCCTCCTGTGAAATAGTTTTTCTTTTTCAAATATTTCCCAAATTATGTTTAACAGAGCAAGGACATTTTCACAGTATTTCCTATAATATTTTTTCTTCTGGATGAAGAATATTTGTTTTATTTTGGCTAGAATAAAAGCAGTTTTAAATTATTTCAATAATATTATTAGTCAATATTATTAGCCCCCTTAAGCTATATTTTTTTTCGATTGTCTACAGAACAAACTACTGTTCTACAATAACTTGCCTAATTGTTGCTCATGTTGTCTGCATTGTTCTGTGCATATATTGGAGTTTTGTTTGATCCATTCAAAAAGCGTGTTTTCTTTGAGCAGGTCAAATTAAAGGTACAGTTCATATATCTTACTGCTTGTATTAAAGGACAAAATTGTATTACAAATAGTATATAAATATTAATATATTTATAGATTTTAATTAAAAAAAATTCTTGTGTTGTGAAGAAGAAATTTAATTATGTATGGAAAGCATCCTCAATGCACCGTGATGCACCGAGATATGGAATTGAACCAGATCGATGGCATGATAATAGTAACCGAACCGAATCGTGAGACCAGTGTAGGTTCACACCCCTACTTGTTTAGTTGCAACAGTTTTGTTTCGTGCAACTGAAATGCGGCGTTGAGAAGCCTTTACGGTTAAGTATCCAAATGTTTTCGGCTGCTTGCGCCACTCGCTTAATGTCAGGTGACTCATGCTCTGCGCAGCCTTCAACTGCAGCTCGTGCTGTATTGAACAGACGCACGTCACTTCATAACTATAGCGGCCGTTTGTTGACTAAATTAAATTTATTTTCGGTGTCTTGGTCACACTATTTGGAGAGCTGGAACAAATTACCTCGTGGGCCAAGTTTGGCACACGGGCCGCCAATTGAATAGCCCTGCCATAAATCAATTAAAAACGAAACGCATGCTTACGGTTAATGGCGATTCAGTTTTTATGAGCATCTCGAGCCCTGCTACTGTAAAACACATCCTCTGCTCAACAGAAGAAAGCAACTCAGAGGCTTGAAACAAAAGATGAATAAAAGATGACAATTTTATTTTGCATGAACTATCCCTTTAACACTTACTTCCAATGACCTCACACTTCTACTCCACCTTTACGTTTATGATCCCATTCTCATTTTAAAGTCACTCTGCAATATCTCCCCTCCCAAGCGTTATACTTCCACTAACACTGTATCTGACTCCACCTTTTCACACACATCTCCCTTTCCTCTTTTAAAACTCTCCCTTCAACACTCACTTCCTCTACGTGATCCATTTCTGTAAGCCTTTTTAATACTGACTGCAGACTTCAAGCACATTACTGGTCTCAGCGCACTCATGATTAGACAGTGATTGATATCAAGCAGCATTGAGTGGTAATTTCTTCAGTCAAATACTCTGTGGTCTATAAGGTTAACTATAGCAGTGACATGGCCAGGACCTGCGGTTGCACCGACGTCGCCCCTTTTGCTTAGACTCTGGCTTTTTCCTGTCTAAACAGGGTTTGTGCGTTGACTTGGCAACGCTGCAGATATTTGTGACTGCGCTGAGAGATTAAGTGGCCAATCAACCTAACCATGCACTGCAATCATTCCACCATATAACGTGGGCAGACTTCTGATGCCAAATCAGTTTGTCCTGCATTTATACTTCTAAGAAACAGAAAAAAAATATCTTGATGAAAGTGTGACTGCAAATCAGATTCTGCCTTAAAAAAAAGAAGGAAGATAAATTCTATCAAATCTGGCAACCTTTTATAAATTGTTTTCAAGACATACTTTCTACTAGAAATGGTTGAATTGAAGAGGATTAGACTAATTTAGATAAAAACTGAAGGTCAGTATTTATTTTTTTATGCTTTATTTTTATTTTATTTTTTAAATAATTATTGTATTATTATTATTATTATTATTATTTGCAAATAAATGTAAAACAAATCATATTGTACAAACATTAACAGATTTTTTTCCCCAAAAGCAAAGAAAGAACAAAGTATCAGAAAATAATAATAATTATAATTATATATATATATATATATATACACACACACACACACACACACACACACACACACACACACACACACACACACACACACACACACACACACACACACACACACACACACAAACATAAACCCTAAAGCATGCAACTAAGAAATGTAAGGTAGATTACCAGAAAAGGTCCCCAAATTTTTTCAAAAGTCCTTGGTGATCCTCTGACAGTATTTTCTCAGGGGTGCAGTAGGAAATACGTTTGTGGATTCAATGTTTTGTAGATGGAGAGTGAGATGATTTCCAGTTAATTAAAATGCATACTATTACTAATTTATTAATCTATTATTATTATTTTACTGTCGTGTGTATTGTTTGTATATTGTATATTTTATTGTTAATTGTTGTGTAAATGTTAGTCGGACCAACATTTGTAAGTAAATGTGTTTGAATATTTAAGATAAGATTAATAAAATAAAGTTTAAAAAAAAAAAAAAGAAGAGAAAAGGTGACACTGCTGACATGCAGCCAGACAACATGTTCGGGTGAAAGGCAAGGTTATTATAGTTTTGCATTTTTAAATTAGTTTTTATTGTGATAATATTTTACATTTTTCTCTACATTTCAGATTAGTTTTCGTTCATTTCATTAATGGTTTTTATTAGTTTTAGTTTGTTTTTTGCTTTGTGAACATATTTTATTATTAGTTTTTATATATTTTGTTTTAGTAATTCTGGTTTAGCAGAGTTAACTGATTTAGGTTTGACAAGTTTTAGTGTTTGCACAGATTATACATTAATTCTTGTGCAAATTGCGTGAACAAACACTGAATACAAAAGCACACAAATGCAACGATTAAAAGTAAAAATTCTAAATAATTCAATCTTCTTCATATTAAAGATCATACAGTATATGCCGTTAAAGTCTAGTTTACATTTTACAGTTACAGTCTAGTTTGCATAAAATGTCTAGTTTACATTATTTTGGCAAAATAAAGAAACCGTCTCGAATCTGATGTGATATTCTGCCAGTAACAGCACTCTTCCAGACTCTTAACCTTCCACCTTTGTGTATTACTCCGCCCACATGCAGCGACAAGCAGAGGACACTCTGAGGACACTTTGACTGCTACTCATCTGATATTGCTCATATATATATATATATAATAAATCATGTATTTGACTTATGTATTTGGCAGTAAAAGCGCATCTACAGGTGCTTCTCTAAATCAGTGTTCATTAATTCTGATACTGTTTATTGGTTTTGATAATAATTATTTGGTAACACTTTAGTTTTTGTCGCTATTAACTACTAGCTTATTACCTGGCTATTAAGATATTAACTGTTCCTTAGTAGTTATAAAGTATGATCTAATGCTGCATCCCTAATTGTAAACTCCACTACTTTACTAACTATTCATAAACAGCTAATTAGTAGTTTATTGAGCTAGTAGTGTTAGTTAATAGTTTGTTAACACCATGAAACTAAAATGTTACCAATTAATTAGCCAATTTCCGTGACTTGTTAGCTTTACTTTTCATTTATTGTGATTTTTTAGTTAACAAATGTTTTTTTTTTGACAAATACTATACTACAATAACCTTGATGTGAGGCATGGCTTTGTAAATTTCCTGTGCGTCCTTTTTAGCTGGGAATGAAGTAAGAGAAACACTGGGGGATTATGATCTCGTGATTGATGGATATTTTTTGGGCTGACTTAATAAGTCTTGCTTTATACCTGGTTCTCATATTACTTCTTCAATGTTATATTGACTTTCACAGAGCACGCAGGTAAATCCCTGCAGGGAGTGTGCATGTGTGTGTGTGTGTGTGAGTGTGTCATTATTTAGAGATGTGAAGAAGCAAAGGGATGTGAGCAACAAGGCATGCAGCCTCGATGACGGTTCAATTTTTCATTTAAGAGGTGGTGGAGAAGGGTAGCCTGCAAGTTATTGTTCATATTTGCCTGGGGCATCACAGTTCTACAGCCGGCCGTTCCTACAGAATATTCCATCTGTGCCAGAAATGCCTGCCACCCACCGGAGTCTCCCTGTCCTTCTATTCCACTCCAAAGGTGACCCTTATTTCACTCTCTCTATGGCACTCTTTCTTCATCTCCATTTTAATCTTCCTAAGCTTATTTGTTTCACTGGAAATCCTGGTTAACCATCATCTCATTTTATCTCATTATCCTGTAACGCTGCTGGATCAGAATCTAACCAGAGGTCAGGAAAAACCGCTTATTTTTTCAATGAATTACTTCCTTTTTCTAATGGATACATTACATACTACTGAATGACTACTTGGTTAAAATATTTTTAATTAACAAAAAGGCCTCATATAAAAACAACAAAAACCAATGAATGAATCAAAGAATGACAGAATAATCAATCAAAGAAAGAAAGAATGGATCAAAAAATAATTGAATGAATCAAAGAAAGAATGAATGAATCAAAGAACGAATGAATGAATGAATGAATGAATGAATGAATCAACCAAAGAATGAATGTATGAATCAAAGAACGAACGAACAAATGAATCAATCAAAGAACGAATAAATGAATGATCAAATGAATGAATGAATGAATCAATCAATCAAAGGATAAATCAATCAAAGAACGAACGAATGAACAAATGAATGAATGAATGAATCAGAAACTGAATGAATTAATCAAAGAATGAACGAATGAATCAATCAATCAAACAATGAATGAATGAATCAAAGAAAGAATGAATCAAAGAATGATGTAAACAATCAATCAAAGAAAGAATGAATGAATCAAAGAATGAATGAATGAATTAAAGAGTGACAGAATCAATCAATCAATAAAAGAAAGAATAAATTAATCAAAGAATGAATGAATCAATTAAAGAATGAATTAATGAATCAAATAATGAATGAATGAATCAAAAAATGAACAAATGAATCAATCAATCAAACACAATGAATGAATGAATCAAAGAAAGAATGAATAAATCAATTAAAGAATGAATGAATGAATCAATGAATGAATGAAGATTTAATGAATCATAGAATGACGGAATCAGTCAAAGAAAGAATGAATGAATCAAAGAATGAATGAATGAATCAAAGAATGAATGAATGAATCAAAGAATGAATGAATGAATTAAATAATGAATGAATCAAACAACGTTTTTTTTCTCGCGAGTGACATTCGCATCTGCTGTTCTAGTGTAAATCCACTAGAGGTCGCTGTTGACTGACCACTAACCCCCACCTACCCCCTTCCCTAAATCCAACCAATAGCGTTTTCAAAAGCACCGATTGACCAGCGCCAACCCACTTCCCTAAATCCAACCGACAATGTTTTCAAAAGCAATCCAGAAAAGCAATCCAGAACCCCCCCACCCCCTGACTGACCAACTGACCACTAACCCCCACCTACCCCCTTCCCTAAACCCAACCAATAGCGTTCTCAAAAGGGGTCAACTCCGCTCTGCGCCTCAAGTCTGCCGACATACGCTGCAAGCCATTGGACAAACTGGTAACAGCGCAGGTAAGCGGTCAGCTGGAAAGCGTGAAAAGGAACGGCACCATACCGCTCCGTAGCGTTGGTTTTTAAAGATGAAATGCAGCCATACGTACCTCTGGCCACATCATTAGTGATCTCCAGAAATGTATATAGAGCTATGCTTTCAGAATGAGCCTATGTTGTTTTATTATTATTATTATTAATTATCCTTATTTAAAATAAAGGCTGATCTCACAAGGAATAGTATTTATTTTATGTTTTGTCAGTTTGATAGCTTTATCCTTCAATTTTTTTTAAAGGAGGCGTGGAACTAAAACCCACCCCAAAACCCAGCCATCACTGAGGGATGAGCAAATCATACTAAATTGTACAATTGAGATGAATTCAAACGAATTAGGCACAAAATCCAAAAGTTAGGAATTGCCTTATAGAAGCGTTGCATGAAAACTAAAAATGAAATGCTTCCACATATCCACGTTATAGACAGAAATGCTGTTCCTATAGAAAAGCTGCTACTACTAGTTGCTGCACTGAATGTCATTAAAGGAAAGCAGAAAGAAAGAGAAAAATCTGGGGTCTTGAGAGCAGTGTGACAGCGGCAGAGCTGGCAGCGGTTGCTATCAGCAGGGCCCTGCGGCACAGGAAGACACCCTACAGGCAGTGGTTTGAGCGCCATCCAACGCTTAGATCTCCAGACTACTGAGAGATCATCATACAAGCTCAGACACACACAAGCGCAAACTCACGTTTCACTGACCAGATGCTGCTGGATCATTCTGTGATGGAAAAGGAGAAACATTTCTGATTTTATGTACATGTTTCCGTCATCGTTTCTAAGAGACTCCACTGCAGACGCCGTATAGTCTGACTTTCAAGAATTTCCACAAGGAAGTGCATTTCTGGAACTAAACTAGTGAGGCAAATCCTCTTAGAAATCCTTTTAAAGAGCGTAGCGAGCAGGAGAAAGGAGAAGTTTCTCTCCGGCAAACATGTGCAGGTTGTTTGGCTGCTGTAGTAGGAGAGGAAAGACAACATTCTCCCTGTCGGCTCTGTGCAGGAACGGGGATGAATACTAATGCAGCGCATGAAACTCTTGCACTTACACACAAATGAGAGCTGCTGCTCACATACAGTATACGCATATACATTCACACACTTGAGGAAAAAACTAAAAAGTTACAATGAACAGTAGAATTGCATACATTTATGATTTTTTGAAAGACAAAACTCCATTATTAAATGGAGGACTATGATTGACTTATAACACATGTTATTTAATTAGAGAAATATGTTAGAGGCAAGTCTCTAACTGGGGTGCATTTGTGAAAACCATCGTTACCCAACTATGGTCGCAAGTTCCGTCGTTACAAACATAGTTTGTTGATTTGGCGTTTCCCTAATATATATATATATATATATATATACATACATACAGGGCTTAATTTGTGCCGGAACAAGCCGGATCCGGAACCTCTGAAACTGATCCCTCACGTCATTTTACTGATCCCCCTCCTCACACGCTCTTTAGGCTACTTTCTTCCGTGACTCCCCAACCCTCTTCACTTTCATCCGCGACCCAACCACCAACCCCAACCTTCTTCACCCCTCTCTTCACTTTTGTCCGCGATACAACCCGCCCCCGCTTTAATGTATTTACACATACATTAAAGTCATCTCTTACGTGTAATTTTGCTTGTTTTTACAGTTCAGTTTTAGCGATCTTTATATTGACAATTGCGCTCCCTTCGTAGTACACGTAGTACCATTTATGCCATTTTGAACACAGTCGTGGCTCATGACGAGCTATAGGTGACCTATTATTTAAAAGTGGAATTTATGCTACGTCTCCAAAGCTCCTGAAAACAAAATATATAGCATAAGTTAATGGTTGTAATTTACAGTAGGTTATTTATTAAGAAATTTAAAAAAAATCCTACTTAATAACAATAATAATAAAATACCACTACTAGTATTACTACTATTAATAATAATAATAATTATTATTATTATGGCGACGCAGTGGCGCAGTAGGTAGTGCTGTTGCCTCACAGCAAGAACGTCGCTGGGTCGCAGGTTCGAACCTCGGCTGGGCTGGGTCAGTTGGCGTTTCTGTGTGGAGTTTGCATGTTCTCCCTGCGTTCGCGTGGGTTTTCTCCCCTGGTGCTCCGGTTTCCCCCACAGTCCAAAGACATGCGGTACAGGTGAATTGGGTAAGCTAAATTGTCCGTAGTGTATGAGTGTGAATGAGTGTGTGGATGTTTCCCAGAGATGGGTTGCGGCTGGAAGGGCATCCGCTGCGTAAAATCGTGCTGGATAAGTTGGCGGTTGATTCCGCTGTGGCGACCCCAGATTAATAAAGGGACTAAGCCGACAAGAAAATGAATGAATGAATAATTATTATTATAATCATTATTATTATTATTATTATTTTTATTAAGTAGGTTTGTTTTCATTTCCTAATAAATAGCTACTACTGTAAATTACAACCATTAACGATTTACATTATTTAAATATTACGTGTTAGCATTTTGTAAGTGGGTTTATGTTTAAAAATAAAATATTCATAATATTTGTAATGGAAACATAGGCCCTATATGTGCCGTTTACATATATTTAAATTAATATGGAAAATGAAAGCATGTTTTTACCAAAACTAGCGTAATATTAGATAAAAAAAATGTGTCTGCGTATAAAACAAAATAATCTGCACAAAAAATTAGTTTTTTTCTCTCAAAAAAATTTGTACTCCACCCCGTTTAGAGCATCATTATGGGTGTTTTATGTTATAACTAACGTGGTTCAAACAATGGATCTGCGACAGAGCATCTACGGTTTTGGGAAACACTCGTTACTACATCGTTCTTTTCCCAAACGACTATGTACTATAACTATCATACTATGATAGTTCAGTCGCGAGTTACATTGTGGTTTGGGAAACACATCCCTGAACAATTCTTCTGGCATATAATATTAACACAATAACCTAAACAAAGCCATGGAACATATAAACAGCTACAATCCCATCTTCATATTATTCTGCAATTGACTTTCGATTTGACTATGTGGTATTCAGTGTAATGACTACATTTCAATAATTAATTAATTAATTAATTCAAATCACATAATTCAAATAAACTTAATAAAAGACTGATAGCTCTCTCTCTATGCTGATTAAATTTGGACTCCTTCTGGACAGACAAGGACTTGAAAATACTTTAGAGTTCTCTACAACGAAAAAAAAAACACCATTTCCCTAGTCTGATTGCTATTTACATATTTGACTAAATAACAAAAGAATGGGTCTGAGGATTGTTTGTCGATTTGCTCTGTGCTTTTTTTAATCTCCTTTGGGCAACAGATTGAATTAATGTTTATAGACACTGCCATGTCATACATGAGGAAACTAGAGATTGTGCAAAATAACAATACTTTTGCAATTTAGCTCTATAAACACATCCAAAGTGAAAAGAGGAAGAAGAAAAAAAAGCATTTGTTGCCGCATTGACTTTCTCTCTGGAGTCAGAGGTTCCCGAATGATAATTTACCTCATTTACATCCTTTTTCCGTCTGAATAGATCTGTGAATAGATTCTGTTTACCTCTGCTTTCCTAAGGTACACACGCATGTGTGTGTTTACACTAGATATGCCGTCCTGTCCTGCCCAAAGCAAATGTTAAAGCCTGTGTGCTAACATAAAATGCTTCCACCTTTTGCTCTGTCCTCTCCCCCATAATCCATCTGCACTGCCCCATGCCTCCCCAAACATTATCTCCTCCCTCTTAATTAAGTCTTGGCTGGCTGTTCTGTATGCCCGTGTTCCCGCTGCTTTGGTTATTAAGGCCCGCCGTATGGAGCGGGTGGCCCTGCCAGCAGCTGGACCGGAATACTCACCTGGGGCAAACGAGGGCATTTGATCCTACTGGGCCGGTGTCCCGCTCTCGCCTCAGGTGCCAGCCTGAAGTTGAAGAGTGCCTGCAGGGCGCACACAGCCGCCTGCCTCTTTGCCTGCTTCTTACTGCGACCCGAGCCCTCGAATATCCTGCCATCCACTCGAACTGCCATGATGAAGCTGCGGTGTGCCCGCTTGCCCTGGGCGCGCTCCGACAAGCAGGCGTATCGCAGGCCAGGCCGCAGGTCATTGAGCAGGACGACCGGGCTAGGCTGGGGCGGGGAAACTGGAGCTGGTGGAACGCAGGAGTCTTCTTGCCTGGCCTGTACCACCATCAAGTCCAACGTGTGGCGCAATCGGAGAGCACTCGATAACAACTCGTTCTCAGCAGAGCGGCAGCCGTCAGGCTCAAAACCTTTAAAAAGAGTGTCCGGGAAGTCGGCCTGGTCTGAGGTGAAGTCGGCGGTGGGGTTGCTCAAGCCTCCCATGGCCAAATGAGCTTGCGAGGCATTGGGGAACTGGATGAATGATTTGAGAGCCATCTCGGCAGCTTTCATCTTAGCCTTCTTCTTTGTTGGACCAGTACCCTCAAATGTTAGTCCATTGACTTCTACTGCGATCGAAAAGAGTGGTGCGTGGACAGGTCCTGTTTGAGAGACCATCCGGTACTGTAGGCCTGGTCTCAACTCGTTTAACTGGACCAGGGCATTCTTTGGTGCATCAGACCATGCAAGTTTCTTGCAGTACAGCCGCAATTTGCGCAAGTGTCCGTTATTGTCCTCCTCCAAAGGCCGCTTTCTTTTGAGGCCAGATGCCCCATCCCTGGGTGAATCCGAGAAGAAAAGTGTCTGACAGTCTGATGTAACAATGGCGCAATCCTCCAGATTTCCTGTGTTACGGTTCTCCTTGACCTCAGCACTGCTGGTGCCTATGTTGAAAGCAGAAATTTTGTATTATTAAAGAGGTAATTTTGCAAAAAAAAAAAAGTCAGAGACGTCTTCTACTCTGTTCTGCCTATGATGAAAAGCCTGTAAGTTCATATACTAGTTAATAAACTCTCATTTCCATCCCCAAAGCAGCTGCTCCTAACAGTTTCCGTACGACAAAGCCAGCCTTACTTAACTGTTGCAAAAATCTGAGGACAAATCCTCTAAAATGGGGCATTATCTGGCAAATCACTCCATAATCTCCCACAAAATTGGCTTGGAGTCCATACTTAAAGTGGGTACAAATCGTCTCTCCCATATACAATGCAAAGGAGACGCTGTTTTGTAATGCCGGAGAGCAGACGGTTATGAGATTTCAGAGTGTGAAAGTCTGATCACACATTAAAGCCTCTATTTCACACCCCAACTGTGTTGTGATGGAACCAAATGAAATTCATCTGTGAAAATAAACTTCAACACATGGATGCAAGCCTAAATTGTCAGCAAAAAAAAAGACTGAAATGTTCTTCAGTGCTGTCTGCTTTCAACTCTTAAGTAGATATTGTAAACCATCCATATATATATATATATATATAGGCAAAATTTAAAAATTAGGATAAAAAGGGTTTGTTGTATACTGACTCAGTGTGTCCTCGTCTTCTGTTCCATTGGCCACCGGGGTCATGTACTTGAAGGGGGCGATCAATGCAGACAACATGTTCATTTTCTCTAAAAGGTAAAAAATATGAAAAATAAAGAAAGGTCATAACAAATCCAGCACAAAGATTTAACATAATGATAAAAAAAGAAGACATTATGTGAATTGAAATATATGGTTCAATGTAACAGGGTTTGGTAAATTGATAAGCTGTATTTTCCTCCAGATCCACTAGTGTGTTGTTAACACTGCAGGTTCTTATTAGCGACTCTCCTGGGTTCAACCCAGACTGTGGGGAACTGACAAAGCTCCTGGACTAATAATTACTTCCCACCTTTTCCCAGCATCTCTTAATGATCAATAATGTTAATGGGCTGACAAGCAAAAATGAGCCGAAAGTAAAAAAGGGACAGTAAGAACACAAATGCGAAATAGAAGACTGCTCGCCATTTTTTTCTGCTTCTGACTGCTTCATACAAGCAATTTCTGATTAAACTATTTTGCATTTTGACCTAGTTTAGAGGGCCTGAAGTCAAAATAGAACATCTGTCCAGGAAACAAAGCAGATTAACTTGTGGCTTTCAAACTTGTTGAATATACTATGCTTAATTTAACTGAAAGCCGGATTTCTTTTACTCATTATTAAAGTACACATGACCTCAAAACTAACCATATTGATTTTGTTAGCTCGCATTGCTAATTTTGGGGTGAACAATTCATCTGTGCATGTCATTAAAGGGCACCTATGATGAAAATCATCTTTTTGTAAGCTGTTTGGACAGAACTGTGTGTAGGTATAGTGTGTCCACAGTCATTTTTTTTTTTTATTTCCTGACATTAAAATAGGATCCAAATCCCTCCCATTTTGAGGCCCACCGTCATGTGACGTAGGAGTGTGGTTTCCCTGCCCACCAAAATGATTGACAGAGGCGTAATAACTCGTCTTAGTAGTAACAAGTATAATCATATCAACAAGACAGGATGTGTTTAAAGCAACTGGGATTAAAAGATCTGTTCAGCTCTCTGTGATCATCTGCACCTCAGGAACAAGTTTACAAGCAGTGTATTAACGTGTATCCTGTCACATTTACCATGCAAGAACAGTGCAAAGCTAAACGTGTGTGTGTGTAAAACTTTATAAAGACATTGTGTGTGACTCATCGTTGCAGAATGGCTTGAACTAACTCCACAACAAATATATCAAATAACCGTTGGTAAAGTTCTTACTGCAGTAAGGGAGATCTGTTTTATTCTTGTCTGTCACTGTGCTGTTTATCTACGTGAAGGCTACACGCACCACAGCAATACACACAGATCTCAGATATGCACATGGGAACGGTGGGCAGGGAGAACCAGCTCATCTGCATTAAAGGCACAGGCAACAAAAACAGCTACAATGTCCTAACAGCTCAAATTTCTCAGATTTAAAAAGATATAATAAATAATGTGATGGGTGTTTTGAGCTGAAACTTTACAGACACATTCTGGAGACACAAAACACTTCTTATCTTAAAGAAGGGGTAAAATAGGTGCCTTTTAAGACAAAAAAAGTTTGCTCTTGTAATCTGAAATTAAAATCTGAAAATGCACTTCCTGTTTGTTTTCAGTTAAATTCTCAGATTACGTCTGTCTGAGGTATTGGGTGTGGCTAACATACTTAACCACGCCCCTCCAACTGTCAGTTTTGACAACAAACTGAAATGGCGAGGTCTCTTAGGTTGTATTAAGCCTCCTAAAACCCTTTTCCAGATCTTCCTGAATGAAATGCCTACTTTACTACATCCAATCAGCTGGCAGTAAAAAACACGGCCACTGTTTTGTCATTCAACATTCTGTTTCTCTTGGAACTACATCACAATATGAAAAATAAAAAAATCCGGTTCAAGCAGATTTTAGCTAAGAATATAAACTTCATGTTTCGTAACATTAAAAAGTCCAAGGGTTTCATTGCTTTTGTTAAAATAGACATAAAAACTAATAAATAAATAAAATAAATAATGGTGTCGCGGTGGGTAGCACGAGCAGAGTCTAACTGTACGTTCACACCGAAAGCGGCGAGAGCGTCAAAGTAGCCGGAAGTCATTCATTTTCAATGGGAGCCGGTGGCGATAAGCGGCGAGGAGCAGCGCGGCGCGTCTTCGCCGGTGTGAGCATCAAGGAGAGTTAAAATCAAGTCAACTTTATGGTAATGAGCTATGACGCGGTTCGGCGGCAAGCAATCAGAATGTAGAAGTCCACCGCTTGAGAAGAGTCAGAGAACACGGTCACTGTGAACTTTGGTTCCGACCACAGTTGTTCCCAAGAGTTTAATTATTGCGGTCGCTGGATTTCCAAATATTTGTAATGTTTTCTTACTGGAACGTAGATTAAAAAAGTTACTGGCGAGTTACTGATGTGCATCAACGTTATATATATTATTTTTTTTCTTTAAAAAAAGCGGGAATTTCATGCGACAATACAAAACAGTATTGCTGCTTCAGAATATTTCAGGCATATGGAGACATAGTGGAGCAAAGCCACACCACATGCAACTAGATCTTCCGTAGTTAAGTGAATTTTATAATAAGTGTGCAACACCTTCGCGCTAGAAAGCATGTTTTATGCGGGAGTGTAACTGATATGATATGGCTCCGTTAAATACGAGATCAATGTGTAGCGAATTTTGACGCTCTCGCCGCCGGAGCTCAAGGCAGACAGCGTTGTCGCCAGGGCGGCCAGAGCGACCTTTGACGCTCTCGCTGCTTTCGCTGTGAACATACAGTTATGTGAAAGCAGAGAGTGAGTGTAGTGGCGCTTTAGTCTGAGAGGTTGAATTCACGCATTGTTTGTTTATAATCTTTCATTACATCTAAATAGGTGATACGGTGGCTCAGTGGTTAGCACTCAAAGCAAGAAGGTCGCTGGTTCGAGCCCCAGCCGGGTCAGTTGGCGTTTCTGTGTGGAGTTTGCATGTTCTCCCCGTGTTGGCGTGGGTTTCCTCCAGGTGCTCCGGTTTCCCCCACAGTCCAAACACATGCGCTATACGGGAATTGGGTAAGCTAAACTAGCCGTAGTGTATGAGTGTTTCCCAGTGTTGGGTTGTGGCTGGAAGTGCATCAGCTGTGTAAAACATATATGCTGGATAAATTGGCGGTTCATTCCGCTGTGGCGACCCCAGATTAATAAAGTGACTAGGCTAAAAAGAAAATGAATGAATAAAAATAAATTAAATGGCTATTTAAATTGCATAAATGTTTCTGGTCACACTTTATTTTGATGGTCCGTTTGTTGAATTTAAGTTACACTGCAACTAATTCTCATTAGATTATAAGTAGACTGTTAGGTTGGGGTTGGGGTTAGTGTAAGTTGACATGTATTTGCAAAGTTTCTTCTAGTCAGTTAAATGTCTGTTGAAGGAGCAGTATCAGCAGATATTAAGCAGACAGTCTACTAATACTCAAATGGACTATCGAAATAAAGTGTTACCATGTTTCTCTGTACATGTCTGTGTATGTATTTGTAGCACATCTCATTTTGCCATTAGAGCAGTGTGCAGAGATCCTCTATGGATCCCCAACCATATCTAAGCCCCTGATTTTTGTAGAAACATCAAAGCGAGTGCTTTTGACCAAGGGTAGTGTACAGAGTCACCTTGGGGTCTCAACCCTCGCTAGGCACCAAAATAAAGAAACCTGGGGCTAAGTCATTTTGACACACAGTCACCTTGGGGCCACAGACCTAGAAGAATATTATACAAACTCGGAGGTGGCTAATTTGATGTTAGTGTAAAGAAATATTGCCCCTGCCATATCTCGGCACCTGATTAATGTAGGCATAAGGGAGTGAGATCTCTTGCTGGAGGTTAGGGTTCAGAGGCTCCTTGGGGTCCCAAACCAAGCCAGGCACCAGTGGTTTATTTATTTTAAAACTTGTGGGTCACGATATTTCAACACGAGTGCAAGAGACAGAAATTCAGAAACTAGCTCTTTTTATGAAGGCACAATGGAATCCAATGCTTAGATATCCTCTAAAATATTATAGAAAATTGGAGTCATTTTGACACTGGATTCTGTATGGGGCCGTTTCTAGACACCTGATTAAGGTTAGCACATGGGAGCTCTTTGAGACCCCGATTATCTTAGAAACATAGAGATAGGCTCAACTCAAGTCAATGTAAAGAGGCACCTGAGGGGTCTACATATCTAGGCATCATATGTTACTGAAACAGGGTAATTTAAATTTACATTATACATATTCTTAAAAATAAAGGTACGAGAGCTGTAACTGGGGTGGTACCTTTTCAAAGCGTACACATTTGTACTGAAAGGGTCCACATTGGTACCTCACAGTATTTATTAGTACCTACAAATTTCAAGAGGTACACTTTTTTACTTTTTAGATACTAATATTAGTATTAATAAGGACCCTTTAATTACAAATGCATACCTCACCCCAGTCACAGCTCTGGTATCTTTATTTCTGATAGTGCAGGGCTGCAATGATACAGATTGCTTATGGTTCAGTTCGTATCATGGTGTTTTTTCATGGAGTCCCGGTTTTGGTAGGAACTGTCAAATAAAAAAGAAAATATAAAAGCTTCAAGCATAAGCACAAATCAATACAATACAGCAAAGACACTACTAAAACAAACAGGGCTTTTCGGGTTTTTGCAGGTATCTAGTTTTCAGAAACGGAATAACATAAAATATAACACTGCATACTATATATAAACGTCAGTGGATAAATTAAATAAAGCTTAACTATTATTGAGCAATATGGCTACTTAGTATATATATATATGAACAATATCACAGGAGTAGCAGTGCGATGTGGCTGTATGTTGACACTGGTGGGAGGAGTGCATTGGCTCGAAGCTGCAGACTGAATGCCTGAAGCAGGTCGCACACCAGAAGCGGCGATCGGTGACGCGCCGCGCAGCGCCACGCATTTCAGAATTCTAAATATAGATTTCAATCAGAGTACACACACCAGGCGCCGCAAGTCGGCGGCTGTCCGCCGCGCCCAGCCACGACTCAGGACACTGTTCATATTTCTGTCGCGCCACAGAGCTCCATCTGATTAGTTTCATTTTAAATAGCCTGCAAATGTGCGCGTCTGGTGTGCGATACTTTCAACTGTCATGTGCGCGCCATGTCGCGGCGCTGAGCGGCGCATCTGGTGTGTGACGGCCTTTAGTGTCCCACCAGTGACGATTTACAGCCATATCGCACTGCTACAAGTGTAATATTGCATTTATACAACAGTTCAGCAGCATAATCGTGTATATAAAAAAGAAAATTAAACATGGAGAGTCTAAAAACCCTTTTGTATGAGAAACTACTTTCTTCCGCCATTCATTCACATCTGCAGCTGACGTCAGAACAGCAGAAACTGTTGCTCATTCACCAACGTCACTTTAGAGCTAGTGTTTGAATGATACTCTAACGTAATGTCTAAAGTGATGACAAAACAGCTGATTTTGATCACATTTTAAGATTCTATATATATATATATACTGTATACACACACACACACACACACACACACATATATATATACACATACACACATAGATAATGCTATTACATAATCTAAAAAACCTTAAGAATGAAAAGACTGTCCCTTGAAAGTGTGCTCCCACTTTATATTAAGTTGTCTTAACTACTATGTATTTACATCAGAATATAAATAGTGTTTTTAATGTGCTTATAATGTACTGCAGAACACTTTTGGTGCTATTAAGGGGGGATAATGGTAAGGTTAGGGACAGGTCTGGTGGTATGGGTAAGTTTAAAGGTTGTTTAAGGCATAAAGGATGGTAAACAGTGTAATTACAAAGGTGATTACAAAACATTACAGATGTAATTTCATGCAGGTATTTAATAAAGCATAAGAACAATGTAAAAATGTGTATTTACACAATAAGTACAATGTACTGAATTATTAATTTCAGGGTAAGTACATATCAGTTAAGGCCACTTAATATAAAGTGGGACCAAAAGTGTTTATGGGCATTTGCATCATTATGCTGCAGTATAATCATTATATAATCAGTGTAATCAAATGATCTCAAAATGACTATAATATTGCTTATTGCAACAATTTCTGTGACAATACTGTCATTCATTCATTCATTTTCTTTTTGGCTTAGTCCCTTTATTAATCAGGGGTCGCCACAGTGGAATAAACTGCCAACTTATCCAGCATATGTTTTATACAGCGGATGCCCTCCAGGCTGCAACCCATCACTGGGAAACACCCATACAATTTAGCTTACCCAATTCCCCTATAGCGCATGTGTTTGGACTGTGGGAAAAACTGGAGCACCCAGAGTAAACCCACACCAACACGGGGAGAACATGCAAACTCCACACAGAAATGGCAACTGACCCAGCCGAGGCTCGAACCAGCGACCATCTTGCTGCACCACAGTGACACTTGACAATACTGTATATGCCCTTTTTTAAAAGGTCTGTGCACGGTCATGATGCTATTAACATGTGAAAACAGTAATGCATCTAAACTGACCACTCGTGATCAGATAAACAGTAAAACCTGGTGAAAACTGGGCTTCTATGCATCTTTTTTTACTGTAGAATAGGATTTTTTTTGGATTCAGGACAGAGATTGGATGCAGTGGAATCTGGGAGCGCCAGCCATAAGCAGACAATCTGAGAAACATGAAAAACACGGAAAACAAACTCGCTTGTCAGTCCAGCCACAAACACATCTTGAAAAACCTGCTTCATCATCTTGTGGCCAGGTTTTCAATCACATGCTTACGAGGATCTGTTTGCACGCTTTGGAAATGGTTTGCTGTCTATATCATATCATAGCGGAGAGTAAAAAACAATTCCAGCACTTACTGTAAGCGGAAAGAAGTGAAACCACTTAAATAAAAGAGAGCGCCAACACTGCAGAAAAAAAAATGCCTTTCTTTCTTAGAGTTTTTTCTGGTTTCTAGTCCAAATATGAAGAACCAAAAAGCATTTTCAAATCAAGAAGCATTTTCTAGACAAGTTAAAAAAAAGTGTCTTGTTTTTAGAAATCAGACTTTTAGAAAGAGTTTTTTCTTAAAACAAGCAAAATAATCTGCCAATGGGGTAAGCAGAGTAATTGTATTTCAAAGTGACCCACTGACCCAGCCCCACTGGCTGATTATGTTGATTGTTTCAAGAAAAAAATTCACCTAATTTTGACATATTCTAGTGCTAAGCAAAGATGAATTGTGTTAATCGCATTCAAAATAAAAATTAGTTTTGTGTATAAAAGTTACAGTGCTCAGCATATATGAGTACACCCCATTTTGAAAATAATTTTTTTTTTCCATTTCTTAGTGAATATGAGTAATATATGTTGGTGCATTTGAACAAAACCAATTTATTAAACAGATATTTATTCAAATAATATGTTAGTCACAGAACATATTTAGAAATGGAAATATAATACATATAATTCATGCAAAATATTGCAAAAAAAATTACAAACTACAACATTTCAACTAAATTGTATATATTTTTGTTTCTCTTGATTTTTTTGTATTTTTATTTTATTTAATATTTTTCTATAACATTATTGTAAGTTATTTTGTTAGATTAGCTCCAGATATGGTTTCAGATACTGACTAAATTAATGTATATGCACAAATATAATATTGTAAAGCATCCTATAGAAAATATTAATTTAAATGAGAGATTTGTGGGAGGTGTACTTGTATATGCTGAGCACTGTATGTGTTTGACATAAGATATGTGTGATTATTAATTAATTATTTTTTTTAATCTAGATTAATCTCACTGTATTCTTGGTTAATCTAGAATTAATCTAGATTAAAATGGCTCATTTGAATTCTGCCGAAGGCATTCAGAATATGTGTGCTACCCAAATAATGACTAAAAGTAAGTCTTTGAGAACGGGTTTCTCAAGCCAGGTGGTGCATTAGACAAGGGGCTCATCTCCTGTTTCCAAAATGCATCACAAACTGCTTGAGAAACAGTTCTACTATGATAATTGGTGATGAAAATAAATTATGTTCAGTAAGATGTACTTGTGTCTACTAACTGCTTATTCAGTTAAACATGAATGTTGAGCTGTAGGCCTACATAAGCTAGAAACAGCGATTTTTGATTATCTTAATCCGACTAAAGTCATAACTGAACTAAACAGAAATGGGATTAAGACGTGGAGTATGCAGATATTAGTGGCATTATTGAAGTAAACGCCGCAATCAAACTATTACCATCATGTAGGACATTTCATCATATTTTCCGACAAGATCCACACACACGGCTGTCAGTAAAGGACCGCGTACGCGCACACACACACACACATTGCAAAATGTGCAAGTTTTTGTCTTTCCATTTGGTGTGCGTTATTAAATTCCATAACACTCTCACCAGTCCTTACTCCTTATTTGCGTCTATTACCCCAGTTTGTCACGGGGGCATGAATGAAATGAGTAATTGTGAAACTGCCGTACTGCAGTTAAAGTCACCCAAAATAACAGGAAACTCTTACATGAAAGCCCTTCACGTAAACACCTTAATTATATTACTGTCTATTAAGGCAAATAACTAGATTACAGATGTCCATGTAAGCGTAGTCAGTAGTGTCTTCGAAGTAAGTGAAAGATCCAGAAGGGCATCCTGCTGATTTGATTCAGAAGGGCACTTTTTTTGTCAGACGGCTCACCAGTCAGGTATACATCCACGCTAAAATATCAAGGTAAAAATCATCATAGCTTGCGTAGAATAGACCCAGCTCCCAACCCAACTTTGAGAACAGATTAACGGCGATATATTTTTTAAATCGCCCAATAAGAGTCTTGCATTAAAGCATTAAAATACATAAGTAAGAAAAATGATGAAGTCAATATGGTAACGTAATAATGACTTGGTTCACCCAAAAGTCATCACGTGAGAGTCTAAGGCACGTGTCGGACGCCCCCACCGCCCCCGATGACTGGCAATAACACAATCTAAAACAGCCTCACCTATCAGCCAGCCATATGAAATCCCTCTTGCTTGACTGAAACGTGACCAAACCCTGGCAGCGGGGAATTTTGACAACTCGTAATGTGTTGAGTGTGATAAGGAGCAGGAATCCAATTATTTTGCTTTCCCAAGCAGTAGTGGTCAAGAGATTCTCTCTCTCTCTCTTCCTCCCATCAGAAGTGTGTGAGGATTTATAGGTCACATATAGCACAAACCCAAGTGCTGAATGTCAGCACAGCAGATACGGTAGCTGCATTGTACGTTTCCTGTGTGTCACTCCCTGAATGATGGCCGAGGAGCAGAGGGCATGAATAAGTGATGGGAGGTGCTATCACTGTCATCAACCAATCACGAAAAGTGCTGAGACAGACACTCATACTGATGTTGAGGTCTCTCCAAGTTCAGCGGTATCTAACAAGCTCAGAGCCAATGAAGGTTACACGCTTGACGCAACACCAAGGATCATCCGAGGCCTACAGGAAATTACATGCGCAGTCGGTTCATCTCACAAACGAGAAAAGGGAAAGGCGTACTACTAAATTTAGACAGAATACACAGCTACTTTAAAGGGTGTAGTGACAGCATCTGGATCTATGACAAATAAGAGCACCAACAATATAGGAACAAAAAAATAATGGAAAATATGTGCTTCAGCCTGCATTATTTTTGAGAAACTGACATCTTTGACACATGTTTGACTGCAGTTTCTAGGTAAAATGAACACTAGGGGGCAGTATGAAACTAATAACTTCTGTTTCTTTTCAAACTAATGATACTTGCAAAGACATAATGTTGATGAATAAAATATAATTTCAGTGCAGTTCTTTGCGTAACACCAAACAAATGAATATGGGGTTTGAGTCTGGTGAAGTCTGTTTCCACAAACGAGATAAACGCAATGTCAAATTAAGGTAGAACTACTTTTAGTGCACTTTTCCCTTACGTTTGGTTTTGAAAACACTATTGGTTGGGTTTGGATCAGTGGTTCGCTATAGGTGATCTGTATGACAAGCCTCGCATTCTCTTGGACGCATACAAGAACGCCTGTACCCTGATTAATGTACAGTGGTCCTTCGTTATTTACGGGAGTTACGTTCTAAAAATAACCCGCAGTAGGTGAAATCTGCGAACTAGTCTGCTTTATTTTTTACAATTATTCTAGATGTTTTAAGGCTGTAAAACCCCTCACTACACACTTTAAACTCTTTTCTCAGACAGGCATTTACATTTTCACACTTTTCTCTCTTGTTTAAACACTTGCATAACTTCTACCTTCCTGTAGCACAGTGGTTCTCAACTCCAGTCCTCGGGCCCCCCGCCCTGCACATTTTGTGTCTCTCTTATTTGACACACAAGGATCAGTTCATGGATGATGAGCTGATGATCTGAATCAGGTGTGTTAAGTAAGAAAGACATATAAAATGTGCAGGGCAGGGGGCCCCGAGGACTGGAGTTGAGGACCACTGCTTTAGCATGTGCAGAAGTCCAACTTTTTGTGCGATGGTTAGCATCTTTCTTTTCCTTTTGGGTGCAACCGCAGGTGCCTTTGACGGTGCAGAACGTTTCGTCGACATTGTGGGGTTTGTTGGGGAGAAAACTTGCAAACATACAGTCCAGCACTTCAGAGTCACACTGCTAGCGATCGAAGATTTATGTCAATTTGGCAAGCTGAACGCATTCTGTACTGTACAGCAGACACGGCATGATTGATTGACAATAGTCTACAGCCAATCAGGACGCTGTGCTGTAAACACAATGCGCTGTAAAAAAGCATATCAAATTGCACTAAAAAACAGGCTGCGAAAGTTGAACTGCGTTATAGCGAGGGACCACTGTATTTCAAATTCGCTAAAACATAGACAGCGCCCTCTAGTGGATTTGCCATCTGAAACGTGCAACAAAAAACACCTGGAGCAACGGATTTTGTGTATCGCAAAAAAATATACTGAAGCACGTATTTCTAGTGAGTTATACATGTACATTTTATATTACACTGTTAAAAATGCTGTGTTTAATGCAATTCCTTCATGTTGTCCCAACACACAGGGTCAGACCTAACCAATAAGCAAGGTAAGCAGCCGATTAGGGCCCCGGGGAATTAGGGGTGCCCTACCAATGCCAAGAAGCCTATATTAATCATATAGCTCTTTTATAAATTTTCTATCATATGTTGTAAAATCTGTCTATAACCGTTAAAGTTTTTAATGTTATTAAAATAAAGGACAGGGCTATTTATTTTATTCTTTTTATTTATTTTATTCTTTTTCATGTTGTTGGAAACGCAGGTGCGTGAAGATGTTCTGAAGTTGATGTTCTGTATGCTGTTGTTCACATGTTAAAATAAATCAGTAGAGCCTATTTTAAAATGCAGTAATTAATGGGTCAGACACAAAATAGATGTCAATTCATTTTTTTTTTATTAAATAATAAGTCAATATTAATCTGACCAGTTAACGGTTAATATTCGGTTAACCAGCATCGGTTTTGAAAATTAACTGAAATGAGCATCCGTAAGGGCCCCATACCTGATACTACTCAGGGCCCCCAAATCCCTAAGTCCGCCATTGTCAACACAAATAGATTAAGTTAAAACTGAATTTCTTTTAGACATTTAAGTGGATTGAATATAAAACAATTAAGTTGTCCCAAAAAAAATCTGAATACTTGTGTTTCATTCAATAATTTTCCTTCAGCTTAGTCCCTGATTTATCAGGGGTCACCACAGCGAAATGAACCACTAACTACTTGTCTGTTTTACACAGCGGATGCCTCCTCAGCCACAACCCAGTACTGGGAAACACCTCTACACTCACATTCACGCACACACTCATACACTACGACCAATTTAGTCCATCCAATTCACTTATATGTCTTTGGACTGTGGGGGAAAGTGGAGCACCCAAAGGAAACCCACGCCAATACGGGGAGATCATGCAAACTCCATACAGAAATGCCCAGTCCAGCCTAGCTGCGACTCCAACCAGCAACCTTCTTTCTGTGAGGCGACAGTGTTAACCACTCAGCCACCGTGCCACCCTTTGTTGTTTCAGCTCGTTTTAATTAAGTAGCTTGAACAAGCAGCAGAAATCATATATTTGAGTGTTACATGTACTTAAATTGTATGAGGTAATTGGTTACAACAAACGTTTTAAGTAATCTGAACTAATTCTGTTTTACAGTGAGGTGAAAACAATAATGGATCACGACTAACCACTGGTAATCTGATAAACAATACTACCTGGTCATATTTATGCATCACATTTTTACTGTTGACCAGGCATTTTTTGACATTTGACATTCGTGAACACCCAAAGCAAGTACTACATTTTCCAATTTTAGATGAAAATGGTAGCGTAAACGTTCCCTTAGTTTCAAAGTAGTAGCATTTTAAAAAGTATAATTTAGAAGAAAGGCCCAGATGTCAACAGAATGCACAATAGATGCATTTATAAACTGAGTGAAATATGAGGAAACGTATTTTGTAAGGATTCTGTTAGTAAGTAAGGGGAAAGATCAATAACAGAAACAAAAGACGAGCAGCACACATCAGCCAGACACAATCAGTGGCCTCTTGCTCAGTCAGTTGTCACCGCTGGATGTTTTGTCACGACACCCTCAAGCGCTTTGACTCGCCTGTCGGTGGATACAAACAAATGAGCAACTAGCTGGAGCTCTAAAAACCAATCCATTACTGCTGCCATGTTGAGGAAAGATGAATCATTATTCTCTCTGAAGCTTCAACTGTCACGATTCCCAGATTCCAGCAGTTGGATAATGTAGGGGTGGGATGGTTCACAAAATTGTCGGTTTGGTTTGTACCATGGTTCTGTGGTCATGTTTTTTGGTTTGATTTTTGGTGAAAAAAAACACTGATTGTAACACTTAAACACCATTTAGAAATGCCATATGCCAGCATAAAATACATAGCCTTATAATATACCTTTAACAGTAATTAAAATAAATAATTAATTCACATGGCCATGTATTCTAAATGCAGTCTTTAGGTTTTCATTTAGTCTTTTGTTGTTGATTAATGGTAAAGGTGATAGTTTTATTTGATTAGTTTTACAGATTGTTGTAAGAGAATATTACACAACTCGATACTGATTGGTCAGTCGCGACATTTCAAAGTATGTTATTCCAAGATAACAACCGCTAAATAACACAGGCTCATCCAGGAACTTCGAATCACCTTGACTGTCAGTAAATACATTCAAATCTATATACTTACATACTTGCATTCATATGTATCTGCTTGTCTGTCACGCCGCCGCTTTTGACTATGTTTGACTGTTTGGCACTGTCTTGTGAATGAATATGTAGGTTAGTATATGCTTTACTCAGATGGTTTAGTTTCTGTCAGCTTTGCTGTTTGACGCCATCTTGTGACTGAACAGTGGACAGGTTAGTGTATACTCCAATAGCTGTTTTCATTTTAGTGAGCTTTGCGTTTTTGACTGTTTGGCGCCATCTTGTGACTAAATAATGCGCAGGTTAGTGTATACTCCATCAGCTCTATTCGTTTCTGTCAGGTTTGCGCTTTTGACTGTTTGGTGCCATCTTGTGTCTGAACAATGGACAGGTTAGTGTATACTCCATCAGCTGTTTTCATTTCTGTGAGCTTTGCGTTTTTGACTGTTTGGCGCCATCTAGTGACTAAATAATGCGCAGGTTAGTGTATACTCCATCAGCTCTATTCGTTTCTGTCAGGTTTGCGCTTTTGACTGTTTGGTGCCATCTTGTGTCTGAACAATGGACAGGTTAGTGTATACTCCATCAGCTGTTTTCATTTCTGTGAGCTTTGCGTTTTTGACTGTTTGGCGCCATCTAGTGACTGAATAAATGTGCAGGTTAGTGTATACTCCATCAGCTGTTTTCATTTCTGTAAGCAAACGTTTTTGACCATTTGGCGCCATCTTGTGACTGAATAATGCGTATGTTAGTGTATACTCCATCAGCTGTTTACATTCCTGCCAGCTTTACGTTTTTGACTGTTTGGTGCCATCTTGTGTCCGAATAATGCGCAGGTTAGTGTATACTCCATCAGCTGTTTTCATTTCTGTAAGCATACGTTTTTGACCATTTGGCGCCATCTTGTGACTGAATAATGCGCATGTTAGTGTATACTCCATCAGCTGTTTACATTCCTGCCAGCTTTACGTTTTTGACTGTTTGGTGCCATTTTGTGTCTGAATAATGCACAAGTTAGTGTATACTCCATCAGCTGTTTTCATTTCTGTCAGCTTTGCATGATTTACAGTTAGGCGCCATCTTGTGACAGAATAATGAGCAGCTTAGTGTATACTCCATCAGCTGTTTTGCATTTAATTAAAGAATTAATACACTTTTACAGCTCAGAACAATGTTTTGTGGCAAGTTGCCATGTACATCTGACACTAGCTCTTTCTGTACATGCATATCTGACACTACTATTCTACTCTGAGTGTTCCTGACACTACTCTAAAGCACATAAAGCAGGCAGTGTCAGGTCAGAAGTGAAGGAATGGCGTGTTGTGAGCAGACAGAAGAGCAGAGAAACGCTGTAAATGCAGAAGAGGAGCGGAGCAGAGGTAATGAGGCAATCACATCTCCCCACGGCCCTCATAACCGGCAGGTCAGACGAGACGCTGGAGACTCCATTCAGAACAGCAGTGGGGAAATCACTGACTCTCTTTATCTCTCTCTCTCACTCTCTTCTGCCTTTCTTTCAATCACTCTTTCTGCGCAGGAGATCAGCGATTAAACACTGGTGAAGTGGCAAATGAGGGAGGCCGTATTGTCTCGCCATCGCGCTAGCAATCGGATTCCTGTCAGACCGCTCAGCTGGAGACTGGGAAAGACACCTTTTGTGTGCTAACCACAGATGTGTGTGTTTGTGTGTGTGTGTGTGTGTGTGTGTGTGTGTGTGTGTGTGTGTGTGTTAGGCGTACTTAGTTAAAGTCTGGAGATTAATTTGACCCTAAAATTTTGCTAAATGCAACAAAATCTCCTTTTGAGGACAACCAAGGATACATTTTATAAATTCTTTCTTTCTTTCTCATTCATTCATTCATTCCTTCTTTCTTTTGTTCTATCTATCTATCCATCTATCCATCCATCTATCCATCCATCCATCTATCCATCTCTCTATCTATCTATCTATCTATCTATCTATCTATCTATCTATCTATCTATCTATCTATCACTTCATTTATTCATTCATTCTTTCTCTTATTCGTTCTTTCTTTGCTTTTCTTGTTTTCTTTCTTTCTATTTCTATCTTTCCTTTCTTTCTTTCTTTCTTTCTTTCTTTCTTTCTTTCTTTCTTTCTTTCTTTCTTTCTTTCTTTCTTTCTTTCTTTCTTTCTTTCTTTCCATCTGTCCATCTATCTATCTATCTATCTATCTATCTATCTATCTATCTATCTATCTATCTATCTATCTATCTATCTATCTATCTATCTATCTATCTATCTATCTATCTATCTATCTCTCACTTCATTTATTCATTCATTCTTTCTCTTATTCGTTCTTTCTTTGCTTTTCTTGTTTTCTTTCTTTCTATTTCTATCTTTCCTTTCTTTCTTTCTTTCTTTCTTTCTTTCTTTCTTTCTTTCTTTCTTTCTTTCCATCTGTCCATCATCCATCTGTCCATCTATCTATCTATCTATCTATCTATCTATCTATCTATCTATCTATCTATCTATCTATCTATCTATCTATCTATCTATCTATCTATCTATCTATCTATCTATCTATCTATCTATCTATCTTCCTGAACACTTCCTGAAAATGCTCAAGACAGCACTATATACTATTTGCAAAGCCATTAGAACTACAGTAAAGTTAGACATCACTGCATTTAGTGAGGTATCTGAGTACTAGACACTGAATATGTGTGTTTCACATTTTTACTGCATTTGCTCTTTACAATTCTAATTTATTCACAGCATTGTGCAAAAGAATAAACACACCTACAACAAACATAAACTTCCTTTGGAAAGAGCTGTGCACAACTGTAAACAATATTGCAGAGCATATTGGAACTGAACTTACTACATACACAGGTCTGTAAATCCTTCATGAAATTGTACAATTTATAGACATTTTCAGGAATTTTTTATATATATATATATATATATATATATATATATATATATATATATATATATATATATATATATATATATATATATATATATATAATTAGACAGATTTTGACAACTAATTCAACATTTTTGTATGTAATGACTCCAGTAATGAAATGAGGACTATTAGTTTTATATGGAATGACTATTCAGCATTTACAAGTTTAGTTAATTTTGACTGACATGACATAAACAAAGGAGAATGTTACAAACAGCAGAGAGTTGTATGCAAGCAATTGATGCATGTCCAAAAGCATTTGCAATTTGTGGGAAGGAATGAGAAACTGCTACTATGATGTGCACAAATGACTAATTGTTTTGAGAAATGCATTAACTGTTGTGCAAATGTAAATAGTGTTGTGAGAAATGCACCAAAGCAACTGAGAAAAACTGTAATTAAATTATAAACCTTACCATTTGGCTGGAGTGCAGTGAGTGCACTATTCTGTGCTGCTGAATGGCTGTATTTAAATTTCTATCATGTTTCGTCTGGTGCAAACAGCCAAATTGATTATCAACGCAAATCTCATCACATAGCGTGTTGTTAGAACACAGGGGGTTACAATGTAACCTGCTCACCTAATGTTTACATTTGTAATATTTATATTATTTGCTAATTAATAACCACCTCATGTGGAACTCTGAATCTGCGTCTCATTTCAGACCTGCTACTGTCCGCCAGAGGTCGCATTTCGGTCACGAATGCATGCTCTGAGAGCCTTCAAGACTTAATGAATCAAATGTCCCATCAAGGCAACCCGGGGTGCTGACATATAATTGGCTAAAGTGGCATTGGGCGGGTTTAAAAAAAAAACAAAAACAAAGACAGACGCTCCGGCACGCAACTCACATTTTCAGCATTGCTTTTCAGATAAACAAGAATGTTTACTTAGCATGTTTCTTAAATATGTGGAAACATATTATGGTAATTGTATGCTTTACAAGAGTCAAAAACTTACATACAGCACCTTTAAGTAAAAAATAAATCTGTTTACATATTTTTGAACGAGTTGATAATACATAAATAAATAAATAAATAAATAAATGCAAACTTCAGGGAAAAAACACAAAAATAAAATGCATAATGCATTTACATAATACTAAGTTTAACAACAACAACAACAATAATACTAATAATAGTAAAAATACATACAAGTAATGTAAATATTAAGTAATTATGAGTAATTTAAGAACATAAATAAAATGACCTATTTGATCATTTTGGCAATATATAAATAAAGCAACTTTCTGGAAAAAATTTAAATAAAATCTATAATGCATTCAGTTTTAAAACAACAACAACAATAGCAGTAGTAATAACAAGCTGAAATTAACTTATCTTCATAGCATAGCAATACAGGCCGACATAGCAAGCAGAAACAGGTTCTGTGATGAGGCCGAGTGAGCAGACGGAGTGATATTTAGCACCCGATTAACGCCAACAGCAGACATAGTGCAGCGGCCATCTGCTTTACATGTGTTTCTCTTTTCCATGCCAGAAACAGAGGTTTAGCATACTAGCTGCTGCTAACGCCACTGTCCGCGGGCACCAATCCTAATCGCCCGCCACAACAGCTGTGGGTACAGACAACCCGTCCAACACCAGATTAAATTAACGTTACGAGATCAGCTTTTGTGCTTATTGGCATTATGTGTCAGAGGAACGGCTGGAACTGAAGTCTGGCAAAAGCACAGAGGTTATAAAGGTGGTTATGAGGCAGATAAACATTTAAATATCTGTTCAAATGTTTAAGGTCAGTGAGATTTATGGCAAAACTATGTATTTTTTTAGTTCATATATATATATATATAATTTGATTGGTTGATAGCTGTGTTATATTCTACAGCACTCGTACAGCCTCTTCACCCTTGTGTATTACTCCGCCCACAGTGACAGCAGATCAATAAACTCGCTACAGTTTGACAAATATTGCAGCTGTTGGACAACATAATGTACTTTTGAGGCTTTTTTAGGCGAGGATGTAGTTGTTTAGATTGCAACTATGCAGTTTATTTACAAGGATAGTGCCTATTTTAAATATTTATAATTTTGGAGATTCAGCTCATTGGTAGCCATCCGCCTGTCATACTGAGCAGAGCAAAGACGGTTGACATTCCACCACAAGATGGCGACAGAGACCGCATAATAAGTCCTTAGAGGAATAAATGCATAAATTTCAAATTACAGCTGATCAAATCATTATTAAACTGGTAAGTAACTTTCTAAGTCGATCTCTCTCTTTTGTATGTTGTAGTGCTGTATTTATACCATAGTAATCTGGTAAATTTCCTTTGCTTTGGCTTTACCGTGGTTAATTATTGTGATTTCCCTATTGCAACAGAAAAATACTGGGAAATCTCTGTAGACTGATGGCATTTCATGCTGTTCAGCCTTGTAATCTTAAAATGTGAGCAAAATCACCTGTTTTGTCATCACTTTAGACATTACGCTAGAGTATTATTCAAATACTAGCTCTAAAGTGACGTTGGTGAAGTAGCAATGGCCTCTCACCAGTGCCAATATACAGCCATATTGCACTGCTACGAGTGTGATATCGCTCATATATATGTTCAAGAAATTAATCAAAATAAATTATATAAAGCATTCATTTTAACAACAATTATAGTAGTAAAAACAAGCTGAAATTAATGGACTGATCACTTTTAAGTTTCCCAAGATTTACAATTTATGTGTTTGAGTAAATTTTTTTGTGTTTTATTTTTGTCAACTACTTGTAAAATTTCGTACAAATCTAAAATAACTTACAAAATCTATCTTCAAAGCGTATGTTTTAAAAAAATGACTGTCCTTGACATCTTGTACGGTGACCTTGAGTGTCAAGAAAGGCGCCTTTAAATAAAATGCTTTATTATTATTATTATTATTAATATTATTACTATCTTTGACCAATTGTTATTTCTGGAGAAAAAAGGTCTAAATACTAAAATAATTAAATATTTTAATTTAAAATTTGGGAATTAATGTGATCTGACATTCATAAAATCAAATAAATATTAACATTTTGCTCTAACTCCTAATTAAAGCAGAAAAGTCAAGTAAGAAAAGCTGGGTATTTTCAAGAATAAAATAAATTCAATAATACAGTGTCTTTTTTAAACTTCTTTTATTCAGAAAAACATTAATTAAATTGGTCAATTTAAGAAATACATAACATTAATAATAATAATAATAATAATAATAATAATAAATTCATTAATAATAATAATAATGATGATTTGAATAATAATAATAATTGAATAATAATAATAGTAATAATATGAATAATAAGGCAACCCAGTGGTGCAGTAGGTAGTGCTGTTGCCTCACAGCAAGAACGTCGCTGGGTCGCAGGTTCGAACCTCGGCTGGGCTGGGTCAGTTGGCGTTTCTGTGTGGAGTTTGCATGTTCTCCCTGGGTTCGTGTGGGTTTCCTCCGGGTGCTCCGGTTTCCCCCACAGTCCAAAGACATGTAGTACAGGTGAATTGGGTAAGCTAAATTGTCCATAGTGTATGAGTGTGAATGTGTGTGTGGAAGTGTGGAGATGGGTTGCGGCTGGAAGGGCATCCGCTGCGTAAAATCGTGCTGGATAAGTTGGCGGTTCATTCCGCTGTGGCGACCCCGCAAGGGACAAAGCCGACAAGAAAATGAATGAATGAATGAATGAATATGAATAATAGATATTTTAAACAAGTACACAGAAAACTGAATATGGATGAACATTAAGCTTTTTTATCACAAAACAACTAATATTTTTTAACACATTTCTAAAAAATTACATAAGAAAAAAGTATTTCAGATATTAAAAGTTATTTAATGTACATTTTAAGTGGGAAAAACGAAAAAACAAACAAACAAACAAACAAACAAAAGCAATCACAGTTAAACGTCATGTTTGTCATCTGCACTGAGATCTGCATGACGAGAGATCCCAAAACACGTTTTCAACTTCTCCTAAAGTCTCTTTAGCGTCAGCGAATGTCAGCGTTAGCTCATAATCTCTTTGCAAACACTCATGATCATGTCAGCATCACATGTGCAGCATTCCAATCTTTAACCAAGAAGAAGAAGAAGAAACGTTGCTAGATTTATCATAAAAGCTTTTCAGTGTAACAGAATGACTGCAAAAGACTAATCGGTCTGGATAGAAGTTTAAACAAGTATTAAAATTTGATCTCACTTGAAGCGTGACTGAGCAATTCCAGTGACGCATCCATGATGGTGATACAGCGCGGGGAAATACAGTAAGTGTTGAACACGTCACCATTATTCTCAGAAAACATATTTCTAAAGGTTCTGTTGACTTGAAATTTTCACAGGTTGTTGGTAAAAACTGAAGAAATATATATATGCTAAGAAAACAAAACTAATTTGTTTACAAATAAAGTTATGTGTAATAAAATGAAATGACACAGAGAGTTGTAGGAAGGCAGTGAAAGCCCAGACAGCGGCTGAAATTTCTCAGTAGTTCTTCAGCAACCCTCTGCCCTTCCTCGCTGTAATTTATGCTTCAGTCCAGCATCTACATCAGGGGTGCCCAAACTTTTTTTTTACAAAGGGCCAAAAACCAAACTTGAATGACCATGCCATGGGTAATTTCCTAATTTATTTGCTAATATTTAAAAATAACTAGATAAAGTTGCTTTAAAACATATTAATTAATGATGCAGTTTCATTTTTTAACATTTTATAATGAACTTATTATAGTAAAAACATAAATCATCCCATTTATAGCACAATGGAGTCCAATGCTAAAAACACTAGTCGAGCTGCTATTGCCTTGATTTGCTCACTGATGTCTTGTGCATTGTCCTCTCTCTATTGTGCGTTGTCGTCTCTAATAACATAAACATTTTTGTAGCTCCTCAATTAAACAAATGCACTAAGATTAGGTTAGTTTCAACCAACTCCCCATCATTATCCCTCTTTTTTCAGATGGGATGGAAAGACAGACCAAAGGTTACCATGGCCAACTTTGGCCTGCGGGCCTTACTTTGGGCACCTCTGATCTACATTATCAGGATGATGAAGATGAAACCAGGGTGGACATTTCGGCAAGACAATGATCCAAAGCACAGGCAAGGAAACTCTCAAATGCTTTCAGAGAAAGAAAATAAAGCTGCTCGAATGGCTCAGCCAATCACCTGAATTGAATCCAATAGAAAATACGAAATAAAGATCAGATTTGATAGACGAGACCCACAGAACAATCAAGATTTTTACTCTCTGTTGAAGTCTGTGAAAAACTCACACTTGAGCAACGCATGTGACTTCATTCTTCATATGAGAGGCATATTTAAGCTGCCGTCACCAAAAAAGCCTTTTATATGAAGTATTAAATACATTTGAGTAGTTCAGCACTTTCTCCTTGTGTCATTCCATTGTTATTACACACAAATAATTTTTCAGATTTGTTTTGTTTTATTTTTATGTTTGTATTGTTTGGGTTTTTACCAAAATCTGCTTCAATTCCATGTCAACAGCTCCTTCAGAAACATTATTCCCAGGAAAAAACATGACGAGTTCAATACTTATTTCCCGCACTGTATATAAATATAAATCTGCTTTTATGATACAGGGCCTGGACAGAAATAAAAAGTCTTTCCATCCCGGACGGTGGTGACGATGTGGCCAGTCAGGGCAAGATGAGACTGATCGCAGCTCCACGCCGCGGGCTGCTTCATCAGAAGGTGTCTGGGATTCATTCAGGATGTGCTAGGGAGAATCAAATTGGTCTCCATCTTTAGCTTCTATCGCTAGACGTAGACACACTCGCACACATGAAATGCCCTCAAGTCGAATCTGACTGGAAAGTTCAGCGGAAATCCAAGTTAGCCAAGAGCTACAACGTTGACGAAACCCAAGGAAGACATCTTCCGTTTCCTTTTTAAGAATAAAAGTTGACATTTAAGGGTGCTGTTGTAGGTTTTTGACTCTTCGTAAGCATAAACATAGCATAATATGTTTGCAGATATTTAAGAAACATGCTACGTTTCTAATTTACTGTTTAAATTCATTGCCAGGTTCATCTATAATGGTTGACATGTTTTTATAACTTTAAATGTGTGTGTTATGTCACATTCGCACTTTTCCATCTAGTTAAATAACTTCATATTAGGGCTGCACAATATATCGTTACAGCATCGATATCGAAATATGATCATTCACAATATTCACATTGCAGAATCTTCAATGTTTAACCTTAATAGAGTGAAAGAGTATTTGTATGATTTGTTTTTAAGGCCTATGACTGTAAGATTTCAAGTTGTGTACAATAAATTATAAAATGAAAATGTATTGCATTTATACAATGAAGACTATGCAGTTTTATTTGTTTACATTTGATTATTCAACTTAAACTTGAATACAGTTAGACTCACCAAAAAATAAAAAATAAATACATTTTGCAGATTTATGCAGATTATCTGGTCTACAAAATCAACCCAATCAATATAAAATGATGAGTTCTTTGCAAATTGAGCCATTCAAGTCATCTGGTGAAATAATTATATTCATATCGCAATAAATATCGCAGGAAAATTAAATATCACGGCAGTTCATTCCGCTGTGGCGACCTCTAATTAAAGATGGGACTAAGACGAAAAGAAAATGAATGAATGAACAAAATATCACAATGTCAGATTTTTCCAATATCGTGCAGCCATACTTCATATGATTTAAATTGTTGCTTATAGATATAATACGTGCCAGAAATAACTGAAATGTTTAATTATGAATCTGCCAGCAGTTTGTCACTGAATCATCATTCAATTGATTCATTCAAAACAGCTGATTCATTCAAGAATGAAGTGGCTGTATTTATAAATACCTCACTAGATCACTGACTCTATTCATTCAAATATGCTGACTCATTCATAACTCAACTCTACTGTCTTCATAAAACTTCAAAATATCAATACGACAAAAACAACTGGATGAACATTATCCCATTACATAACTACCTGACACAAAACATTGAGCCGTAACAGCTTATTATTTAATTAAAAAGCAAAGCTAACAAAAATGAAGTGAAGTTTTTAAACTGATTTCGAGAGGTGCATGTCATATATTTGATCGCGACTGGACTCTCATCTGTATTCAGCAATAATACAATCAGATTGATCCAAGCCTAAAATAAATAGACCGATTTCACCCTACTGCCATATCTTCGTTTTGGAAAAATCCCCCCTTCCACCCCAACTCCTCCTTTTCCTCCTTTACCAGGGGGAGCTCTCGAGACCTACCTGATCTCGGACCTTCTTACATGCTAATTGACCTGACGGGAGCCCTGGGTTCCATTATCTCAGAGCTCAGGGTTCTCCCCTGGGACAGCATGCTAAAAGCGTCGAGCAATATCTAAGTGTGAACTCTGGGAAAGGCTGAATGGAGTATAAACTAACCTGCATATTATTCACAAGATAGCGCAAAACACTCAAAATCAGCAGCGTGACAAATACATACATGTTATTCTGTCACGCTGCTGTTTTTGAGTGTGCAAAAAAAATCACATTTCAATTTCTGTGGTTGTTATCTGGGAATAACATATTTTGGAATGTCGCCATTAACCAATCAGAATCAAGTATTCCTGACAGCAGTGTAATAAATGAGCAATATCACACTCGTAGCAGTGCGATATGGCTGTATATTGGCACTGGTGGGAGACATGTGTTGGCTTGAGGCCGCAGGCTGAGTGCTTTAGTGTCCCACCAGTGCCAATATACAGACATATTACACTGCTACGAGTGTAATATTGCGTTTATACATCAGTTCAACGGCATAATCGTGTATATAAAAAAAGATCAAATTACAGAGAATCTCAAAAATCTTTTTGTAAGAGGAACTACTTTCTTATGCCATTCCTTCACATCTGCAGCTGACATCAGAACAGCAGAAACCATTACTCATTCATAAACGTCACTTTAGAGCTAGTATTTGAATGATTCTCTAGTGTAATGTCTAAAATGATGACAAAACAGGTGATTTTGCTCACATTTTAAGATTATAAGGCTTAACGTAATGAAATGACATCAGTCTACAGAGATTAAACAGTATTTCTCTGTTGCAATTGGGAGATCGCAATAACTAACCCCGAAAAAGGCAAAGCAACACAAACACTACCAGATTACTATGGTATAAATACAGCACTACAACATACAAAAGAGAGAGATTACTTAGAATGTTTACTTAGCATGTTTCTTAAATATGTGCAAACATATTATGGTATTTGTATGTTTTACAAGAGTCAAAAACTTACATACAGCACCTATAAGTAAAGAATAAATTTGTTTACATATTTTTAAAGTTGATTATAAATAACTAAATACAACACTTAGAATGTCACTTATTTGATTTATAATGATTTGTTAAGCTGTAGTTTGAAAAGTATGCTAAAAAATGCTGTTTATCTCCCCTAAGGACTTATTACGCGGTCTCTGTCGCCATCTTGTGGCAGTACGTCAACCATCTTTTCTCTGCTCAGTATGACAGGCTGATGGTCGCCAACACGCTTAATTTTCAAAATTATGAATATTTAAAAAAGGCACTATCCTTATAAATAAACTGCATAGTTGCAATTTAAACTACATCCTCGCCTAAAAAATCCTCAAAAGTACATTATGTTGTCCAACAGATTCAATATTTGTCAAACTGTAGTCCTCTGCTTGCCACTCGTGTGGGCAAAGTAATACATAAGGGTGAAGAGGCTGTATGAGTGCTGATATTACTTTAATATCTCATGGCTATCAGCCAATCAGATTTGAGTACCAGACAGAACTGCTGTATAAATAGTTAACGGTGTAGTTCAAAAAAGAGATTTTATCATTTATTTCACAGGTAGCTTATATGCGGTCTTATGAAGATTAAGCACACTTTTACAGAACATGAGGATGAATAAATGATAATAAAATCTTCAGGTAAACTTTCCCTTAAAGATCGACTTACAAAGAGTCCATACGTTAAGCAGTTTGGATTGTATTACAGAAATCCATTTAGAAGAAAGAACAAAAGTAAGTGGACTTCAATATACCTTCCAGGCAACAGAGGTATCACCAGACTCAATGTAATAACCAGCGCAGCTAATAATAGCCGAGAGCGCGAGTCAGCTGTGGAGTCGAGCAGATCAACACTTACACCCTGTGACAATGTTTGTTTTTAATCTGAGTCGACTCCTCACACTCAATCCCTTCACCTCAGAGACTCCACTCCATACATCACGCTGAATTATCTGATCTCCGTCTTTTTATTCCGTCTGCTCCGCGCGCTTAGCCTCAGATCAACTGCGTCTCTGCCTTGTTTACTATTTCTCCGAGTGTCATTCACAGGCCCACAGACGCCATCCAACAATGATACGTTCTCACTAGCAATCCCTCTTCTCGCCTTTTTTTTTGACTGTCTAACACATCTCTCTCTCTCTTTCTCTGCGATGGCTTTCTCCAGGCAGTTTTCTCACATTCTCATATCTAACACTTCTCAGTTATGGCTTGCCATCCATACTGTATAATACAAGATCATCCCATGTTGAAAAGAAACAGATACGCAACCTGTATTGACTCCATCTGTTGCAGTCTCTCTTTTTTAAATTAAAACATCCAAAATTCAATCCAATCCTTAATCCAAATGTGTCAAATGATGTCTAAACGCTGAGAAATAAGCAGTTTTAACCAGTTAGATGGTGCATGTGTTGAGTTCATGCTAATGGCATCACACACCCCTGATTTACGGGTTGGTGTTTTATTAGATTGCACAGTAGATGATGGCTTACTTCCACACTATATAGTAGACTAAAAACAGTATGCGAGTCGAGTAGTACGTCCGAATTCATAGCATCCGAAAAACAGTATGCGAGAAGTCTCCATATGGCCTACTGCTTCCAGCAAGATTTTGAAGTGTGCATCCAATGGATGCTACGCTATCCCATGATGCACCACAAGATAATTCATGAATGGGAGTGAAGCAGTGCAACTTACGCGGGTAGGTCACATGATCATGATAAAATGGCGTTCCATTCATAACACTCACATTCATACTGTATAGAACGTACTTTAATAACGGTCGAGTAGTACATTTAAATTCAAATGCAGTACATACCGAGTAGTAGGCGATTTTGGACGCAGCCAGTATCTAGTATGATAAAATAGTGCTGATCTTCTCCATGTGATCACGTGCAGAGGAACCAGAAGTGGTGGACTGTGGCATAATAAAAGCTTTGCTTCTTTTGTACTGCATCATGCAAAAAAAAAACTTTTACACATACTGTATGCACACAGCAATCTGAAATAATATTATTTCATGCTTATTTAGCTAATCATTAACAATCAATAATTACTTATCTTTTTTTAATTAACATTAGGTCATTAATTTCATAGTTATTTGTTGTCATTGCGGTAATAGTTTACAATAGGTTTTCATTAGCAATATTTACTAAACGGAAAAATGCAGGGTTCCACACAATTCATTCATATTGTCCTATCACAAATCGATTAAGTTAACTTAACAAATTTATGTAGATTGAACATAAAATAATTAAGTTGTCCCAAATAAATGGGTTGTTTCAGTTCATTTTAAAGTATTATGAACAACCAAGAAAACACTTTTTTTTAGTGTACAAATGAACAATACATGTACAGTGTTTTTAGATTGTATATGCTTCCGTTTATTAATAAAAAATATATTTTAATAATAATAATAATAATAATAATAATATATATATATATATATATATATATATATATATATATATATATATATATATATATATATATATATATATATCAAGGTTTCCGCAACATTCATTCTACCATGGCGGGGCGCCACGCCAAAATTCATCCCGCCACGGCTACATTACAGCTTCTCATTCAAAACATTGACGTTTTTTTTTAAATAGCGGATTATAATCACCCCAAAACGTATTAAAAGGTAAGTGAATTATAACAGCGCAAGCTTTTCTGTAACCGTAGTAGTGCTGTGCGTTATTTGTTTAACCCTTTACGGTGACATGCTGACTGACTGACAGGTGCGTGATGCGCGAGGCTAGCAAACACGACGTAGTTTTCAGTTAGGATGAACACAGTTTCCATAATTATACTTTATTTATAGATAAAGGTCTATGGCTCTGCATACAACAAACAATGACTTTATCTGGCTGGAATTTATAGCGTTTCACTTTACTTCAGGACTGTTCAGCTACTTCAGCTGTTTCACTTTACTTCAGGACGCATTAATGCCGCTCTGTAGGTCTACCGGAGACATTCATAAATATTCCTAGCAAATCTAATAAATGTTGGAGATGTACTCGTCACATAAACGCACTAAATCGCACTTGAGCAGCATATATTTCAGGGTGTGAAGTTGTGCACGAACAGAGGAAATCAGCGCGCAAGCAGAGATTTGCATGCTCGTATTACATAAATGCGCTCACAACATGTGTCATTGAAATAACGCCATAGGTAGTTGGTACATCCGTGTAAAAGACCTGCCGCCACAGCTGGAAAAAATCCTAGAGGAAACACTGTATATATATATATATATATATATATATAT
The DNA here is from genome assembly GCA_903798195.1 of Danio kyathit. Taxonomy (NCBI): domain Eukaryota; kingdom Metazoa; phylum Chordata; class Actinopteri; order Cypriniformes; family Danionidae; genus Danio; species Danio kyathit. The sequence goes on from LR812542.1 coordinate 4,729,342, forward strand.
ATATATATATATATATATATATATATTAGGGGTTTTTCACATTTTTTATTGAGATAGTGAGGGTTACAGACAGGAAAGCATTGGGAGGGGAAGGATCGGCAAAGGATCTTGAGCTGGGAATCGAACTCGGGTCACCGTGAGTACTACATGACACATTAATACAATATTAAAGGGGACCTTTTATGCAATAATCAGTTTTATAAGGGGTTTAAACAGTTGTGTGGCCACAGTAAAAATTCATTAATTGTAATTTTTTTATAATCTGTAGAAACACTTTGATTGACATTCTCCCTTTAGCATAGACAGCCCTGAGTGAGAAGCAGCCATCCGCCCTAGAGTTTTGAAACATGTTGCTTCGCCTTCTTTTGAAAAGAGGGCTGGGAGCAAAATCTCATTTAAGGTTGAGAAAAGTGACAATCACCAAAAAGGTACAACTTGGATCAAAGTCTAAAAGCGCAAGTTTCAGTTAATGAGAGTTTATTTGTGGGGTATTTCTTAGCTTAAACATCACACACTCTAGGGACATCAGAGACTTATTTTACATATTGTAAAAAGGGCATAAAGGGTTCCCTTTAAAATACAAAGTTGAGGTTGTTAATATTAATTAATGACCAACTGTACTGTATTTTCATTAGTGTTAACAAAGCTGAATAAATACTGCAATAACTGTATTGTTCATTGATTGTCAGTGTTAGCAAATACACCTTTACACCATATTATAGTGTTACCAACATTTATAAATATGTTATTGTTCATGTTAACTAATGCTCAATGGTCAATTGTGGCCCCAATGATTTGTTAAGATCATCTTGTGTTTTAAAGCAAAGAACAATCTGTTGTATTCCTAAAAAGCGACTGAAAGTGCTTTATTTCCCTGTGCTGAAGCTGTCAGGATTATTTCCAGCGTCTCTGTCAGTCAGTGTTTTCATTTATGAGTCCCTCTGTCCTCATTCTCTTCGCATGCATCCTGCGCTTGTTTTCTCTTTATGTAGCAATAACCATCTGCATCTATTTCACTCACCGTCTGTATAGCTTTTGCCACAGACATGTCTTCAATTACGGCACATTTATGACACAGCGGATGATTTTTATTAAAAGATCACAATAAAACCGGGAAACTAGAAATAAGATTTTAAAGGGACAGTTTATGGAAATGAAATACGGACTTGTTTCTAGTCCGAAAATCAAAAAATACTTAAATTAAGAAACATTTTTTAGACAAGAAATAGTATTGTCTTGTTTCTAGAAATAATAAGTCAAAATTAAGTGAGTTATCCCTTGAAACCAAGCAGCAATCTCCTGCTTTTCCTCGTGAAGCTAATACGGAAGTAACTGAAACTGCAATACGTTGAAATTCTGCTATTATGGCTCCATAATAAAGCAGATTTCTATTGACCCCAATGTTAAATTGGCGTTTTTACAGCAGAAAATATAGGTTTTGGTTCATATAGCTAATATTACACTTCATGACAACTGTGAGGGGGTGCATTTCTTTTATAACTCATCCGTTTAGTTTATATTGAGTTATATTAAGTCTGTTTAATTAAGGGCGTGGCCACTTGAGTGACAGCTGGGTCTCGCTGGTCGCTGTCACGTCCCCTCAGCTGATTTCGGCTGATAAGCCACTGAACTCGGCATATACATCGTATTTTTGTGTTGTTTTATTTGGCTATACACAGTCATTTGCTTTTTGGAATTATTTCTTACAATTAGCAGATAATATGCTATGCTGTGCACTTAATTGTGCTCACAAACCATTCAAGTGGCCTCCATTTCCCAGGTGAGTGAAATTATATATTTAAATATCATATCTATAAATGTATTTGTTTAATTTAAGATCATTTATCATTTATATATATTTTTTTAGACCTGTAATGCACTCCAGAATCTGACAGATTGATTAGCTGTAGGCTCTTGAACAGTCATCTGAAATGTTGTCATACAGTGTTATGCCTGATTTTATAAACAGCCTTGCATTGACTAACACAGACTATATCTGAAGTATTTGGAACTAATTAGCGTTTTCCTCCTGTAGAAAAATGTCATAAGAACAATGCTTAGTGGCTTAATGTGTTACAACAGTATTTTAAAAGATTAAACACTTTATTGATATAGTATACAAGCAAGCACATGTGGCCAGAGCACAAACGAATCCCAGGTAATGAAGTGTCAAGCGTTTCTCCCAAAGAAAAACCTGTCTAAGTAAAATGATTGCAGGCATCTCTAGCTCCACTGACGCTCCGCCTCTTTGCCCTTTATTGGGCACCCCTGGTCAATGCGATGACGCGTGAACAAAATGTCACGGACATTACGTCCATATTTTTTTACAGTCTATGCTTGAAACAAGCTAAATAATATGCCAATTATGTAAGCAAAAATCATTTGATGTCGCATTGAAATTAAGATAAAGATTCTTTTGCTTGTTTTAGGAAGAAACTCAATTATAAAAAAATTTCGGCTGTCATTTTGCAGGCATTTCCACACTCCTAAACGGTTGTGATTGATTAGTTAACCTGTCAATTAAATAGCAACACAGGCTCATTGTAAAAACGTAGCCCTATATACATTTCTGGAAAGTGCGAATTATGTAGCCAGAGGAATGTATGGCTGCATTTCGCTTTTAAAATGAACTCTCCGGGGCGGTATGACGCAGTTTCTTTTCGCCTACGTCAGCAGACTTGAAGTGGAGTTGACTGCGATGGAGTTCGAGTCTGGTGAAGAAAGGTTCCAAAAAGCGGGTAAAACAAAAGCAAAAGCCAAAAAATAAAATAAACATGTAAATACCAGGGTGAGAATGTGGTAAAATCTAAAATGTGGTAACAATCAGGCTGCCATGAGGGCTTTTCTTTTTCTGGATTGCTTTTGAAAACACTGTTGGTTGGGTTTAGAGAAGTGGGTGGGCGGGGTCAATCGGTGCTTTTGAAAACACTATCGGTTAGGTTTAGGAAAGGAGGAGGGTGGGTCAGTCAGTCGACAGCGGCCTCTGGTAGATTTATGTGAAAAGAGCAGGCGTGAAAACAAAAGCTGCAAAAAAAAACATACCTCCTGGGATGTATTTGGCGCTCTCCAAAAATGTTTATAGGGGTACATATTCTGAATGAGCCTGGGTTGTCAAATAGCATCATGGATGTTCCTTGACCATTCAAAGAGGCCAAACTTCCTAGACCTTCTAGCTTCGTGAGACTACTGTTTTTTTAAAAACCACTGTACATAAGAATCGCTAATAAATACCATGAAAGTCGACAGATGTTTTCAGCATTCTTCAAAATATCTTCTTTTGTGCGTTTCATTCATTCATTTATTCATTTTCCTTCGGCTTAGTCTCCATTTCAGAGGTCGCCACAGCAGAATGTATCGTCAACTATTCCGGCATATGTTTTACGCAGCGGATGGCTTCCAGCCGCAACTCAGTACTGGGAAACACCCATACACACACACACACTTATACACTATGGCCAATAGTGCATGTCTTTGGAGCACCCGGAGGAAACCCATGCCAACACAGGGAGAACATGCAAACTCCATATGGAAATGCCAACTGGCCCAGCCGGGACTCGAACCAGTGACCTTCTTGCTATAAGGTGACAGTGATAACCACTGAGCCACCATGCCGCCCCTTTTGAGTGTTTAACAAGTCATAATGGTTTAAAGGGAGAATAAATTATATCAATTTTGGATAAACTATCCCTTTAATGGTTTGTTAATAGCGTGAATTAAATTTTCTTTTTTAGACACAATGACACAATTCTGTTCTGATGTATGCATGTGTGCTGCTGGATATGTTTTTAATAAATAAACAAACTAGTGAAAAGTGGGTTTAATGAGTTAATGTTGTAATCCGCAAGGACTAAAGTGTGCATACTGTATTTCCTTTGAGCCGCTCTCATTCATTGGCGATTGTTGTGATGACGCGAGCGATCTCTCCAGTGTGTGTTATCTCTGTTGTCGGGCTGGAATGAGTGGGCCGCTGGGCTATACTGGTCCAGATGGGGTGCTTGTTTCGTTTTTTTTAGGGTTTTTTTTTCTGACGGCTGTTCCGAACCACAGCGCCCACCACATCTGTTATGCAGCGCAAAGCATCTTCTCACTAATTTGTTTGTCAGTACATATTGAAGGCACGATCTGTCATTCTGCCATGCTTTGGTTGCGCCGTGATGTCTGTAGACATGGCTAGTCATAAGTTTCAGACGCCGCTCGCCAGGGACCTGCTCTCTGAGAGAACAGAAATAAAAAAAAAAAAACAGCACTTCATAAAGGACGTCATTCCCATAGTGCAATACCCCCAGCATTTAGGCAGACAACGATATTGGAGACAATTTAGAAATAAGCCAGTTCATGCTTTGATCAGATTAATTTTGGTAATGGCTACAATTAATGTGCTCAGAGAAAAACGCCTGACCTCTTTAAAACCCATTTACTGCCATTAAAGGACATGGAATGTACAGTTCAAGGCAGCGTTATTAGCCCTCCTGTGAAATGTTTATACGTATTTATTTATTTATATATATTTCCCAGTACTGGGTTAACTTAATTCCTTCATGTTTTGCTTACACAAATCAATTGTGTGGAATCCAGCATTTTTCCAATAAAGGTTGGGGGAGATGGGGGAGCTGCTCTAGTGGCGACCAGCAGAAGGTGGTTTGCAGCATGTGCTGTTCCTATTTGCAGGACAAACAGATTTAGATTTTTTTTTTATAATGGTGGCCATTAGGTCATTAAATGAGTCCTGCGAGAAGGGAGATGCATCAAAAAATGATGTATTGTATGTTTTGTGGTAATATTTTGTGGAAATTCACCTGTGTTACATCACCGTGCTGCACTTTTAGTTTCCCTAAAAGGCCGATTTATACTTCTGCGTCAAGCGCACGCGTATGCTACGGCGCAGCCTACGCGTGGACGCATAGCCCCTCGCCGTCGGCGACGTGCACCTCTCAAAAAATGTAACGCGTACGCCTAGCGCAAGCTCTGTGATTGGTCGGCTTGTTAGCGCTGACGAGTGTGGGCGGAGGTGAGAGCCGTGCGCCCGATGCAGCGAGTGTTTACAAGTGTGGAGTCCCGTGAAGAAGCTCCGGATGGAGACTGTTGTTTTGTGTTTACCTTACGATTAAAGTTGTTCCACGTCCGACGGTTCCCGCCTCAAAATGAGCGAGTTTGAGCCACTTGTACATTAAGGAAGTGTTCAGAAAAAACAAAAAAAACAGCGAAGAAACTCGACACAGAGAAACATAAACACCTACTGCCAGCTAGCGTTTCGGAAGTGTATTGCAGAGAAACAGAAACAGCGCGCAGAAGTATAAATGCACGGCTATGCGTAAGGCTTGCGCCGTGGGTACGGCGATCACTTGACGCAGAAGTATAAACCAGGCTTAAGTGGGATAATAAAGTTGAGTCTGAGTCAAATATTTTTTTCACAATATCTTCTATTTGATGTTTTCCTGAAGAAAGTGTTTTTTTTTTTTTGTTAGTTTGGTGAAAATAAATGCAGTTTTTATAATAAAAAGGTAAATATTAAAAGTCCCCTTAAGATTTTTATTTTTGCAAGAACTTAATTGTTTTATATTTAATCTACTTACATTTGTAAAAATCATTAGGTAAACTTCTTTACACAAACCGATTGTGTGGAACTCAGCATGTTTTACAGTGTGTTTAATGGAGCAACGCCATTTTCACAGTATTTTCTATATATTTTCTTTTGGAGAAAGAGTTATTTCTTTTAGTTTGACTGTAATAAATGCAGTTTTTAATATTAAAAAAGTCAATATTATTAGCAGTTTTGATTGGCTACAGAACAAATCAGTGTTGTCCAATGACTTGCCTAATTATCCTAGTTAAACCTTTGAATTGAACTATTTGGTGAATACTAGTACCTTGAAAAATAGTTACGCAATATTACGCAACATCTTCAGGGCAAAGACGAAAAGACGAAAAATTTATCAAGGGTTGCCACAGCACAATGAACCACCAACTATTCCCGCATATGTTTTACGCAGCGGATGCCCTTCCAGCAGCAAATCAGTACTGGGAAACACCCATACACTCTTGCATTCACACACACACTCATACACTACGGCCAGTTTAGTTCATTCAGTTCCCCTATAGCGCATGTCTTTGGACTGTGAGGGAAACCGGAGCACCCGGAGGAAACCCACGCCAACACGAGAACATGCAAACTCCATACAGAAATGCCAACTGGCCCAGCTGGGACTCGAACCAGTGACCTTCTTGCTGAGAGGTGACAGTGCTAACCACTGAGCCACTGTGTCGCCCCTGAGGGCTAATCATTTTGAGATAAAGAATGAACCATTTGGTGGAAAAACTGCAATATTGTTGCGTATCGGATGACAAAACATTGACTCTAAGTGTGTGTGTGCGTTTAGAGCACAGATAAAGTGTTTAAACGGTCACTCGCTCCGCAGTTGCTGACTATCTCCAGCACGGCTCCTGTTTTCCCTTCCTTTTCCCAATCCCAGAGCAAAATTGCGATAAATGCAAACTGACAGTTCATAATATCCCATTTCCAATCGCATGCAGTGCGCTAAGTGCGTTTCTGAGTCAATTAAAAGAAGTGTTTGATGTTGATACATTGAGACTTTTAAATTATGGGGCGGCCCATATACTGTACTGTATGTAGATTCCTGCATAAAAAACCACCGATAAAGAGCAGAGAGAAACTGGGACTTCTTAAGTCATAAAAAAAAATAATAATAATGATAAAAATAATTAGGGACACTGTAAAAAAAAAAAAAGTGCTTTCAAGACATTCATTCATTCATTTTCTGCTTAGTCCATTTATTAATCATGAACCGCCAACTTATCCAGCATATGTTTTTTACGCAGCAGATGCCCTTCCAGCCACAACCCAACACTGGGAAACACCAGACAACGAGATCTACCGCTAACATTTTAGGCAAATTAGCAGCCACGGCCGCCGCCCACAATGTTAAAAAACAGGTCACGACAGAAACTTTCGAATACATATCCATAGACCAGTTGATTTCTGAATTAACTAAACAGAGATATCTTCCCTGATACTAACACGCTGTTTTGATCATAGACTGTAAAAGATATGGACGTAGTATCCAGGACTTCACCCATAGGTTTCTGATGAGCGTAAATGAAGCTACAAGTAGGCGTGGCCAACCGGCGCCATTTTGTTCGCGCGTCATCGCACTGACCAGAGGTGCCCAAAACAGGACAAAGAAGCGGAGCATCAGTGGAGCTAGAGATGCCTGCTAGCATTTTGCTTAGACAGGCTTTTCTTTGGGAGAAACGCGCAATACTTCACTACCTGCGATTCGTTTGTGCTCTGGCCACATGTGCTTGCTTGTATACTACATCAATAAAGTGTTTAGTCTTTTAAAACACTGTTGTAACACATTAAGCCACTAAGCATTGTTCTTATGACATTTTTCTACAAGAGGAAAACGCTAATTAGTTCTAAATACTTCAGATATAGTCTGTGTTAGTAAATGCAAGGCTGTTTATAAAATCAGGCATAACTGTATGACACCATTTCAGATGACTGTTCAAGAGCCTAAAGTAATCAATCTGTCAGATTCTGGAGTGCATTACAGGTCTAAAGAAAAATATAAATTATAATTTATCTTAAAACAAATACATTTATAGATATGATATAAGTATATTAGAATTTCCCTCACCTGGGAAATGGAGGCAACTTGAATGGTTTGTGAGCACAATTATTATCTGATAATTGTAGGAAATCTTATACATTGTATATGCCGAGTTCAGCAGCTATTCAGCCGGAATCAGCTGAGGTGACATGACGGTGACCAGCGAGACTTATCTGTCACTCAAGTGGCCATGCCCTTAATTATGCAGACTTAATATAACTTAATAGAAATGAAACAGATGAGTTATAAAAAAATTAACCCCCTCACAGTTGTCATGAAGTATAATATTAGCTATATGAACCAAAACCATCTTTTGTACCAGGCTGTAAACATGTATTTATCAGCTGTAAATTTGGCCAATTTAGCATTGCAGTCAGTGAGCATCTGGAGTTCCTGGAGCCAGCCCCCAAAGGCAAGTCGATGAATTGCAGTTTCAATACTTCCGTATTGGCTTCACGAGGGAGAGCGGGAGGTTGGTGGCTGCTTGGTTTTTATTCAGGAATCTATCGGACCCTTACAAAGCTCTGTGAATGCTTTAAAAGAGTCGGTTGAGGGCTTGCAAAGCCGTCTGATTACGACGGAATCATCGGCTGGGAAAAACTTTGAGAAGGTGAGAGCGGCTGAAAATGCCATAAAAACTTTGCAAACTCAGAACACATTTCTGTTTGATTGCATTGAGGATTTGGAAAGCAACCAAGAGGAAACATTAGTAATAATAAAAATAGGAATAAATTAGCTAAAAATATATCAATCAAATCTGATATTTTAAAAACGCTAATTTGATGATTATCAGTAATTACAGTAAATTATTTTTTGCATTAATTATATAGCACTTTGTTACCATAAAATTACATACATTGTTGTATACATCAGTTGAAGAATTATTTAGATTTTTTTTTTTTAATTTTATATTGCACTTTATATTAAGTATTTATTTTTTTATTGCAGTCATAATTATTTTTTTTTTTATATTCTCTGACAAATATATTGTGCTTCTAAATCTCCACTTTCCATGACTTACAAAAACGTGACATATTAAGAGAGGTTTGGAAAAACTGACCTTTCCAATGTGCTTGTACTATTAATTGAAGAAAATCTGCATGCGGAAAAAGCAAAAGACTGGGTAAACGAGAAGTTATTGAGGATCTGAAATTGCTATGGCATTCACAAAAATTAATCAGCTTCCTCTAAAAACCACAAAATAATCCCTAATGCATTCATCAAAGGCCAGAATCATGTTTAAAAGACACAGGAAACATGCTAAAGTGATTTTACTTGAGTACAACATCTGAAACATTTAGGAAAACATAAATATTCACATTTCAGTATGTAGAAAGCTCATGTTGTAGACCAATAACGTCTTTATCTATAAGACATTGATTTTAGTCCTGTTTGAGTACACTAGTCATTAATAATTTTGAATTGTATCGAAAAGAGCTGCATAACTATCCGTCTACATTTTTTTTTACTCCTATTGCTCCCAAAAACACAGTTTTGAAACATTAAAACAATGCTAATTATAACTACTAACGGATTTCAATATATGGCCTTATATAAGGAAGATCAAATGGCATCTGTTTGTGCGGTGAGGCTGAAGGATGTAATAACAGTGTACACTAAAAGCGCAGTGGTTTTATTCACTAATTCACCTGAATGCCTCAGCAAATGGGGCATCAGGTGTGTGAAATACACCAGCATCTGAACCATGAATCTGTGCAAGGCCTGAAACACAGATGATAATCATTACAGCATTGTCATCTCAATTGTTTGCATCCTTGAAAGAATCAGACAGCACGTCATAACATACAGAGCGCTACAGCTGGGTTTTGGAAGTAAAATCTTACTCCTTTTCTCTGTAAGGGAAATTAAATTTAACAATGATCAATAATCATTTAAAGAGACTTTTTGTGAGCTCTGAGGCTGTTCATTTCATCCTAAGTTCATTGGAAATATGTGCCTCATCCTACATTTTTGCAAAACATAAAATACGTTGCTCAGGGAACGTTCAGTTGTACGTTTCAGATGACAAATACACTAGAGGGCGCTGTCTACATTTCTGTCCATTTGAAATACATTACTTAGGTTATGTTTTGTTGTACATTTCAGATACATGTCCACAAGACGGCGGAACTATTTTTTTGTATTTATTTTTCCATGCTTGTTCCCTATTTTTACATTTAGATGAATTCATTTCATTTAAAGAGATATTAATTTCATTGATTCATTTAAATAGAATCTTACACACTGTTGCTTTGACATTATTGTAAAATATAATCTTAATCTTAAAAATGCATACCTATTTTAGTGACTTTATATTCAAGTTATTTGAATTGTTTTTTTTTTTACTAAATAGCATAGCATTCCAATAATAAGCATTTTGCCTGTCATGCCATTGAAATAAAATAAACCTAAATAAAATAATAATAATAATAATACATAAAATAATAATGAAATAAAAATCTAAAATGATAAAGAAATTAAATTTAAAAATTAAATAATATAAAAATTAAATAAATAAAATATAAAAAAATTATATTAAATTAAAAATAAACAATAAAAAAGCTATAATAAACAAATAAATAAAATACATAAATATATATATATATATATATATATATATATATATATATATATATATATATAAATATATACATATATATATATATATATATATATATATATATATATATATATATATATATATATATATATATATATTTATATATATATATATATATATATATATATATATATATATATATATATATAAATATATACATATATATATATATATATATATATATATATATATATATATATATATATACATATATATATATATATATATATATATATATATATATATAATAAAGTAATAATAATAATAATAATATTAATACATAAAATAATAATGAAATAAAAATCTAAAATAAAGAAATTTTATTTAAAAATTAAATTAAATAAATAGATAAAATACATAAATAAAAAAATGATAAAACTAATATAATAACAATAATAAATAATAATAATAATAAAAATAAATAAAAAATATAAGAAATTAAATAATAATAATAATAATAAATACAAAATAAAAATAATAAAATAAAATATAAATATAATAATAATAATAATAAACAAAATATATAAATAATAAATAAAATAAAAACATTCACAATTTCCAAAATGCCAATTGGTTCAGTCATTCTCAAGCTAAACTGCCTTGGAGTTAGAAGAGCAAGATCTCAGTTGCGTACTTTAATATAGAGTCAAACCAACTAAATCACACTCTAGTATCACTCAAGCAAAAAACCAAGGCGATGAAAAACCAAGACAGATTTAGCCAGTGTCTTCTGAATAATAAAACTGCAGCAGCTCTATATGAAGACATGTTAAAAGGCTTTCTCTGTTCTTTCCTCCGGGACCAATTCTTAATGCAAAACACACACACAAGTTTGCTCTAAAAAAGCCCACGTTTGCGTCTCAAAACACACAGGTGGCTATTAGGTTATCACAATCCCCTAATGCTTCATAATGCACTTCATAATGTCTTATTCGCATGACGTCTCTAAACTCAGCCACCCGAAATGTGCTGTAGTGGAATTTAAAACAAGCTAAAATGCCAGTCCTTCAATGATAATATTGGCAAATTATCGCACCGGCGTTTTTTTCTGATATCAAAGCCCTTATGATGTCTAAATGTGTTTTTGGAAGTCATCAGCAGTCATAGAGCGGAGCGGTGCCATTAGTGAAGCCTGAAGAAGAGCAAAGAGCCTCATTTTCTACAGTTCTTTCACTTTGATTGTGGAACACCTGACTTATGTTTGCTCTCATCTCCGTCTTCCTTTGAAAGCAAAAGCGCTATTTTCAGAAGTCCTCAAATCATTGGGCTACATTAAGAAGAGTGAAACCACGTGAAGAGCTCTCTGTTTCCACGCGTCACGCCTGCAGACGCGGATCAGAAACACACTCTCGAGGGCACACTTAGTTTTTGGTTTGTCGCAACAAGCTGGTATTTTAAGCTCAGGGTCATGAAGAGATGCTGTTGCTGCTTTCCGGCAGAGCTGGGAAAAGGAGTGTGCGCGCAAATGCTTCTGGACAAGTTGCCGTAATTGCATTCAAAAGCAAGATGAATCTTAAGGCCACTCACAATCAGCAAATTATAGCGAAAAGCGGCCCGATGAAATAAACATGGATCTTTGGATGGCTTCTGTTTTTAATGCTTTTTTTCAGTGGTGTTTGGTGTTTTGCATTTTGTTAGCTTTAGGATACCGAAGCAGACGAGATGCAGGCTCTAATTTTCAGCGGTGGCTTTTTTCGTCCTCAAATCCACATCATCTGATATTAATTTGCTGCATCCCGCTTGGTTCCACAACAGGATCTGCATAAACGCAGAGGGAATTAAAACCACGTGAAATTGACCCTTCTTAATACACGTTCCTAATCTTATTGTGCAAGACTCATCAGTGTACGCTCCTTCAAAGAAAAATAAACAGCTTTTTTTAACTCTCTAGTCAATTTCCAATGGATTAAATCCAGTCCAGGATTTTTTGTTTCTTATTAAAGGAGATATATAAAAGAATGTATGTATGAATCAATATTTAAATTGCCAATGCATACACAGCTTGTATTAAATCAATGGACATTATAAAATGAGACTTTTCTTAACGTCCATGTTTGTCTACCCTAGATTACAAAATTTTATTTTTAAGGTGCTCTGTAAAAAAAAATGCTGGGTTCCACACCATTCCTTCATGTTGTCCCCATACAAATTTATTAAGTTAGCTTAATCATTTTAACCAATTTAAGTGGATTGAACCTAAAACAATTAAGTTGTCCCCTGAAAAACATAAGAACTGTGTTAATTCATCTTATTTTAAAGGCCCCCTATGATGAAAATAATCTTTTGTGAGCTGTTTGGACAGAGCTGTGTGTAGGTATAGTGTGTCCACAGTCATATTGGGGTGATTGAAAGAGAACAAGTCTCTTTTTTAAAACTTCCTGATGTTAAAATGGGATCTAAGGATGAGGACTAGCATTAAAAGCACAGGCAACAAAAAAAGCTACATTGTGTTCAGAGCAGAAAATATCCAACATTCTGAAAGGTATAACAAATAATCTGGGTGTTTTGAGCTGAAACTGAAACTTTACAGACACATTCTGGAGACACAAAAGACTTATCTTAAATCTTGGATAAAATAGGTGCCCTTTAAACAAATAGGAGTACAAAAAATGATCTGTGGTACTCTTCCATTCACTGCATGCTAAGTTTACTAAAACTATGATCACTTATGCTGCTGAGAAATTCAGAAATGTGAAAATGGTCCATTACACAGGTCGCCCCCACTCACTCACTAGCTATCTGTGACTTATTTTGACTAATATGACTAATTATTTTATTTTTATAATTATTTTCTTGTTTTTTTCTTCCAGCTTTTATTGGTAAGGACAATGAAGATTATAGAGAGGAAAGTTTGGGGAGCAGACAGAGGGGAAAGATCTTATGAGCCGGGACTTTAAATTGGGTCACCGTGAATACCTTAGAGCTACAGTATATGTCATGCACTTCACCATTAAGCTATTGGCACTGACATAAATTGCATTTATAGCAAGTAGGGATGTCAGTTTCTACAAAATCCCATGATCGATGATCATTTAAATTAACGATCAATCAATCGATTAATCGTTAATCCTTATAAACCATATGTTTGTAAAATACATACGAATAGGCTACTGAAGAATGAGCCGAATATGCAATGCATTATGGTTCTTGCTTAATCGTCACAACGAAATAAGCTAAGCATTCATTTTATAGATATAAACTATAAAAATAAAAAATAAGACATTTTAAGTAATCAACATTATATGTAAAAAACCCAAACTAGGCTACAGGCTGAATGCGTCAGAGGTGAACATGCGGCACACGCTTCTGTTAAAGCTTCAGTGAAGAACAAACCATTTAGGCTATGACAGACCAATGCTATCTCACGGCTAGTGTTGGGCAATATAAGAAATTTTCAGATTGCCATATTGTCCCCCTGTGAGATCGCCGACACGATATATGGGCGCGGCAGTGTTAGGTTTCTAATTTGCTCATTTATTTAACCATTTTTAAACGTATTTAATAGGCCTAAACTTTCGGCTGCTTTTTAAAAACTTATTTAATAGTCTGCTTCATTTGCATTATGTTTTATCTCAGAAAATAATTCAAACCAATGCAAATCACCGCGCTCTTACAGCTAAACTGTGTGGCGCGGGACAGGATTTGATGGTGATTTCGGGTGGTTCGATGGCTCCATGCCGTTATCATGCTGCAAAATGCATATAATATAAATGGATGCAAGCAAATGAAATTATATTTATCTGCGCACGGAAGAAACAAGGATGCATGCATTAAAGTCCTTTCAGACGGGAGGCGGACGGAGGTCTCACCGCCTGCGCGTGTTTCTATGCGTGCGTTTATCAATGTTTTGTTTTTCAGAGCGCACCGCGGCTTCAGGTCTGATCATCATCACAAAAGTAGTCATTAACAGTGTCACCTCTGTATTTGCTAAAATCTAACACAATGTTGCGCTTGGGATATGTGTTTATCGTTTGTCAGAGTTTTGTTTAGACTATTGCCGACGCGCCGCAGCTCTGGCTCTAATATTAGAACTGAGCTCAGTAAAATGTTGTTTGATAAGTTATTAATAATCTGTTCAATAATTCGTTAAAGCCAAAACGAATGGTAATTTAATATAGACTATTAAAAATATACAATAGAAAAATTATATATATATATATATATATATATATATATATATATATAAATAGCTTATATAAATAAATATAGGCTTAACATATTTTTTAATTAAATAATTGGGCTATTTTCTGAAATATGTGCATGTCTGTTTTTATCATTCCATCGAATTAATTCGATTGCAGCACCTGTTCATTCAGAACAGATCAGCTGGTTTCAGTTCTTTTAATTTTTTTTCTGTAGTTTCATTTTTACAAATAACTTTATTTAATTTGTTTATTAATTAAATTTAGTTTGCAAATTAATCTGCTATGAGATGGGGCTGTGTATGGCAGTGCCCTCACGTGCAGCGCGCGTCTGCTGCTGCGAGAGAGAGAGAAAGAGCGCAATGCAAATATTAAATTTTTCACATGCTGATGTGTGTGAAATTGCGAATACATGTCTATAATCGCCTTGCAATTTAAAAAATTATTGTATTTTTCTCTTTAGGAAGGAAACTCTATTTCAATTCAAGCTAAATATGCGTGGTGCTGAAGTCCAAAAGTGCCGGTCAAGTGATGTTGATGTGAACAGCTGAAGCTGTTAAATTATCTGTAGTTCGTTTATTATTAATGGTGATGATTAAAATAATAATGCTGTTCATTTTATATAATAATGTAATTAAAACATGTAATATATCATCCGAAACAAGCTATATCGTCTTTAAAGTCGTCATGAGTCTCAGCTCTCTGCGATATATTTGCCTATATCCTCAATACACAATATCCTCCATTAAATCAAGTAATTTTGTTAAGCAGGACAGGCTTAACAAAATTCGCAGCACTAAACATGTTCCCAGACTGAGATTGATTGATGATGAGAGAGCAGAAACCTGTAAGAACGGAGATGTTCACCGCATGTCTGGCCGTGATGAGCGATTTTTAAAATGAAAGCATATTTGTTACAGTCTGTCAAGATTGCTAAAACATCTTAATATTTCAGAGAAAATAGTTAAAGTTTGCATAACCAATGATCTCATCCACGCGTGATCTACCCATACTTAAATATCATGCGACCTATTTTTTCATTACCTGACTCGCAGATTAACGGCAGCACCTGTAAATATAACCGAGATCCCCGCGGGTCTTATGCATCGCTCAATATGCAGTCAAGAGAGTGACTCCATGGTCATGTAAACTGCACACACTTGATTATGTAATGTGTAAAGTCGTGAATAAGTGTCTCGCAGCGCAAAGCATGTCTTATCCTTTATATGTCCATGTTTAATCGGTCATCGATAAGGTCGATCGATTAAAGGCTTATCGACAATTAATCGATGATCGAGTAATCGTTAACATCCCTAATAGCAAGCATTTTATTTTAGTTGTAAATGTAAAGATTCTGTAAATGAGATCTGAATTAATCAGAATTGATCATGAAAAAAATAATTTTCACTGACAGCAGGTGAACAATCCTGCCCATGTGGACATTTCAATAACACTTTAATTTAGGTCATAGTTCACCGTATTAACAAACCATTAACTAACACTACTAGCTTAAAAAACTACCAATTAGCTGTTTATTAATAACTAGTAAGGTAGAAGTTGGGTTTAGGTTTTGGGGAGGATTAGGGTTGCAGAATAAGATCATACTAATGAACAGTTAAAATCGTAATAATAGGCTGGTAATAACCCAATAGTTAACAGCATGACCTAAACCAAACAATTCTTCATGCACATAGAAGAGAACAATACCATGTCCAGTGTAAGCTGACCATGGATTTCAACAGGAAAGATATTCATATCCAATTAAATGCTACACAAAAGGCACATGTGCGGATGTCCCATGGGCAGTGTCACTCCACAGCAACATCACTTTTTCCAGCGCAAAGGACATTTCCTCTCCTGTCTCTCTCTATTTGACCTCTATAAATGTAGTCAGTGGTCTCTTTAACCCCGGAACAGTCTGATTTATGGTGGTCTGCACCTCTATTCCTCCCATGGGAGTATGATAAGAAAAAAAAAGAAAGAAGAGAATTTATACTGCTTCGCCAACAAACGATCACTCCTCTACAACCTGCCATTTAAATAAAAGACTAGTGTTCAGTCAATAAACAGCATATTTAGACAGCACCAAATACTAAGTTCCATTAAAATGATAATATTAATTTGACTTGTTTCTAGTCGGTATTAACATGCATTTTCAGTGAACAGAACACAACTGATGAGCAGACATGTATTATTGTTTACACGCGGTATTAATGTGTTAATATAATATATAAATGTTCATTCATTCATTTTCCTTCAGCTTAGTGCCTTTATTCATCAGGGGTCGCCACAGCGGAATGAACCGTCAACTTATCCAGCATATGTTTTACACAGTGGATGCTCTTCCAGCTGCAACCCAGTACTGGGAAACATCCATACACACTCATTCACACACACACTCATACACTATGGCCAATTTAACTTACCCAATTCACCTATAGCGATGTCTTTGGATTGTGGGGGAAACCTGGGACTGGGACTCAAACCAGTGACCTTCTTGCTGCAAGGCGACAGTAAGCCACCGTGTCACCCATATATACATGTATAATATATAAATAAAAATAAATATATATAAATGTATAATATAAAAATATTTCTCTTAAGAGCACTTGTGAGCTTTTATTTACTACTCTAAATATGAATACCTTGTTTTGTTGTGCTTTTTTCCACTAAACATCTCCCATTGTAAGTATCATCACAGTGGGGAAAGTCCCGCCCATTAGTGACCATCTCTCCCTCATTAACAAACGGCCCTGAGTGAGAAGCAGCCGCTATGTTTATGCATATATGTTTGTAGCTCCGCCCTCTTTTAACAATCTCATTTGAATTTAAAGCGACAGTCACCAAAATGACACAATTTGGATCAAAGCCTAAAAGGATCAGTTTCAAAGAGTTATAAAACATTATTTTAGGGGTATTTGTAGCTGAAACTTCACATACACACTCTAGGGACATCAGAGACTTAATTTACGTCTTACAAAAAGGGGCATAATAGGACACCTTTAAGGAAACCTTTCATTGTGCTTTCTTTTAGTCTGAACATTTCAGAAAGCATATTAACATGGTGTTAAACAGTCACCACTGTTTAGCAAACAATATATAAGCAGAAATAAGAATTATATTCATACATTAAAGGTGCTGTATGTAAGTTTTTGACTCTTCTAAAGCATAAAAATATGATAATATGTTTACAGATATTTAAGAAACATGCTAAGTGAACATTCTTGTTTATCTGAAAAACAATGCTGAAGTCAGATATTCTGCTTTGAAGATGTGAGTTACGTGCCATAACGGCTGTCTTTGTTTTGGTCATTTAACCCTAACGCCAGTTTAGCCACTTATATTTCAGCGCCCTGGGTTGCCTTGGTGGAAAACAGCGTATTTCATTCATTCAGTCATGAAGGCTCTCAAAGTATGCGCAAGCGTAATGTGACCTCCAGTGGACAACAGCAGCCTCTGAAATGAGACGCAGATTCAGAGTTCCACATGAAGTTATTAATTAGCAAATAGTATAAATATTACAAATGCAAACATTAGGCGAGCAGGTTACATTGTAAACCCGTGTCCTAACAACACGCTACGTGATACGTAGTAATAGGCAATAGGGCTGTTTGCACCAGACGAAACACGACAGAAATTTAAATACAGCTATTCAGAAGCACAGAATAGTGCACTCACTGCACTCCAACCGAAATGGTAAGGTTTATAATCTAATTAATACATATTAAACCTCTTTAACATTATTAAATGTAGATGCTGAATCACTGATATGTGTTGGCTTGCCATGAGTCACAATTCTGAAGTTCAATTTCAAATGGTTTATTTTATTTTTAAGATCTGAGGTGAACTATCTGCTGCTGCTTTCAGTAGTATGGCAATAAATGCCATGTAAAATGGCATTCAAACTTGCATTATTAGCAGTTAACACTGAATAAAGCACATGAGGTGTATCTGAGGTGATCATTGTCAGTTTTCTGTTGTTCAGCTGCAAGAAATATAAGCTGTTTCTAGCCATTTCAGGTGATGGTTAGAGCAAAAACTCCTTTTAATATGGAAAATATTCCTTCTATCATACGCCATTGATTATATTAAGAACACGAATTAAATCAGCCTTTAGGCTCGACAGTCAGGCACACTGCTGTTGGTATCGTCAATCTGGCAACCTGTGCTTGCGTGTGTTTTGAACCAGGCATGCAATACCTAGTTCAACCACTGGGTGTCAAACTTACATACTGCATCTTTAAAGGAGAACAAAAACAACCAATGAAGCTCCAATTAGCCCTTCTGTCACAAAACAGAACCATAACAGAAATATTCACATTCATAAAAGTATCAATTGTTCAATGAGGCTATATAAAAAAAGCAAAAGAAATGACATTTTAAATGAGTTTGCAAAAAGACTCACTACAGCAGTGGCTTCTGAAACGGCAAAAGTTACATTTCCAACGGGGATGTTTTGTTAGGAGAAATTGAATTACATGAATTTCCATGTTTGCTGAGATAATCCCATTCTGCTGATTGTCACACCTGGGTACAATATGCAAATGAGCAGCCTCCGCATAAAACAGTAGCAAATGAGTAATAATCATCATTCCCTAACATTGGGTCCATAATCATTGACAAGTGCTTCACACTGCAGTCACTCTATTTCACAGTAATGGCGGCGCACATCAATTTGCTTTCATTGTGCTTTCTTTCAGTCGGAACATTTCAGAAAGCATATTAACATGGTGTTGAACATGCTAAACAGTCACCATGACCTTGTTTCTTATATGCTATATTAAATTAAAAAAAGACAACTGGATATTTTTCCATTTGTAAAGTGAGTGGCAATTTGATCATACGAGTCCAACTAACACAGTGTTTATAATAAATTATTTATTTTACTTAATGTACACTCACCGGCCACTTTATTAGGTACACCTGTTCAACTGCTCGTTAACGCAAATTTCTAATCAGCCAATCACATGGCAGCAACTCAGTGCATTTAGGCTTGTAAACATGGTCAAGACGATCTGCTGCAGTTCAAACAGAGCATCAGAAAGGAGAAGAAAGGTGATTTGAGTGACTTTGAATGTCGCATGGTTGTTGGTGCCAGCCGGGCTGGTCTGAGCATTTCAGAAACTGCTGATCCTACTGGGATTTTCACACACAACCATCTCTAGGGTTTCCAGAGAATGGTCTGAAATATAGAAAATGTCCAGTGAGCGGCAACATATCCAGTGCCATCAACAAGCAAATGCCTTGTTGATGACAGAGGTCAGAGGAGAATGGCCAGACTGGTTCCAGCTGATAGAACGGCAACAGTAACTCAAATGACCGCTCATTACAACCGAGGTCTGCAGAAGAGCATCTCTGAATGCACAACAAGTACAACCTTGAGGCGGATGTGCTACAGCAGCAGAAGACCACACCGGCTGCCACTCCTGTCAGCTAAGAACAGGAAACTGAGGCTACAATTTGCACAGGCTCACCAAAATTAAACAATAGAAGATTGGTAAAATGTTGCCTGGTCTGATGAGTCTCCATTTCAACATTCAGATGGAGCGGTCAGAATTTGGCATCAACAACATGAAAGCATGGATCCATTCTGCCTTGTATCAACAGTTCAGGCTGGTGGTGATGGTGGAATGGTGTGGGGGATATTTTCTTGGCACACTTTGTGCTCATTAGTACCAATCGAGCATCGTGTCAACGCCACAGCCTACCTGAGCATTGTTTCTGACCATGTCTTTCTCTTTATGACCACAGTGTACTTATTTTCTGATAAGTAGAATAACGCAGGATAACGCACCATGTCATAAAGCACAAATCATCTCAGACTGGTTTCTTGAACATGACAATGAGTTCACTGTACTCAAATGGCCTCCACAGTCACCAGAGCTCAATCCAATAGAGCACCTTTGGGATGTGGTGGAACGAGAGATTTACATTATGGATATGCAGACGCCAAATCTGCAGCAACTGTGTGATGCTATCATGTCAAAATGGAGCAAAATATCTGAGGAATATTTCCAGTTCCCTGTTGAGTCTATACCATGAAGGATTAAAGCAGTTCTGAAGGCAAAAGGAGGTCCAAACTGGTACTAGTCTGGAAATGTACTTGAATGTCAATCCAAACAATCCATGACACAGTACATGCAGGTTAAGGGTTAAAGGCTAGAAAAGCTACTTTTCGGTGCTTTAATTTAGAAAACTCTTTAGCCTGAATGCATTATTCCATGCAGGCTGGGATTTGATTAACAAAGTTCTAATTCGGAAAAAGGTTAGCCATTGTAATTGTCTGCTTTGATGGCACGAAAAGGTAAACACACAGAATTATTGTTTTATGCCCCTAGCAAACCTTTAGGTGTAAAAGCAGAGTTTTTTTTCAGAGGCCAGGTCTCCAGATAAACACAGAGAGGCCGTGTCTTAAGAAGGTCCCTATTCCCCGACTCATTTCCCATCATTAATCTCAGTGAGAGGCTGAGGAGGGACTACCCTGTGTGGCCTCAGGT
>LR812542.1:4752731-4777847 GCA_903798195.1 Danio kyathit
TTCTGGCCACATGCAGAATGCTCCTATTTCACACAGCTCAATTAAAGGTGATAAAAAGGACAATATTAACCCCCCACCCCACCCCCCCCTCTGTGCACATAATGGGCTATGCCTAGTCTCAAAGGCGGATAGCCATGTATGCCTGGTAGGCATATGACACCGTGCGTACAAGAGTGTAAATGAGTAGGAATGTGTGCGTACAGAAGGTGCTCGCAGCTCTGCAATGACAGGGACACACAAAACAATTTCACGCCCCCCAGGGGAGCGCAGCGATGGAGGTGCTGGGACTGAGACACGAACCCTTGCATGCGCGCACCAATTCCTCCGCTTCAATTAGCGTTCTGCTCGCGCCTGCTGGCCGCCGATACACAGGCGACTGCCAAGCATGAAAAACACCCAACAACACGCTTGGGCTACAGCAATCTGTCCCTGCCTGTGACACATATGACTCTAATTTTACCCTTCCCAAACTCAATATAGTTCCTCCGACTGTATGACACGGCACAGCCCACTTTCCTGATAATGCAGGATCCGCTTTTACTTTCACGGTTTAATTCGAGTCGGATTGTTACTGCCAACTCATGATCGCCTAAAACGATAACCTTGCACACCGAAATGGCAATTTTCTTCCTATTTAAAATGTGTGGCGCAAATTTATGACCCACAATTCTCACTTGCGGTTATTACGGCACCATATAAACAATAACCTCATGGTCCCCGAAGCAGTTAGACATTATGTTAAGAAATAACTCAGTGTCTCCTTTAAGACCCAATGAAACTGTCTGAGGAGCTCAGTGCTCATGCATTTAACACTAAAACAGGACGTTGCCTGAGGCATATGGTATTAATAACTTTACTAGCCATTTTAAAAGCTATTCAAATTATTTGTTAATGTTTAACAGTAGGAGAGGGACATTCTTGTTCTGGAGACCATTATATCAGTGAAAAATAGCAAAAAAGCAAACATAGTAAGACTAAGAGACTGGCTATAAATGCGTGTGCAACTTTTACCAGTATAATAGCATTAGCTTATAAGCCAACATGTGATAAAGAAACCTTTTAGGAGTATACTAGCATTAGCCTAAAAGCAACCATAAATAAACAATACCAATTTAAACGTGTTAGAAGTACTTTTAGAGTACATTAGCAAAGTCCAACACAACTAAACAACAACTTCTTAAGAAATGTTTTTTTTTTTTTAACCAACATTAGCCTCAAAGCTAACATATGAGTAAATGACATTGATTTTGTCTTTATAGGAGACACTTTAAAAAATATACTACAATTAATCTAAATGTGAACGAATTTAGATTTCATGGAAGCAACCTTTTAGTGTATACTAGCGTAAGCATTACAGCTAACACAAAATAAACAACACACATCTACTGTAGATTTCATGGAAGCAACTTTTAGGTGTACATTAGCATTAACACAGATTTATACTTTATAGAAGACACCCTGCTGAAAGATTAAACCAGCCTAGGCTGGCTTTAGCTGGTCGACCAGCCTGGTTTTAGAGGGGTTTTGGCCATTTTCAGCATGGTCTTAGCTAGTCAGGATGGGAGATGACCAGATTAAACCTACTTGACCAGCCTAGCCAGGCTGGGAGCCCAGCCAAACCCAGCTATGTCCAGCTTAAACCAGCCTGGTCAAGCTGGTTTCAGCTGGTAAATTTTCAGGCCGGAAACTCCTCTAAAACCAGGCTGGTTGACCAGCTAAAACCAGCCAAGCAGCTTAGGCTGGTTTAAGCTGTTTTTGTTCAGCAGGGCACTCTTAACCCTGCTGAAAAAAACAGCATATGCTGGTAAGGTAGGTTTTGATGCTGGTATGCTGGTCTTACTGGTTTCAATGCTGGTTTTGCTGGTCTTGATGCTGGTCTTACTGATTTTAATGCTGGTCTCGATACTGGTCCTGCTTGTCGCAATGCTGGTCAGGACCAGCACTCAGGCCAGCAAGACCAGCATTGAGACGAGCACTGAAACCAGCAAGACCAACATCGAGACCAGCAAAACCAGCATTGAAACCAGCAAGACCAGCACTGAAACCAGCAAGACCAGCATACCAGCATCAAAACATACCTTACCAGCATATGCTGTTTTTTTCAGCAGGGAAAGGTGTGCTAGAATTAGTCTAAACACGAACGCACAGGTAAAGAACACAAATTTAGACTTCAGATTTCACAAAAGCAACTTTTTTGAGTATACTACCGTTAGCATTACAGCTAACACATATTAAATAACATGCATCTTCTGTAGATTTCATAGACAGCTATTTAGAGTATACTAGCATTAGCATCCAAGATAACAAATCAAACAACACACATTTAATGTAGATTTTATAGAACCAACTTTCAGGTTTACATTTTTTTCCAAGCTAAAACATGAGTAAACACACATTTAAACTTTATAGGAGAGACTCTTAAAAGTGTGCTAGAATTAGGCTAAACGTGAACGCACAAGTAAAGAACACAAATTTAGATTTCAGATTTCATAGAAGCAACTTTTTGGAGTATACTAGCATTAGCATTACAGCTAACACAAATTAAACAACACACATTTATGGCAGATGTCATAGACAGCTATTTGGAGTATACAAGCATTAGCATCAAAGATTATTAAACAACACACAATTAGTGTAGATTTCATACAAGCAACTTTCAGGTGTACAATAGCATTAGCTTCCAAGCTAAAGCATGAGTAAACAACACAGATTTAGACTTAGAGACATAGGAAACACTCTTAAAAGTATACTAGAATTAGTCTAAACGTGAATGCACAAGTAAAGAAAACAAATTTAGACTTCAGATTTCTTAAAGCAAGTTTTTTGAGTATACTAGACACACACTTTAAACAATTAAACACAACACACATTTAGTGTAGATTTCATAGAAGCAACTTTCAGGTGTACATTAGCATTAGCTTCCAAGCTAAATATGTGTAAACAACATCGATTTAGACTTTATAGACACACTTAAAACTGTACTAGAATTAGTCTGAACGCGAACGCACAAGTAAACAACACACATTTAGATTTTTACAGAAGCAAATTTTAGCATAACACTGGTCCTAAAGTGAACAGGCAAAAATAAACAACACAAATTTAGATCTGAAAAGCTTGTGTGCACAAACAAACAGACAAACCACTATTTTTCTGCTTAGGAAACTGCGTAACTCATTTCACGTGCACTTAAAATGCCTGAATCTCGTATCACGGCTATAATCAAGACCGGTCACGGTACAATAATGGCTCCATCATAAACCAGCATACTTGGAGTAGCAGAAAAGTAATTAAGCAAACTGAAGATGCTTTTGGAGAGACAGGAATCATATCAGTGTTTTCCAGTGTGCCTGGCGATGCCTGCAGCTCTTCCACGGCATGTGCGCTCGCTGATATGAACGACTGAGCTTTTGTTGTGTCTTACTTACCAACACCACACCGCTCCTCATTAACCTTTGCACAGATAAGCCTGTTTCAACGGCATGTTTCAACGGCTCCACTGAAGCGGCTCCTCATCCGACAAAAATACCCCCAAAAATAGCATATTTCTATCCTGTTTTAAGATGCCGTATCATTATTGTGAGCCAGTCTGCGCAATCGGGATTTCAATTTCGACTGCAGCTCCGAGATCTTGGCCTAGTTGCCACCAGATCCACCTTTAATTACCCAACATGCATTCTGGGGCCAGTGTTCATTCTGGCACAGCTAACAAGGTTAAAAGGTGCAGCTCGAGTCTAATGAGATTCACGATAATTCGCTGAGTAATTGTTAACAACATGTTACAGCTTTTTTCCTTCTTTCTCGCTCGCTCTCGGTTCGCATACGCTTGTTAGACGAGACACTCTGGGCTTCTTGTGCAGCTTTGTGCATAAGAGGAGGAGGGTGACGGAGGTGTGAATATACAAAGACGCTAAGCAAACACGGCTTTTATCGGAAGCAACATGCAGGAGCACAGACAGGGGAGTGAATATTAACTGCCAGTGTGTAAGATAATTGGCACCAAGTGATTATTCATCCACTCGGGTCAGCATTTTAATGCTAGGATCAGGTGGAAGGCAAGCAGTGTGAAGAACAAACACGAGTAGCAGAGGAAAAGGGCACGGCGAACGTGTGGGATCCAGCAAACTGCAACAGCACCTGAGTTTTCCCTGAAGCTTACACCGAATACAATTCTGTCGGAAACTAAGGGTTGATTTGCAAGGCTCCACTGGTGGCTTGCCACCTTGGTAATTTCATGCCAGTCTCCAGTAACAAGCATATATTGAGTGTCCAGAGTTGGTAGGCAACCACAGGCAGGTTACAGGTGCCTTTCCCAAATGCCGAACCGCTAGTTGTCCGCCTAGAGGAAACCTTGGTTAACAAACCACAGAGAAAGTAGAAAACAAGTTTAAATGCACTCTCTGGTGCAAAACATAGTTAGCTGACTCACTGTTACAGTATACACTATCATGTCTGAAATACGCCTCATAAGTGACTGAGGGAATTGAGTAACAAACACGCATTGCACCATTACAGTCAGATCACATGGAATGTCATTCCCAAGAATCAATGGTTAAATATGGTCACAAGTTTTTGTTATTAATAATATAGTTAACAACAATAAAAAGTTTTCTGAAGCCATATGCAACAGAGCATCCACATCCATTAGTGGCACCTTGTCCCTTGAGTTGCCTTCCTTTGCCTTCCTTGCTCAACTGGACGTGGGTGTAAATGAGAAGAGGTGAATAGCAATGAGCAGGATAGGGATGTTGGGGCACGCTGGTTGTAAATAAAGCCCAGTCTTCATGACTAGCCTTTCCAGTAGGAACTAGGCCTTGATTTCTTGTACAACCACCTTCAGAGTTTAGTTCTAGCCCTGCTTCAACACATTTACCTTAAGGTTTCAAACAAGCCTGAAGGACTCTTTCAATTAGTCTGAAGATTTACAAACTTGTTTGAAGAAGCAAATCGGCCAGAGATCAAGATTAAAAGATCCAGGATTTGCCAAATCATCTTAGATCATTTAAGCGAGGTACAAAGAACAGACCACAGATGTGTTTCCTTAGGGTTAAAGCTAAACCCTCCAGAGACGTGGCCCTCTAAGGACTGAGTTTGAGCACCTGTGCTGTACAACAAGGGACATGGAGGAACCACAGAGAAAGTAGAAAACAAGTTTAAATGCACTCTCTGGTGCTAAACATAGTTAGATGACTCACTGTTACAGTATACACTATCATGTCTGAAATACAGTATGCCTCATAAGTGACTGAGGGAACTGAGAAACAAACATCCTTGCACCATTACAGTCAGATAACGTGGAATGTCATTCCCCAAGAATCAATATGGTCACAAGTTTTTGTTATTAATAATATAGTTAACAACAATAAAAAGTTTTCTGAAGCCATATGCAACAGAGCATCCACATCCATTAGTGGCACCGTGTCCCTTGAGTTGCCTTCCTTTGCCAGGCTCTCAACTGGGTGTAAATGAGAAGAGGTGAACGACAATGAGTAGGATTGGGATGTTGGGGCTCGCTGGTAGTAAATAAAGTCCAGTCTTCATGACTGTTAAATTCAGGCCTCTCCAATAGGAACTAGTCCTAATTCCTTGTACACCAGGCTGCAACCCCTGCAAAGTTTAGTTCTAGCCCTGCTTCAACACATTTACCTGAAGGTTTCAAACAAGCCTGACGGACTCAATTAGTCTTTCACTTAGTCTAAAGATTTGCAAACTTGCTTGAGAAAGCAAATCAGCCAGAGATCAAGATTAAAAGATTCAGGATCTGCCAAATTATCTTAGATCATTTAAGCGAGGTACAAAGAACAGACCACAGATGTGTTTCCTTAGGGTTAAAGCTAAACCCTCCAGAGATGTGGCCCTCAAAGAACTGAGGAAATGACATGGAAGAATTCTTATGCTACCAAAGGAGCAGTATTGCTGGTAGGGAGCACGTAACAGTGCCAAAGGGAGGAAATGTGTGTGGCTGTCCAGCTCTTCAAATGCCACAGTTACAGAGAAGCCAACCTCTACAGAAACTCGTTCATTGCTTTACAGATAGAGGAGACTTTCTTTACCTTGGATGAACTCTCTCAACACTCTCTGCCTTTATATTTTTATCACAATGAGGAAACCAGATTCTGTTTATTTAGACTTTTTTTTTTCAAAGTATTGATGTCACACCTGATCTGTCCATCTTCAAAGACATCAAAAATACCAATGGGTTACCGATCACTTGGTTATTATTCCACCACTTGTGTGACATCATCATGTAACATGATCGATTATGTAAAACGTGTCCACATCGTATGAATTACCAGAATATATATTTTTTAAAATTCCCATAAATCAGAATCAGTGTCAGAAAATACGCGGTTCCAGATTTCCACATGCTGTGATGTCACAAGCTCCAACCATGAGTGCTGATGATCTGTCTTATATTGCATCTTAAAACTAGCTAGTTCTCAATGATGCATTGCACTATGGTACTTGAGCAATGGGATATGCTGTTGTGTTAAAAACTTTCATCTGAATTTAAAAAAAAAAGACGATGCATCATATTTATCCATTATCCAACATGGTAGCGTGGATGGCTGACATGGTTTAGCGATCCTCTGTACTTGTATTCTTTTTGTTTGATGGTGCTGTATTAATTCATCTCATTCCGATTAGTATTACTAAGAAAGATTGTTTACTTTATTTTCCACTTATTTAAATGTCCGTCTGTCTTCTTGCGATGATATATATGTACACTATGTTCCCTGAGCTCTTGAAAACCACCAAAAACTCTTTGGTGTTTGCGCACACTTGGCAAATGAAGCTCATTCTGATTCTAAACACCTAGAATTCAATAGGAATTTTTGATTTATTTTTTGTAAATACTGTATTTTAACACATTTGTTGAGTAGGAAGCATTTGGGATCATGTCTTTTTTTATATAAGAATAACCCTGAGTCTTAAAGGGCAGCATAATTTTATTCGGAACAGCACTGAATGTGTCTCCAATGCCTTTAAATGTGGTCTAGGTTGGCACATAACTAGGTTTTGGAAGGAATCCATAGTCTTCAAGGAACATAAAATCTATAAGGCAAATATATATTCTGAGAAAATCAGACAAAAGTGGATTATTTCAATGGAATGAAAGAGCAGCGGTATAACTGAGAGTGGTATATCCACAATCACAGATCCAACACAATATAAAATCTCTCATTATCCAATGAAGCAAATGGCATTAAATACAAATAAAGGCGCTGAAACAAATAAGTAGATTCCACCCTCCATCGCATTCTTCATTCTGTCTGCTTTCTCCTCTCTCCAGCTGTACAGAGCAGAAAAAAAAAACAAGCTTGAGGAAGCAGATCATCTGTTCAGCCTTCAGGAGGGCGAAACATCTGCGCGCTTTCAACAAATAGGTAATCAAAAATCAAGTAAATAATGTCGATATTAAAAATAAAACAACACTCCTTCTGCTGATCCTGTTGCAGCTTATGGGAATATTTAACAGAGCTCTCAGTAAATGTCCATCAGTAATGATTATTCCAAGTGAGACACACTGCAAATACCAGCACACCTGACTTACTAAGATCTAAAAAATAAAGCTACATAAATTGCTTAAGGAATCTTGTATTGGTGTACAGTTGTTTACCATTTTACTTCAGTTATTAAAATGATTCAACTGCGGCTTTGACTAAACTGAAATATATGCAACATAAAAAATATATGCAAATTAAATTGTTTCAGTTGCATAATTGCCAATGAAATTTTACCCTAAAGTAAATAAATAAATAAATAAATAAATAAATAAATAAATAAATAAATGGCACATTAATCTGAATTAAAATATAAGTTTTAAGATTGAAATTGCAAAATACAAAAAGTAATAATTTGTAATAATAAATGTATTAATTTTGTAATCTTCAACCCCAATTGGTGGGAACTTAATATTTTAGGGGGTGTTTTTTCACTGGTCGACCATGGAAACTAGTCACAGTAAACAGCACCATGAAAAAGGGGCAATACATTAAAATTCTCAACAACAACATCGGCAGTCTGCAGAGAAACTTGGCCTTGGGCACCAAAGGACATTTCAGCACGACAATGACCCAAAACACACAGCAGAAGTGGTGAAGAATTGGTTAGCAGTCAAAAACATTAACGTTTTGGAGTGGCCCAGCCACAGTCTGACTTAAATTCAATTGAGAATCTGTGGAGGGTGCTAAAGATCAGGGTGATGGCAAGGAGACCCTCCAACCTGAAAGAGTTGGAGCTCATCGCTAAAGATGAATGGGCAAAAATACCACGGGCGACATGCAAAAAAACTAGTGGGAAAAAATAAAACAACACTCTTTTTCCTGATCCTGTTGCAGCTTATGGGAATATTTAACAGAGCTCTCAGTAAATGTCCATCAGAAATTATTATTCCAAGTGGGACACACTGCAAATACCAGTGCACCTGATTTACTAAGATCTGAAAATAAAGCTACATAAATTGCTCAAGGAATTTTGTATTGGTCTACAGTTGTTTACTATTATAATCTAATTATTATAAGGTAGTTCAATTGCTCCTTTGAACAGCATTATGCAGTCTGCAGAGAAACTTGTCATTGGGCACCAGTGGACATTTCAGCACAACAAAACCCAAAAATACACAGCAAAAGTGGTGAAAAAAAGGTTAGCAGACAAAACATTAATGTTTTGGAGTGGCCCAGCCAGAGTCCTGACTTAAATCCAATTGAGAATCTGTGAAGGGAGCTAAAGATCAGGTTGATGGCAAGGAGACCCTCTAACCTGAAAGAGTTGGAGCTCATCGCTAAAGATGAATGGGCAACAAAACTACAGGCGACATGCAAAAAGCTAGTCAGCAATTATATGAAGTGTTTAAATGCCGTAATACCCAATAATAGCCAAGGCTTTTCTATTGATTATTGAGAAGGGTAGAGCCTGTGTCAAACAAAAAAACTAAACAAAAAAATAAAACAATACAAAACTAAGCAAAAAAAAAACAACAAAAAACAACAAAATAAAACAAAAAACAAAAACTTGCTGGTTGAATAAAAGTAACTTTTAAGTCAGAATTTGCCAGGGGCATAAATAATTTCAGGCTTGAGTGTATATATACACATACAAGTCAATATATAAACATACTTCAACTTGGTTAATACAGACAAATCTAAAATCTTTCAAGGTTTGTAAAAAAGTTTCGTATTGCTAAATCACTCTGCATAATATATTTGCATAAACCCAATCCTGCATTTTGCATACATACACGCCTATCTATACATATGCATACATATTTAAATAAACTACTATTTTAAATGCATGCTAATTTACACATCTTTAAGATCCAAAAATTTGGCAAATCAGCTTGCACATTAAAAAAAAAAATAATAATAAATAAAAAATAAATAAATAAATAAATAAATAAATAAATAAATATATATATATATATATATATATATATATATATATATATATATATATATATATATATATATATATATATATATATATTTATGAATGGCGACACGGTGGCTCAGTGGTTAGCACTGTTGCCACACAGCAAGATGGTCGCTGGTTCAAGTCCCGGCTGGGTCAGTTGGCATTTCTGTGTGGAGTTTGCATGTTCTCCCTGTGTTGTTTTGGGTTTCCTCCGGGTGTTCCGGTTTCCCCCAGAGTCCAAAGACATGTGCTATAGGTTAACTGAATAAAACTATAGCGTATGTGTGTGGACGAGTGTGTATGGATGTTTCCCAGTGCTGGGTTGCAACTGAAAGGGCATCCACTGTGTAAAACATGCTGGATAAGTTGGCGGTTCATTCTGCTGTGTCCTGATGAATAAAGGGACTAAGCTGAAGGAAAATGATTGAACGAATGTTTATGGATGCATACTTTTTTAAATCATGGCCTAAATGAGCTTGGTCATCGAGGAAATGTTTAAAATTATTCACAATAACCCAACAATACAGTTCCTCCATCGCTATTTAAAAAGTCATTGAGACATGCAAGTCATTTCATCGCTGGCCTAATAAAAATTCAAAATTTGTAAAGGCCTAAAAAAGGCCATCACAAGAAGAATAAGTTCTAAATGAAAGCCTTTATGCCACAATAATGAGGTACAAAGAAGTCGCCAGAGCTAAAAGGACTCAGCAGTAATGCTCTCCTCCTTTTTCCGAAAGGCCACTAAAACTGCTTTTACAATATTCAGCCACTTTTACATAATTCATGTATGCAGTGGTCACACAGATAATTACATTAGCTATAAGCAAGGAAAGTCTTCCATTTTAACGTGCACCCTTTGACTCAAGTGCTAGAACAAAAGTGTGAATAGACACGGCTTTCACCATTACCTTCTAGTCCCGTCAGGAACGCTAATGCAATTTCAAATGGCTATTCATTCCACAATCTGCAAACCTTTTTATCATAATCCAATTACTAGGTCTCGTTTATCAGCCAGCATTTTATCACCCAAAAACAATACGATGAGAGGTCAGTGCCATTACTTCTGCTATTCATACGCTCTGTTTCTTAGAAAGAGCTTTGGTTTATCGTGTGGCTGTATAAGCAAATGAACAAAAATGTGAGCAACAGGGGTTTATTGAGGGCTACTGACTAGTTTTGGTCACTTTAAAACAAACAATAAACCCAAATATATTATTTTATCAAGTATGAGCATTCTAGATGATCTTGGGGTAACACTTTACTTGATTGTGGCGTTCATAAGACTGTCATGAAACCTTTATGATGATGACACGACACATAATGGGAATAAGATTTTATGCATGCTGCGGCGGCTAGATAGGATACAGCTGTGGATATGCACATCAATACAACAATTTTTTATGACACTGTAAAACAATAATTAATATTATTACAGCACTGTGACGATTGGGTTTAGGGCAGGGGTCACCAATTTCATTCCTGGAGGTCCGGTGCCCTGCAGGGTTTAGCTCCAACTTGCCTCAACAGACCTGCCTGGGTGTTTCAAGTACACCTAGTAAGAGCTTGATTAGCTGGTTCAGGTGTGTTTGATTAGGGTTGGAGCTAAAATCTGCAGGACACCGGCCCTCCAAGAACAAGTTTGGTGATCCCTGGTTTAGAGTTAGGGTAGGGATAGAAAAATAAGGGTAAAAAATAACATTTTAGAGGGTAATTTAATAAATAACATAAATAATACTTGGTACAACTAAAGCTTTTACGTTACTGTGATGGAGGGTTGTGGTGAGGGTAGACGTTAATAAAATATAATTAATGTGAAATTTAATAAATAATAATAATCATTTTTGTTAACTGATCAAGCAACAATCGTTATTAAGTGTCATTTGCTCAGTTATGTCACTTTGAATGCAAATATGACATTGTTTATGACAGCTTGACAAACAAACCAGTCACAACCAGGGGGCTGTTTCATAAAACTGGTTAAGAAAAGCGGGGATTAAAGTAAAAAAGCCCGACTTCAATGAGCCGAACTAAACGTCCACGCTTAAATTGGTTCCATAACAGCAAGTTGAAGATCATTTGATCTAACTAATCTGAGTTCAGTTTAAATAATCTAGATAACTGCTCGTGGACGTTGCTGTCGTGAAACCTTAGAGGTCGAGTATAGATGCATCGATTATGTGGTGTGCTACCATTGGCCACTATGAGAACTGAAAGAGCTCGGAAATGAAACACGTTTACAGCAAGTGAGTCATGTTGTTTTTTTCAAGTTCAGTTCAAACATATAATAATTTAAACATAATAATCAAAAAACTACAGCTTGCAACAAAGCAAGAGAGAAGGTTGACATGAAATTGCAGATTGTCTTTATTATCTAGGCCTATTAACGTTAAATTAAATATTTGTTGCAATACATTGAAATTGTGCTTGACTGCGCGCGTGTGTGTGAGAGAGAAAGAGAGCTAGAAAGAATACGTGCTTTCTGTCTGTTGCTTGCAAGGAAAAGTTTTAATGTATTGCAGACTAACTGTAGCATACAAAATGTGCTTAATGTCAGCACATTAGGTTTAAAATAATGGCAACAAAGAGCCGTGCACGCACAAGCGGTGGGATTTTTAATTTGCCATCGAAACCGCTGCAGAATGCTGCTTTCCCTTTGTGTGTTTCCCCGTGGCCCATGGAAAAATATCTCTATATTAAAGTGAGGCTACTGCTCGGCCCGGATCCGTCTCCCGATTATTTCACACAGGTTTTTCAGCTTTAAAGTCATTCTTTAAGAAATGTAGCCTACTTCTTTATACCAGCCAGTGCTTTCTTAATATATTTTCTTTATTAAAATTTGTAATTCATACACTAGCTAAGTACACCCCTCACAGATCAATATTTTAAATGAATATTTTCTACAGAATACTTTATAATGTTTGTGCATGTACATTAGATTATTCACTACCAAAGCAAAATTTGGAACTAATCTAACAAAATATACTGAAGATCGCAGTCCAAAAATTAGTACACCCAAATTAATAAGTTGGGGGAAAATATTAAGTAAAATTTTAATAAACATGAAAAGAAAAAGAAAAATCAACAAACATTTTAAAAATAAGTTGAAATGTTGTAGTTTGTATTTGTTTTGTTTGCAATAACTTATTTTAATTTAAATGTATATATTATTCTATTCTTAAAGATGTTTGGTGTATATATATATATATATATATATATATATATATATATATATATTTACTGTTAAGTGAATATAAAGTTTTAAACATTATTAGGAGGTTAAGTGAAATAAAATGGCATCAAATTATGGCAGGTGAATATTAACATTATTTTCATTAAGCTTGAAGTTGACTTAGCCTGAGAGTTAACCTGCCCTGGACCAGGCTAGTTTCCCAGCATTTTGAACCAGAGTTTGACCTATCGTAAATATGATTTATGAAACAGGTTTATGGAACAGCTTCCAGTCAGACAACTTGATGTTACCAAGACAACATAACTCAAAATTTGAAATGTACATTAGGTATTCACCCAGAGAATGATCACACAAGCGTGCTTATCTGGCTTTCAACGATGGAGGAGTGGTCATTTGAGTGCACTAAATAGCGAAAAGTGTACGGAACATGGTTAGTCTACGTTAGCTGTATATCGTTTTGAATAATCGTGATTAAAATTATGACCAAAATAATCATGATTATGATTTTCCCCATAATCTACTTCCTAGTCATGAGGCATTATAATTGTGTCATGAATATTTTTCTGATCACGTTTTTAGTGGAACAAACTGTATTTGTCATTAAATGTCTCGTTTAAAGTGTCATTGCTCTGTTAAATCATTTTTAATAGCGTCATTAAGTTTAACTAGATATTAAAGTTTGAGGACAAACTTTATGGTGGCTTGAGAAAGCCGAGTCTGAAAGTTTAAAGTAGTTTTAAAGTGTAAATAACTGAAGTAGTTTTTATGAAGTTTGAAACAGTCGGCATAGATAAGTACATATATGTTAGCATGTTCTAGTGGTTGCTTAGCATGATTCTAGCATGAATTAGCATGTTACTAGCATGATTCTAGCATGAATTAGCATGTTACTAGCATGATTCTAGCATGAATTAGCATGTTACTAGCATGTTTCTAGCATGAATTAGCATGTTACTAGCATGATTCTAGCATGAATTAGCATGTTACTAGCATGTTTCTAGCATGAATTAGCATGTTACTAGCATGTTTCTAGCATGAATTAGCATGTTACTAGCATGATACCAGCATGAATTAGCATGTTACTAGCATGTTTCTAGCATGAATTAGCATGTTACTAGCATGATTCTAGCATGAATTAGCATGTTACTAGCATGATTCTAGCATGAATTAGCATGTTTCTAGCATGAATTAGCATGTTACTAGCATGTTTTCTAGCATGAATTAGCATGTTACTAGCATGATTCTAGCATGAATTAGCATGTTACTAGCATGATTCTAGCATGAATTAGCATGTTACTAGCAAGTTTCTAGCATGAATTAGCATGTTACTAGCATGAATTAGCATGTTACTAGCAAGTTTCTAGCATGAATTAGCATGTTACTAGCATGATTCTAGCATGAATTAGCATGTTACTAGCATGATTCTAGCATGAATTAGCATGTTACTATCATGATTCTAGCATGAATTAGCATGTTACTAGCATGATTCTAGCATGAATTAGCATGTTACTAGCATGTTTCTAGCATGAATTAGCATGTTACTAGCATGTTTCTAGCATGAATTAGCATGTTACTAGCATGATTCTAGCATGTTACTACATGATTCTAGCGTGTTACTAGCATGATTTTAGTGGTTACTAGCATGATTCTAGCATGAATCAGCTTGTTTCTAGCATGAATTAGCATGTGCTAGCATGACTAGCATGTCACTAGTGTGTTGCTAGCATCTTTCTAGAAAAATTAGCATGTCAGTAGGATGTTAAAACTATTAGCATGTGTTAGAATAGCTAGTCACAGTCTATGGGACAGTTGCTAGGGTGTTGTAAGTGGTTGCTAGGGAGTGGCTATTAAGTTTAAAGGTCATCAGTGATTGGCTGCTGGCTAGACTGAGTTAAATGAGCTCAGCCATTAGTCTGTATGACAGTCTGATGCAGAGTTATGAGCTCACAAAGGTTCATCCAATGTTAAGTCAATGGCAGTCTTTTACAATGGAAGTCTATGGGACAGTTGCTAGGGTGCTGTAAGTGGTTGCTAGGGAGTGGCTAGTAAGTTAAAAGTCATCAGTTATTGGCTGCTGTCTAGACTGAGTTAAATGAGCCCAGTTATGCTGCGTTCACACCAGACGCGGAAGAAGCGTCAAGCGCGAGTGATTTACATGTTAAGTCAATGCAAACGCGCGAATAGGCATCCTGCGGCGCGATACGCGCGAATGGCGCGGCGCGAATGACGCGAATTGCGCGAATGGCGGGCGCGAATGACGCGAATTGCGCGAATGGCGCGGCGCGAATGACGCAATTGCGCGAATGGCGCGGCGCGAATTGCGCGAATGGCGCGGCGCGAATGGCGATACGCGCGAATGAGCGTTTGACGCGCTTAACGCGCAAATCGCTCGAGTTCAAATATCTGAACTTCTGCGGACATTCGCGCCGCGTTAACCAATCAGGAGCTTGCTCTTGTGGGAGCATGATTGTGACGTAGCCCCTGTTGTTGGTGTCCGGGGAAATCCTCCAGCCGAGACCGACAACAGTTCATCAAACTGGGCTTGGCTCAGTCAGCACCGCTGGAAGCCCCAGTCATCCAGGTTACGTTTCTGGAGGAGTTTATGAGCTCACAGCGCTGGGTGCACCTCTGAAAGTATCTAGTGGACTCAGACACTGCTCCAAACGTATCGACGCTGTTTTACAGCCTTCATAAAGCACATAAACCAGGTATTTTATCAATAAAATCCATGTTAGCCATTTAGCAACGAAGCTACATTCACCGAGCAGACAGAGCCCTGCCCATGACGCAAATCCGCGTCTGTTCTGAAGTGAATTTGACGCGCGAATGAAGCGGAGTTGACGCGCGAATGAAGCGAGTAAACTCAAATGTTCACGCGTCTATTTACTCGCGAATAGCGCATTTTGCCGCGCGTTCCGCGTCTGGTGTGAACGCAGCATTAGAAGTCTGTAGGACAGTCTGATGCAGAGTTATGAGCTCACAAGTTTGACCCAATGTTAAGTCAATGGACTTTTGGAAATTTTCTGGTCGTTTTTTTCGGAAAACCGATAGTCGAATCAGTTAGAAAAGATATAGCAACCCGAGTCAGACCAGTTTGAAAGTTTGACGAAAGTTTTGAAGTTTGTAGCTTGAACAGTTTAGGAGGAGATACCCTTTAAAATTAGTCTCAGAAGACGGAAGAGAAAAGAAGAAGAAGAAAAAAGAATAAGAAGAAGAAGAAGAGAAGAAGAAGAAGAAGAAGAATAAGTTTATGTAGTATATCATTAATTAGTATATCATTGTCATTAATGACAATTCAGCTGTATATAAAAGGTGCCATATACTGCATTGGTTTAATAAGTTAAATTGTTCTCTGATATCTACATAGTAGGTTTATGGCTTCGGTAATGGTTTAAGAAGCTCTTGTATTACTCCATAAAATACTCATAGAATCAGAAGGTTCATGATTGACCTTATATGGTTTGTGTCGTGAATATTAATGAGCTCCGAGATCTTACGGACACACGCACAAAGAGCACGGACAAATATAAACCCAATCAGAGTAACATTAGCCTATTTTGCTCACCACATCTGTTGTGGATAAAGGCTAAACTATAATTAAACTTGACAGAAGAGAGTGATAGAGATGTATCGCGTTGTATTTTAAAGCTATACTGTCAAAGAAACACAGCCAGGACTTAGTATCAACTTCAGTATGAACATGACAGTTGAGCTGAGTGATTTGACATGATTCAGCAGTCTAACTTACATGTGTTTGTTAAAACATACTCCTCAAATTTCACAGTAAACACGATAAATGAACAAAAGATGTAACTAAACATACCTCATGCCTCTTCAGAGTGAAGATGTGTAATCTGTAAATCTTGCATTTTGCGTCCTGAAACAAGTTTGAACATGCCTCGTGCTGCGGTTTCCCAGAAACGCACAGTAAACAAACTGGCGCTAGCGTTTTCAAAATAAAAGTCCTACAAACATAGTAAGTGAAATTCATTCATTCATTTTCTTTTTGGCTTAGTCCCTTTATTAATAAAGGGTCACCACAGCGAAATGAACCATCAACTTGTCCAGCATATGTTTTTTCGCAGCGGATGCCCTTCCAGTCGCAACCCAACACTGGGAAACACCCATACACTCCTGTATTCACATACATACACTACGGCCAATTTAGCTTATTCAATTCACCTATAGCACATTGTTTGTACTGTGGGGGAAACCGGAGCACACTGAGGAAACCCACACGGGAGCGGAACATGGAGAGAACATGCCAACTCCACACATAATGCCAACTGCCAAGCTGGGGCTCGAATCAGCGACCTTCTTGCTGTGAGGCGATCATGTTACCCCACTGCGCCACCGTGATGCCTTAGTAGGTGAAATATGCTTAAAATAATGAAGGAGGAAAATTATCACTGTTGTATCACTAGAAAACGTTTGGCTTATCAAGCGCAGCCTGAGGCGTGCATAATTATGATTTCAGATTTATGATCTCAGAGCTGCATATGAGTCTTGCTCTCTTGATGACACTGCTGCTCAGGTCCAGATGAATGACCTAAAGTAGGCATACATGCAAATGCGGAGGGCACAGCCTGTGAGTCTTGTCACAGTTTGTTTTGTCTTCTGATCGGCACATTGTCCACCGGGGTTTTACACTCTTGGAATTTACATGAAAACAAGGAAACTGAGGCTCTGAGGCTCACAGTATGGCCATTTTCATATACAGATCTTTTATTATGCTACTATGCCTTGGTATACCCAGATTTTCATTATAGGCAGCTTATTGTTATAGATCTGGTCAAAATAGAAAATTCCAACAATGGCTGATATGCTCTGCATTACTAATGAAAGACAATTTCAACAAACACAAAAAAGCAATGTATCAGAAATGACAAAAAAAAAAAAAGCCAAAAAAAAAAGTGTTAACCCATATGCATTAACCATTAGCCAATTTTTTTTTATCAATTTTAACCTTCATGGACCCCAACAATATTTTGTGGTATGAATATCTGAACAGAAAGAACATATCCTCTAAATCAGGGGTCTCAAACTCGCGGCCCTAAGTTTGTGGCCTCCGCCAATTTAAATCAGCCCAAATAAATTGTTTACAACCACTTAAACAAATTTAGTAAATCCAAGGAATCATCTTTGAATCATTTTTTCGGTGCATTTAAAAAGCTAGAAATATTGCGTTTTTGTCAAAGCTGGATTGGATGGGATTTGTTTGGATGGGAATGATGATCACAACATAGATTGAGTAGATCATGGAGAAGAATTGTGTCTTAAATGACAAAAATAGAGTGAAAAAGTTAAGCTATAACCTCTAAAATCTCTGTACCCATGAACCATATGCTTAATACCCAGACACACATGACCTCACATTACTGCTAACTCTGAGGTTTTGGCTTTACATGGCTGTTGAAAGTACATTGGATTTGTGTGTTCAAGTTTTTATTTTTTATTCCTGCCCTTTTGGCATTGATTTATCCATGTGGCTAAACATTTCAAGATAAGAGCGGTATTTACTTCTCTGGCTGGGACAGATAACATCCCAGCTCATTACGCCAGCCTGTTGGCTTAAACCCTATCGGACGACCTTTACACAGTAAAGCTGTACAGAAGCATTGTTCAGGTTACGAGGGCAAAAAGAGAACAAAGCGTCTCTGATTCTAAAGTGGTCATTTAAAAGCTTTTCTGGAGCCACAGTCTTATGAACTCTTTCGTAATAAAATAAGAAATAAATAATAATGATAAAAAATAAAAAATACACTAAAAGAACTTGAGACATCTAAACCTGATCAGCAAAATTGGTGTAATTTGTTTAAGACACTGAATATATAGTTCAAGCTTTAGTGAGCTGCCTAAATATATGATTTATATATTTTTATTTCATAAAAATGTTTATAGATGGAGTATATAGCTGACAGATTAAAAAAAACTAATTTACTATTCATTACTATGTAAAACTGTAACCCAAAATGATATAACTTTATATGAGGAAAAACATTATGTAGGCTACCGTGCAATTTTATTATTTATTATTTTTAAAAAATTATAATATTAATAGGTTATGTCAACATGTTTTTAATTTACTGTAACATTAAAATAACTTGCTAAGTCGATTAAATGTATTTAAGTCTATTCTCTTGTTGACTTCTGCTCAAAAGACCCCGGCACCATTTTATTAGCATAAAAAACTGAACAAAATTTTGTTTTGTTTTGTTTTTTACCTAAAGTTTTTGACTTTTTCCTCAATGACCCCAACATGAAGGCTGTACACATTTAATTCAACCCAGGCTCATTGCGGATAAGTGCCCATGTCTACATTTCTGGGGACAGTGAAATATGTAACCAGAGATACGTCTGCTTGCAGTTTTGTTTTTGCAAATGCACCAGAGGCCGCTGTGTGCGCTTTTGATGACCACAAATTCCTTTCGTGCGTCCTCTTCTCGCTTAAATCCACCAGAGGACTGACCAGGCCAGCTTGCTGTCGACTGACAGACCCACCCTCTTCGCTAAACCCAACCAATAGTGTTTTCAAAAGCAATCTAGAAAATGAAAAGCCGTCGCTGCTGTGCGATTTCAGCACATTTACAGCCTGTTGTTTATTTATTTATGCATTTATTTATTTTTTGGAACCGTTGCAGTCAACACCGCTCAGAATCCCAAGTCAGCCATTGTGCACGGCAAGCCACTGGGCAAACTGGTAACACCAGAAAAGCCATCTGTATGGAGGTAAGCAGTCAGCTGGTACAGCTAAAATTAGCATAAGCCGTCGGCGGCGTCATACTGCCACATAGTGTTCATTTTTAAAACGAAATGCAGCCAGATGTACCTCTGGCTACATCATTTCTGCTCTCCAGAAATGTAGACAGGGGAACGTATCCACAATGAGCCTGTGTTGCATTTAAAGGTACAACGATTGTCCTTCACCGAAGGGCGAATGCTGTATAGAAGAAGAATTCTAAGACAACGGGAGGTTTATTTTATTAACGTGAAGTTAATTTTATTCAATTTAAATTTGAAAAGTACATCGGATTTAAACCCTGTTTTAATATAGATTTTTATCTTGAATTCACTATTATTTTTATATTTTTAGCTATCCAGTCACATATAATGGGTAAAAAAAGTGATCTTGTACACACACACACACACACCACACGTTTGTTTTTGTGTGAAAGTGGGTACATTACATAGGCTTCCATTCATTTTATACAGATCAAACTGTATATTATATTGCCCTCACCCCACCCTACCTCTAAACCCAACCATCACAGGAGACAGTGTACAGCTTTACTCCCTGAAAAAACTCATCCTGTGTGATTTATAAGCTTTTTGAGAAGTGAGGACGTCACCAATGTCCTCATATTTCACCTCCTTTTTGTAATACCTGTGTAATACCCATGTCATTATAGAGATTTGTGTCCTGATATTCACAAAACACGTCACACACACACACGTACACACCCACACCACACACACACACCCACACACCACACACCCACACACACACACACACACACACACACTACAACTGTAAAGAATAATTAGGCTACAATTAGCTAGCATCAATTAAGATTGTTTTGCTCATGGATTATATACACTAGATGTCGCCTACCCTGCTATTGTCTTTAGAACGAATGCGTCAATAGAGCCGCAATGTTAGTACAGGGTAGCGCTCCTTTGAAATGAATGCAGGACCAAGTAAAGCGGAGGACTGTGGCCATCCAAAGCCAGAGAAATACACATATACCATATCTATGCGGAGTTTTCCCCGGTGGTCAGTTGCAAATATTTTTTCAATTACGAAATATTATAATTTTACATCACTTTTCTACATTGATGGATGTGACCGCACGGGCAATCCTGACAAAAGTGAGTGTTTGTGTGCATGGAAATGCATTACCCTCCTTCCCGGTTTAATTTGATCTAATCCATGTCCTGAAACACACCCCCTCCCGCTTTCACTTCTCATTCTGACGGAGGGAGCGATCCGTTTGTGAATGAATCTCCGTTATGAACGACTCGTTCACTTAGCCGACTCAATACAAGTTTTCTAGCACCGCAGCATCTTCTTGTCATCTTTCATAACATTGTTTGCTTATTTTATTCAACAAACTAGCCTAAGCTTAATTTAGTGCGAGTTGGTGCTACTTTTGCCTTATGGTGAATGCAGTAAGAGACTGTATTATCATCAATAACATTACTTGTTAAGCACAAAAGTTCATAACATACAATAACATAAAACAAAATCTTACCTATGAAATGTTCTGCCTTTATGCTTTGTTTTTCTTGTTTGCTCGTTACTACAACGCAAACAAGCGC
Organism: Danio kyathit; assembly: GCA_903798195.1. Lineage (NCBI taxonomy): Eukaryota > Metazoa > Chordata > Actinopteri > Cypriniformes > Danionidae > Danio > Danio kyathit. Next base: position 4,773,652 of record LR812542.1, read on the forward strand.
TAAAGTCCAGCATCTTCACATTGGCACACGTCCTTGACTAGTGCGGTTGAATGACGTTTGTCCTAGGAGCACTGTACCAATGTGGCGGCGCTATTGACGCATGCTCAGGGTCCCTATGCGATATCTAGTGTATATATCTATGGTTTTTGCTTAGTTAGTTTAGCTTAGTAACATGCTAACACCAAACTCCCCTGAAACAAACTGTAAGCAAGTGTATTTGTTTGATACACACTCCAGATTTCTCTCTGTGGCATTCAGTATGAGTTAGATGCTGATTCAAAAGACATTCAGTTGAAACAGAGCTATAATTAAAACCATTTCTGTCTGTATTTCACATGAGGATATGCAAACAGACCCTCAAACTCCAGCAAATAAAACATTAAAACACTCTTTGCGTTTTTAATTTAATACCAAGTATTAATAACAGGATGACATAACTGACACACACCACTACAAACTGTCAAGAATAATAAAAATTAGCAAGCAGCGATTACGACTCAAATGTTTTGCAGCATCAAACAGTTAGCTTAGCAACATGCTAACAGCAACTCCCCTGAAACAAACTCTAAGCAAGTGTATTTGCTCAATACACGCATTAAGTATGTCTGTGTAAAACACTCCAGATCTCCCCTTGTGAGGTTCAGTATGGGTTAAATGCTGATTCAGAAGATATTCACTCAGAAACAGAGCTATAATTACAACCTTTTCTGTCTGTGATATGCAAACAGACCCCCAAACTCCAGTAAACATTAACACCCTTTGCGCTTTTAACTGAATCCCAAGAATAAATACAGGATGACATAATTGACACACACACTACAGACTGTCAAGAATAAATAGCCTACAATTAGCTCAGCGATTAGGATTCCATTGTTTTGCAGCATCAAACAGTTAGCTTAGCAACATGCTAACACAAAACTCCCCTGAAACAAACTGTATGCAAGTGTATTTGTTTGATACACACATTAAGAAAGTGTCTGTCTGTGTAAAACACTCCAGATCTCCCTCTTGTGAGGTTTAGTATGGGATTCAGACGACATTCACTCAGAAACAGAGCTATAATTACAACCTTTTCTGTCTGTGTTTTACACGAGGATATGCAAACAGACCCTCAAACTCCAGCAAATAAAAACATTAAAACACCCTTTGCGCTTTCAAATGAATCCCAAGAATAAATAACAGGATGACATAATTGAAGACAAAGGGTTTCCACAGTGGTAATGGTTTATATATTTGTAATTAATACAGAGTTTATTGAAAGCGGCAGGCTCACAAACACCTTGAAATCCCTACCTCTCCTCTCTCAGGGGCTGAATGAAGAAATTCACAGCCTGCCTTCCCTTGACAATATTATCTCAGACGAGCAGACAATTTGCCTCTTTGTTTAAGACACCAATACCACTGAAACTTCATTATGACAAAATCCCATAAATAAAAGCAGTGGTTATGGAGTTATTGAGATCCGCTGTACTGAAGCTAACATCCTTGCATATAATGGCTCTTTTTTTTTTCTTTCTCTCTCCGCGTCTCGACTGAGGAGTAGATCAAGTGAAGGTTGCGTCGACCTCTTGCATGGCCTACATTCTAATGGGAGAGCTAATTGCATAATTTGTTTTAGAATTAACGGCTAATAGCAGGCGCTCTACGATCCGCAGCCAAACTCCCCCTCCCTGGCTTCCCGTTTAACTGGAATTTACGGAGGCTTTGGACAATGAGTCATCAATACTGAGGGAAACAACACCAACTAAAGTCAACAAGAACCATGCAAACGGCAGCACAATAAGTGCTGATGGAGATGCTAGGTTGCGTAGCATCATCATGCTAATATGCCTGAAGGCTAGTGATTTAATATTAGTTGACTTTGTTATGAAATAATGTTAATTGATACTTAAACTTACTGAAAAAAACAGCTTAAACCAGCCTAAGTTTGTTGGCTGGTTTTAGCTGGTCGACCAGCCTGGTTTTAGAGGGGTTTTGGCCATTTGCAACCAACGGGTTCCTAGCCAGGCTGGTCAAGCTGGTTTTAGCTAGTCATTATAAAGCCTGACCAGCTAAGACCAGGCTGGAAATGTTTGGAAACCAGCCTGGAAATAGCCCAAACCCCTCTAAAACCAGGCTGGTCGACCAGCTAAAACCAGCCAACCAGCATAGGCTGGTTTAAGCTGTTCTTTCAAGCAGGGAAGGTATTAAGGTATAAAATAGTGCTGACGGAGAAGCTAGGTTGGCATAGCATTATCATGCTAATATGCATGAAGGCCAGTGATTTATTATTAGTTGACTTTGTTATGGAATAATGCTAATTGGTACTTAAAGTATAAAGGTATAAATTAGTCCTGATGGAGATGCTAGGTTTGCGTAGCATCATCAAGCTAATATGCCTGAAGGCTAGTGATTTAGCATTATTCCATAACAGTCAACTAATATTAATCAATACTAAAGGTGTAAAGGTATAAAATAGTGCTGATGGAGAAGCTAGATGGCATAGCATTATCATGCTAATATGCTTGAAGGCTAGTGATTTAATATTAGTTGACTATGTTACTGAATAATGCTAATCGGTATTTATGGTAAGTGCTTCTGAAGTGAACTGGAAAGTGTGTCTGACATCAGTAGTGATATCCCTGCTGGAAAAAACAGCTAAGACCAACCTGACCAACTAAGACCAGATAAAAAGTGGCCAAAACCCCTCTAAAACCAGCCTGACAAACCAACTATGACCAGCCTGAGAATCAGCTAAAACCAGCTTGGGTGACCAGCTAAAACCAGCCTGACCAGCTTAGGCAGTAGGATTATTATTATTATTATTAGTAGTAGTAGTAGTAGTAGTAATAATAATAATAATAATAATAATAATAATAATAACAAGTTGTTTGGATATAAAAAAAATGTAAGTGTTCCATCCATTAAATGTTCATATTTTGATTAAAGAAGACTATTTTTAATCTGTTAATTCAATCAATCATTGATTAATACATTTATGAATGTAAGTTTAGGGGGTATATTATGATTTAATGCCAATATAATAATAATAATAATAATAATATTAATAATAATAATAATATTAATAATAATAATAATAACAACAATAGCTTCAATATTATTATTATTATTATTATTATTAACAACATCAATAATAATAAAATCATTATTTTAATAATAATAACATCATCATCATCATCATCATCAACAACAACAACAACAACAACAACAACAACAACAACAATAATAAAGTTATTATTTTTATTGTTAATGCTGTTGAAGTTATTCATATTATTATTATTATTAAAATGATGATGAATGAGTAACACAATAGTAATAATCAGATGGCATCTACAGGCTGGATTAGCAGTGATGGTAGGATTGTCAATCTCACTCGAACCAGGCAATAACTTGGGCTTCACACGATGTAATAACCAAAGAGAATTGAGCGAACGAAACCAAACAAACAAAGCTCAGCTAAAACACTGAGATGCAGACACACACACAGACTGGGCCTGAGATTCAATCAATAGCGTGTGATCCAGCTGTCAGTCAAACCCTTTTTACTTTCAGCCCGTGGCCAGAGTTTCACGCCTTCACAAACTCTCCAGTTTAAATTAAGAGTATATTGGGAGATTTTTTTACTGATACAACAATAACAACCGCAAAATAAGAAACTAGAGCATTTTATTTTCTTGAGTGAAAATGTAGCATTAAGTAGCAGTTGGATTAAGAGGAATCAACACGTCTATCTTACTATGTTATACAGTATAACGACTTATTAAATATTTTAATTCACTCATGAATTAAACATTTATACTGTAAGGCCAATTGTGATGTTATGCTGACTTTGACATGCCTACATTACTTAATATTTCTGTCACCTTTGTCTGTTATTTAGACTATTTGCTGTCACTTAAAATGTAATTTTGTCATGTTTCATTATAGTTAATAGTTAATTAGTGAAATAAAAAAAATATCATTTGGAACACAGTCCAAGTAATGAAACTGTAGGATCATGGTTCACTGCTGGGACCCCACTGGCAGTATTTTACTGTTAAATTACAGAAAAGTGTAGTTTAACTGTATTTTACTGATAATTACAAAAAAGCTTTCATTTGGAAAACAGTAATGAAACTGTAGGATTACTGTTCACTGGTGGAAGTCCTGCTGCCAGTATTTTACTGTAAATTACAGAAAAAGCCATAATTTAGATA
>LR812542.1:4795483-4935483 GCA_903798195.1 Danio kyathit
TGGAAGTCCTGCTGCCAGTATTTTACTGTAAATTACAGAAAAAGCCATAATTTAGATAATGCTAATGAAACTATAAGATGACTGTTCACTGCTGGAAACCCGGCTGCCAGTAGTCTATCATTAAATTACAGAAAAGCCGTAGTTTGGAAAACAGTAATGAAACTGTAGGATTACGGTTCACGGCTGGAAAACCTGCTGGCAGTATTTTACCGTACAATTACGGAAAAGCGTAATTTAGTTGTATTTTACCATTAAATTACAGAAAAGCCATAATTTAGAAAATGGTAATGAAACTAAAGGATTACCTTTCACTGCTATAAACCCTACTGCCAGTATTTTACCATTAAAATACAGAAAAGCCATAATTTGGAAATGCTAATGAAACTGTAGCATTATAGTTCACTTCTGAAAACCTGCTGCCAATATTTTACCATTTGATTAGAAAAAAAGCCCTGATTTGGAAAACGATTATGAAACTGTAGTATTACAATTCACTGCTGGAAACCCTGCGGCCAGTATTTTACCAATAAATTATAAAAAAGCAGTAATTTAGACAATGATAATGAAACTGTAGGATTATGGTTCACTGCTGTCAGTATTTTACTGTTAAATTGCAAAAAAGCCATAATTTAAAAAACGGTAATGCAAGTGTAGGATTACAGTTCACTTCTGTCAGTATTTGACCATTAAAAAACAAAAAAGCAGTAATTTAGAAAACGGTAATGCAAGTGTAGGATTACAGTTCACTTCTGTCAGTATTTGACCATTAAAAAACAAAAAAGCAGTAATTTAGAAAACGGTAATGAAACTAGGATTACAGTTCACTGCTGTCAGTATTTGACCATTAAAAAACTAAAATCCATAATTTAGAAAACGGTAATGAAACTAGGATTACAGTTCACTGCTGTCAGTATTTGACCATTAAATTACAAAAAAAGTCGTAATTTGGAAAGTGATAATGTAACTGTAGGATTACGATTCACTGCTGGAAACCCTGCTGACAGTATTTTATCACTAAATTATAAAAAAGCCGTAATTTAGAAAAGAGTAATGAAACTGTCGGATTACTGTTCACTGCTGGAAACCCTGCTGACAGTATTTTACCGTACAATTACAGAAAGTTGTATTTTAACTGTATTTTAACATTAAATGACAAAACAAGCTATAGTTTGGAGAACAGTAATGCAACTGTACAGAATTATACCATGCTGCAAATATTTTACCGTTAAATTACAGAAAAGCTGTAATTTGTAAACGATAATGAAACTGTAGGATTATGGTCCATTGCTGACAGTATTTAACCAATTTAACTGTATTTTACCAATAAATGACAAAACAAGCCTTTATTTGGAAAACAGTAATAAAAACTGTAGGATTACGGCTCACGGCTGAAAACCCTGCTGTCAGTATTTTACCATTAAATTACAAAAAAAAAGACAATTTAGAAAACGGTAATGAAACTGTAGGATTATGGTTCACTGCTTTCAGTATTTTACCGTTAAATTACAAAAAAGCCATCATTTGAAAAACAGTAATGAAAATGTAGGATTACAGTTCACTTCTGTCAGCATTTTACTGTTAAATAACAAAAAAGCCACAATTTAGAAAACCGTAATGAAACTGAAGGATGACTGTTCACTGCTGGAAGCCCTGCTGGCAATATTTTACTGTTAAATTACAGAAAAGCAGTCATTTGAAAAAGATTATGGTTCACTGCTGTCAGTATTTTACCGTTAAATTACAAAAAAAAAAGCCACAATTTAGAAAACCCGTAATGAAACTGAAGGATGACCGTTCACTGCTGGAAGCCCTGCTGCCAATATTTTACCACTAAATTACAGAAAAGCATTAATTTGGAAAACAGTAATGGAATTGTATAAGATTATGGTTCACTGCTGTCAGTGTTTTACCATTAAATTACAAAAAAGAAAACCGTAATGAAACTGAAGGTTTGTTTTTGTACAGAATGTATTTAAAATGCCTTTGTATGAAATTTGCATTGGCAAAATACAAAAAAATATCTAAAATATAACTAAACATGATCTATGGCATTCACTTCCAGCTGTAATTTCTCACACTTGATTCTCTCTCACTTCTAATTTACAATTCAGTCCAAAAACAATCATGCTACATTGCTTTAAGTGGAACCAACACTTCTATCTTACTGCGTTATATACCGATACATTAACTATTTTACCCAATCACTTCACCCTCAATAGCCAATGATCTGTGTCCTTGCATCTCGGACACAATGATATGATCTATTACGGCTCACTCACAATGCCTCGGGCGTTCATTTTAATTATGGAAATGCTAAAGTGCAACCTTCATAGTACATTACCACAGTGACACAGAAATAATAGGGGAAAGAAAAAGGTTCATAATGGCGAACGTCTTTGTATTATTTGGTAAATAATGGCTCCTTGTTCAAACTTTCCATCATGGTCGGTGTTTGGAATTTGATTGTAACCTCAGGTCCTGTTCTCTATTATGCCTCATTGGAACTTAATATTGCTTTGCATTGTGTTTTAAATTGAAATATGACAGCAGCGCTGAAAGGACACATTTTTTTAAGGAGCCGTTTCATTAGCTTCCATTCTACGTTTTTACATTTAGCTTTTCAATTACGAGAAGACACCTATTGCCATTTCTTTTGTGCCAAACATCGACATTCACAAGTTATAGACGAATGGAGAGCTGCAGACGTCAGAATACAAACAGTTTATCAATTTATCTGTAGATCTGAAGCAGTTAAAATAATTTGATTTTATTTCTTCAAAAACTCTTAAGTATTTGAAAACTACAAACCAAAAATTTGCTGTCGTGCAAAGTTTGTTGTTGTTGTTGTTCTTCGCTTAGGGGAGAAAAGAAGTTTGATATCTGCAATCAGCAGTTTACTTTTAGCAAACATCTTGACATCATTTACACTGCTGAGAGTGAGATTTACAGTAGATGAATGTGTAAATATGTGCTGCATGTAAATGACAGAAATGAGAACACAGCAGGTAAAAAGAATCTGTTCATATCGATGTGAATGTTTGTGCAAACTTCGAAATTTGGCACTAGACTAAGCCACTAGATTGTCCCACTAATTATTTAAAGGGAACCTATTATGCAAAAATCAGTTTTATAAGGGGTTTAAACACAGTTGTGTGGCAAGAGACTGTGAATATAGTCAGCTTCTAATGATAAAAAATAACGAATTTAATTTTTTATAATCAAACTTGATAAAAACAGTCTGCAGAAACACTTTGATTGACATTCTCCTTTTTGTACGTGTCATCAGAGGGAGAAAGCTCTGAAAGAATACACACACACAACTAACTAAAAGAAAATAAATAAAAGAAAACTAAAAAGAAAACAAAAAACTAAACAATAATTTATTTATAAATAAAACAAAATATAACATACAATAAATCTAATCTAAACAAAACTAAACTAAATGAAATAAAACTAAAACTAAACTAAATAAAAAATAAAACTAAACTATAAAATAAAAACAAAACAATAATAGATATTAAATAAACTAAACAAAAGAAAAGAAATAAGAAAACTAAACTAAATTAAAAATAAAACTAATCTAAACTAAACTAAATTAAATTAAAAATCAGAAATAAAACAACTAAATTAAATAAAACTAAACTAAATAAATAAAAAATAAAATTAAATCAAACTAAATAAAATAAGGGTGGCACTGTGGTTCAGTGGTCGCCTCTTAGGGAGAAGGTCACTGGTTCGAGTCCCTTCTGGGTCAGTTGGCATTTCTGTGGGGAGTTTGCATGTTCTCCCCGTGTTGGCGTGGGTTTCCTCCGGATGCTCCGGTTTCCCCCACAGTCCAAACACATGTGCTATAGGTGAATTGAATAAACTAAATTGACCGTAGTGTGTCTGTGTATGAAAGAGTGTGTATGGCTGTTTCCCAGTACTGGGTTGCAGCTGGAAGGGCATCATCTGTGTAAAACATATGCTGGATAAGTTGGCGGTTTATTACGCTGTGGTGACCCCTGATGAATAAAGGGACTGAGCCGAAGGAAAATGAATGAATTAAAATAAAATAAAACTAAATTAAATTTAAAAAAAAATTCTTTCTTTTGATTTAGTATTATTTCATTTGGATTGTGCTGTTTATTTCACAGAATTTCTAAATTCTGTTGTCTACTGTAAACTCACATACAGTACTTGTTTTGGTCACATCCATAACACACGTTCATTTTATTTACAGATTGGTATTTTCTCTGATCCCTCAACTCAGTGGTTAGCAGTTTTATAAAATATAAAAATCTGCTTCAATATACAGTCAACATGTACATTTTTACTGCAAATGTCACATCCATAACACTGGTAAAAGCACTGCGTGACGATTCTTTCAAAATATGTTCCGTGGCTAAAATAAATAAATAAATAACAGCATGAGCGTCTGAATGGTGTGACACCTACAACCCTCAGAAACAAATCCTTACTTTGTTCCCACACCCAACCGGGAACACCGGTCAAAGAAAAAAAAATCCCTCACATGATTCTACTGGAACTAAAAAATGGACAGCATGCTGGTCAGGGAAGATGATGGATAATGGGGGAAATGGTTAAACGTGAAACACATACCTGTTTGAAGAGTCCCAGCGTGAGATGATCCATCCATTTAGGAGGCAAAAAGAAAGAGAGGAAAAAAGTATGATTAGAAACACAGAGTGAACAGATATTAGCTGTGCTGCAATGTCTTTCAGGTAACCTTTCACCCAATAAAGCGAGGCGAGGGCTGATTGACAGTTTTGAGCGGGCCATTGCTAGATTTCATTCCAGATTGCGCTGTTATCTGTAGAGATATGTGGAGGTTATCGCTGACCGCCTGCTCTGCATTCAGAAACACGCCGACCGCGCCGCATTACCAAAAAAAAAGCCCACACTGAGAGTGATGGAGACGGGATAATGCTAAACTTTACGCTTTCACAACACGCTAAAGTTGGAGCTTTTAACGTTTCTGGAGAAATTTTCCCCTCAGTCTGCTTGAGAACAAAGAAAGTGGATGAAGCAGATCGACTAGTTGTTGCATGTTTTGGTTTATGAATATTATCTTCTTGGCCACAAAATGTATAGAAGATGTAAAGTTTTAGTTCGGTTAACAGACTGATATGATTTTGGCACAATATAAACAATTATTTATCTTTTTTTTGGATTGTTCACCCAAAAATGAAAATTAACTTGCTTATTCTGCCTTGTGGTTTTAAAGATGTTTGAATTTCATTCTTTTGCTGAACACAAAAGATATTTTGAAGAATGCTGGTTGCTATGCGATATTCTGCAATAACAGCACTCGTACAGCCTCCTCACCCTTGTGTATTACTCCGCCCACAGAGTGACAGCAGTTCAATAAACTCACTACATTTTGACAAATATTACAGCTGTTGAAAACATAGTGTACTTTTGAGGCTTTTTTATGCGAGAATGAGTTGTTTAGATTGCAACTATGCAGTTTATTTATAGGAATAGTGCCTATTTTAAAATATTTATAATTTCGGAGCACGTCACAGCACGCTGGCAGCTATCAGCCTGTCATATTGAGCAGAGCAAAGACGTTCCGCCACAAGATGGCAACAAAGACCGCATAATAAGCCCTTAGAGGACAAAAACTCAGTTTAATTTCAAAATACAGCAGATCAAATCATTATTAAACTGGTAAGTGACATTCTAAGTCAATCTCTCTCTTTTGTATGTAGTGCTGTATTTCTACCATAGTGATCTGCTAGTGTTTGTGTTGCTTTGGCTTTTTCAGGGTTAATTATTGTGATCTCCAGATTGCAACAGAGAAAAGCCGAAGTCACACTAGAGTTTGAGCTTGCGAAATTCTGTCGCACGGCACTGCGAAAAGGGGCGGGATTAAACAAGATGATTAGACATTAAAAAAAGCGAGCGATTGCTCCATGTTTTAAATTTCTGTTCAGAGAGGTCATGTTTTGATCCTGGATTGGTCTCACGCAGTCAAGTGATGCGATTTCGCAGGTCAGAGTTCACCAAGTTTGAACTTTGCACCGCAGCAACCTGCGAAATCTGACACATGACCCTGCGTTTCCGGTCTGACGCATTCGAGTGCGTATGAATGGAAGTCTATGGAGGGAAAGTCCAGTGTGACCGCGGCTAAATACTGGGAAAGTTCTGTAGACTGATGGCATTTCATGCTGTTCAGCCTTATAATCTTAAAATGTGAGCAAAATCACCTGTTTTGTCATCACTTTAGACCAGGGGTGCTCAACCCTATTCCTGGCAATCGACCTTCCTGCAGTTTTCAGTTGCAGCCCTTATCAAACACACCTGCCTGTAATTATCAAGTGCTCCTCACGTTCTAAATAATTGGTTCAGGTGTGTTTGATCAGGGTTGGAGCTGAAATCAGCTGGAAGGTCGATCGCCAGGAACAGGGTTGAGCACCCCTGCTTTAGACATTACGCTAGACCAGGGGCTCCCAAACTTTTCAGGCCACGACCCCCAAAATAAAAATGCCAGTGACTCGTGACCCCCACTATTTTCAGAAGTGGTTATAATCATACAAATTTTACATGCAACGACACACACACACACACAGAGGCCTATATAAACACGAGCATATTGACAACACAAAAAAAGTGCAACAGTCTAACAACCATATATATTTATATTATTATTTAATATTGACCTCACCAAATAAGACTAGTGAGCACAATATTTATTAAGCCTTTTCTTGGTTTCATTTTGGAGACTGCCACTCAGAGATCATCCGTCATGTTCAGTTATGGCCTGTATTTATTTATTTATTTATTTATATTTTTATTTATCTTAAATGTACGTAGAAAGTTTAGGCTGGTGCCGTAAAATCAATCTCCTGCATCTGACTCTATTGCGGTGTCGTTAATCTAACGTAAAAACCCCTGGGGTTGCAATTGAACAGGGATGGGAAAAAGGCTGATGCTTTTTATTTGCATGTTGTATTTATAATGTAACTCTTGTTATCTTCTGTAGGTTATGGATAAACAATAGCAATTTTAATAGTTAATTCAAATTTATTAGATTTTTGGAAATCGCCAAGCGACCCCCTCTCTTTGTCCCGAACCCCCCTTTAGGAACCACTGTGCTAGAGAATCATTCAAATAGCTCTAAAGTGATGTTGGTGAAGTAGCAATGGGTTCTGCTTTTCTGATGTCAGCTGCAGATGTGAATGAATTGCAGAAGAAAGTAGTTCCTTATACAAAAGGTTTTGAAAGACTTGCCATCGAACTGTTATAAACGCAATATCACACTTGTAGCAGTGCGATATAGCTGTATACCGTCATTGGTGGGACACTAAGGTATATATATATATATATATATATACTCCAAAAATATATATAAAAGGTACAATCGAGCACTCAATCAGTTGATTGATCAATCGACAACATGAAAACGAAAAATATATTTTTGGTCAACAGAAATAGACCAACATTAAAAACAATATAAAAAAATAAAATAAAATAAATAAATAATATATATAATTTTATATATAGTTAAATATAAAATGTATATAAATTAATTAATTCATCAAATTCGTCACTAATGTAATTAAGCAGACATTCACACAAATAAGCTTTAGGAAGAAATATGTGGTTCAACAGAATTTATTGATAAACTTTTTGGCTAAAATGGCATTGTTTTTTTATTAAGCCCCCCCCCCCACCACTGAAATTGGCATTTAATTACATTTAATTTATTCATTCATAAACCATTTAAATAAGCTAAGTCGCTGCTCAGAAAATATAATATTATTAATGATAATAATAATTACTATTATTATTATTAATACATTATCAACATATTTCTTTTTTTTATTTCAGTATCTTATAAGCGGCACAGGAACTCCTGTGACAATCACCTCGTTTTTCTTATATTCCATCTTTCTTTTCCAGTGTGATTTGTAATTGGGCTGCAGGATCAAGCATGTGCTGACAGCAGCATTATCAGTTATTTACTGGCGACGGTGACTGTACTTGACTGGCAGTATCTGTAGCAATCATCACAGGTCATTCAGCCCACAGTAAATGGCTCTTTTAAATTCAGTATATCGCATGCTTATTTTTCCAGGGAGTTGCAGTGTCATCAGATTAAAGAGGCGCTAAATGCTAACTCACCCGCCGCCAAGGACTGCAAATGCTCCTTGCTAACATGTTTACTGAAATTAGCCGTATTATAAACATAAGCACTTTAAATGCACATACATTAGCATGCATGTTTCCTGCAGAGAAAGCTCCATTAGAAGAGATCCACATTGAATGTTAAGATGTTTTATCTTAAAAAAAAAGTTTAAAAAACCACAACACTCAAAAATATTTTGCTGCTTGTTCAAACTACTTATTTAAAAGGAGCCGAAACAACACAATTCTGGAGTTTTTTGAGACTTAATTGTTTTATGTTCAAACCACTTAAATCATGTTGTCCCAACACAAATAGAATAAGTTTACAAGTTTATGTGAATTGAACATAAAACAATTAAGCTGCCCCCCCCCACACACACAAAAAGAACTCAAGAATTGTGTTGTTTTAGCTCATTTTAAAAGGTGCTGTATGTAAGTTTTTGACTCTTCTAAAGCCTACAAATACTACAATATGTCTGCAGATATTTAAGAAACACGCTAAATGAGCATTCTTGTTTATCTGTAAAACAATGCTGAAGTCAGATATTCTGCTTTAGAAATGTGTGTTATGTGCCAGAACACCTGTCTTTGTTTTGGTTCTTTTAACCCGTCCACTGCCAATTTAGCCAAGTTGCTTTGATGGAAAACAGCGTATTTGATTCATTCAGTCAGGAAGGCTCTCTAAGCATGCATCTGTGACCAAATTGCGACCTCCGGTGGACAGTAGCAAGCTCTGAAATGAGACGCAGATTCAGAGTTCCACATGAGGTGGTTATTAATTAGCAAATAATATAAATATTATGAATGTAAACATTAGGTGAGCAGGTTACATTGTAACACCGTGCCGTAACAACACGCTACATGACGAGATTTGCAGTGATAAGCAATTTGGCGGTTTGCACCAGACGAAACACGACAGAAATGTAAATACAGCCATTTAGAAGCACAGAATAGTGCACTCACTGCACTCCAACAAAATAGTTAGGTTTACAGTCTAATTAATACATATTAAACCTCTTTAACACTATTAAATGTACATGCTGAATCACTGATATGTGTTGGCTTGCACTAAAATTCCATTTCAAATGGTCAAAGATCATTTCAAAAATTTGAGGTGAACTATCTGCTGCTGCTTTCAGTAGTACGGCAATAAATGTCATGTAAAATGGCATTCAAACTCACATTATTAGCATTTAAAGCTTCACTAGCAAGAAAACAGTTAAACTCAGTCTCTTTACTTTACTCTTTACTCTCGCGGATAAGGACACGGTGTTGTACTCACTGCACTGAAGACATCCATTAGCCTGCATATTTAATTTTGTTTGTTAAGCACAAAGATTTGTTTCAAAACTATTTCTAAATTCAGTTCTAGTTAGCAGAAAATGAATAAATGAACAATAATAGCAATGTGTAGTCAAAAAACTACACTTATTATCGTTATTATGTCCAAACACACGTCCTATTTTTATGCCTCATATGGTGATGCAGACGTCTCCAAAACTCAACAGGTGGACAAATCTAAACTAGTTTTTATTAAAACAAATATAAATATGCATATAATAAATAATACTGATAATAAGAATAACATTATACAAATGAAAATTGTCATGAAAAAAGCCCCCTGAGATGAAGGCATAATAATTTTTGTAACATTTTAATCCTTTAGTTTTGTTCATATGTAAAGATATTAATGTATTGCTGTACATCCTGTGTGTATTAAGCAACGTGTAAGCATTTGGACACGCATAGGGGCATTTCTGCACTGGACTTTAGACCTGCGCAGTTTCTCAAAATAGCTAACAATGCACCTTAAAGGGTCACGAAACACCAAAACACATTTTTTGAGCTGTTGACAGTCATATATGTGTCCCACGCTGCTATAAACACTATTAGGACACATATATTGCACTAAAAAGTGAAAATTGGTTGTTTTTGCGTTATTTTGAGCAAATTCGTTCTTCCGGTTTGAAACGAATTTTTGAAGCTGCGTCACGACCATGAGATACTTGGGTGTAAATCCAGCCGGAGAGTGGCTGTCTGTCTTTTCTAGGACGTTCTGACGTATCTGAGGGTGCAGTATTAATTCATGAGAAAGACGTGCTTCAAACCAATCAGCGCGCTCTATTGTGTATGACGCGAAACTTAATTAATATGCATGATAGCTCCGGAGACTGTTTACCAGTTTAAACTGTTCAGACGGCAGAGAGACGCCACGTTGTGTTGCCAAAACAAGTGAAAGTACAAGAATTTCAAGTCAAGAGTCGTAGGTGTTATTAGTGTGTTGCAACGAAGGTTTTGTTTTCATTTTCCCTTTATGAGAGAGCAGCTGGACTCAAGTGTGGATTACAGTGCACGCGACACGCGACAGAAACGCGTTTGTAAGGAACATTTTTACCCGAGAGCTTTTTCTCATCTGGAAATGGTGAAATCCGTATTTGCCGCTCGTCTCCTTTTAATAAAAAGACACAGCTCCAGTTTGATTGTCTGTCTACAGATTTGGTAAGTGTTTGCAGTGGACTGCCCTTTGTTTAAATGCTGCTCTCCGAGTGTAAACATGTAAACACAAACTATTCCCGTCGTGCAGGATTTTCGCTGCAATTTGTGACAGGACAGTCTATACACACACGGCTTTCTGACGCTACCTACCGAGTACATAAGGTACAGAGAAATGCGGAGGATTTTTTTCTCTTATTCGCCGTATCAAATCAGCCTCTGTGTGTTTGTTTTTCCTGTCAAACTTAGCACGTGCCCAAATGTTAACTCCCTTCTATGCAAAATCTTATCCTCTTTCCCTCCCCCGACACGCCCACACTCCCAGAGCTGGACACGCCCAACTTTCCTGACTTTTTTCAAAACAGAGGTGTGAAAACACCCTGCTGAGACAGGGGGTTTCGTGGCCCTTTAACACACCTCCTTTATAGACCAGCACAGCCCTGAGTCCACAAAGTGGCGCTAATGGATTTGCTATCTAACGTGGTGCAAAACAGGAAAATGATAGTTGAGCTCGTCTGAAAATAGCACAAATCACGCTTTGTGCCTTATTGTGCAGGGTCTATGATAAGGCTCTAAGAATTGCATAATGTTTTGAGATTATCACGTGGTGAGGGGAGAGAAGACGAGGTCTAGGTTTTGCTCACATGGATTCAGGTGAAAGCAGAAACTAATAGCACCACTCACTGAATATTTCCTCTGAAACAGGCGCAATATACATTCAACACCACCAGAGTCGTTCATTAGCTAACTGTGAATTTAACTGGCTTGAAAAGTGTTTCAAAAAGGAAAAGCGACATAGCATTTTGAAGAAATGCACCACAGGCTTGCTCTTGCATTTAACAAAAGAATAATTGCAAATGCTTTCATTAAATTATAAGCTTTTTTCTGCTTTCAAGTAGTCTAAAAATCGGTTTCATTCACTTTCTTTTTAAGTGCCTCACCATGCATGACCTACAGTACATTATGCCTTTTTTATTTGATATTTGTTCATTTAAATAAAGAAAACGTGGGAAACTTATTTTCGGTGGTGATCAACAATGCAACCCACATGCTGTTTAGTTAAGCTCAGACTAGCTTTTAGCAGAAGAATAGACTCTAACAAAACGCTACTGAATAAACATCTTGCCCTTTCCTAAAACCCAAACCAGACCTCTGCTAGTATTCCTCAAACATGGTGGTATAATTGATGTATCTGTTGCTGCAGGCAGACTCAGAAAGGCAAAAAGGAAGGCCTGATGTGCTATTTCTTTTCCCTTTTTTCCCCTCTTTCACCACCTGCCACATGTTGCTACGCCAGATCTCCCTCCATCGAGACGAGCGAATGAAAGACGAATCTTATTCAGTCATCCATCAGACAGCATCTGACTCACACACACACATATGCGTGACTGTGCAATTAAGACCAAACGCCACAGAAAAGCATAAATCAGTCACAGCTAAAGAGAACCTCGCCGCTTAGAAAACTTCATTATAGGCAAACACATATTGATGTGAATTTACATTGTTGTCTAGGAGAGGTCAGGGAGGAAAATATCACGCTGACAGCCCACTAAATATGATATACACTCCTACAAATAATGGCTGTATTTAACGTCAAGTTTAGATGTTGGATGTTTTGCTGTAGGTGGTTGAAACTGTTGGCTTTGCACACTGTTCAGTGAAGTGTGAGGAATCTTTAAGATAGCGGACAACATTTGCTCGTTTATGTTGTTTGTTTTCGGCTTAATTAAACGTTCATTCATTAACATCCTGTCACTTAGTGCTTAATTGAAATTGCAGGACAATCCAGCAGCTCTTGTGAAGACGATAATGCACAATATGTTGAAAAATGACACAATTTGTATGGTTGTGCTTTGTATGGTGGGTGGGCTATAATACATTAGACCTCTAGTTTTGGTAGATTTGTTTTTGACGTGACATTATTATGTTTTTCTTACAGTCTATTTAATAAAAAAAATATTTCATTGAACTAGTGCTCCAAAATATATTGTTTCAGCATTGATATATCGCAACGTGCATATCTGTAATAGTCCAAGAACCACAGAATTGTATTCAATGACTTTATTTATACAGAATATATACAATATTTTACATATATATATATATATATATATATATATATATATATATGGCGACGCAGTGGCGCAGTAGGTAGTGCTGTCGCCTCACAGCAAGAAGGTTGCTGGTTCAAGCCTCGGCTGAGTCAGTTGGCATTTCTGTGTGGAGTTTGCATGTTCTCCCTGCGTTCGTGTGGGTTTCCTCCGGGTGCTCCGGTTTCCCCCACAGTCCAAAGACATGCGGTACAGGTGAATTGGGTAGGCTAAATCGTCCGTAGTGTATGTGTGTGAGTGAGTGTGTGTGTGTGTGTGTGTATGGATGTTTCCCAGAGATGGGTTGCGGTTGGAAGGGCATTCGCTGCGTAAAACATGTGCTGGATAAGTTGGTGGTTCATTCCACTGTGGCAACCCCGGATTAATAAAGGGACTAAGCCGAAAGGAAAATAAGCTAACAATTTCATCAAGCGGTCAACAGTAGTTGGATCAAGATGCCTAACATCACTGAAAGAAGTCTTAAATCCCAAAAAGGTCAAAGTTTGTGCACGCGGCCAGAGTGTTGACGGACTCTACCTATGTTCCGATCTTCATTCTGAATACAAGTATAATACAGTCTTTAACAAAAACATGAAAAACATGATTTCTTGGCTTTTTTGTCCACCCACATTCAAGCATTGATACAGAAAGCTAGAATACAATGTTTGTTCTTGTTGTTTTAAAGAGGAGTTCTGTGCTTTCTTTTGATTTATACTGTATGTTCAGATATTCATACAACAAAATATGCTTGCGGCCAGTGAACGTTGTTTCTTTATTATTTACTGAGAGTCATCAAATATGATGGTGCTGCCTGGCAGCTTTTTAAAGGAAATACTGGCAAGAAAGTTAACATTCATAAAACTTTTTTTCTTGGATTCCTGACAGAATCATAACTTTTTCCTTATCCTAACCCCTTAGCCCTTTCTGCAAACAAATTCTTGAAAATCTTCTCACATCCTGTGTATAAGGTTTCTACAACCTAAAAAACATTATACAGTATCTATCTATCTATCTATCTATCTATCTATCTATCTATCTATCTATCTATCTATCTATCTATCTATCTATCTATCTATCTATCTATCTATCTATCTATCTATCTATCTATCTATCTATCTATCTATCCATCCATCCATCCATCCATCCATCCATCCATCCATCCATCCAATTTAAATTGATTTGTATGGCACTTTTCACAATAATTGTTTCAAAGCAGCTTTACAAAAGGTTAAGGTCACTTTATTTCCCACCTATTTAAATGTCATTTCAGTTCTCTTGTGTTGATATGTGATATGAGCTCATAAGCTCAAACCACAAAAATCCCTTGTGTGTTTTGCACACATTTGGTGAATAAAGCTCATTCTGATTCTGTGTCTGATCTATAACGTATCTTCCACTTTTCTCCACATCAGCACACTGCCTCTAGTGGTCCATTTCAGCAACCACACTCTCTCTCTCGAGCTGGCAAGAGCCGGATCCTGCTGAGAAAAGCCAAACAACGGGCACCATTCAGTCACTGCCAGCCTGAATGACCCAGTACATGGCTCAGCTGTACACTAGCATATCAATTCCCCCTAAAAAACAAAGAACCCAAGTCGAATGACAACCAGACGAACCAAGCGACAAGTCACACATAGATGCCTGTCAACAATGCCTAATTGGCAACACATTTGTTTGCCACTCGCTGAACTTTAACGCTTTCCATAAACCCAAACGGTCTAATTAGAACTTGATGGTTACATGAAAATGCGTCATTATTTTCTGAGACATGCGCACAGCGTTAGGCGTGAGGCTAATTAAATCTAGTTTGTCTATGCACGCCAAATGAACCTTGATGAGCAACGTGATCTCATTAAATGACAGCACGACAAATCCAGCGCTTTGCCTCGGTGCGATGTTTTCCTGACAACAGACCTCAATGGTGTCCAAACAGCTGGGAGCAGGCAGACCCCAGAAGCCACGTTTTCGGCTTTCACTCGTTTACAGACTCATCCATGACCGACTTGATCAAAGTTAACCAACGATTTGAGCCCAACGAGCATCTCATCAGCAGCATTACTGACTTTTAAGAGTAAAAATAGTCGTAGATTAGGGGATTGATGTCAAATGTGACTGACAAGAATTCAGTTAATTTGTATTAGGTCGTCTGAAAATGTCGTTAAAAACACATCATTACAAACTGCAGGTGTGAATTAGACATTAAGTTTACATCATAACTTAATTCCGCATGATGCTGGCTTCAATGTTTTTGTTATTGAATATGTTATAATTGAATTACTAAAAGAGAGTCAGTGTGTGCACATCTTAAGTGAACTTTAAGAAGGTGCTTGATCATTCTTTCATTTTCCTTCATTCATTTCCTTTGTCTCTTTATTCATCAGGGGTCGCCAAAGCGGAATGAACTGCCAACTTATCCAGCATATGCCCTCAGTGTTGGGGAGTAACGGAATACATGCACCGGCGGTACGTATTTAGAATACTATTCTTGAGTAACTGTATTCCGTTACAGTTACTATTTTTAAACAGGGTATTTAGAATACAGTTACTTTCCTAATACCATTGGAATACTTAGGGCGATGTGTGTCTGGCCCATAATAATATTACTAAATTGCCGCCGAAACCATAGAAACAGAAGCTACACTCCCGACTGCTATCGCCAGCGTTAACTCAATGAGACTCACGCAAATGACCCTGTTCTCACGCTCTCACGCCACACCTCCATTTTCTCACACAGCAAAAAGGATGATCGCAAACACCGAACAAAAACCATGATTTTCAAATAAACTGCTTTTTTTGCCGTCATTGTTCGTGAATTCGCTGCTTGATGTTTTGTTTGCGCTTTCAGAGGTTTCATTTACGCTTCTTAAATTTACGTTTGCTTTTATGACACAAATGTGGGCGGGACACCTTAGCCAAAGTTGGCAGCCCTGGTTAACTTGAGTGTACAAATATGAAGGATTCAGACCAGGGGCTCGAGGGGTTGGAGCCGCAACCGAAGCAACTTTCTAGCAGCAGTAAAGGAAAAAATGCGTTCACGTGTTGGAAGTTAAAGCATTTTTTCTCTTTAAAGAATGAGAGGGGTGAGCGAAACCTGACAGTGCAGTGCAATCTCTTTTTCTGTGCAGACTGTGAAATACAAAGGGTGAGCAAAATGCATATTATATACATATACTGTATATTACAGACAGTAATGCTGTCTATGTTCAAGCACTTTTTATCTTTATTATAGAAACAGAAATTGAATTTGTTGACACTTTGATAAATAAACATTATTTAATAAACATAATTATATTGTTTTATTTATTTTTCAGTCAATAATGGGCATTAGAGGCCCTCTGTTTTCCTGCAGAAATTGCTACCAACGCATAGTGTGACATTTAATAGACTTGAAGGCTGTTTTTAAGGGAAAGTATTCCAAGTATTTAGAATACAGTACCAGGATTAAGCAAAGTAACGGAATACGTTACAAAATACATTTTAAAGCAGGTATTCTGTATTCTGTAACTAAATACATTTACAAAGTATTCTCCCCAACACTGTATGCCCTTCCACCCACAACCCAGTTCTTGGAAACATCCATGCACACATACACTCATAAATTACGGACAATTTAGATCATTCAATTCACCTATAGCGCATGTGTTTGGACTGTGGGGGAAACTGGAGCACTCAGAGGAAACCCATGCGAACATGGGGAGAACATGCAAACTCCACACAGAAATGCCAACTGACCCAACCGGGACTCAAACCAGCGACCTTCTTACTGTGAGGCGACGGTGCTAACCACTGAGCCGCCACATGCTAAGATCACTTTCAGATTTTTACCCTATATAACAAATAATAAAACTCTGGCAGTCAATTAGAATCCGCTGAAAATTACCGGTAAAAAAAAGTCTGCGAAATATAAAGCTACACACAATATCGTGGAGAAGCTCAATGTTTCATGTTAAGCCTTCTTTTCAAAAATTATTTAAAGATAATGACTATCTTGGTTATACCATGGGAAATCGTTATAAGAAATACACGGAAGTCAGGCTTGCACATTTAAATATAAAAAATAAAAGTACCTCAGGTATCCAATGCTAGTTTCAGCATCTTTGTGTTGCCCCGTTTAAAAATGCGTTTAGTTATCGATCGCCAAATTCACAGTTTGATAGACCCTTTTCACATTTCCATGTTTCTCAGCAGCAGAAGTCGTCATAGTTGGATAAACTTAGAGCGGAGTAAATGGGAGAGTACAACAAATCATTGTTCTACAATCCTATGTGCTGAAATAATAAAAGAAACTCAACAATGGTGTTATCAAGACTTTTAGAAAAAGGTAAACAATAGTGGGAGACTGATAACGGCAGCCAGAAGAGAGAGTAACGTCAAATTTACTGTCCTGCCGCCATAGACGTTGCATTAAAAACACCTTGCACAAGCGGTGATTTGTGTTTTGTAATTTGCAGCAAAGATGATACAATACATTCAGAAATGCACATGAATATTCATACGTTTTAAAAAAAAATCTAAATAATAAAAACTTTATAGGATTTAAGAGTATGATGACCATTAAACGTGTCATAACAGTCTTGTGAAAAGGGTCCATTAAACTGACTGCGCATCACAAGCTGGATTTACTGGTCAGATACGCTAATAAACACTGAGGACATCTGCTGGTCAGAAGGGGTAACACAAAGTGAAAAGCACAATCTCAAAATAATCATTCTTTAGTGTGGACGCAAATATATTTATAGTTACCATGCTTGGTGTGAGCAGGTCACAGCATTGACATTATTTATGAAGAAAATTAATGAAGACCACTTATGAGATGTGTACATCTTTGAAAAGTTTGGAAAAGATGCTTATTAAAATATACAGTTGAAGTCTAAATTATTCGCCCTCCTGTAATTTTTTTATTTCTGTTTCAAATATTTCCCAAATCATGTTTAACAGAGGAAGGAATTTTTTACAGTATGTCTGATAATATTTTTTCTTCTGGAGAAAGTCTTATTTGTTTTATTTCGGCTAGAATAAGAGCAGTTTTTTATTTTTTTAAAACCATTTTAAGGTCAAAATTATTTGCCTCCGTAAGCAATATTTGTTTTCAATTGTCTACAGACAAACCACTGTTATACAACGACTTGCCTAATTACCCTAATTCACCTAATTAACCTAGTTAAGCATATAAATGTCACTTTAAGCTGAATACTAGTATCCTGCAAATTATTTAATAAAATATTATGTACTGTCATCATGCCAGAGATAAAAGAAATTAATTATTAGAAATGAGTTATTGAACTATTTTGCTTAGAAATGTTTTGAAAAAAATCTTTTTGTTAAACAGAAATTGCGGGAGAAATATATATATATACAGATGGACTAATAAATCTAACTTCAACTTTTTATTAAAAAAAATCCCCTTGGAGTGACTTACTTGTGCTTTGTAACTTTCAGATATTTCCAAACATCAACATTATGCACTAAAGGAAGCTGAAATTGTAGTATAAATCACATAAAAAGGCCCCGTTAATAATGTCACAGCCACTCTGAATCAATAAAACCCAATAATTTTGCATCATGAGAATTTGTTCTCTAGTTAAATGTAATGTATTACATAACTTAAACTTCCAGCCTCCAGATTTTGGTTTGGCGGAGCAGTTCACTCTCCTGGCGGACACAAAACAAAGTGGAAATGTGACTGACAAAGCACCACAGAGTCAAAAGTAACTTCTGTTCATGTCTCGCACAGGCGTCGTAATAAATCATCCACACAATCACTGACCTGCGCTCTGACAAACTGGAAATGAAAGTCTTTTCCCTCCTGACAAATAATGTTTTCTCTGCCCTCAGGCTTTCTTTCGGCACTGTGTACACGACAGCGTCAGGCCCGTTTCTCTGACAGAAAATATGAAGACTGACTGATCTCGCGTCTTGACTTTTTCAGCGGAAGCAGCAACAAGAAACATCCCCTTCTTCTCCTAATCCACGTTGACTTGAAAACACGAATGCTGCATTTTCCAATGTTTTGGACAGAGTTTGTGTTTAGCGTTTCTTAGCACTTCAAAGGGCCCGTCAGCGACACGGTGTGAAACGTTCACCGCGAGACAAAGTGGTCTTAAGCGCTGATCTGCCACTGTTTTCTTTACGATTAGCATGGCGGTGGAGCAAAATGTCATTTAGTCAAACAGCGCTCCGACGGATTTGCTGCACTGTTTGTCTTCTTAAACCTACAAGTGAAGAAGAAATGGCAAATGAACACAAAGTCCATGAATAAAACAAGAGCGAGAGGTAGAAGAGCACCTTTCAGTGATCTGACCGCCAGGAATCCATGGGTATTTTGATTTAAGCAGACAGCAGCGCTAGGCAGTCGCCCGGCTGAGAATCGCTTTCATTTTTTGGCAAAAAAGGCAGCACTTCGTCTTCACTAAAAGATATTAACAGCCAGTCTGGTTCTCTCTGCCTGGTCTCGGCATCCGACAACCATGAACAGTCGTTCTACTGTCAGCTTGTCTCCTTCACGGTATTTTCAGCTTATTTCAGACAGCGATATTTAGACTGAACAAGCTAAACATCTTTCTAGGCACAGCCTCAGGAACGCTGTTTCAGCTCAAAAATGTTCTGTTTGAATGCAGGTAGAGGATTAAAAAGAGAGGTAAGACAATAGATAGAAACTTAGCAAGCTGTCTTGCTGCCTACAAAGATGGGCTGTTCACCCTGACAGTGATTTACAGCGACAATGCTACCGAGTCATTCATTCACAATAAGAGTTGTCGATTTGAGGCTACGTGAGTGACAGAGACTGCTGGAGATGTGATCAAGCTGAGTTCAACTTATTTGGCAAATGTGCAGCAGCAATAACTACCCTCTAGATTACAGATAGTGAGGTTTACATCATTTGTTTAGGCCAGTGGTCTCAAATTCAATACCTGGAGGGCTGCAGCTCTGCATAGTTTAGCTCTAACCAACTCACACCTGCTTAATAGCCACTACTCTTAACCACCTTGATCAGCTGTGTTTGATTAGGGTTGGAGCAAAACTGTGCAGAGCTGCGGCCCTCCAGGAATCCCGTTTGAGACCTATGGTTTAGGCCAAACTATTGTCTGTAGTTCTAATGTACTCCATACAGGTGTGTGGGCTTGACAAACCCCCTATAGGATACACTCCCTCCTCTCTTATGCACCAGGCACTGTGTTAGAAACACTTCCATGTTTCTGTTTGTACAGATACAGATATATTTTATTGCTAATGTTATATTTTATTATTGTTGTTGGGCGGCACGGTGGCTCAGTGGTTAGCACTGTCGCCTCACAGCAAGAAGATTACTGGTTCGACTCCCGGCTGGGCCAGTTGGCATTTCTGTGTGCATGTTCTCCCCTTGTCCGCGGTGTAAAAAAAGAGCATCCGCTGTGTAAAACATGCTGGAATAGTTGGCGGTTCATTCCACTGTAGCAACCTCTGATAAATAAGAGACCAAGCTGAAGGAAAAGGAATGAATTATTATTGTTGTTACGATTTTAAGGTGACGAGTTGTTCACTGCATATAATACCGCTTATAACTCTGTATGTGACAAATAAAATATGATTTTGATAAACTAATTGTTTAGGTAGCAAGTTAGCATAATGCTAAGCTAACAGTGCAAGGGGTCTGTTTTGATCTTAGATGTCTTCAGTTAGTCAGGTTGTCCATTTGAAATGTGAGTCAGCAACTTAGTAGTAGCTGATTTACATCTCAACTTGGTGACCGGCATAGATATATACACTAGATATCGCATAGGGACCCTGAGCATGCGTCAATAGCGCCGCCACATTGGTACAGTGCTCCTAGGACAAACGTCATTCAACCGCACTAGTCAAGACAGTGTGCCAATGTGAAGATGCTGGACTTTAGCGCTGTGTACGAGTGTAGTAACGAGCAAACAAAGAAAACAAAGCACAAAGGCAGAACATTTTATAGGTAAGATTTAGTTTTTTATGTACTTGCTTAACAAGTAATGTTATTGATGATAATACAGTCTCTTACTGCAGTGACCATAAGGCAAAGTAGCATCAACTCGCACTAAATTCTAAGCTTATGCTAGTTTTGTTGAATAAAATAAGCAAACAATGTTATGAAATATGACAAGAAGACGCTGCGGTGCCAGAAACTTGTGTTATTGTTAGCTAAGTGAACGAGTCGTTCATAACAGAGATTCATTCACAAACCAATCGCTCCCTCCGTCAGAATGAGAAGTGAAAGCAGGTGAGGGGGTGTGTTTCAGGACACGGATTAGATCAAATTAAACAGGGAAGGAGGATAATGCATTTCCATGCACACAAACACACGCTCTTTGTCAGGAATGCTCATGCGGTCACATCCACCAATGTAGAAAAGTGATGTAAAATTATAATATTTCGTAATTTAAAAAAATATTTGCATACTGACCACCGGGGAAAACTCCCGATTATAGATATATGTGTATATGTGCATTTCTCTGGCTTTGGATGGCCACAGTCCTCCACTTCACCTTGGTCCTGCATTCATTTCAAAGGAGCGCTACCCTGTACTAAAATGGCGGCTCTATTGACGCGTTCCTTCTAATAGACAACAGTAGGGTAGGCGACATCTAGTGTATTTATCTATGGGTGACCGGAAGCACATTTAGCATGATGCTAAGCTACCAAAATAAAAGCTACGCAAATATTGATATTGGATAATGATTGGATAATTGATATTCAAATATTGGATTGATTTTATTCGTAAATCTGTCTTTAGATAGTAAAGTAGTCAAGCTGAAACATCAAATGTGACCTAATGTGACTTCAAGCAATGTTAGCATGTGGCTAAGCTATCAAAACAATACTACAAAGCCAAAAGTGAATGCAGCAGAATTTGTGTTTTTAAGTATACGTCACTTGATATTGTGGGAGAACACAGACATTTTACACACTAAGTTTCACCCATGTCCAGTTTCTGTTTTATTTCTCTCCTGAAATTATGACATTAAATATATCTTGCCTTTTTCTTCTCCTGTCTGCTGAGTTTTTTTAGACCATGCAACAGTGGTGGAAAATTGTATTGAAAAAAATCATACTCAAGTAAAAGTACTATTACTTACCCAAAATGTAGTGCGAGTAAATAAATAAATAAATAACGATAAGTTACACACAAATTGCCACCTGTCAATCACTTTTTCTCCAGGACTTTTTCTGATGAATAGGCAGAGTGATCTGTGTCATTATAATGGCGTCGACAAACTTGGTACACGTGTGAAAGCAAAAGATTAAAGCAGTATACTGACGCTGTGAAACGTTACCTGATAGATTCAAAAGACAAAAGAGTCGTTAGATAGAGACAAGATTAATTAAATATCACCTTTAACAACTATAGTGAGACGCCATCCAGCGGTACATCCTTGATAAACTGTCCGACATGCACTGCTCTCTGGGGTGACTGCTGGAGCTCAGAGTCAGACGCGCGCATAGCCTACACTGCAGCACATGACAGTGCGTGTGTGTGGTCACGTGATGAGCGTTTTCAGCGGTATAGTGTGGACGGAGATCTTTTCAGAAATGCTAGGTGTAACGCCAGTGTGGACGAGGATCATTTTTGTTTTAAAATGCCATTTTAAAACTAAGACGTATTAGTGTAAACGGGGCCCAAGTGTGTATTTTTTGCAAGCGGGTTGCTGCTGTGACGGGGGCGGAGGATTGTGATGCTGGATCAGCATCGTAATGTTTATAAGCCACTGGCGATGGACAATGGCATCGTCTATACGTAGACCCAACCCTAGTTACAAACTAGTAACTATAACTAATTACTATTTTAAAGGAACGTGCCCAACACTGCTTATGAGTTTCCAAAACAAGGCATCTCACAAGACATCATAATTTTACTGTTTACATTTGGTAACATAGTAGTCAATGCCTTAAAAAGAAAATCACAAAATTTCTTACTAGACTTTGGTAGTCAGTCATTATGTGTAATAAATCCAAAGATAATGCAATGACACTCCGAGCATAACTTCGCCATTTAAGGGTGGGCTTCAAGAAAGCAATAATTCTGTGAACTGCGAGTCAAACGGAGGTGATTAACAATGCCTTAACAAATAGGGGTCATTAGCCCAGCAGATTGCCTGTGACATTTCAACCGCACACGCACCACCACAAATACTAATAGCTGCGTTTCTGTCCGCATCCATCTCAGACAGCTCCATCATATTATCAGCAGACTGCAGCAGGCGGGAGAGTGTCACATATCCAACGTGCGAGCCAAGACTGCCGAGAGACAGAGTGGAAATAAATAAATA
This sequence comes from Danio kyathit, assembly GCA_903798195.1. NCBI lineage: Eukaryota > Metazoa > Chordata > Actinopteri > Cypriniformes > Danionidae > Danio > Danio kyathit. The sequence goes on from LR812542.1 coordinate 4,818,471, forward strand.
AATGATTCTCACCATTTCACTCAAAACAAACCCACAAGCATATTGATTGCTAGATCGCAGGCGGTTAAGCCTTTAGACGTCTATGTGGGAGCGCAAGTATTACATACACTGGAGTCAACCAAAGTATCAATACAATATATCCATCCAGGGTTTGAACCCCCAGCTTTGAAGAGGTAAAGCAATAAAGCTCATTTACAGTAAACAGGAGCAATGGGATATCTTTGTTGTGCCATCGGTGGACATTAATTAGTCATTCACTGTTTGTCCGCATGCATAATTCAGAGAGGGAGGTGGCATTTGCAAGGTGTGCGAGCTGTGGGGGTTTTTGTTCATTATTCTTTCATCTTTATTTGGTGTTTTTTTTTGGACCGAGCTCCTTGCTTGCGTGTCTTCATGAATGCAATCCACTCCTTGCTGTGATCCACCTGTTCATGTTCAACTTCACCGCAAAAGTCTCTGTGCAAAAGCGTATACAGTTTTATCCTATTTAAAAGAACACATTTACAGTTAGGGCTGCACGATTAATCGGAAAAAGATCTTAATTCAGCCAATTATATTTTCAAGGTCTGGAGAGAAGCATAAAGGCGGTCGCACAAATCTGCACATTGTTTTATATACATTGCTCAGAAACATGGACACCTCCAAATGTGTCACATACTGTATTGATAAGGTATAATTCATCCAAAAATTACATTTCTGTCTTCATGTAATGATGTATTCACGGTCGTGAAATCACACCTGAGCTGACGCACTGTTTGTTTACTACTGAGAGGACGCGCGCGTGCCCACTAATGATGTCTACTTTGGTGAACAGAACCTGCATAGGCAGTGAATAACAGGTAATAAAGTTGTAAATAATGTTCAGTTTGTCGCACAGAGCGATTGTTTGGGATGATTTGCATGTATGTTTTTTTTTTTTTCTCAAAATGACGGAAGCCACGACATGAGTCACACTCGGCAGTGAAAGTGAAACCAAAATCAAGTGATCATATCACATTTTAGAGTTATGATTACGACAAGCGTTTGATATGTTTTTCTTTCATAGTGAACACAAAGTGTTGTGCATGAGAATAAATGTTCCCCAGTGTCTGCATAACTACTCTAGCCTATATAATGTTGAATATAATGCAGGAGGGAAGCTGATGATGACAAATGTCTCATTTTACCAGTGAAATAAAATGGTCTAATAATGCTGTCAATGACAAATGAGACGTCTCAAACATCACAATTCAACTTTAGAATCATGAATAGTTGTATTCTGATATATTTCATGATTTTTCTATGTAATACGCAATTAATGCATATTTAATCATCTATATTAAATAATGGGCTAAAAAATCTGCAGAAATCTGCAGGTTTCTGTGGGTGCAGATTCCATGTGGGCCTAGCGATAGGTCTGATTTTACGTATTAAGTCATTTTATTTATTCCACACACACTCATACTATAGACACAGAACATCCTTTTCAACAGTCACAAAGTAAGTTTTAAACCAAATGTAGCCCCTACTACACAACACACCATTTTGAATGCATAATTGGAATTTATTACACAATCTTTCAATTTTAGGCCCAGAGTCTAAATCTTCAGACTTCACAACTGCACTTATTTAAGCTGCATTTACACTGGATGGTTCAAGTGATCCAATTGCAATTTTTTGGAATTCGGCCCATATACGTGCAGGAAAAAAAAATCACATGGATTCTGATTTACTCAAATTAGATTCAGGCCTTGTTCATATATGGAAATTTATCCGATATGAATCAGATCTGTGTCTGCAGTATAAGCAGGTAGATCAGATTTAACCTGTCAGTGCGAGCCGTGCATCATTAAAAACCATAGCGAATGACATAAACTCTAACGCTTTCATTTCAGAATACTTCAGCAGAGTCCACCTTACATTTCATATACTGGAACAAAAACAGCTTTTGTATTGTCATATAGCACAAGCATTCAAGCATGTTAGCAAGAGAGAGAGAGCGCAACATCTGCCACGTAAACAATATAAATAATATAAAACTATTGCATACATCACGTGCATAAATCCCGCCATGGACATTTTTACATTAGGATGCCTACTGGTTTAAAAAAAAAAAGCCTAGATTAAAAGAAGATGGCCAAATGAGAACTTTTGTGTCATAAATGATAGCAAAAAATAAATAAAAAAATGAAACCCTGCAAACAGATTAAAACAGGACTGGAGAAAAGAGGGCTCTTTTATTATCAGCTGTCAGTCAGTGCCCATTCTTTTTTATTGGTCATTGCACCTTTGCCTTGTGCTGTGTAAATGCAGACAATATGATACAAGTCACTTTTAAAAGATGATGTAAGCCGGTCAAAAAAAAAAAAAAAAAAAAAAAAATTTAAAATAAAAAAATAAAAAAAATTCGGATACAGTCACAAAATCAGAACTGACTATGAAGATCTGCAGTGTAAATGCAGCCTTATGCTGCGTTCACACCAGATGCGAAAGAAGCGTCAAGCGCGAGTGATTTACATGTTAAGTGAATGTAAAGACACAAATAGATATCCTGCGGCACGAATGAGGTGTCGCGAATGACGCATTTGCGTGAATGAAACGGCGCGAGTTGATCGTTTTGCATGATTGACACGGTGGATGCACTTAACATGCGAATCGCTCAAGTTGGAAAATCTGAACTTCAGCAGACAGTCGCGCCACATTAACCAATTAGGAGCTTGCTCTTGTAGGGGCGTGATTATGACATAGCGGTTGTTGGAGGTGTCTTAGGGGAAAATTCTCCTGCCAACACTGACATCAGTCGAAAGCACCACTGACAGCTTCCATCATCAAGGTATAGTTTCTGGAGGGGTTGATGAACTCACAGAGCTGGGTGCACCTCTGAATGGATCTAGTGGACTCAGACACGGCTCCAAACAAATCAACGCTGTTTATCAGCCTTCCTAAAGCACATAAACACAGCTAATCTCTCAATAAAATCCATGTTAGCCATTTAGCATTGAAGCTAGAGTCACTGGGCAGACAGAAGCATCCACTGTGAAGTGAATTTGACCCGCAAATGAAGCGGATTTGACGTGGGAATGAAGCGAGTAAACTCAAGATGTTCACAGGTCTATTTACGTGCTAATAGCACGATTTACCCGCACGGACCATGTCTGGCGTGAACACAGCATTAGAATTTAAAGGGAACCTATTATGCCCCTTTTTACAAGATTCAACTCAAAATACCCCACAAATAATGTTTTATAACTCTTTGAAACTGTCCCTTTTAATTTTGATCCAAATCGTCCCATATTGTTGACTGTCGCTTTAAATTCGAATGAGATTGTGCTCTTTTCAAAAAGCTACAAATGCCTGTGTGTCAGCATAGTGGCAGATTCAAAGACAAGACTAACGTCCTATGCTAATGAGGGAGAGATGGTCACTAGGGGGTGGGGCTTTCCCCCTCTGATGACACGTACAAAGGGCGAATGTCAATCAAAGTGTTTCTGCAAACTGTTTTTATCAAGTGTGATTATAAAAATTCATTAGAAGCTGGCTATATTCACACACTGTTGCTACACAACTGTGTTATACTTTATAAAAGTGTATTTTAGAATAATAGGTCCCCTTTAAAGCTGACATATTCAAAAGTTTGTACAATGTACTTTAAGCAATGTGTAAGACTTAAGACAAGAGTATATCGACATTGGGTATTCTTAAAATGTCTCACTAAGGACTTTTATAATGCCAAACCTACCAAACTCCACAGGTCTTTTTTTAAGCTAGAAACAAATTATTATGCATGCATTTCACCAGTGATTATATATATCGTCCATTCAATCCAAGCAGCAGGTACTTGCAGTCCTCCAAGTCTATAGTACGACTTCTCTACTCCGCTCCCCTGAAATGTATTTTGTGCATGAGTGAATTAGGTGATCATTTTTTATCTTACACGCCGCTATGGCTTCTGGAGTCCGCTGCAAGGAAATTGGAGGGGAAAAGAAGTTTAACATTTATCGCATGCCGAGGTTAATCTCTTGAAATGGTGGGATTTTGTCAGAGGGAAGAGGAAAATCCTCAATGCACTCCGGCAGAATTACAGTCATATTTCAGAGTGCTTCTTTACCTCCATCTCTCCTCCTCACCTCATCCTCCTTACCATGTATCAAATCATCATTATTTTATTTTTTTCTACTTAAAAAACACTCCAAAAAAATATCATGGCCCACTTTTATCCACCTAGACGGCTACTTGGCTAAAACAATTAGTAAAAGCTAATGGAGTGGTAAGGATCTAATAGAAGTGGCTTTTTATATAGTCATTTTAGCGTAAACCTCTGCTGTCCGTCTACTGCTTAAAGAATCAAATCTAAGGTGAGCTTTATTGTCATTCTGCTACATGTGTGGACATACAGTGAAATTGCAGGACAGTGGTGCTACATACATAAACAATAATAAATATGAATGCAACACTGGACATAAGAGCTATTTTAAATCTATACATAACTAACATACTAGAGCAGTAAACTAACTATAATAGCTACTAACTATACATATACATGCTTAAAGGTGCTGTATGTACGTTTTTGACTCTTCTAATACATAAAAATACCATAATATGTTTGCAGATATTTAAGAAACATGCTAAGTGAACATTCTTGTTTATCTGAAAAACAATGCTGAAGTCAGATATTCTGCTTTGAAAATGTGCGTTACGTGCCGTAACGGCTGTCTTAGTTTTGGTCGTTTAACCCGCATAATGCCAGTTTAGCCAATTATATTTCAGCACCCTGGGTTGCCTTGGTAGAAAACAGCGCATGTCATTCATTCAGTCAGAAAGGGTTTCAAAGTATGTGTCCGTGACTGAAATGCGACCTCTGGTGGACAGTAGCAGCCTCAGAAATGAGACGCAGATTTAATTAGCAAATAATATAAATATTATGAATGTAAACATTAGGTGAGCAGGTTACATAGTAATACCGTGTCCTAACAACACGCTACGTGACGAGATTTGCAGCGATAAGCAATTTGGCTGTTGTCACCAGACGAAACACGACAGAAAATTAAATACAGCCATTCAGAAGCACAGAATAGTGCACTCACTGCACTCTAACGAAATGGTAAAGTTTATAACCTAATTAATACATATTAAACCTCTTTAACATTATTAAATGTACATGCTGAATCACTGATATGTTGGTGTCGTCAATCTGGCAACCTGCGCTTGCACATGTGCAATACCTAGTTCAACCACTGGATGTCAAACGTAGATACTCCACCTTTAACTATACACTTAAATATTACTATAAACTATAGTATAATTAACTATAATAAATAAACTATAATACAGAACAATATTGTGCACAACAGGTAAGAAACAAGTAAATGTACCACAAATCATATTGCACTACAAGTAAACATTGTTTTCCTTATTGATTCCTTGTAAGATGGAGCTTAAGTAAAGTGTTCGGAGCATATAAAGAGAAGACAGGTGGTTTGTCAAGCCCAATCACCTGTGTGAAGCTCACTCAGAAACACATATTTTCTTCTAGAGACATGGAGTGATTGCAAAAAAAGTGTCTGGTGCAAATGTGCAAACTAGTGCAAATGAAAGAGTATGTTTGTCAAGTGGTTTGTGAAGCCCGCTCACCAGTGTGAGGCACACTCAACCCACAGTATTTTTTTTCTAGAGATATGGAGTGATTGTAAAAACCGTTTGGTGCAAACTGGTGCATGTGTCAGAGATGAAAGACAGGTGGTTTGTCAAGCCCACTCACCTGTGTGAGGCACACTCAGAAATTCACTTTTTTTTTCTTTCTTAGAGATATGAATTGATTGTAAGAAAAAGTCTGAAGCAAATGTTCAAACTGGTGCAATTGTTTGAGAAAGTGTCAGAGGTGAAAGAACATGTTTTTAAAGGTGGTTTGTCAAACCCACTCACCTGTGTGAGGCACACTCAGAAACAAACAATGCTTTTTTTTTGTTTCTAGATACATGGAGTGATTGTAAGAAAGTGTCTGGTGCAAATGTGCAAACTGGTGCAAGTGTTTTAGAAAGTGTCAGAGATGAAAGAATGTGTTTTTACAGGTGGTTTGGCAAACCCACTCACCTCTGTGAGGCGCACTCAGAAAAACACAATGTTTTTGATTTCATAAAGACATGGAGTGATTGTAAGAGTATCTGGTGCAAATGTGCAAACTGGTGCCAGTGTTTGGGAAAGTATCAGCAGTAAAAGAGTGTTTTTTTTTTACAGGTGGTTTGTCAAACCCACTTACCTGTGTGAGGCACACTCAAAAATACACAATGTTTTCTTCTAGATATATGGAGTGATTGTAAGATAGTGTCTGGTGCTGATGAGCAAAACTGGTGCTAGTATCTGGGAAAGTATGACAGATGAAAGAATGTGTTTTCTACAGGTGGTTTGTCAAACCCACTCACCTATGTGAGGCACACTAAGAATTACACAATGTTTTTGTTTTGTTTCTAGATACATGGAGTGATTGTAAGAAATTGTCTGGTGCAAAAGTGCAAACTGGTGCAAGTGTTTTAGAAAGTGTCAGAGATGAAAGAATGTGTTTTCTACAGGTGGTTTGGCAAACCCACTCACCTATGTGAGGTGCACTCAGAAAAACACAATGTTTTCTTTTAGATATATGGAGTGATTGTAAGAAAGTGTCTAGTGCAAATGCGCAAAATGGTGCAAGTGTCTGGGAAAGTGTAAGAGATGAAAGAGTGTGAGGCACTCACAGAATTGTATAATGTTTTGAGGTTTGAGGCACGGTACAAAAGTAGCATAACTGCACACAAACTGCACTTCTATATTGCAAACGCTAGAGAAAACACATGTGATGGTGTCAGATATATTAAGATCTCATTCGTAGTTTTTGATTCCTATGGTCTTGTATGTAACCTGCCATATCTGAGCATCTGTTCTTTTTCACCTTTGTGGCTTTTTGCCCTTTTTTTTCCCTCACAACCTGACAAAAGCAGGTGCCAAAAGGAATCGGGTAAATAAATAAATAAGTACCACGCTCAAAGCAAATCACTTCTCACAGCTGTCAAAAGCATGTCATACGCCGGTGCATCAATGCAGGTCTACACATGCTGAATATGAAAGGCAGATGCGGAGCAAAATCCAACAAACCTGTGTGTCTTTAAGATCCATTTCACTGGTACTGTAGCTTGCTAGATTTCATGACAAGACAGAATTGAGCTCAATGCATCGGAGCCATAATAAAATCTGTACAAAAGCAAATAGATTATACTGTCACTTCCTGTTTGCTTTTAATAGATTAATTCAAGTAGTTAGGCCATGCTTGTTAGCACACTTAAATAAATGTAAAGTAAGTTTTAATGCTTCAATAATATTTTGTTATGCATCAAAGATGTACGCTCATTTTGACTAATATATTAAAACATACTCATGTTTACAAAAAGATGGCCTAAGCCTAATTCTAAGTCTAAATTGTAATAATTGTCTCAATATGGACACCAGTTTTTTTTTAGACACATTTAAATAAATCAATAAATAAATAAATGAATGAATAAATAGATAGATAAATAAATAAATAAATAAATAAATAAATAAATAAATAAATAAATAAATAACATTTTTATATATACTTAAATGTCCTAATTGAACTGTGGTCTAATTCTGCCTTAGTTTAAACCTTGTCTCTGAAACCAGACCATGAATTACTTGTTTACAATGAAACTGTTGGTACTTAGTTGTGTGTAAGTTGCTATGAAATGAAAAGTTAACATTTTGAATGCACCAAACTTCAACATTACAAACCTGTAATTACAAATCACAATTACAAATCGGGTTTGATAATATGTCTTCCGGTCATGCATATATCCCAAATTATCAGTAAATTCCTACTAGTAAAACAATACTACAGATCTGCTACAAATAAAAAAATAAAATAAAAAAGTTTAGACTGGACAAGTTTTCATCTTCAAATTCAAGCTTTAAAATAACTCTGTTCTAAATGTTGTATGACTTGATTGAGCTGTTTGGGAGTTCAGGTTGTATTCATGGCTGACCTGTTGTTTCATTTGGCCTTATTACTGACTTATCATCAAAACCTGTGTGTTATGTGCAAATAAAATAAAATAAAATAAAATAAAAACATAGCCTTATGTGTAGTTAATAAACAAAACAAAATAGTCAAGATGTCACAGCATGTCGAGATCATTTTGTCTAAGGGATTGACATCCTTATGGGTGGTTAAAAATGAAAAATAAAATATAATATCAACATGTCATAGCGGCAACCCAGTGGCGCAGTAGGTAGTGCTGTTGCCTCACAGCAAGAACGTCGCTGGGTCGCAGGTTCGAACCTCGGCTGGGCTGGGTCAGTTGGCGTTTCTGTGTGGAGTTTGCATGTTCTCCCTGGGTTCGTGTGGGTTTCCTCCGGGTGCTCCGGTTTCCCCCACAGTCCAAAGACATGCAGTACAGGTGAATTGGGTAAGCTAAATTGTCCGTAGTGTATGAGTGTGAATGTGTGTGTGGAAGTTCCCAGAGATGGGTTGCGGCTGGAAGGGCATCCGCTGCGTAAAATCGTGCTGGATAAGTTGGCGGTTCATTCCGCTGTGGCGACCCCGCAAATGACAAAGCCGACAAGAAAATGAATGAATGAACATGTCATAGCCTTATGTGTGGTTAAAAATGAAATGAAAAAAAAAACAACAAAATAAAATAAAATAAAACAAATTAATTAAAATTTAAATAAAATAAAATATGTGGCATAAATGTGTGATATTCAGTCTGTGACGGATTTGTTGCATCTCTAGGTGTGCGATTTATACCTGTGCTTTATGGCAGTTGCAAATGACTGTCTGCCGCACTGCAAAGTAATTCCACCCTGTCATATTTGTCTTTTAAAATTGTAACAAATTACGGTGATTTATTATGTGGAGCTCTTTGAGGTGCCCTCTTTTTTTTCCATTTCTGAGAAGATAAGTCGCTGATGGCAAGATTGCAGGGCCATCCATTTAAAACGTGAGGCACTTGACATGAAGACATGTTTCATTCTCTCTGCATGTGACACAGCCCCTTCCTCTGACTGGAGCCTGTCAGCATAATTCAAGCCATCAGCATGCTTTTGTTGTGCAAGACGTGTGTGAGTGTGTGTGATTGAGGGACTGAGGGTGTACTTGTTTTTATATCTCAGCAGGGACTTAAACCTGAATGCGCCCAGACTCATGGGGACTAGTGTCACTATGGGGACTAAAGTTGAGGTCCCCATAGGAATACATGCTTATCATCCATTCATTTTCTTTTCATCTTAGTCCCTTTATTAATCTGGTATTGCCACAGCGGAATGAACCGCCAACTTATCCAGCATATGTCGTTATGCAGTGGATACCCTTCCAGCCGCAACCCAGCACTGGGAAACACCCATACACTCTTGCATTCTCACACACACACACACACACTAAGGACAAATTAGCTTATTTAATATACCTATAGCACATGTCTTTGGACTGTGTTGGGGAAACCGAAGCACCCGGAAGAAACCCACGCCAACACGGGGAGAACATGCAAACTCCACATAGAAATGCCAACTGGGCCAGCTGGGACTCGAACCAGCAACCTTCTTGCTGTGAGGCGACAGCGCAACCCACTGCGCCACCGTGTCGCCTGCTTATAAATCTGAGGTAGGCGAAATACAGTCCGCATAATACAACTATTATTATGTCTATGAGAGTCCCCACTGGGATATAGGAACAAGTCCATCTCTGTGTGAGTGTGAGTGAGCGTGTGTGCATCTGAACCGGAACCTTCTATTCCCATTGGCCCCCATACACATGAACACCGTCTCTACCTCCAGACCCGCTAATGAGGTGTGACTTGTCAGTTGGAGAACCGGACTGCCTGTCATCCTTCGCTCCTTCCTTCAGTCCCTTTCTCACACTCGTACCTTTCCTGGCCTCCTCTAGTCAATAGGACTTAGAGCTCTATCTGTCATGGTTAGAGAAAACCCTGGGAGCGATGACTGAGCGATGTGTGTTTTAGAGAGTGTGAGAGAGAGCATGTGTAATCCTGGCACTCTGCATCCTCCTTTTTTTCGTAAGAATGAAGGAGGGGTGAGCACATAAAATGAATAAACTAGGGCAAGTTGCCAACAGGGTCTTTTGACTGTACAGAATTCCCCATTTCCCATCTCAGAGATTATGTCTTCTCCTCAAGCTTATTACGATGGAGTTGTTATAGCAGGAGTGCGCTTGTTAAGAAATTGAAAGGTTATTGCATTGCTGCTATTGACCTTATTCTTCATGTACGAGCAGCCACAGCCATTGGAATCTGAGACTTCTGGTCTCCTTCACTTCCATTGATGTTAAAAACAGCTTGTTATGCTGCTTGATGAACTGATATTTTATTATTCTACTTATTGTACAGTATATAGTCATGAACACACTTGTTTGTGCACTACCTGACTAAAGTCTTGTCGCCAATCCAAGTTTTAGGAACAACAAATAATAACTTGACTTCTAGTTGATCATTTGGTATCAGAAGTGGCTTATATGAAAGACAAAGGCCTCTAGATTATGCTTATTTGACCAAAATAAAATAGGATCATGCCTTGATTTTTAATGATTTCATTAGGACAGTAAGCTCTGACTTTGCTTAGACTAAAGTCTTGTCACTGAACAGAAATATTGTCCAGTATAGAATATAAAGTCATGCTGCAGTGGAAACAGAATGAATATTGTGTCTGACTCCATCATGAGCTTGGAGGACTGCATCCATACATCTCTGCAATGACTCAAATCACTTATTAATAAAGTCATCTGGAACGGCAAAGAAATCGTTCTTGCAGGACTCACAGGCTGCGTCCGAAACCGCCTACTACTCAGTAGGTACTGCATTTGAATTTAAACGTACTACTCGGCCGTTAGAAAAGTACGTTCTATACAGTATGAATGTAAGAAGTATGAATGGAATTCGGACGTACTACATCCGCCATTTTGTCATGGTCACGTGACCTACCTGCGTCAGCTGCGTCGATTTACTTCCATTCATGAATTCTCTCGCGGAGCATCATGGGATAGCGCAGCGTGCATGGGAAGCGCACTTCAGAATCTCGCTGGAACTAGTAAGTCATCCGGGTACTTCTCGCATACTGATTTTCGAATTCTATGAATTCAGACATACTACTTGGCTCGCATACTGATTTTAGCGTACTGTATAGTATGGAAGTATGCGGTTTCGGACGCAGCCCCAGAGTTCAAGATTCTTTGGATTCATCTTCAATACCTCCTCCTTCATCTTACCCAAGACATGCTTAATAATGTTTAAGTCTGGTGACTGGCCTGGCCAATCTTGGAGCACCTTGACCTTCTTTGCTTTCAGGAGCTTTGATGTGGAGGCTGAAGTATGAGAAGGAGCGCTATCCTGTTGAAGAATTGGCCCTCTCCTGTGGTTTGTAATGTAATGGGCAGCACAAATGTCTTGATACCTCAGGCTGTTGTTGTTGCCATCCACTCTGCAGATCTCTCGCACGCCCCCATACTGAATGTAACCACAAACCATGATTTTTTTCCTTCACCAAACTTGACTGATTTCTTTGAGAATCTTGGGTCCATTCGGGTTCTAATAGGTCATCTGCAGTATTTGTGATGATTGGGATGCAGTTCAGCAGATGATTCATCAGAAAAATCAACCTTCTGCCACTTTTACAAATGATCGACTAGAAGTCAAGTTATTATTTGTTGCTCTTACAACTGGGATCGATGGCAAGACTTTTGTCAGGTAGTGTAGAGTAAGTATAGAATTTGACTTTTATTTTTCCTAGCCATAGGCAACTGAATCTGAAGTTCTAAATCCATTGCAAAAATGAGCACATTTCCGCATTGCAGAATAAGGTCACTAGAGTAGGTCAGGTCAAGAAAATCACACTGATAACAAAAAACTGCATCAGAGATCTCTTTCCCCGACTTGAATCAATTCTCGGCAAAGTTACTACTGCATAATGAATTACGCAACAGATTAACCTCACATTGAAAGTTTGGTCAGAAGAAAGGCCCTTACAATTTAGGCAATTTCGTACCTTACTTTCTGGGAAGCATGGTGGCTCAGTGGTTAGCACTGTCGCCTCACAGCAAGAAGGTCACTGATTCGAGTCCTGGCTGGGCCAGTTGGCATTTCTGTGTTTGCATGTTCTTCCCGTGTTGGCGTGGGAAGATCCCTGAAAATCCCTGTCGCCATTTTAAAGTGCATTCCACTTCATCAAATGAACGAAGAACGTTTACATGGATATACCCTCGATTTTAACTGAAGGAGTAATTCGGCTTCATATGTCCACTCCAGTACCCATATGTCCCAGAATGCAATGCGATTGTGACGTCACAACAATGTAGTTCCCAAGTGCTCAAGGGTTTACGGCAAGACCCATTCAGATGCTCCACCAATAGTGGACAACTGTATGACGTAATCAATGATGTACATCTGAGGGAATGAGATGGAGGGAAGGTAGCGAGTGAAGGGCATAACAAATTGGACTGGAATGAAACCCTGATAATACAAGAGTTTTTATCAATATTGGTGGGTGGCTTAAACCGCACTGCTCCATCTCAGAGAGGTTGGCCTCAAAATCACTGGGATTTGTATCTTGTTTTAAAGTCAACAAATTTAAAAAAAAGACTTGCTGTGTTTATATCACTCCAATATGACTGTGGACACAAAGTACCTACACATATTTCTGTCCAAACAGCTTCCTTTTGCATGATAGGTGTCCTTTAATGTCTGCTTTTACTAAACTGTTTACGGTGTACTCTTCTTTTTATCTTGCTAACCTTGCAATGCGGGTGCTCATGTTGAAGGTGCACTGAAGCACGGATGCAAATCATGTGAAACGGTCTTAATAGGATAATTAATTCACAATATCATTTATGATATCACAAGCGCCGGTGTGTTCTGAATGTGCCTACGCAGTTGCCATCATTCCCATTCATCCACTGTCATTCCCATTTCATCATCTAGTCGTCAATCAATCCCTACTGCATGTCCAAAATCTGAGAAATGATGCATGTTTGCGGTTGCGAAATGCAATAAAGTGAGATTATGTTGCATGCTACTGAGAGAACCTGCTATATATTCCTTATGTAAACATCATATAATGCCATCCAATGATATAAGATCTTCATTTTCCAGTCGCTGACAGTTATGATTGACAAAATGCCAGGAAAGTGAATGTTTTCCAAAGTTTTTTCCAATACGCATTCTATGATAAGTGCAGATGCGTTTCAGATGTTTAGCAAGATAAACATTAGACTGGAACTGACAGCCATTGCAACGTCAGACAGTTGTTGTGGTATCAAAAGAACAGCAATATGACAACTCTGAAAGCTGAATATGAGGCATATGTTTTTCAATATCATTTCCAAATACCAGAGCTTCTCAAAATCCAGACTCCCATGTCCCATAACTGTGTGTAAGGAATTAAAAGTGTGGAATTTATACTTTGGTAAATGCATGTCAAACTTTTGGTAACACTTTAGGTTAGATCACAATTCAAGCTATCAACAAACTGTTAACTGACACTACTAGCTTAATAAACTATTTATTAGGTGTTTATTCATAGCTAATAAGGTAGAAGTTGGGTTTAGGGTTAATATTGGGTTAATATTTCGGCCTGTTTCCCAAAAGCATTGTAACTGAAGCAGCGCTTAAAAATAACCGTGAATCTATGAGCACTCTGGAATAATCATTAAAACCCTATGTGCATCGTAAGACAGCAAAGCTATGAGGACAATTGGCAGATTACACATGTAGCTTTGTTCACGTGTGATTATAATTAAAGGTTTTGTACTTTATTGTACACTATATTACTTGCTTTTAAATGAATTTATCAATGAAATAATGAAAGAGAACAGAAAACCAAGTAACAATTAAATGAACAAAATAAATAAATATTTTTACTAAAAGGAAGTATTGCTGAAAGATAAACCCTAAAGATAATAATAATAATAATAATAATACTAAAATATCTGTCAAATAGTGCATGAAAACCATCCATTTATTGGCTATTTCTGCATAACCTTATGGTCTTTGATCTTATTTCATTTTGTGCCTCGGTCTGTAGGTAGGTGATTTATACTTGTCTTGATTGCTAATCCACATGACATGACGATTAATGGGTTAAGCGTTCAGGATAGGACTGCATTTAAGGTTATATTTCAGCACTTTGGAAATGAACAGCTACTCTAAAGTAGCACGTAGAACGAGTTCAGGTTATGTGCATTTTTTTAAGAAATGGATGTGGAATTGCACTGAATTTAGTAATGACACTGTGAGTTGCAAAGACTGGAAATGTCAAACACCATTTCCCACATGAGACTGCTCTCTATTTTTCCACATATTTTACTTTGGCCAAATTCTGGTTGTGTTTATTTCATAAAAAATGGTGTTTGACTTTGACAAAGATTTATTTATTCATTTTCTTTTCGGCTTAGTCCCTTTACTTAATCTGGGGTCGCCACAGCGGAATAAACTGCCAACTTATCCAACGGATGCCCTTCCAGCTGCAACCCATCACTGGGAAACATCCATACACACTCATTCACACACATACACTACGGACAGCTTGGGTTAGCTTACCCAATTCACTTTGGACTTGTGGGGGAAACCGGAACACCCAGAGGTGGAGAACACGCAAACTCCACATAGAAATGCCAACTGACCCCAGCCGGGGCTCTAACCAGCAGCAGAAAGACTTTTAATGTGTATTTTCATCTCACACTTACCTAGATCACTCTACAAAAAGAAACACTTAGCACATGTGGATTATTATTATTTATTTAACTGTTGTGTGTGTGTGCGCGTGTGTGTGTGTGTGTGTGTGTGTGTGTGTGTATATATATATATATATATATATATATATATATATATATATATATATACCGTAGAAGTCAGAATTATTAGCCCCCTTTTTAATTAGTTCTTCTTTTTTAAATATTTCCCAAATTATGTTTAACAGAGCAAGGAAATTTTCACAGTATGTCTGATAATGTTTTTTCTTCTGGAGAAAGTCTTATTTGTGTTATTTCGGCTAGAATAGAAGCAGTTTTTAATTTTTTAAAAGCCATTTTAAGGACAAAATTATTAGCCCCTTTAAGCAAATTTTTTTTCCGATAGTCTACAGAACAAACCAGCGTTATACAATAACTTGCCTAATTACCCTAACCTGCCTAGTTAACCTAATTAACCTAGTTAAGCCTTTAAATGTCACTTTAAGCTGTATAGAAGTGTTTTGATCATTTTGATCATCATCATGGCAAAGATAAAAGAAATCAGTTATTAGAGATGAGTTATTAAAACTATTATGTTTAGAAATGTGTTGAAAAAAATCTTCTCTCCGTTAAACAGAAATTGGGGGAAAAAATAAACAGGGGGGCTAATAATTCTGACTTCAACTGTATATATATATATGGAGGTTCTTCCTAACAAAATGAAAATGAAAATTCAAATGCTTTAAAAGATCAAATAATAAACTGAACTTTCAAAACAACTATCCTAATGATAAATCAAACACTCAAATCAAAATGCATTCTCAAATGAGAAATCAAATCTATTTGATATTTAATTTTCATAAACAACTGCGTAAAATCCTGTAATATTTAAACAACAAATCAAATGCTCAAACTATCATTCAAATGGAGGAACCCGTTTCTGGTTACACACACACAGCTGGAAGCTCATTATAGACTGATTACTAGGACTATAAAGACAACATTCACTCACACAGACTCTTTGTTGAGTCTTGTTTTTCCCTGTGAAGCATTACAAAGCATTTTACCCTGTTTGTTCTGCCATGTTTTGATACTTGTCTCGTTTACGTTTAATATTGTTTCGCCTCCTGACCTGTTTCTAACTCTGTGTCTAATAAATATTTTGTTAACATTTGTCTCTGTTTTAGCTTTTTTATCAAGTGAACAATGTTTGTTTGTTCTGATAATATATTATTTTCTTAGGACCAATTTCCAAGTTTTTTTGTTCACTCAACTTCAGGCATTCCAGTTCTGCAGACAAAAAATGTTCAGTTGGCACAACTTAAAAAGGTTTGTTACAGAGTAGTTCACCTCTCCAGAAAACTAATAATCTTACGTTAACCCCACTAAATGTTTTTTTTTTGTATCACTGACAAGTAATTTTAGGTCAGTGCAGCTGATGCTTTCAAAAGTTGAGTAAACAAGAAAAATTGAAAGGTTTTTTTGTTGTTGTTGTACTGGCCTAAAATGTTGCATAGTTTTTGACAAACGATAACAGTTTGCAATTAGCCCTGTCCCATACTGGAGCACTGATTAGTTGGTATTAATAAGCAATGCTTGGATTTCTAACTAAATTCACGCTCCAACTCTGCATAACAATAATTCTTCTATGAAACAAATGTGTGTCTCAGCCAATATGACTCATAAAATGGTTGAATTTTTCAGGTCTATTATTCCATCCAAGCCCAACAGAACACAACAAACCAGGTTTTGTTGCTTGCTTCAGTTGCAAGTCTTAACTAACAGTTTCCAACTGATTTCGCCTTCAGGTCTGGTTGGGATTTCAAATTCGTCAGGGTCAAGTCAGGCCACAAGGTCTTGTTTGTGAGCTGGATTCAGGTGTCAGCCGCTACATAATGCATTTTTTCCTTTCTTTTTTTGTTGTTTTGCAGGCTGTCTCTCAACATTAGCCGTATCTCCCGTCAGCTAACTCGTCGTGTTGAATTACTCTGCGCTACGCCACATGACTTCTTCAGACTGCTGCCTTACTTTTGCTAATTGCACTTGCATTATAAAAACATATTCCCCATAGAGCTCTGCCAATTTAATCTTTTGTTAAAACGTGTGAAGAACATTTGTAATTTAATAAACCTCATTAACAGGAAATGGAAGAGGGAGGGCTTGATGAGAAGAGGGGGGGATTTTCAGACAGCCTCCCGAATGTCCTAGAAATGCCCTGTTTTACCCCTGAAAGGAATTCATAATGAATGTCTCACCCTCCGCTAATCACTGAATGCCATACTGCGAACACATCACTCATACAGTCTGCCAATTATGCCTGCTCTGTATTTTTTTTTCCCCCATGCAAAGCATAACATATCTGATCCCATTATTTCAATTGAACGGAGAGTGTATGTTTAATGCATTTACGCTTAAGTATACATTCCACAGCGATAAGATCTTATAATGGTCAGATCTAATACGTCTTGTGAAAATGAAATTAAAATGTGCTTTAAATGATTCCTTCGGAGCTTATTTTCCTTTTTTTATTATCATTATCTCTGACACGATCATCACATCTTCAGATGTAATTATGTTTAATGAGAATGACAGTAACAAAATGGTGCAGTGGTTTATGCAAATGGCTTTCCTCGCGCTCTGAGTAATCAAGAAACGAAAAGAATATGACTGTTGAGTTAAAATGATTAAATAGTGGAATAATATTCTTCTGCCAGCACAAACAGCCCTTGAGGATGCGTGGTGTGGGTGGGCTTCGGGGACTGTGCTGTGGTTTGTGTGTGTGTTATAATAGATAAGTGTTTAAAACTTCAATCATTTACCATGCTTTCTTCATTTTACACTGGAATGCTTTGAAATGTGTATGTTTTTTGACAGTCATACATGATGACAAATGAGTAAAAATTCTGCTGTAAGAAAACAACATTGCACATAAATCTGCCTGTGGTGCTAGGGGTAGCTGGTTTAAGCTAGGGAGGTGTGTGTTCTCTAGTGTACTATAATATGGTAATTGCTGTTTTAACAATGTGTGATGTGACATTAGCTCACTCTGCAAAACTATTTACAAAAAGTCCAAACACATTCACTGTATGATGAAGCCTATAAGAATGCTATGAGCAATATCACATGAGTAGCAGTGCGATATGGCTGTATATCAGCACTGTTGGGAGGCGTGCATTGCCTTAGTGTCCCACCTGTGATGATATACAGCCACATCAGACTGCTATAATGTGTGATACTGCGTTTATATAACAGTTTGACGGCATAATCGCGTATATAAAAAGAAAATCAAACACTCACGGAGTCTAAAAATCCCTTTGTATGAGGAACTACTTTCTTCCGCCATTCATTCACATTTGCAGCTGACCGTCAGTACAGCACAAACCGTTGCTCATTCACCAACGTCACTTAAGAGCTAGTATTTGAATGGTTCTCTAAAGTAATGTCTAAAGTGATGATGGCCAACCAAAAAGTAAAGTAAAAAGTTATACAAAGCGTGGCCAACACAAAATACATACATTCCTGATATATGTGTCCCATCTCAAACTCAACACACTACAATTACTATGGTATAAATACAACATTACGACATACAAAAGAGAGAGATCGACTTAGAAAGTCATTTACCAGTTTTATAATGATTTGATCAGCTGTAGTTTAAAATTACGCTGGGTTTTTCCTTGTCTAAGGGCTTAGTATGTGGTCTCTGTCGCCATCTTGTGGATGGCACTGTATCTAAGAAATTATGAATATTTAAATTAGGCACTATCTTTATAAATAAACTGCATAGATGCAATCTAAACAACTACATTCTCATCTAAAAAGCCTCAAAAGTACATTATAATGTCCAATAGCTGCAATATTTGCCAAACTGTAGTGAGTTTATTGATCTGCTGTCACTCTATTTGGGCAGAGTAATACAGAAGGGTGAGGAGGCTGTTGGAGTTCTAACATTGGGGAATATCACACTGCTGACAGCCAATCAGATTCGAGAACCAGTCGGAACTGATATATATCTAATATATTTTATCTAATACTCCCCTTTTGAAAATTAATCTATGTATCTATTTCTCAGTGAATATAGACAATATTTTTTGGTGCATTGGTGCAAGTTTTGTTAAACAGTTATATGCATTAAAATAAGAGTTTGGCCATCTAATATATTTAGCAATAGAAAGCTAATACATTTAAATGTCAAACGTGATATCATATGAGCAATATTGCAGTTCTCTAATTTCAGACCATCAGTTTGATTCCAAATGTGATAATGATTTTAAACAAATAAACAAACAGGAAGTTAAAGTGAGTTAAATTTTATATACAATTTTGTCTGTTGTGTTTTCTTCTTCACCAATAAAAGTATTCCAAGCAAAGTTGGACCAGAAAATTTTGAAGTAAAATAAAAAAATATATATAAATAAATAAATAAAATTAAACAAAAAAATTAAATAAAAATAAATGAAAACAAAATTATAAAAAATAAAATATCAACATGTCAAAACTAAAAAATAAAAATACAAAACAATAAAATAAAATACAAAAAAAAAAATAATAATAAAATAAAATATTAACATGTCAAAAGAAAATATCAACGTCGTAAAAGAAAATAATAAATAAAATAATAAAATGAAACAATTACATTAAATTAAATATCCACGTCATAAAATAAAAGAAATAAAATACAAAATAAAATAAAATATCATCATGTCATAGCATATTGAGATTTTTGTTAGGGTAATGACATCCTTATGGGTGTTTTTATAATAAAAAAAAGCTTTTTTGTCTAACAAAATTGGAAACGTCAGTTTAGTAAGCACTTAACGTAAATCACTTGAAGCTTTTTATAAGCATTAATAAATTGCTTTAGATGCTAAATGACAGAAAATATTCAGATATAACTTCCGTCACAATGCACAGCTCAACTTTATGCTGATCAAGGTGACTTTTTTGGGTGTTTTAGCTCTCTAAAAACATCAGGACATTGTAACTACTATGGGAAAAGATGGTTTAAGCAGTGTTTTCAGCGACGGAGTGAAGTTGACCAGAGACGGCAGAGAGGAAAACAGCTCTTGAGGTGCCAGTGAAGCGCTCAGGCGAGTCTAGCAAGGAAACACGCCATGAAGGGCTTCTCAGGCTGCGTTATTGATTGCAGTTCACTGGCGGCCATCATTGAGACTAACACGCTGGAAAGCACCAAAGGCGATCATTACCACTCCAACACCGGTGTCAGTAAACATTAGATTGTCTCTACACTGATGCTGAAGGGAAAGCCTGGCTTGAATATCAGCTCTCTGTTGTACAAAGGGCTCCCTGTGGAGCTATAATTCAAACCGATTGATGTTCTGACTATAGTCAAATGATTGGAGTACTAATAGATTGCTTTTGCAGGAGAGAAATTGTTCAGTGAATGCGCATTTGTTGGGAAAGGATCGGCAGCAGTGATTATAAACATTCAGATCTGACGGTGTTGCAAGAGGTAGCAGACATAACAGTGGCAGGACAGACGTAAACACACACAATAGGCCTCATTCAATAAACATTAGTACATACAAATGTGTGTGTGAAATGTGCGTATGGACATTTCCTGAATAAAACGTGATTCATCAAATCACATTTACTAATCACATTTATACTACAATGTATTATTCATTCATTCATTTTCTTTTCGGCTTAGTCCCTTTATTAATCTGGGGTTGGCACAGTGGACTGAACTGCCAACTTAGACACTGGACAATGAAGATAAAGGATCCACATGCAGTTTATTAATCAAGAGTAGTCAGGCAGGCAACCGTCAAACAGGTAGCAAACAGGAGCGTAAAGCTATTCCAAGACCATACTCAAAAACAGGTGAATGATCAGTAAAAGCGGCAAAGAGTCAATAACAGGAAAACAAGACCAGGATCAAAACACAGAAAGACTAGACAGGATTAATGCTTCGTAATGCTACAGGTTAACAGTGAACAAGACTCAGCAAAGTGTGTGAGAATGTGAGGTGTATAAATAGTCCAAGTAATGAGTCAATCATGAGCTTCAGCTGTGTGTGTGTGTATGTGTGTGTGTGTGTGTGTGTGTGTGTGTGTGTGTGTGTGTGTGTGTGTGTGTGTGTGTGTGTGTGTGTGTGTGTGTGTGTGTGTGTGTCTGAATGATTGTCAGCTGTGGCAGGAGTGATGAATGCAAAGCCTACTGGGAGTTGTAGTTCATATCAGTGGCACATGTGTACTTCTCCAGCGATCTGCAGGGGCTAGATCACTGGTGATCGTGAGAATAATCATGCAATTACCTTTGTTATGATTGGCTAATCAAAAAGAGCAATTTATTTATTATAAGTTGTAGGCCATGACATGATGTAACATTTTCCAAATAAGCCATTTTTTGTAGCGTAATGTCCATAAATTAAATTTCAAAACTATTTGTTAAAGCAAATGCACTCGTTTTCTATGAAACTGTTCCAATAATATAAAATAACGAACATTACTTCAATCTAATGCAATCATTGCAAATTTATCCACTCATAACCGACACTGTCAGTTTCACTAAAAACTTCATTACGCATGCTAATTTATCAAGAAAGAAAATCAAGCAATGTGATATTGCTGACACTGCCTACTTTGTTCTACCTTCCCAACCACAGAAAGATAAGAGATGGAAGTTGACAAGCTGAGCACTTTTTTCTGGCTTTGTCCTCTGTTTCTGCTCCAGAGCAAAAAAAGACAAATTAAACAAGTTCCTATAAAGCATCGGCATACGCCTCTGGCAGCATGCTATTAGCTGGACTCCTTATTTGTGAAGCCACTTGGTTAATTTATCGTATTTGTATGGGTGGCCACCTGCCTGGCCCCGGTGAAGGACATTTTGAGGCTCAGTGGTTAGCTGGTTAATCTTTCTGTGTGGATGATTGAGGCTCTAGCGTCCACGATAAAACAGCCAATATGGGAGAGAGATGCTTCTATGGGATCATAAAAGAAATGGTTAATTTAGCGCTCGAGGGACTCTTGACCCCGGAGAATCTCTGCTGGAGCAATACTAATGTCTGCCTTCTAAAGGCTGACAGACAGCAGTTATGTCTAGATCGTGCAGTTTGCCGTCTCATGACTTAACACTGAAAATAAACCAGAGGTTCTGTGTGCAAACACATTTATCAAAGTGTCCCACAAGAAAAGCACATTTAGGGTTTGTGCAACTAAGTGGAGCATTAATTCAAATATAGTAGCATGTCCATGTGAAGCCCTAAAGGTACATTTTTATTAAATTTAGGTATTTCCTATCTGCATTCCTGCTTTTTGGGGCTGTTATGCAACTTTTATGTAGGTAAGAGAAATAGATTTGATTTGACAGTAGTATGAATAAGATTTAAACTCGCATGAGCACCCAACACGATCTCACGGCAACTCGTAACCTTTTGATTTAGTGCCAAATTCGTATGATCTCATTTGTACAATTTTGTACGATTAGCTTTTCCCCCAATGACGGTTGAGTTTAGGGGTGGGGTTGAGTGCCACACCTCCTTTTTAAAATCTTACATTTTCATACGACTAGACTTGTACGAATTAATACGAATTAGCCGCTAAACTGAAAAAACGTAAAATAGTTCAGTTTCCTCGTGAGATCAGGCTGCAGCACCACAGCTCAATATACTTTGCGCAAACAATTCATTTTCAATATTGCATTTAATGTAATTAATAAAATAAATTTATACCAGCTTTGAAATTGGGCAGAGCCATTTAACACTTAGTTTGAACAGTGATTTTTACTATTAACAGCAAATATAAATAGCAGCAAACAGCATTTTGAATTAAAAAAAAAGTGTAAGGTGCAATATTAAATATTTGTTTTAAAGGAGACCTATTATGCCCTTATTTTACGAGACGCAAAATAAGTCTCTAATGTCCCTAGTGTGTATATGTGAAGTTTCAGTTCAAAATACCACACAAATAATGTTTTATAAGTCTTTGAAGCTGCCCATTTTAGGCTTTGATACAAATGGTGGTGTTTTGGTGACTGTCGCTTTAAATTCAAATGAGATTTTGCTCTTTTTTAAAGAGTGCGGAGCTACAAATGCATGTGCACGTGTCAGCATATGCTAATGAGGGAGAGATGATCACTAGTGGGCGGGGCTTTCCCCATCTGATGACACCTACAAAGGGGGAATGCCAATCAAAGTGTTTCTGCAGACTGTTTTTATAAAGTTTGATTATAAAAAAATGAAATTAATACATTTTTACTATTAGTAGCTGGCTATTTTCACAGACTGTTGCCACACAACTGTGTTTAAACCTCTTATAAAAGTGATTTTTGCATATTAAGTACCCTTTAATGCTATTTTTAAAATGTTAACGAAAATAGTGA
This sequence comes from Danio kyathit, assembly GCA_903798195.1. NCBI lineage: Eukaryota > Metazoa > Chordata > Actinopteri > Cypriniformes > Danionidae > Danio > Danio kyathit. The sequence goes on from LR812542.1 coordinate 4,841,509, forward strand.
CTAGACCTGATTTCATTTTACTTACAAATAAGAGTGTGAATGCAGTTCTACGTCTCTAAATGTTGTAGTACGTTAAGGATGATAAAATATGTTTGTTTTTCAACCAAGATCACATCAGACTACACTTTCAAAGCAAGGGAAAGTGTGAATGAAAATTTATCTCACTAAAAGCTGTGGTGCGTTAATGCTAAGATGTTATAACAGGTCTGTTTTCAGACCAAGATTAGATCAGACACTGCTTACAATGCAAGGAACATGTGAAGGCAATTGTAGTTCTATGTCTCAGTCAACATGTTTTTTTTGCTCCGGGTACGTTTTGTTGCACGTTTCAGAAGACAGACTCCCTAGAGGGCGCTGTCTACATTTTTGCTAATCTGAAATGAGATGCACGTCCTTCTCAAGCCCATCTATGAAAAGGTGGAGCTTGTACAGATCACAGAGCAAACCACTGACCTAAACCCTTGCCTAAACCCAACAAATAGTATTTCCAAAAGCCAACGTACAAGAAAAGTACACTGCAAACACCTAATTTACCTTGATTTTACATTGCTTTTGTGGATATGTGCTTCACCAGACTCACACACGTACAAAAGTTGTCCATATGGAGATAGATAGGTGACGCAAACATATTCAGTTACAAATCAAAGTCATAGTTAAGTTGTTTTGTGGTATTTATTTAGTGTTGTGCAATGAACTGAATGTAAATAAACGTATTCAGCAATATTATGTCCCTGTAAATATCATTAGTGTGAAAAAGAACAAAAGTTGTTGCCGTCATACTGCCCTCTAGTGTTCATTTGTCCTAAAACTGCAGTCAAACGCATGTCGAAGTCTGTTTTTGTGTTTTTACAATGACATAGTCAGAAGCACGCATTACAAATGAGCCTGTGTTGAAATGTTAAGTTAACCCAACATCAGATTTGACTCTAAAATATTTTGCTTGATCAACCAGAAAAACTCAAAAATCCGGGAAACCTTTTATGCGGTTTCGTTTGGTGACACTAGTTGCGCATAAATTACACACAAACGCTTTAAAGGAGATTCAAGTCTGACAACACCAGGAGTGTCTCTCCAGAAACAACAAAGCGTGTAGATCCAGGAACATGTCCTACTTAACACTACGCCTCTTTAATGTTTATTTCTGTCAACAAGTAAACACTGAGTAACACAAAGTAAAATGTTAAACGGCTGTTGCATCAGCATGTTTATGCATGAGCCTAGCCAGCGCGTTTTTTTAGCATTCTGCTAGCTTCATCTCCCAGTTCCATAACATAAGAGGGAATTCTCTCTCCTTTCGAGAGTGTATTTATGTTTTTGACATTCTGCTAAAGACGAACCCCCTAAGGCTAGCCGCGTTAACACGGCCTCTATGTCAGAGACAGACTTAGCAAACATTTTTATTAGCCATTGATTCATAGCCAGCTCTGCTGAGCAGCCTTTTATGCTAGACAACACTGCACGAGTGCAGCTGGCATCGGTCTGATAATTAAACCAAAGCACCTCTACCCTCTAACAGCTCCTAATAAAGCTCTCATGAAAAAGATATGAATGTGAAAAGCGAGAACTGCTGGTGTGTACAAACCCGATGAGTCTCGCTGAAGCTCAAAGTGAAAAAATGCAGCAGGTACAACAGAAACCATGCTGATAATGGCGGTGAAATGCATGGGCGACAGTTTGTTACACTATTGACTCATCTGAAATATCTGACACGGCAAAGCACTTTAGAGCCAATAATTACTGGGTATTAACCTACTTTTATCCCATTCAAGTCATCCATGGAGGCATTAAAGCTGAATGTGCAAGTGCTGTTTTGCTATATTTGCAGTAGCTTTACCCTGTTCCTAAGTCTGTCAATGAGGTCTAAAGGGATGTACAGGGTTAAGCTCTATTGACGGCATCTGTGACTTTTCGTCGATTGCCGCAGGAAATAGTTTCGTCTCATCATTCAGTTTGTAAAATCAAGTAGAAAAAGCAATTACAAAATAATTGTACAAGGCAAGTTTTGTTGGTAAGACTTTACTTGAAGGTGGTGTTCATAAGACAAAACCTTTGAATGAAATTGGATGCATGCGTATGACAACTGTCAAGGTATTATTCACTGGGTTATGTAATTTTAAATGCAAAGATTACAGTGAATACGTTTACATTGGAACCAATTATCCGATTTTAATAAAATTAAGACAATACTCTGATTAAAAGTCTACCATATAAACATGATTTTTGATGACCTTAATCTGACTAAAGTCATAATCGAACTAAATAGAAATTGAATAAGCACATGTGGAGTATGCGGATTTTAGTGGCATTAGTGAAGTGCAGTACAAACAAGTAAACACCTTAAACTATTATTGTCATGTACAGCAGCGGTTCCCAACAGAGGGGTCCCGGCCAACAAGGGAGCCTCAGTGAGCTCTGTGGGGAGTTGCGTCAGATTAAATTTTTTTTTTAGAAGTGGACAATTAGGAGAACGATCATGTTGTCTTAGTTAATTTTATCTGGCAGTCTCACTGATTCGCCTTCAGCAGTTAATAGTAATGACCCAAGCATACTGGAACTAATAGGACCCTCCAACATTTCGGGTCACAGCACTAGCAATACGGAAAACACGAAATGCAAGAAAATGCTAAGATAGTTACCTGAACTATAGTTTTATTTCATTTTCCCGAAGCAAAGAGTTCCTGACCCAGCCAGTGCATTATCTGCACCAAAGTTCTTGCTAACCAATGCATGAGGACGTCCAAATTAATACGACATTTGCAGAGACTCATCCCCAATACCACAAGGTGTACAAATGGCCTATTGATGTTTTGCTTTTATATTTTACATTAAGCTATTATTTGTGCATAAACATATCTAAATGTAGTAATAAACATACTGTTTGTACTGAAATGCAGCCATACATACCTCTGGCTACATAATTCGTGATCCCCTGAAATGTATAAAGGGCTACATTTTCAGAATGAGCCTATGTTGCAAAATCGAATGATTGCTTAAAGTAAATTCAAAACTTTTGATGTAAATATAACCATCATTCTACACAACCAAGGTCTTTAGACTCACTAGAAACATCAAGAATATAAAAAAAGTAGACAACTTAAAATTATAAGTCAACTTGCTGCGAGCTTTTTAGTTGACTTGACTTAACTTTTAACACTTGACTCGATTTAAGTTAACTCAAAACTTTTTTTTTGAGTGGAGTTATATTTTCTTTAACAGTGAAGAAAGTTACATAATCTTGGAGTTACAATTTGCAAAACACTGGCCCTCCAGAAGCAGAGTTGGACACCACTGGTTTAGATCAAATTTGACATTTTAGTCAAGCACCGATACTTACAATGTGGAAATTGTTAGGAAACACGACGGATTTTTGTACTTAAGAATGAGCTGCTGACTGAAATAATCATAAAGTGTTTGTTTACACAATCGCAGCAGTCAGTTTGCAGTTATAAACCCCTGCGGTTTTTGTGTAGGTATACTTAGTCTAATGTTTCTTTTCATCTGCAGTGCAGTTTACATGCGGGATAATTAAAATAACACTCCCTGTTCAAATCTTTGCCATCATAAGACAAGTTATTCTAATTAACACTTTAATAATGAAGCACACGGGCAGACATCAAAGAGCAGCGAAAACATTTCAACACCGAGGAAGAAAGCAGCTAGAGATGGAAGACTGTGGTTGGAGGCTTTTCACAAAAGTTCATCTATCATCTCTGGCTTGAAAAATCAAAACAAATGGTGGTGCAAATCAATTACGTGGAGGAAAAAAATAAATAAATAAACGAAAACTATGTAGCTTGTCAGAAATGCACAGCGTTCTCCGTGGCTCCATTTCTTTCTTCCTCGACAACATGACAGAATTCCAAGATTAAAAATCTGAAAACTTTATGTATTATTTACACCCTTGCCTTCTCAATCAATTCTCCAAGCAAGTTGGTTTGGGGTTTTGTTTTGAAGATCAATATGCTTACTATAGCTATGATTTGGATAAAAAGTGCGTTTCTTAAGACGTTTTTATTAGAATATGCAATAAGTACACAAAATGGGATCACATACAAAAAAAACCCCAAAAAAACAACACAAATACAGTCAGATACTGGCAGATGCGTGTGTTTGCGTGTATGTGTGCATGTAAAGGTAACTAGGTGGACATGTCAGAGTACATACATAAGGAAAAAAAAAAGCTATCTGTTTTATTTATATCTATGTTATTTGCTTAATATAAAAGATATAAATAAAACAGATAGAAAAAAAATAAACAGTGGTAAGGAGTGACAACAATAATAGTAATGATAGTAATAGTGACAGTAAAACGAAAGGACAGCTGTAATATTAACTGACAACAACAACAACAATAATAATTTTAAAAAGTAATAATAATAATCACAAGTACTACACCAACTACAACAGAACATTACTAATGCTACAACTACTACTGCTGTTACTACAGCCACAATGACGACTACTACCACAATAACGTCTACTACTACTGATACTACAACACTGTCTACTACAAGTGATACCACTACAACAATGATTACTACTACTGATACTACAACAACAACATCTACCACTACTACTACTAATACTACTACAACAACGACTGCTACTACTGCTACTACAACATCTACACCGACAACATCTACTACTACTGATACTACAACAACATCATCTACCACTACTACTACAACAACAACAACTGCTACTACTGCTACTACAACATCTACTACTACTGATACTACAACAACAACAACAACAACAACAACATCATCTACCACTACTACTGATCCCAATACAACAACAACTGTTACTACTGCTACTACAACATCTACATCCACAACATCTACTACTACTAATACTACAACAACAACAACATCAACATCATCTACCACTACTACTGATACTAATACAACAACGGCTGCTACTTCTGCTACTACAACATCTACATCCACAACATCTACTACTACTGATACTACAACAACAACAACAACATCATCTACCACTACTACTGATACTAATACAACAACGGCTGCTACTTCTGCTACTACAACATCTACATCCACAACATCTACTACTACTGATACTACAACAACAACAACAACATCATCTACCACTACTACTGATACTAATACAACAACGACTGCTACTTCTGCTACTACAACATCTACATCCACAACATCTACTACTACTAATACTACAACAACAACAACAACAACATCTACCACTACTACTGATACTAATACAACAACGGCTGCTACTTCTGCTACTACAACATCTACATCCACAACATCTACTACTACTGATACTACAACAACAACAACAACAACAACATCATCTACCACTACTACTGATACTAATACAACAACGACTGCTACTTCTGCTACTACCACATCTACATCCACAACATCTACTACTACTACAACAACAACAACAACAACATCTACCACTGCTACTGATACTACAACAACGGCTGCTACTTCTGCTACTACAACATCTACATCCACAACATCTACTACTACTGATACTACAACAACAACAACAACAACAACATCATCTACCACTACTACTGATACTAATACAACAACGACTGCTACTTCTGCTACTACCACATCTACATCCACAACATCTACTACTACTACAACAACAACAACAACAACATCTACCACTGCTACTGATACTAATACAACAACGGCTGCTACTTCTGCTACTACAACATCTACATCCACAACATCTACTACTACTGATACTACAACAACAACAACAACATCATCTACCACTACTACTGATACTAATACAACAACGACTGCTACTTCTGCTACTACAACATCTACATCCACAACATCTACTACTACTAATACTACAACAACAACAACAACATCATCTACCACTACTACTGATACTAATACAACAACGGCTGCTACTTCTGCTACTACAACATCTACATCCACAACATCTACTACTACTGATACTACAACAACAACAACAACAACATCTACTACTACTGATACTACAACAACAACAACAACAACAACATCATCTACCACTACTACTGATACTAATACAACAACGACTGCTACTTCTGCTACTACCACATCTACATCCACAACATCTACTACTACTACAACAACAACAACAACAACAACAACAACAACATCATCTACCACTACTACTGATACTAATACAACAACGACTGCTACTTCTGCTACTACCACATCTACATCCACAACATCTACTACTACTACAACAACAACAACAACAACATCTACCACTGCTACTGATACTACAACAACGACTGCTACTTCTGCTACTACCACATCTACATCCACAACATCTACTACTACTACAACAACAAACAACATCATCTACCACTACTACTGATACTAATACAACAACGACTGCTACTTCTGCTACTACCACATCTACATCCACAACATCTACTACAACAACAACAACAACATCATCTACCACTACTACTGATACTACAACAACGACTGCTACTTCTGCTACTACCACATCTACATCCACAACATCTACTACTACTACAACAACAACATCATCTACCACTACTACTGATACTAATACAACAACGACTGCTACTTCTGCTACTATAACATCTACATTCACAACATCTACAACTGATACTACTACTACAACTACAACAACAACAACATCATCATCTACCACTACTACTACTGATACTACTACAACAACGACTGCTACTACAACATCTCCATCGACAACATCTACTACTACTAATACAACAACAACAACAGCAACAACAACATCTACCACTACTACTACTGATACTACTACATCTACATCAACAATATCTACTACTTCTGATACTACTACACTAATGACGACTACTACTACTACTACTACTACTACTACTACAACATCTACTAATTCTGATACTACTACACCAATGACGTCTACTACAACTGATAATACTACACCAACGATAACTACTACTACTACTACAACATCTACACCAATGATGTCTACTACTACTGATACTACTACACCAATGACGTCTACTACTACTTCAACAACCACAACTACTACTACAATCACTACTACTACAATGACTGCTACTATAACTACTACAACAACAACAGCAACCTGAATAATGACAATGGTAGAAATACTTTTATAATGATAACGAGGAGATTTTTAAATCTGCGGCTACTTACCCACATGTAGTTCCAGACTTTCTTCTTTAAAACACACAAAGCGCACTCAAAACAAAACAAAATATATATAAATTAGAAATTGAGAGAGGGGAGTCCAAAAGTCTTCTGTGCTCCTCAAAGGAAACTAGTGTTAGTATGTGGATTGTTTCCTCTATGAATATTTTAGTCGACTGATCATGAAAATACATACTTGATTGAACAGATATCAGTTTGTGGATTCTCTTTTATCCGAATTCTGACAAAGTCTCAAACATAATTAACATGTTTTTTGTGGGCTTTAAAACAAGGCATGAGACACTGTGAATTAACTAAGAATAAACGAGAAAATTAAGATTTATTTATTTTTTTTCTTCTCAGGCTCAGCTTTAGTAAACAGCTATGTTGTCAAGGAAACAAGCGCCATGGTGACACTTCAATCTGAACCACTGTAATTGGAAATGAGAGCAAGATACAAATCTTTATATCCAGATATTTGAGGAACTCTATCTGGAAAGGAACTGGAATGCTCATTATTGCTGTAGAGTAGCTTGAACGTAGATAATGAAGATACGAATGGAGTGATTGTTGCTGTGGGGATCAAATAATAGCCAAATTCAGGCAGATAAATGGAAGTTAAGGTTAAATTGAGTGGATCCACTCTGGGCCAAATCGACGTAACCGAATCCCACTTGTCTGTTCAAAAGCATTTGCTTAATAGGACATGCTGCTTCATGCAATTTCTCAAATTCTCCACATACCCCAAGGAAACACTGCATGTAGTAACCCTAAAAAGGACCATAAAGCACCAACATAGCTGCACTAGAAATATAAACTTTTAAATCACTGAAAATTCTCAGCTTTTCAATCATATTTCCACTTTTAAGTAGTGAAAATCAAGTGTGTTTCAAGCAGGTTTTTAAATGTGCTTGAAATTTAAATTGACCATGTTAATGCTGGCTTGCATTATTATTCTTAAGGTGAATAATCAACCTGTGCATGTTAATTCACTGAAATTATTAATTGTTTTGGTAACATTTGCTACCATGATTGGAATGGCGGTCCTTTTGTTGATGTAAACCTGCTGGTTTCTATAGCAAGTGCATATTAATACCCTCTCTTACCGTTAGTTTGCTATGAGGGAATGATGCGCTAAAGCAAGCCACGCCCCTACTCAGTATTCTGTTTAAATTGGAAGTACATCAACATACTGAGATAAAAAGTCTCAGCAACTTCTGATTCACACTAGCATAAGTGAAGTTTATTTATAAACTAATTTCAAGAGGATTACGTGTTAATGACTGACCCCGGCTGGTCTCGCATTAGCCAACACATTATTCACCAATCAGATGACTCCTAACTCACTATAAATAACCAGAGTGTCTTACCTCAGTATCTTTGTCTTGAAGAATCCCCCCTCCCACCCCTACTCCCCCCTCCTTTTCTAGATTGGGCGACACAGCGCCCTAGTGATTGCCTCACAGCAAGAATGTCTCTGGTTAAAGTCCCTACTGAGCCAGTCGACATTTCTGTGTGGAGTTTGCCTGTTCTCCCTGTGCTTGCATGGGGTTCCCTGGTTTCCTCCTACAGTCCAAAAACACACGACTTAAGTAAATTGAACATGCCAAATTGGCACAATAGTTGAGCTCTTAGTAAGCAGTATATCTCTCTATAGCCATCCCTACATCTGTTATTAGCCAGAAATAAGTTGGAGGAGTTCTCGAGATCTACCTGAGCTCAAACTCCCCTCTCGCCCTGCAAACTGGAGGGAGCCCAGGGCTCAAGGTTCTTATAAGCTCAGGGCTCTCTCCTGGGACAGCATGCCAAACAAGCTTCATAATCATTCATCAGTTAAGTGTGAACTCCTAATATAAAGTGTTTCAGAGAAAGAACAAAATATTCTAACCAAAATCTGAACCAATCAGTGTCTGACCTATTGCATGCCCTGCAATGGCAATTTAGCTTTAGCATTTCATGACTTTGTGTTAAATCAGCACACTTTAAACCAAGAAAACAGACCTGTGAAAAACCTGTAGATCCCCAATGGCTGTCAGATTTTCACCAATAAAATATGTATATCCTATAACCCTTTCACAGCTCTTTCCTCAAACTGAGCAGCATACAAAAGATCTGACATGCATAATCGCTATGTGTCATATAATAAATGCTCTGTCTCTAAGGCAACAATCTAGGTAATGCCATGCTTCATACATTTACTACAGACTGTAAAACACTATGGATGGAAAGTGAGACAGTAAAGTGCTCTATACACTGCTTATTTTAAAAAGTAGCCCTAGCTTTTAGGGTGGAAGGTTTAATTTGAGCCATAAACTGGCACATTTGATATGGTCACCCTTGACTTTTTATTCTTAGTACAACTCTTATCTTTTGAAATGTTATTTCTTTCTAATAATGAGACGAATGAAGATTTCATTGCATTTCGCTATGACGGACCACATGCAATGCACCATCAGCACTGAGGGCCAAGAAATGTAAAACACGAAGCCAATATCTGAAACGATGGGCTCAGAAAATCTTAGGCATCTCTGGCCAATTACCTTGTTAATTACAATCTATTGTTGACGGCTTCAAAAGCAGATCAGCTCCCTGATTATACAGAGCATTTGTCTTCCAATGCAAAGCCTTAATCGGTAATTATGACCTGCAGCTGCACAAGCTTCCTGAACGATTTTCACTTGTCATTCTCAGACAGAGGGACCGCATGTGTCTGAGAAAGAGAGGCTTTACTGTGACGTCGAGTGAACCTAAACCCAGAGAAACTCCTGCTCCTGTTCATTAACATTAAAGGTTACAAGCAGAAATGTCATGACTCTCTCATTAAAATGAGAATGAAGTGCTCAAACACTGGCTAAATCTTAGAATCTGTCACCTGTTAGAAGCAGGATCATTGTTTTACCATCAAACAAAAGGCTGCTCATGACAAAGACAACCTTTTATTGAGGTTTGCTAAGGCAAGCATCACTGTTAAAATGACTCGTGGTTGGGGTTAGGGATTTAAATAAATCCCCTACCATGAGTATTAAACTTTAGTGCATGAATGATATCTCAATCATGCAGCTTATTAAGTAGAAGTGGGCTACTATATTATGAGTGATCAGACTTATGATTTTTGCCTAGCTGACAAAAAGAAAAGACAAATCACATAGACTTGAATTTCAGCCACTTGAAACTAACCCCTTAAGTTAAGAAAACTCTTGGACTCTTGGAACTAGAGTGGGGGTACATAGGTGGGAGTACATAATGAGAATTCTGATGGTCAGAATATCGTATGTGCATGGATGTGTCTTTGTCAAAATTGTTTAGACGCAGTGATACTATATCTACAGCCATTGTATGAAATCGCACACCAAAAACCCAGACATACACTCTCAGAAATAAAGGTACAGAAGCTGTCACTGGGGCAGTACCTTTACAAAAGATACATATTTGTACCTGAAGGGTCCATAATGGTACCTCAAAGGTTCTTTTTAGGTACATTTGGGCACACAAATTTCTGAGAGTGTAGGAAGACCTATACTACAGAGACTACAGAGTCAGTCTCAATCTTGTTATCAAGTAAACGCTGTTTGTTAACCAATTCAGGGGTGCCCAAACTCAGTCTTGGAGGGTGGGTGTCCTGCATAGTTTAGTTCCAACCCCAAATAGACACACCTGAAATAGCTAATCAAGCTTTTCCTAGGCATATTAGAAACTTCAAGGCAGGTGTGTTGAAGGAAGTTGGAGCTAAACTATGCAGGACATCGGGCCTCTAGGACTGAGCCTTCCAATTCTTTATTCTAAGAGTGTTTAAGTCCAAGGAAGACATCTCCACCTTTCATCTAGGGTCAAGACTCTTCCATCACCAGATGCACCCAAAGCTCACATTCAATCAGCAGCACTTCAATTTTCCAATTGAAAGGTGGACCAAACAAAGCATGAGGAAAATGGGGTCACTGGGCAGACTCTTGGTGACACCATCATTAATGTCCAAAGGTCTGTGGTACAGACCCTCCACAAGAGAGGCCTGTCAGGAGGACTAGACCCGACACGGGGTCTCATCTGGTGAGTCTGGATAGTTTCAGTCAGACAGACAATGTTCTTTGCACCTGGCCAGCCCTGCATGTCACTCAAAGACAGGACTATAAACGCCTCACCGCCCCTGACAGGCTTCTCTGAAGTCTGAAGTGCTGACCTCGATGAAAGGTGTCTTCTCAGGGTCATGCTTGAAACCAATGCATAGAAATGGATAGATCCACTAGGGCAGGAAGTTCAGAGGTGAACAGGGATCATTTCTTGACACATTCTTAGGCTCCCGGTGGGCAAGTTATTCCTTAAGCGAAAGAATTTGTTGGAGATGGTGTAATCCATTAAAGAATTACGATTTAATAGGATATTTCAGCATGATGTTATGACAGGTGAGCAAGTAGCCTTTCTGTGATTCCTGCGGTTTCCACAGGCCTATGGTCTGCTATTGGTTCAGAGGTCAGGTATACTCATGCATGCGGAAGCTCAGAGATTTTAGGTAATGTTTTATTGTAAATTCGAATACAACCACCCCCACATGCAACACAAAAGGTCAAGAGTGCACCAAGGGTCAAGAGATGCTTACATAAATTTATGTAGCAGTTAATTATTGAATTCATCATGAGATGTGTGGGAGAACAGAATAAATGAGAGTAGGAGAGTGTTGCAGCTTAAACTTTGAATGCATGAAGGTATGAAAATCCAAGGACTTTCGGAGGTGAAGACATGGCTATCAAGCATAATTTATAGTCTTGTCTAATTTGTTCCATGGTGATAAAAAGCCTTTGATTACGCTGTGCAGAGATTAAGAAGCTCACAGACGCTAACCGGCTAACCGGGCTGACACTCAGTGTAGTACAGTTATGCATATCTTGTATAACTTCCGTTTGAAAAGCCTTTCCTTCCCAAGACGGGTCTCGCATGATTATATAAACCTGAACACACAGATTCATTGCACAAAAGTTAATCACTCTGAATTTAAAAGCTAAAACTAAGTCTGATCTCTGTTCTACAGGAAGTTGATGTGGTACATACACACACACACACACTAGCTGTCCAGTCTTGTTGAATTCATATCATTGTCAATGTAGCACAGCTGCAGATAGACAGGTGAGGATGGGTGAATGTGGTTGAGACGCTCCAATACACCCACCTGAGAGCCAAAGGAGAGGAATGAGATAGACAGCATCTACAGTACAACCGCTATGTCAGAATGACCCAGCTAATGCAAGGAGTGCTCACGGCTAGAATACAGTGTCTGAAATGAAAGATCAAGTCGAAACACCTTGTGTATTTAACGGTTAGCACATACGCTTCACCTTAAGTGTGCTAAGATGGTTTATCTGGAACTACCTTGACAGATACCTAGAATTATATTGTGCAAGAGCACAATGGTTGTTGCAAAATTTCGATCATTTCCAGTTCTCTCAGAAGCTAAAGGTTTGGATGTAGCATATGAACACGAACTGTTGTTGTTTTCTGTTCCCATACTCTCGCTTAGTCTTTACATTTCTGTGGCTGATAAGCATTGTGGGTGTCCACCACACCTCTAGGATATACCAGGGCATTTCCATATAGTTGCTAAGGTGTTCTGGAGATACACAGTGTATTGGTAATAGTACATTCTAGATGGTTGTTAACTAACGAGATGCTTTATAACTAGACAAGAAAAAAGCTGTCTAATTTTTAAAACGTTTTGCTTAGATTAAAGGTTGCATGGTGGTTCAGTGATTAGCACTGTCGCCTCACAGCAAGAAAGTCACTGGTTAGAGTCCCAGCTGCGCAAGTTGGCATTTCTGTGTGGAGTTTGCATGTTCTCCCCGTGTTCTCGTGGGTTCTTCCTGGTGCTCCGGTTTCCCCCACAGTCCAAAGACCTGTGCTATAGACCATTTCAATATGGCGATATCATTGTTCCATAAACAGTTCCCGCCTGTCATCAAACTATTTCAGAACTGTAACAAGATGTGATTCAGTCATAACCTATGTTAACACGGCTGTCATCAATAAATATATTAATATGTAGAGCTTTCTGGATTCTTAGAAGCTCTGGAAATTAAAAATCTTAAACAGGAAATACATTAGAATCATTGTTATTGTTTACATCCCTCAAAATGGTCTATAGGTGAATTAAGTAAACAAATTTGGCCATAGTGCTTGAGTGTGTGTGCGTGTGTGTGTGCGCGTGTGTGTGCGCGTGTGTGTGTGTGTGTGTGTGTGTGTGTGTGTGTGTGTGTGTGTGTGTGTGTGTGTGTGTGTGTGTGTGTGTGTGTGTGTGTGTGTGTGTGTGTGTATGAATGCGAGATATTATGGGTGTTTCCCAGTGGGTTGCCGCCTGAAATACATCTGCTGCGTAAAACATGTTGGTTCATTCCGCTGTGGCGACCCCTAATAAATAAGGGACTAAGTAGAAGAAAAATGAATGAATGATTGAATGTTTAGATTAGGATTAAACCTACAACTTTTTTTCCATTTAAGGCCCTTGACCTTTTAACAACCACCCAATATTGCACCAGAAGCGAAATTCAAGGACGAGGTGGACGGAAGAGACAGAGAAAAGTGGAGAGATAAACGTAAGTGGTGTAGCCCGTCTCAGGACCCCCATTATGTGTGTGATGGTGTGAGCACTAACTCTCCACAGCTCAGATAACAGCCTGTGAATTCCTGATGACTGATGCTTCCCCACCTGCCACTTCACATGCAGTCGTGGCAAAAATGTGTCGAGCTTATCAGAGAAATGAGCGGAGAGGGCAGTGGACAGTGTGACGGCTCAGCAGTCACTGCCAAGCAGCTATGGGGAGACACACTGTCTAATGTGAGGCAGATGTCTGGTTTAATTACCTGAGGAAAAAAAAAATCCCATTTAACAGCCTCCATCATCAGATAGAAAGAATACCAACCTCAATTATGCTTTAATGCAAATTCTAATTAATCAAGTGTGGAGTGAACTGCATTTATAGTATAACGTTTAGATAATATTTAATAATAATATAGCATATTATGCATGTATTCCTGTTTGTCTTTCTTATTCAGACTTATGACAATCAGTCCGGTTCACTATAGCTTATCTTAGGAACAATTCTAAGGGATGTGTTTTAATTATCAGACCATAAATGAGCAAGGCAGTGTGTGCCATAGCCACTCTGCTGTCACTTGTCTTATTTACCATGGTTCAGTATTGTGTTAACCCTGATCAGCTTTGCATTTCCAATGACAATAATATTCTAACTTGGTAGGTATGGCTTATGCCAGAAAGTAGCAATCAACGTCATTCTCGCATGAAGTCGCAAAAAATAATGGAGGACACCAGATCCTGTTCTTGCTTCTTGCCATGTGGCTGTTTGTGACTTTTCAGTTGTCATCATGCCATTGAGTTCCTTTTGCACTCTTTGCACCAATGATTTCCTCCTGGATCAACCATGGTTCATTGTATTATTACTATCGTGTTTTGGCTGTGCATTTAAAAATGATGCTATGTTCCCCAGTGTAAACCAATTAGAGTCTAGCTCTACCCTTTAGGCAACATACTAGGTAACCTTATAAATGGGTCCCAAAAATGGTATGGGATGATTGAGGAAACTAATTATTGCCTAATGTACTGTTTCAAACTATAACACTCAATGCAAAAGAGCCATTGCAGGGCTTGATTGGTTGATTGGGCCTTGACTGTGACTGGGCTTTCTCTGGGTCTGTGGTCAGGGGTTTTCATGTTTTGGCTGTGTATTTAAAAATTATGCTTCCTGTGTTCCCCGGTGTAAACCAAGTCTAGCTCTACCTTTTAGTTAATGTACTGGGTAGCCTTATGAAAGGGTCCCAAAAATGGTAGGGGTTGATTTTTTAGGTACTATCACAACTTCTGTTGGTGGAAACAGAAATTATTGCCTAATGTATTGTTCTGAACTATAACACTCAATGGAAACGAGTCATTGCAGGGCTTGACTGGGTCTTGTCTGTAACTGGGCTTTCTCTAGGTCTGTGGTCGGGTTTTTAAACCTATAAATATTTTTATTTGGTTTCATATTTCATCTGTCTGTTTTTTGTTGCCTTTGTCCGCTTTTCATTCATTAATTTTCCTTCAGCTTAGTCCCTTTATTCATCAGGGTTCGCCACAGCGAAATGAACCACTAACTTATCTAGCATTTGTTTTACACAGCAGATGCCCTTCCAGCTGATACCCAGTATTGGGAAACACCCATACACTCTCTTGCACACACATACACTTCGGCCACTTTAGTTTAATCAACTCACCTATAGCGCGTGTTTGGAATGTGGGGGAAACCGAACAGAAAAGCAGAAAAGCACCCGGAGGAAACCCACGCCAACAAGGGGAGAACATGCAAACTCCGAACAGAAATACCAACTGGCCCAGCCGAGATTTGATCCAGCAACATTCTTGGTGTAAAGAGACTGTGCTAACCAGAGCCACCGTGTCACCCTGAATCCACTAATAACTCCATAATAAAAAGCCATATAATTTTACTCATATAACACAAATATTGTTTTGTTTTGTTTCTTGCTTAAGCTCTCTCTGTTGTGTTGGTTGAAATGATTACACTACAGTATTTGGAGAGAATAAAAGCCACTCAGATCTATTCTGATTGCATAATGTTGTGGAAAATTGCCAGAAATGCGTATTCTAAGGAAATGTGATGCAAATACATGAGAATTCATCAATATTTATTTAAATCTGCTCAACTTGGGACTTAATACCATTAAGCCTTGGACATGGAAGTGACGACTGATTGTTTCTATTGTTGTGTGGAGTTATTTTCTATACATGTTTATAACAGTAAATTATGGATCATCTATCAATATTGGAGTCTGACCAAAATCTTTCTTCTATCATGTTAGTTTTGTTATCTAGGCAAGGCTATTGTAAGCCCTGGCTCCCACTGGCCCAATGGTGGAAAAGTGGTTAATGACAGGCATTTGTGATTGAAGACAAACTACCTGTGTTAAAGTGAGGTTTTAGCTGAAAAAGCTGATTCTACAATAAGTGAACGGCTAAGCAGAATGTACACGGGAATAAAACATAATAGAAATGTGTGTAGACATTCAGTCAGAGTAGAGTTTTTGTTTTTCACACAGAATAATACTGCTTCATGGAGGCCTAATTTACTTGCTACTTAGTGACTCAAACATGCAAACCGGTAGAAACCTGTGCACCCTAACTCTTAGATGTTGCACAGTGCCAGCCAATTAAACTAGAACTGCCAATTTTCAGCCGGCTTGTGCAATTTTGTCTGCAATATCCATTACAAAGTGGTCTGTGGCCATTTTCTTGTCAGAATGTCAATCAATCAAAAGTATTTTTTTCTGTGAACCTTGCTACATTCAATTCAAAGGACAAACTTTTCATTTTTCTGCTGATTTAGTCTTACAAAAAATGCATTTGTTTACATGGTCAAATTAGATTCTTTGAAACCATTCTTCCAATGAAATTGATGTGTTTACTCCCAAATGTACCCCAGCGCATTTATAGTTCTGCATAATGCATCCAGCCTCATGTGCTGTGGACTCATTACTGAGGACAAACCCCATCCACGACTATCACACTGAGGTTCGTCACACACCCTTAGTAAGTACATGCCTGAAGACAGCACCCGTTGCAGTGTGGGCTAATTAGAAAGCTTTCTTTAATGGGGTTAGTACAGCTGCCACTATGATGAAGTTACCCATGGTGCTCAGTACAGTAGTTTAATGGGCTCTGACTGGGGAACTGCTGGCGGATTAAAGCTTTGTGTGGCATTAGAGAGGGACTGTGTTCTCGAGGGCTGCACTCTATATGTTAATCATAATAAGGTTGTCAAGGATTGTTTCGCATTCAAGGAGATACAGGGATCAAAGCTTAATGAAGGCATTAAAAGAATGGTTTGCTTTTTAACTTTTTCGAAATAAATGCTATTGTTTTCTCAGAGGCGCATCAAAAATGCTAAACAACCAGCATGAAGATGTACTTTAAATCAGTGGTCCTCAACCACCAGGCTGTGGACCAGTACCGGTCTGTGGATCGATTGGTACCGGGCTGCATAAGAAATCATTAATTATTTTCATTTTATTTATTATCTGAGTCTGAACAAACTTTTATTTTGAAAAATCGTATTCTCTCGCTTACATCTCGGTCATTTGAGCATTCAAATTTAACCCCCAAGCCGCAAAATGAGTAAGAAATAGACGTCTTTGGAAAGTTTCTTTGCGAAGAGGAAAAGGCCCAGTGAAGGACCCACTAACGCCAAGGAATAGATCTGCAACCCATTTTTCAACAAATCAGGTGAATTCCCCATGGATGTGCAATAAGATGAACTGCTGGAGATCGCAAATGACGGCGGCCCTTTAGGGGCCATTCGCATATTGCGTCTTCTCTAGAGTTCGCGCAAGTTCGTTATTTCCAATGGAGGTCTGTGGCTTGCGCGCAAGCGGCATGACACACTTGTATCCTCCAGACGCACCCAGTTGAACAAATGCCACGAGCACACCGCAAATTATGTGAAAAGAACTGACTGATTAGCGTCATACTTTGTATGGAATATACGCATTTCAGTAGACTAATTATCTATTACGTACATCTTTGCTTTAAAATTTCTCTATGCGAGTTAACACCATACCTGCCAACACTCCCGTTTTGCCCAGGAGTCTCCCATATTTCAGACCCATCTCCCACCACCCTCCTGTTTTGTTATTTCTCTAGGAAAACTCCCATAATTCCACTCCAACCTCCCCGAAATCTCAAGTAGATTTAGTTAACTAAAATATTATGAAATTTAGTTGACTAAAACTAGAATATAACTAAAATGAATCAGAAGACTAAAACATGACTAAAAGTAAAATTAATTTTAGTCAAAAGACTAAGACTAAAACTAAATCTAAATTTAGAATATCGCATAAAAGATGCAAATAAAGCACCGTTTCCATCCAATGAGTCAAAGCGAACAAAATCGTCACTTCCTGATTAACTGGCACCAAATATCAAGAGTAAAAATGGAATTTATTGAGGTAGGAGAATCTGCATAAAATCTTTTACTGATAGAATAAATGACTTGCGCCTCAGAAGACAAATACTGACACGCAATGAACGCCTGGCGGCATTTGAAGCCGTCAGACGCGGAGCACAGACATGACTTTTTTTAATGCGCATACTGGAATTTGTTCAGTAAAAGTGTTTTCATCATAGTTTATGTGCATCTTTTCTTATTGAATAAAAAGTTTATCCTACTAAGTTATGCGCATTTTTAAAATTGATGAGCATCTTGCCGTTTCCATCAACCAACTTTTTATGCACATATCCAAAATGTGCATAAAAATACGATAATTTTTCTGTCTCTCAAATGGCCATTTAATGCATTGTGAATACACCAAGAAAACTCCAGTTACATCTTGACCTGCACCAAAATAAAAAAGTGAACTACCTCTTTAAGACCAAATGGATGTTACAGAGAACTGGAAAAGGTGTTTTTTTTTAGATTTCCTTAAGCATTTGGGAAATGCACCCCTGATCTCATAATGAACACAAAAGAAAAAGAAACAAGAATAAATATATTCTCTTTCCACAACATCAAAGAGAACAAAACATTAAAAATACAAAGTCGTCTCACAGACACACACACAAAACAACCTGCAAAAACAAGAGGAAAAAATACAAAAAGAGACCAAGAGGCAAAAAAGGTAAGAGGGAGAAAAAACCTTGTGCCTGATAAATTCAGGGAGTGGTGAGGGAGGAAATCGCTTCCGCCAGTCATGCTTGACCGTGCTCCTTGGAAAGTACTTCCCCCCCCATGCGTCGGGTCATGTGCTGAATAGAAATGAAGCTGCACTTCACCACTCCACTCATCCCCGTAATAGACTCTCTCTTGTGGTGACGGCCCTCTAATGAGTTCACTTTCCGCTATTAGGCTGGTTACAACTGCTAGCGCCGCGCTAACCCCTACAGGCTACAACACCTCACGTTCCACATTTACAGGCCTCTCTACAGTAATGCGGTTTCGAATTATGTCATATTATATCGTCTGTACATTGGTATTAGAAGTGTATTATCGTATGCTGATTTCCATTTGTAGATACAATTGTGGGTCCCTAGGGAATTAAAGGCCTTGACTAGACTCAGTGAAGGGAATGCTAAAGTACTCACACACACACAGGCATTATGGGTATGAATTTCCACAGTGTTCTCTGTTTGTTGTGATGCCTGCAAAAGCCTGGGGCTGGTCGCATGTAAAGCTTCACAAACATTCCTCATGAAAAATGAAAATCTCTAAGTAGGTCCATACTGTATAATGCATGCCAGGGCAGCTTCGTGGAGATTTATGACGCTGCTGTGGCCGTCCAAGGGCGAAACCCTGGGGCGAGGGAGAGGGATCCAGTCGCTGAGGGCACGAGTTGAGTGGTTTGGCTGGCTCTGCTTTGTCTCAACGGGTATGAGGAAGGGGATTTGATGTGCTTTAATCCTCCAGTTTACAAGACAGGCAGTTTATGGGGACATTGTGAATGGCTGTTTCCCTCCATTTAGCAAGCGTGCCGTACTCATTCCAGTTAGTTTAACGCTACCTCGGCTCCAAGAAGAAGGATTACACTTGAGTTCATGATGCTCTGAGAGGGGCTGCCTGGGTTTTTGCAGTAGAGTTTGTTGGTGTGCCGTTCGGCAACCTGAACGCATCACAAGTTTCATTTTAATTTACAACAAAGAGGAAATGGATGGATGTGGCTGGGCTCTGGAGTTGACCTCATGCGCTTGGGTCTCCACTGAGATTATGAAATTTCAGAGCTGTGGTAGATGGAGGTCACGGCTAATAACAAAGTTATTGAAGAGAAACTGTGTAGGTTAACCATGTTGGAGATATATATATATATATATACACTTTCATGACATTAGTGCGCCTAGACCAAAATTGATTACCATGTGTAGAAAAAAGGTATTAAAAATGTGACCTTTCTATATTTTGGTACCTGGCCTAATGCCATAATAACTCATGTTAAATTTGTAAGTGCAATCGAGAGTGCGTAAGCCTGGGAGGTAAAGGCCACATTGCCATTTCAGAACAAACTCACACACATTGCTAAATGTGTCTTTTATGTGCGCTAAGGCATGCAGAGGCAGCCATTTAAAATTCATTGTCAGCAAACATCAGAGGATAATGAATTTGCTGCGTGAACAATTTGTGAGCGGGCTGTTTTTTTGGGTCGGAGAACTAGACCCTGAACAAGTTATTAGCCTGCTATGAGATCTTACATTAAGACTGATGGCATAGCAGCGCAACAGGAAGAATGATCGCTAGAGAAGTTTTCAAGGCCTTTTGAACCATGGCCAAAACTCCTCAGGTGAGAGCATGTTGTGCACAAAAGACACAGGTCAAATCAAGAACAATGCTCAATGTGAGCAAGCAGATTCCATTTTGTTCTTTGTTCTAACATTATAACATAAAAAAATAACAAAATAAAAAAGGTTACGTTCATCTGGGGGCTTTTGTGAATGTCTTTCCTAATTAAGTTTCCCCATCACAACATTTGAGCTTCGCTACCAGCTCACAGAAAGAAGGAATGGGGGGGGGGGGGGGGGGGGGAATCCAATTCCATCACTGAAGAGCGTAACAATGGCTGCAGTGGCCGGTGCCAGACAAAAGCGAAATGAATTCACACTAGCTGAAGCGCAAAGACATTCTTTAACTTCCTATTATACTGCACCTCTGATATGTTGTGATCTCATTCTTGACAGGACAGTGCTATTCCAATCTGTGTGAATTCAGACACAGTGTCCTCAATAATTATGAGAGATGGGATTGATTGCTCCACAATGCATTCACTACAGCTAGCAAATACTATACAATGAAGTAAATAAAGACATATGCTCTGACCAATACTGGGCCTCAATGAATGAGGTGGTTCACAAAACTGACTGCATTGCTTCTACAGGTTAGTAGACGATGAGGCCACAAGAACCTAACTTTCAATGGAGCTCCTTCCGCATGGGCATTCATATCTGTAGCAGACCTCATTGTGACAGCCTAAATATGGTTATACTATCTTATATATTCTAAGATTTGGTCAAGGAATGTGTGACCCTTATCAAGTAATTATGAGTAATAAGTCAAGTGGCTAAATGTTGGTCTTGATACATGAATCTATTAGTATTTATTGGCCAAATCAGGCATGCTCCTCACCCATCAATCTGAAGTACAATACCCTGAATGCTTTGTGGTACAAGACCAAAAGGGGACCTCATCAGCTTTAGAAAGATAAGTGTGAATGGAAGAAGTGCACACTGGGTAATTCTTTTGATTAATTACATCAAGCAGACATTCGGCAGACTTATTGTTTCATTCCCGTTGCACCATCTTCCCTCCCCACCATCATAATTATTATTGTGTTCCTCCTGGTGATGTTTTCAGGAGCTATAATTCAGCAACAAATGTCTGTCAGAGATATGTCTTCATAAGCCTTGACACGCTGGTTTGAGTGACAGAATGTCTTATACAACAGGAACAAAACCTCTAAATTCATACAGAATGTGGATGTGGATGTGGCCAATGGACAGAAAGAGAAGAGCAATGTGTTCTGGGTAATAACTATGGCTTAGGCCTACAGGTATGGCATCAACTGTCAAATTTACCAGTCAGTTCACACAATGCCAGAACTTTCTGGCTTGTTGAAACTTCCATAGAGACATCTATTTTCTGTAGCCAACAGGAAGAGCTTATTATATAGAAAGATATGTTTCGTCACAATTCATGTAAAGGCTTGGATGATGAAAATAATTGATTATTAGCATTTGGTAATGCCATTCACATATGCACTCATACACTACAGCCAATTTTGTTTACCCAATTCACCTATAGCGCATGTCTTTGGACTGTGGTGGAAACCGTAGCACCCAGAGGAAACCCACGCAAACATGCGGAGAACATGAAATCTCCACATAGAAATGTCAACTGGTCCAACCTGGACTCAAACCAGCAACCTTCTTGCTGTGAGGTGACAGTGCTAACCACTGAGCCACCTCTAGGAGATCATCAATGCATTAAAAAAAGACCCGTGGGGCTCCAACCAACATCCCTAGTAGTAGAATACTTATTATGTTAAAGGTAAAATGGTAGCCTGGCCCACCACAGGCTGTGCGCATAAAGGGTTCTAGTATTCTTCCATAGGTTTGTGGATTTGTTGACCAGAGTGAATTGCTTTATTAGAACACGTCATGCGTGTTTAGTTAAATAAGAACTCTCATGAGGACATCAACACACAAGTCCAAAACATAGCAATGTGATGACCCAGTATGGTCACCCACACTTTCAAATTCTTGTGTCTACACACTGAACACACACCTGGACCAACGGGAAGTCATTTTCTGCAGCACCTGGGGAACAATTAGGGATTAAGCACCTTGCCCAAACTGTGGATGTTCAATGTGGAGGAGAGGGTGTTCATTTAATGCCCCCACCTGCTACTTCTCAGGTATTGGGAATCAAATAGAAAACAGAAAACTTAAAATTAGATTTGTACAAGTGAGTGAATATTTTCTTTGTGCCACCATGATGCCAAGATGGCAAGTCACAATTAAGAATTCACACATATGTGCTATTCTGGTCCTTAAAATAGCTTTACAGGATATGTCGACATTAAGTTTAATTACTTCGAGAAACAGCATCACACCTTGTGATATCACTTTCATTGTATAATTCATGGTCATGGTAGAGATGGTTGAACAAAAACGTCATGCTCGTTTAGTCACTTAAGAACCCTCATGAGGACACCAACACACAAGTCCAAAACATAGCAATGTGATGACCCAGTATGGTCACCCACACTTTCAATTTGTCTCTACACACTAAACACACACCTGGACCATTAGGAAGTCATGCAGCACCTGTGGAAATATTAGAGAGTAAGCACCTTGCTCAAACTGTAGATACTCAATGTGGAAGAGAGTGCTATTCATTTAATGCCTCCACCTGCAACTTCTCAGGTATTGGGAATCAAACCTGCAACCTATCAGTTACAACACCGACTCCCTAACCATCTGGCCACAACTGAATCTTCACATTCTGGTGTTTTGTTTGACTTGTTATGTTGCCATCAACCATATACAAGAACATGACTGAAGAATAGACAGCCTTACTGGCACCTGGCTTGAGTTCTGGAAATGCATGATCTTGATGTGTATTTGTGGAGCCAGGGGTGGGTGGATTTGACATGAGACAGTGATGGAGGTTGGAAGCTGGTATTGAAGGTCAGAGAGTGCTTGCAGGAGGGGCATTGGGTTGGCGCTAGAAAAACAACAACAGAAAGACCTGGAAGGCAATGTGAGGGACACAAGGGAAATGTGTGAGAGTGAGTATATACGTCAAGTGCTGTATGTATGTTAAGGGGGTTTAAAACACAAAATGACAACAGGAAGTTAATGTTGAGGGGATTAGAAGTCAGTTTTTGCACAAGTGCCAAAATGTTAGACATTACAATGGAAGATATTGAACTCAACATTACTTTCAAAGTCTCATTTCATTTAATGAATGTTTTAATTGTTGAATACCTGGCATATCTGATAAATGGAGTAGAAAGGGTCACAAATTTTACAGAAAACTTTTACTGCTCTGTTTTATATCTTTAGACCTAGCGCTACAATACAAAGGCAGTAACTGTCTACTGCAGACACCTATTCAAAATCTACTTGTCTGATCCTGACAAAGAACTATTGTCCCAAATGAAGGTGCCACTTGACTATAATGCAGAGTGACATTCAAGAACCGAGAAATCTAAAAACAAAGAGAGCGAGAGAGAGATTGTATACTTACTTTCCCAAAACTTTCAAGAACAAAACAGAAAACTTAAAATTAGATTTGCACAATTGAGTGAATGTTTCGTGCCACCATGATGCCA
Source organism: Danio kyathit (assembly GCA_903798195.1). Lineage (NCBI taxonomy): Eukaryota > Metazoa > Chordata > Actinopteri > Cypriniformes > Danionidae > Danio > Danio kyathit. The sequence goes on from LR812542.1 coordinate 4,865,556, forward strand.
GGCTGGCAAGTCACAATTAAGAATCCACACATATGTGCTATTCTGGTCCTTAAAATGGCTTTACAGGATATGTGTTTCCTGTTCTATCAACCACCATCGACACTAAGTTTAATTACTTCGAGAAATAGTATCACACCTTGTGATATCACCTTCATTGTATAATTCATGGTCATAGCAAAGCCAGCCTAAGACTCGTCACTCACCAAAGAGTCTTGCCACTAATAAATGAAATGAGGTTTTATTAGCACATCAAGCTAAGATTGAACACCTGGCAGGACATTTTAGTTTCATGCCTGTGAAGTGCAGGCAAGCGTACCTTTGATTCAATATGGTGGAAGTTAAAGAAACTATTTTATGACTCCTAATCATGTGGAACTCGATAAAACAATATTTAGTTGCATGTTTTAAACATTTTGAATAGGAAATCAGCGATTCAACGCAACACCTGCCTCCTTCAACAGCTTCACAAATGACTGCAAATATCAATGTGTCTTTGTTGTGTTATGATTACCCTCTCTAATCTGATGGGGTTTTGAAAAACGTCCCCTCATCTCCAGCGCTCTGATTTGAGGAATTGGCCGCCTCCAACTGTGTTCTGGCTTGTAAGGCTCATTTGAGCTGAAGCAATAAGAGTCGTAATCAGAGCTGGAATAACACTGAATTTGGGGCTGAGATGTGAGGTTAATTTCGCCAGTGCCACTTGAAAGTCAGCAGGCTCCTTCTTAATTAATCTAGCATGACTTCCAGCCTCAGCGAGCAAATCCTCCCAGCCACGTGTCGACAAGCCCCACGCGCTTGAGAATCAACTCGGGCTTGGAGAGGGCACAACGGGGAGGTGTAAATTACCACAACTGGACCACTCACATCTGCACCATTCTGACATTCACTCACTATTCCAATTTGAGTGGAAAAACAAGATTCTGTGAGCAAACTAACAGGAAAGTAAAAGGCATGCTTTGTGTAGCTTACATTCTTTTTCCAGTCCTCCATAATAGTTGCTTGTCGGATACAAAAGAACCCAGTCTACAATAGAACCCAGTCTAGATCATGAATGAAAGTCAAGGCAGACTGTACAACATATGATCTTGGTCTGATGGCCTCTTGGAGGGAGCCTGGCCAACAAAAGCTGCAATGTCCAGAACCTTCTGCCTACATTTGAAGGTTTGGGTGTCCATGACCCTAATCGCTCATGCACAGTGAGCAGTATGGTTTAGTAAAGCACAGTATGGTATGCATCCACTGTCAAAGGTACTAATTACAAATAGTAAACCTTACAGTAACACTTTTTTTAACACACGTTAGTATGGATACCTAGCACAACAGTCCAATCCCAAAAGGATGCAAACATCCCATACAGCTTTCTTTTGTGAGCAAAAATGATGTTGATCATAACATTTCGGCATACAATACACCTTCAAAGTAAGGGTATTATTGGCAGTGGAAATGCAAGTCTGATCAGTGTGACCTGTACTGTACTGAACCGTACCAATCAATGTAAATTGATGAGGCATAAGGCCCAATCCCATTTCTGTCACTTAGTGCTATGCTTTTCCCTTCTACATTTTCAGCGCATTCATATGAAGGGGTAAAGGTGTCTACTTCTCTTTTGTTTGGAGTGTTAAAAAAGTATTCAGAGAAGGGTCAGAAAGCCCTTCAAGCAAATACTTTAAAGGATCCCACTTTATATGTTGTAGTACGTGAAATTTCCCAGCATACAGCAGCAACATGGCTGTTCAAACAAAGATCTTTTAAACAAGGAGACCAGTGTAGTCATGGTGTCTAATTTCTTTCATCCCACCTCTAATTTCTGTAAGTATCTCATTGTTTAAAGTACTTTTAAGGAACCACTGAAATAAATCACTGTAAACAATGCTGGGTTCCACATAATCAATTTGTGTTGGAACACAAAGTTAACTTTTTGCAAATTTAAGTGAATTGAACAAAAAACAATTATGTTGTCCCCCCCAAAAAACCCTCAAGAATTGTTTCAGCTTATTTTAAATGAGTAGTTTGAACAAACAGCAAATGTCATTTTTTGAGTTTTCTTTATGGCAGTGTCCTACTGACTCTTTGGGCTTTATTTTAACGATCTAGATGCAAAGTCTAAAGCACGTGGCGCAATAGCATTAATGGCGTGGCCTTTTGCTATTTTAAGGATGGAAAAATACACTTGGCGCATGGTCCAACAGCGTTGTGCTTATTCTCTTAATGAGTTATGGGTGTGTTTTGAGCATAATGTGCATTAAACCAATCAGAGTCTCGTCTCCCATTCCCATTAAGAGTCAGTTGCATCCCGCCATGGAGCATTTGCTATTTACATGGTGGACTTTGTAAGCGGAAAAACTGAATGCTTCACTAGCGAGAAAACAGTTAAACAGAGCATCTGTAGCGTGAGGATAAAGAACCAGCCTCCTTCATTTGGCCTCTTTACTTTACTCCTTTACTTTCGGGGAGTAAGGAAATGGAGGAAACTCACTCTGCTGAAGACATCCATTAACCTACATATTTAATTTCATTTGTTAAGCGCAAACATTTGTTTCAAAACTATTTCCAAATTCAGTTCTAATTTCCAGCAAACAAATGAATGAACAATAATAACGAAGTGTTGTCAAACAACAGAGTTATATCCAAACACACATCGTGTTCTTATGCCCCATATGGTGATGCAGACGTTTCCAAAACCCGACAGGTGGACAAATCTAAACTTGTTTTTATTAAAACAAATATAAATATGCATATAATAAATAATACTGCTAATAATAATAACATTATACAAATGCATATTGTCATAAATAAACTGAAAAAAAAAAACCACTCTGAGATATTTGTGAATTGCTGTACATCCTGTGGTTATTAAGCAAGGTGTAAGCGTTTGGACCTACATAGACGCATGACTGCTGAACTTTAGAGCAGCTTTTAGTAGGTAAATGGTGCAGTCCATTTCAGTTCCTCAAAATAGCAACGCGCCAACAATGCGCCTTAACACACCCTTCTTTTCAGACCAGCACACCTATGAGTCCACAAAGTGGCGCAAATGAATTTGCTATTTAACAACATGGTGCAAAACGTGAAAATTACTGTTGCGCTGGTCTGAAAATAGCAACATATCACGCCAAACACGTCTTGTGCCTTATTGCGCCAGCTGTATAGGGCCCTTTATTTCATGACCATTAAAATTCTGACTAGGCAAGAAATTTGTTGACTTTGAATTGAATAAGAATGTCACATGCCTCAAAGATTAGAGTGTTCATATTTATTTTTATATTTTTGTGATCCTCTAAATTTAACTGTGTCAATGTCAGAGCTTCAACAGAAACATAGCTAATATCTATTTAACTAGTTTAGATAAATAAAGTATGCATACATGCGGATTAGCACACAGACATCCTATAACACTTACACGCACACACGCTAACAGTCATTTCCATCAGCCAACACAGCCAGGCTTGCCAAACAGGTGCGGCATTATAACAATCTGTGAACCGCAACACCTCCGTTGGCCTGAAATGTGATTTAATACTCATGCGCAGACGCACACACATAGCCAATCTCTTGCCAAACCAGCCCCTTCAGGAAGAGCAACAGTGTCAATGTCAGAGCTTCATTCTGGAGTCTGTAATGGGCGGACGGCTTGCTGACACTGCCATGATCACACTGTGCGACGGTGACCTGGAAAGGCATAGAGGACAGCAGAGAGGGAGGGAAAGAGGAGCCATCACAAGACACCGCTGACCTGATGCCACCTCAGGGCCTCAGAGGAGGTTTGAGTGACTAAACAGCCTTCATTAGGATAAATACTGGCATGGACACAGCAGAGGAAAACACCTGGTAATAATGAGGGAACTTGTGTACGGAGCAGTCTGAGGTTTTATATCAGAGCCTAGAGATCTCCATGCTGTAAATAACAATGGGAACCATCATAGAAACTGCAATGGTGTATTAATACTACTATGATAGGAAGCACAAACTAGTGTGCACATTCATAAGTCTGATGTTAGCATGCTGCTAATGACTGTTAGGAACCTACAAACATGATCACAGAGTCTAATATATTAGCATAAAGTTAGCATTAAACATATTGCTGCTAAGGAGTGTTATGAAACTAAAGACTCAAATACACACGTTCATGAGTCTGATGTTAGCATGTTGCTGAACTAACAACAATTAGGAAACTACAAACACAAACAAACATGCACATATAGTCTGATATTAGCATGAAGTTAGCATTAAACATACTGCTGCTAAGCTAATTAATGTTATGAAACTAAAGATACAAATGAACACATTCATCAGTCTGATGTTAGCATGTTGCTAAGCTAATGACTGTTAGGAAACTACAAACACAAACATACAGTTATGAGTCTGATATTAGCATGAAGTTGGCATTAAACATGTTGCTGCTAAAAGTTGTGAAACTAAAAACACACACATTCATGAGTCTGATGTTAGCATGTTGCTAAGCTAATGACTGTTAGGAAAGCACAGACACATTAAGGAGTCTGATATTAGCATGAAGTTAGCATTAAGCATAATATTGTGAAGCTAAAGATTGTTAAGAAACTAAAGACACAAATACACACATTCATGAATATGATGTTAGCATGTTGCTAAGCTAATGACTGTTAGGAAACTAAACACAAACAAACACATTTATGAGTCTGATATTACCATGAAGTTAGCATTAAACATACAGTGTTGCTGTGAAGCTAAAGATTATGAAACTAAAAACAAAATACACAAATTCATGAATCTTATGTTAGCATGTTGCTAAGCTAATGACTGTTAGAAAACTATAAACACAAACAAACATGCACATTTGTCTGAGTCTAAAATTACCATTAAACATACTGCTGCTAAGCTAACTATTGTTATGAAACTAAAGACACAAATACACACATTAATCAGTCTTATTTTAACATGTTGCTAAGCTAAACATTGTTAAGAATCTAAAAACATGATCAATGAGTCTAATAGAATGAAGGTAGCATTAAACATACTGCTGCTAAGCTAATTAGTGTTATGAAACTAAAGAAACAAAATCAAACATTCATTAGTCTGATGTTAGCATGTTGTTAAGCTAATGACTGTTAGGAAACTACAAACGCACACATACATACACAACTCTGATATTAGCATGAAGTTAGCATTAAACATACTGCTGCTAAGCTAATTAGTGTTATGAAACCAAGGATACAAAAACGAACATTCATGAGTCTGATGTTAGCATGTTGCTAAGCTAAGGACTGTTAAGAAACTACAAACGCAAACAAACATACACATTTATGGGTCTGAAATTAGCATGAAATTAGCATTAAACATACTGCTGCTAAGCCAATTAGTGTTATGAAGCCAAGGATACAAAAACAAACATGCATGAGTCTGATGTTAGCATGTTGTTAAGCTAATGACTGTTAAGAAACTACAAATACATACAAACATGCACATTTATGAGTCTTATATTAGCATTAACCATATTGCTGCTAAGATAATAAGTGTTACAAATCTAAAGATACAAATACACATTTATGATGAATAAATAGCATGTTGCTAAGCTATTCCTGCTCAAAAAACAGCATATGCTGGTAAGGTATGTTTTGATGCTGGTTTCAATGCTGGTTTTGTTGGTCTCGATGCTGGTCTTGCTGGTTTCACTGATTTGAAACCAGCAAGACCAGCATCAAAACATACCGTACCAGCATATGCTGTTTTTTTTTATCAGCGGGGCGACTGTTAAGAAACTACAAACACATTTATGAGTCTGATATTAGTAGAAATTAGCATTAAACATGTTGCTGCTAAGCTAACGTGTGTTATGAAACTAAAGACCTAAATACACACATTCATGAGTCTGATGTTAGCATGCTGCTAAGCTAATAACTGTTGTCAACTACAAACAAACATACAGATTTATAAATCTGATATTAGCATGAAGTTAACATTAAACACATTACTGCTAAGCTAATGAGTGTTATAGAACTAAAGACACAAATACAAATGCACATTCATGAGTCTGATGTTAGCATTACGTTAGCATTAAACATTACTGCTTAGCTAATGAGTGTTATAGAACTAAAGACACAAATACAAATGCACATTCATGAGTCTGATGTTAGCATGACGTTAGCATTAAACATTACTGCTAAGCTAATGAGTGTTATAGAACTAAAGACACAAATACACATGCACATTCATGAGTCTGATGTTAGCATGATGTTAGCATTAAACACATTACTGCTAAGCTAATGAGTGTTATAAAACTAAAGACACAAATACACATGCACATTCATGAGTCTGATGTTAGCATGACGTTAGCATTAAACACATTACTGCTAAGCTAATGAGTGTTATAGAACTAAAGACACAAATACACATGCACATTCATGAGTCTGATGTTAGCACGACGTTAGCATTAAACACATTACTGCTAAGCTAATGAGTGTTATAGAACTAAAGACACAAATACACATGCACATTCATGAGTCTGATGTTAGCATGACGTTAGCATTAAACATTACTGCTTAGCTAATGAGTGTTATAGAACTAAAGACACAAATACAAATGCACATTCATGAGTCTGATGTTAGCATGATGTTAGCATTAAACACATTACTGCTAAGCTAATGAGCGTTATAGAACTAAAGACACAAATACACATGCACATTCATGAGTCTGATGTTAGCATGATGTTAGCATTAAACACATTACTGCTAAGCTAATGAGCGTTATAGAACTAAAGACACAAATACAAATGCACATTCATGAGTCTGATGTTAGCATGACGTTAGCATTAAACACACTGCTGCTAAGCTAATGAGTGTTATGAAACTAAAGACACAAATACACATGCACATTCATGAGTCTGATGTTAGCATGACGTTAGCATTAAACATTACTGCTAAGCTAATGAGTGTTATAAAACTAAAGACACAAATACAAATGCACATTCATGAGTCTGATGTTAGCATGACGTTAGCATTAAACATTACTGCTAAGCTAATGAGTGTTATAAAACTAAAGACACAAATACAAATGCACATTCATGAGTCTGATGTTAGCATTAAGTTAGCATTAAACATACTGCTACTAAGCTAATGAGTGTTATAAAACTAGATATAAAAACAAACATTCATGACTCTGATGTTAGCATGATGTCAGCATTAAACATATTACTGCTAAGCTAATGAGTGTTATGAAACTAAAGACACAAATACACATGCACATTCATGAGTCTGATGTTAGCATGACGTTAGCATTAAACATTACTGCTAAGCTAATGAGTGTTCTAAAACTAAAGACACAAATACAAATGCACATTCATGAGTCTGATGTTAGCATGACGTTAGCATTAAACATTACTGCTAAGCTAATGAGTGTTATAAAACTAAAGACACAAATACAAATGCACATTCATGAGTCTGATGTTAGCATTAAGTTAGCATTAAACATACTGCTACTAAGCTAATGAGTGTTATAAAACTAAAGATATAAAAACAAACATTCATGACTCTGATGTTAGCATGATGTCAGCATTAAACATATTACTGCTAAGCTAATGAGTGTTATAAAACTAAAGACACAAATACGCATGCACATTCATGAGTCTGATGTTAGCATGACGTTAGCATTAAACATTACTGCTAAGCTAATGAGTGTTATGAAACTAAAGACCCAAATACGCATGCACATTCATGAGTCTGATGTTAGCATGACGTTAGCATTAAACATTACTGCTAAGCTAATGAGTGTTATGAAACTAAAGACCCAAATACGCATGTACATACAAGAGTCTGATTTTAGCAACAAACTACAAACACACACACACACACACACACACACTTCCATGAGTTTGGCATACCATCTTACAGATTCATAAGCTGTGTTACTAAGCTAACGATTCCAAAAACAACTATTCACTACCTTTAAACATATGCAAATTTATTTCTATAGATGTTAAATCTAGATATTAACGTAATTCCCATTTTTTAAAAACTCAAACTAATAGACAAATTATGACATGAGTAGGCCTATATACAGTATTATCTGTTAGAAAACCAAAAACACAAAGCACAAACATACACATTCATGAGTCTGATATTAGCATTATGCTAGGCTAATGACTGTTACATAGCTTGTTTGTTACATGTTGCTGCTAAGCATATAAGTTTAATGAAACTAAAAACACAGAGCACAAACTAATATACACATTCATAAGTATGAAGGTAACATGTTGCTACAGCAAGCTAATGAATGTGAAATTAGCTCTTCGCTACTTCTAAAAGTACACATTTTAATTTACTATAGCTGTCATTCAAATTGTCATACTGTTAAGCTAACAGATGTAATGAAATTAAAAACAATAATAAAAAACAAAGACATTCTAACAATAGCTTGTTACTATGACAGCAAAGTTATTTTCACCACTTTCATAGTCAAAAAAAAAAAAGAAATATATATATATATATATATATATATATATATATATATATATATATATATATATATATATATATATATATATATATATATACATACATACATACATACACACAGTTGATAATCAAAAGACACTTTAGCTGTACTTAATTTGTTTTTGTGCAATAAATATGCCAAGTGAGATAGTTGTCATATAAATGCAATATATTAAGAAAGCTAACTAACATTAATAGGTTGTTTTCAATCATGTAGTTCTGGTGACAGTTCTCACGAAATTCATATGGAGGGTAGAGACAGAGGAAAGTCCGTATTTTTGCGATTTGTGGGAGATATGAATAGAAAATTTTCACATATGTTGGCATGATCCTTATATCATGAAGAGGGCCGAGTTCCAGTATTATATATTATTTACATTCATAAATATATATATATATATACAGTTGAAGTCAGAATTATTAGCCCCCCTGAATTATTAGCCTCGTTTATTTTTTTCCCCAATTTTTGTTTAACGGAGAGAAGATTTTTTTCAGCACATTCCTAAACATAATAGTTTTAATAACTCATTTCTAATAACTGATTTATTTTATCTTTGCCATGATGACAGTAAATAATATTTTACTAGATATTTTTCAAGACACTTCTATACAGCTTAAAGTGACATTTAAAGGCTTAACTAGGTTAATGAGGGTAACTAGGCAGGTTAGGGTAATTAGGCAAGTTATTGTATAATGATGGTTTGTTCTGTAGACTATCAAGAAAAAATATAGCTTAAAGGGGCTAATAATTTTGACCTTAAAATGGGTTTTAAAAAATTAAAAACTGCTTTTATTCTAGCCAAAATAAAACAAATAAGACTTTCTATATTATTAAAATTAATATTATCAGATATTATACTGTAAAAATTTCCTTGCTCTGTTAAACATAATTTGGGAAATATTTAAGAAAAAGAATTCAAAGGGGGGCTAATAATTCTGACTTCAACAGTATATACATTTCACAATTATACTTCTGTCACTTCTGTATATATATATATATATATATATATATATATATATATATATATATGTGTGTGTATGTCATGTATGATGTGCATGTTATGTGTATGACTTCACTGTGGATGGCAAAGTAAGAATTTCATTGTACAGGGAAACGTGTATCTTTACTGTGCACATGACAATAAACAAATTGAATTGAATTGACTTTTCAACAGAACTAAAATATTTGTGCCTGTCATTGAGGTGGTATATACTGTATAAGCTATTACGTTACATGAAAAATACTATAGTAAAAACTATAGTGTTTGGAAGCATACTATAGAAAATTACTTGAATTAAACTGTCGTAGTAATTATATTATTGCTGTGGTACGACACAACTGTAGTAATAAACAAATTATTTAATATGCTTCAGTTTTCTACACTATATTATACACCATCACAATGCACCAGTTTACACTAATGTTACAGTATTCATTAACAACGAGTTGTACACATGTTTATTATAAATTACTATAGTTTTTTCCTCATGTGGATATCTTCCAGACATCACGAAATAACATATGAAAACAAACAGAAGCTTGACGCATCGTCTACATTAACATTTATTTGTTTTTGTGCTCCACAGTAATAACCGTCTAGTTTTGTCACAAGGGTTGCATTTCTTTTTTGTTCGGTCGATAAACTTAATATCAACGAACATTCACCGCTGCTGCACATTTAGACGTTAACGTTATGGTTCTTTATTTCACCAAAACGCCAGTAAAGACATGGATTATTGCAAAACAAGCCGGGAATTACATGGCACGGTACGTTACTTATATTCTCCTGGATTTTGTATGTGTGGTGGTGTTTGTATCTGATTTTTACATAACACATTAACAAATTTATACACATAGCTAGGCCTGTATAGAATATCTTAATTGGTGCTGTCAAACGAATTATTACGTTCAAAAACAGGTTTGTACACATAGATGTATTGAATGAATGTTGATTACATGCCGCTTTTCTTCCGTTTTTCAGCCAGTTTCTTGAACCTTTCCCCCTTTATGAGCAAAAACTTTTTGGAAGTCCATAAACGCTGTTCGGCATTACTTATTTTAGCCGATTTAAACAATTATAAACAATATAAAACAGAAACATTTTGAGGTTCTGATAGTGATTCCTATGTAGAAGAATCACTTCCTGCCCTCCATCTGAGTGTCACGGGCCATCAACGGTAAAGTCTAGATCGGATATGCGGCCGGCCGGAAGTGTGATATGCACATTAATATAGCGGCATTTTTTATGACACTGTATAACAATAATTAATATTTTTACAGTACTGTGACGGTTGGGTTTAGGGTTGGGGGTAGGGGTTAAAAAATACAATTTATTGGGTAATTTAATAGATAAGATAAATAATACTCGGTACAACAACTGTTTTTACGCTTCTGTGGCGGTTGGGTTTAGGGTTGGGGTGGGGGTAGACGTTAATAAAATACAATAAATCAGAAATTTCATAAATAACATAAATAATTCTCGTTAACTTCCGGCCGCAAACATATCCGATCTAGCAACAACCGTCATCAATGACGTCATGTGAAAACAACCTATAAATTAATGATTACACCTGATCAAAACAATCTTCAGCAAAGTTCACACAATTCGATCTTTACTTTGATAAAGCCATTTCTGTTGTGCAATTATTATACCATCATTATTTTTTTTTTTTAAATAAAAATCTGACCATGTTGCTAAGCTAATGACTCTGCTAAATAACTGTTTATGGCTTTTACATACATAAAACTGCTGTCTATATGTAATAGTGGAACACATGAATATAACCACCATATACAGCAGCATATTAGTGATATCCACATTCACAGCATGTTATACTCGCAAAATCTGACATACTTCTAACTGAATCAACCCATTTAATGAGAAAAATCTGAACTTTTTTCTCTTCATCTGATATCACAGAAGGAGATTGATGAGATATTTTGAATAAAAGTGAAAAAGTTCTGTTTTTTGTTCTTCTAACTGTGCTCATTTGAGTGTAGTCTGGATTGGCTTTTTCTTCTATATGTGTCTGTTGCTGCTTCAGATTTAGGCCAAATCGTAGAGCTTTTTTTTTGTTAAGCAACATGATTTGAGAATAGTCTGAGCAGCAGGATAAAGCTTACAGGGGCCAAAAAACTGTCTAACTAGACAGCATTCTAAGCATGCAAACATGACATATAGAACAACAGCTATGATTTAGTATTTAACTAGTAACTACACTGTAAAAAAAATATCTGTTAATAAATAGTTTCTGTACTTTGTTTATTTATGGTTGTGAATTGCATTATGGGATGTTGATCGCTGCCCTGTCGACTTTTGATGTTGAAAATTCAACTCTACACATGACAAAATTTGTCGCCTATCCAAGTTTTAGGAACAACAAATAATAACTTGACATCTAGTTGATCATTTGGTATCAGAAGTGGCTTCTATGAAAGGCAAAGGCCTCAAAATTACGCTTATTTTACCAAAATATAATATGATCATGCCTTGATTTTTAATTATTTCATTAGGACAGTAAGCTCTGACTTTGCTTAGACAAAAGTCTTGTCACGGAACAGAAATAATGTCCAGTATAGAATATAAAGTCGTGGTGCACTCCATCATGAGCTTGGAGGACTGCATTCATACATCTCTGCAATGACTCAAATCACTTATTAATAAAGTCATCTGGAATGGTAAAGAAAGCGTTCTTGCAGGACTCCCAGAGTTCATCAAGATTCTTTGGATTCATCTTCAATACCTCCTCCTTCATCTTACCCCAGACATGCTCAATAATGTTCATCTCTGGTTACTGGGCTGGCCAATCCTGGAGCACCTTGACCTTCTTTGCTTTCAGGAGCTTTGATGTGGAGGCTGAAGTATGAGAAGGAGCGCTATCCTGCTGAAGAATTTGCCCTCTCCTGTGGTTTGTAATGTAATGGGCAGCACAAATGTCTTGATTCCTCAGGCTGTTGATGTTGCCATCCACTCTGCAGATCTCTCACACACTCCATACTGAATGCAACCCCAAACCATGATTTTTCCCTCACCAAACTTAACTGATTTCTGTGAGGATGTTGGCTCCAAGCAAGTTCCAATAGGTCTTCTGCAGTATTTGTGATGATTGGGATGCAGTTCAACAGATGATTCATGGGAAAAATCGACCTTCTGCCACTTTTCCAAATGATCAACTAGAAGTCAAGTTATTATTTGTTGCTCTAACAACTGGGATCGACGACAAGACTTTTGTCAGGTACTGTACAAAGTGACTTTTATTGACATTTTAGTAGTTTGAAGTAATACAATGTATGATAAATAATAGATGTAAGTAAAATACAACAGACAATGTACTGGCAGCTTACTACAAAGTTTTTGTACCATAATATACAATGCCAACCCAGACAATATATCACCTGAAACTGTTAATATTTGTAATAAAAGTTACTTTTTTTTCAAACCTTTCAAGGTTAAAAGTTTGTTGGAAGAAAGCTCAAGGTCTCATAATGCAAGTCAAAAGCATAAATAAATGGGGAAAACTAAAAACATGAATCACAAAATACTGAAAGCTGCTAATTTACAAGTATTTTTTACAGTGAAGTAGCAATATATTTCAGCATTGTCAAAATTCATGGTAATACTGTTAACTGGAACCCATTAATATCTACCTGTATCTATTCAGAGAAAAGAGAAAACACTAATGTATTCATAGGACACTATTATGTGTTGTCGGTTATCTAAATAAAGCATTATGCAAACTTTCATCAGATATCTGTAGTAATTCACATCATCGCCAGTAAAATGAAGATAAATCTTAGCCTTCACTATTGTGTTTCTGTGCCTCATGAGAAGCGGACGCACTTTTGTTTCCATGAACAAAGACTAGCTCGAATGACTGTAATTTAGCTAGTTTCTGACCTAGAAACATAATTCATTAGTGGATACCAAACAAATAAATCAGACGTTCGAAAAATGACTTCTGAAAGCCATCAAAATGGGTGACGCGGGCACTAAATCTTCACTCACACTCAGGTGTGACTACATGTGCGAATCAGGTGCTAAATTTGGAATTAGCTGCTCAGTGGCTAACAGCACATACATCACACTAATGCAGTTCTGTCATCCTCTGCATCCTCTTAATCAGAGCACATCTGTGTTCAGATGGCACAAACACTCGCAGAGAAGGTAAACAGGGCTGCCGGTCTGCGCCACCGTTTGCACTGGACTGGACTTTTACTCCCTCTTCCAAATGCACTTTCAATATTTACACTATATGAAACAGCATTCATCAAACAATTCCTTATGGCTTATATATGTTACACGTCAAACTTTAAAAAAAGAAAGAATCAGAAGAAAAACAACATAACATGTTGTAAAATAATGTTTTATGGGTCGCTGTGTACGCTTTTTCAGATCTCAAATTTCTCACGCGAGTTTCATTTGCATCTGCTGTCCTCGCATAAATCCACCGAGGCCGCTGTTGACTGACTGACTCAATGACCGACTGACCGATCCCCCCACCCCTTCCCTAAACCCAACTGTGAGTGTTTTAAAAAGCACAGATTGACCTCTGCTCTGCGTCTCAAACCCTCCGACGTACATGGCGAGCCACTGAACAAACAGGTAACAGTGGGAAAGCCGTCCACATGGAGGTGCGTGGTGAGCTGGTAGCGCGAAAAGGAACGATGTCATGCCACCCCGTAGCGTTTGTTTTAAAGACGAAAAGCAGCCATACGTAGCTCTGGCTACATAATTCACAATCTCCAGAAACTAATATAGGGGTACGTTTTCAGAATGAGCCTGTGTTGGCATCATAACAAATAACAAAAAAAAAAAAATTTGAATTAAATAAAACTACACACACAGCTATCCAACTTAGTGTGCATTTTTTTTTCAATGTTTATGAAATAAATCTCTTATGCACACAAATGCCAAATATATCTGATCAAAAATACAGTTACTGTAAGACACTTTTATTATGAATAATACAATATCAATTTTCTACAATGTGTAATAGAGTTATATAATAAATATTTCTGTGTAATGCATGTTTATATTGTATAATACCGTTAACCCTGCTGAAAAAACAGCTTAAACCAGCCTGGTTTTAGAGGGTTTTGTCCATTTCCAGGCTGGTTTCAGCCATTTCCAGCCTGGTCTTAACTAGTCAGGCTGGGAGAAGACCAGTTAAAAGCAGCTTGACCAGCCTAGCCAGACTGGGAGTCCAGCCAAAACCAGCTAAGTCCAACTTAAACAAGCCTGGTCAATGTGGTTTTAGCTGGTCTTAGCTGGTCAGGCTGGAAAAATGACCAGCTAAGACAAGGCTGGAAATGGCTGAAACAAGCCTGGAAATGGCCAAAACCCCACTAAAACCAGGCTGGTCAACCAGCTAAAACTAGACAACCAGCTTAGGCTGGTTTAAGCAGTTTTTTCTGCAGGAAAAGCACAATTTTATTGTGAAATACAATTGAATTTAAAATATAAGTCACATACTCCTTCAGAAATGATTTTAATATACTGATTTGCTGTTCGAAATAAATAATAAAGTAATAAATAATAAAGTTAAATAAATAGATAAAAAAAGACAAATATGATATGAAGCACAAACTAGTGTGCACATTCATGAGTCTGATGCTAGCATCCTGCTAAGCTAATGACTGTTAGCAAACTAGAAACACAGACAAACATACAGTAGTGTACACATTTATGAGTGTGCGGCATGTGATATTAGCACGAAGTTAGCATTACACATGATGCTGTGAAGCTAGAGTGTTATGAAATTAAAGACAAAAATACACACATGCATGAGTCTGATGTTAGCATGTTGCTAAGCTAATGACAAACACAAACAAACATGCACATTTGTGAGTGATATTAGCATGAAGTTAGAATTAAACAATGCTGTAAAGCTAAAGATTGTTGTGCAACTAAAGACAAAAAATACACAGATTCATGATGTATTATGCTAAGCTAATTAGTGTCATGAAACTAAAGATACAAAAACACATTCATGAGTTTGATGTTAGCATGAAGTTAGCATTAAACCTATTGCTGTGAAGCTAAAGACAAAAAAAAACACATTCATAATTAATTGTGTTAGCATGTTGCTAAGCTAATGACTGTTAGGAAACTACAAACACAAACAAACATACACATTTATGAGTCTGATATTAGCATTAAACATACTGCTGCTAAGCTAATTAGTGTTATGAAACTAAAGGTACAAAAAACAAACACTCATGAGTCTGATTTTAGCATGCTGCTATGCTAATGACTGTTAGGAAACTACAAACACAAACAAACATGCACATTTATGAGTCTGATATTAGCATGGAATCTTGAACACTACTGTATAAATGTAAAGAACACATACAGCTTCCAAAACTGACCTCACTCATAAGTTTTATGTCATGTTATTATATTTTGTTAATGCATTCCACAAATAAACTCTCAATTCTCCTCCAGACTGGAAGCATAAAAAGTCATTGTCAGTTTTAGGTCACGTTATGAAGCGCCAGCGCTTCCACACTGAATTAGCATTTCACATATTACCATGTCACCAAATGTCCTCTTTTGTTTTAATGGGAGCACAATTTGCCGACCTCAGACATCATTTCACAGGTATCTGCAGCGGAAATGGAAAAAGGTTGGCCCAGTGACTCTAACTTTGTTATAAGCTAATGGAAACATTGCGCTCTATTTTACCACCACGGCCACTGTGCATTCAACCTTACTGGTCTCAGAGCGTCCAAGCCGGAAAAAAAACACTGGTTCACACTCAATCTGCGGACGTGGTTCAGACCCGTGGGCATTGTCATGCTGTTATAGTACAGTTACAACGCATGGGTGACCTTGGGCTAGTTAGCATATAGCCCGGCTAGCATTTAAAGGTCATTTCAGTGGCCACGACATTGTTGTTATAATGGAAAGTGGCTCCATTCATCTATCAAATGAGATTCTGCACCTTTTACATGGATTGTGTTTTACCGCACCAACACATTTGTCATGTAATGCGGAAGCAAAGGCATCTGATGCATTTTACAGGAAAATAAATAAATAAATATTAAACTATCAGGCAGGTAAAAGTGACAGTAGTTGACAAGAGAAGGGAATTCACTGACAGTTCAAAGACATGTTCTGCTAGACGGATATTTCAGTGTCAGCAGCTAAAGCTTTGAGTAAACCACTGAATGTACTGGCTGTATTATCCCACGGAAGCAGCCTTTTTCAGGCTGGATTCCCATTTATGTGCTATTCTGAAACTGCTTTTTAACCTCAGCCATGAATGAGGAGTCGGTCCTGATAATAACAGGCCAGTAAAGTACTGTTGTGTGGTTGGTGGAACATATTGAAAGATGCATTGGTTGCAGGGCTGCACAATATATCGAAGAAGCACTGTTATCACGATAATAGCATATGCAATATTCATTCATTTTTTTCGGCTTAGTCCCTTTATAATCACAAGTCGCCACAGCGGAATGAACTGCCAACTTATCCAGCACGTTTTACGCATCGGATGCCGTTCCAGCCGCAACCCCAACACTGGGAAATACCCACACGCTCTTGCATTCACTAAGGCCAATTTAGCTTACCCAATTGACCTATAGTGCATGTGTTTGGACTTGTGGGGGAAACCGGAGCACCTGGAGAAAATGCAAACTCCACACAGAAATGCCAACTGACCCAGCTGGGACTCGAACCAGCAACCTTCTAGCTGTGAGGCGATTGTGCTACCCCCACTGCGCCACCGTGATGACCTAATTTATAATATACTGACTTTTAAAAAAAAAAAATAAAAACAAAACAATAAAATGACCACATTTTTTTGACAGTGAACAAGTGCAGAGGCATCAGTTTACTGGTGTTGCCATGACATTTTTTTTAACAAGCAAATAAAAATAGCTTTTCTTTTGAGAGATGTTATATCCAGGGGGGGTAATTAGTGGGTTTTGGGGGGATCGACCCCCTAATTAATGCTCGATCCCACCCTAAAAGACATCAAAACATGTGGCATGTTCAAATAGTTTGTTCATTCATTTATTCATTTTCTTTTCGGCTTATTCCCTTTAATAATCTGGGATCGCCACAGCAGAATGAACCGCCAACTTATCCAGCACATGCTTTACACAGCAGATGCCCTTCCAGCTGCAACCCATCACTGCATGGGAAACACAAATACACTCTCCTTTACACACATACACTACTGACAATTTAGCTTACCCAATTCACCTATAGCGCATGTCTTTGGACTGTGGAGGAAACTGGAGCACCCGGAGGAAACCCACACCAATATGAGGAGAACATGCAAACTCCAAATGCCAACTGACCCAGTTGAGGCTCAAACCAGCGACCTTCTTGCTGTGAAGCATCTATGAAAATATTCATAATTAATTTAATAAATAAATATATATTAAATATATATTTTATATATATATAATATAAATCTACATTTGAGCACCCCTATAATGCTTCTCACCATTGTGAATGCACAAGTCAGTCTATGGGGGAAAATATTCATTCATTAAGTCTGAAACTGGCAGATCTAAAGCACTAACAAACACTAAGCAGGGCTGTGTGATTAATTGAAATTGAAATTGAATCGCAATCGCGATTTGAAATGTTGAGATTACCTAAATTGTAAAAGGCTGCGATATGAAATACACCAGGGCTATTCAATTGGCGGCCCGCAATTTGTTCTGGCCCTCCAAATAGTGTGACCAAGCCATCAAAAATAAATTTAGTTCAGTCGAAAAACGACTGCTACAGTTATGAAGTGACGTGCGTCTGTCCAATACAGCATGAGCACGAAAACATTTGGATACTTAATCGTAAAGGCTCTCAACGCCGCATTTCTGTTTCACGGAACGAAACTGCTGCAACTAGACAATGTTATGCCACCTGTGCGCTAGTTTAAAGTTCCGGGCTTATACACCGAGGCTAATAGACAAGCACACTGGATTAACTATAGCAGCGGGCCATTCACATATTGCGTCTTTTCCATGTGCAAGTTCATTATTTCCAGAAAACATCTCACGCCATAGCGGTGAGTTGTGCGTGGCTTTCAGTGGAATGTAAACAAAAGATGTGTTAGACGAACTATTACAAATTATTCAAATGATTATGTATGTATGAACGCAGATGATAACAACCGTTCATTTAATTACTTACCTAATATAAAGCTTAAATCTACATTAGACATGAGAACCGTGAAACCATGATTATTCTTCAGAATATATAATCGTACAACTAAAATCTGCAATTGTAGCATCCCTAATTGTTATGCAGTTCAAAACATAACGTACTGTATGAATGAGTCTAAATGTAGAAGAAGCCTATTGAGCAATGCACTGCTTTTGTTGTGCTTTGAAATACAACACTTAAACGTTTGTAAAAAAAACAAAACAAAAAAAAAGCCCATTGTACAATGCAGTGATGTTATGTAGTTCCAAAATACAGTATATAAACATTTTAATGTAGGAAAATACAACGTGGGTGTCTTAAGGAGCAAAAATACAACATATGAGCTCTTATATGCTGTTGTGTCATCACTCATATTGCAAGTCATATCTCTCCGGCCCCTCATTTGGGATACTTTTCATGAACTGGCCCCCATGACAAACTAATTGAATAGCCCTGAAATACATAGTATATATGTATTATTTAATTTCCCTACACCAAACCAATTTTCAGA
Source organism: Danio kyathit (assembly GCA_903798195.1). Lineage (NCBI taxonomy): Eukaryota > Metazoa > Chordata > Actinopteri > Cypriniformes > Danionidae > Danio > Danio kyathit. The sequence goes on from LR812542.1 coordinate 4,884,695, forward strand.
TCCTCAAAATGTTCTGCTTTAACAGCCACAGTGCAAAGTTTAATCTTTTATATTTTTATCTCCATTTACAGGCTCTTTAGAAGTTGTTTAGGGCATTTCATGAAATTTAAGAGTGTATAACAAAGTCTGTGAAATGTAATATTCCACATAATACCCATTTTCACGTGGTCTTTTCTGTATTTGATGCCAAGTAATAAACAGAGGTAACCAAACTTTCAGTGAGTGATTGGATGGAGGGCATCTGGACCCTTTTAAAATCCCAGGTGATTGTGAAACCCTCTGATCATTATGCAGTTCTGATAGGGGTTGAGAGGGCTGGGCATTTGCCAAAAAGCGTCCCGATGCTTTTCCCCGCAACAGCACGCCAGTCACTGCATATACAAGATGACAAATTACCCTCAGACGGCAGTGGCCTCCCCATCACAGCCACCTCCAGATGGACTCAATTAAACTATTAGCCAATGAGTGGGGCCTGATGACTCCATTAGGAAACATTTTGGGCTTAAACAAACTGACTCAATCAAATGCATTCTGCAAAAAAAAAAAAGGCAAGCGAAACCTGCCAATGTCCGGGCAATGCCGCTGTATCATACCTGCAATTGGTTAAGTACGTTAATTTTAAGTGTTGAGTAGGGGGAAACACAGGAACCTTTGAAAAACCATCAAACCTTTGAAAAACATATTTTCCTTTATAGGTAACTTCATAAAATTAAGTAAAATAACTAAATAAACAAATATATAAAAAAAATATATTACAATAATAAATAATTAAAAAATAACAATAATAATAACAACAACAAATAAAAATACATAAATAAAAAAAAATTATTAATACAATTAATTGTTTTAGATATAATAATAATAATAATAATAATAATAATACATTAACAAACAAATAACAACAAAATAAAAAATAAATAAAATATAAACATTTAAATAGTAATAATAACAATAAACAATCAAAAATGAACTAATAATAATAATATTAATAAATAAATAAATAATAATAACAAATAAACAAATAAAAATAAGTAAATAACTATAAAAAATATAATACAGTTTATTTTTAAATATAATAATAATAATAATAATAATAATAATAATTAAACAAGTTAAAATTGAAAATATAATAATAATAATAATAATAATAGTAATAATTAAAAAAAACTAATAATAACAAATAAATAACTACAAATAATAATAATAATAATAATAATAAACAAATAAAAATAAAAACAACAACAAATAAACAAATAAATAACTAAATAATTATAAAAAATACAATGTAAATAAAACTTTGTAAATATAATAATAATAATAACAACAAAATTAAAAATAAACAAATAAAATTAAATACAAATAAAGGAATAAATTAATTAATTAAAATAAATAAATAATAAAATAAAATGAAAACCTTTGATGTTTTAATCTTTTCCATTACAAATATAATTTAAGAATTACAGACCATTAAATTAACCATTAAAACAAGTACATTTTAATGTGTGTGTTCATGATTTCTGGTGATTTACAGATTTTAACATGTCACCAATACAAGGTAAAAATCAAATACATTCTAATAAAGACCCAAAGGACCATTACCGTTTCCATTAAAACCAATGATTTGTCCAGTTTATCCATTAAATTCATTACAAAACATTAGACCTTCTGTGCTAGATTCTATTTTTTGTTTATTCACTGGGGACACTGGTCATTCTTCTTTACAACATCCAAATATAAGTGCACTAAGTAATAATGCAACTGATATATTTCCATGAATAAGAATAAGACTATACTACTAAGTTAGATACAAGAAGTCAGTGTGTTTAAATGACCCTTTTTGTGGTGATGACTGTAACAGTGCTTTAGGGCACAATGAAAATATTGAAATAAGTCATATTAACCCATTGTGTCTTAACAGTTGATCTAATGGCTTAGAAATAATGACTTCACTGCTGTAGTATCTAATAATGTTACTTTTTCTACATAGTTTACATTTTTTTTTACATGACAGACGCATTTAAAAAGTAAAAAACTAGGCATATATTCTAGAAATAAATAGATTGTAGTAACTTAAATGCATCGTTTACATTATTAATATGCATAATACATTATTCAGGTGATGAGTGCTGAACAGTTTTAACCAATCCTTAATGAAATGGTACAATATAGCAATATTACAAGAAAAAACTAATGAGATTCATTGTATTTTTACCTTGTTTAAGATTTCAGGAGTGTTACAAGATACTAGTAGGCCATTCCAAAAGTGGCTATGGCATTTTTTGCAATATATACAGATTTGGCAGGCATCTGTACAGTAGTAGCCTGAAAGCGAGGTTTTCAAGTAGGCAAGAGGGCCCTCTGTGGTGGCGGAGAACAATAATTTAGAGTGAAATACGTGGAGATGGGAATCTGGAGTGGCTCTCTGCGCTCTCTCCCGGGCCCCGTTTATCTGTCATCACCTTAGCTGTCCCATATATTCAGGCACAGAGTCAATGCAATTCACTGACACCATCATTCACTTCAGGGCTCTCTAGTGCCAACTGCCTGTGAGAATCAACCTCAGTAACACGGCTTTAATTTATAGGACATGAAAGAGGGGATAAACACCAAACCAAGGCTATAAACTCACTTGATCTATTCGAACCGAAAGATAGTGCGGGAAAGGTGTAGAGGCATTTAACATCTCCGCGAGCAGTAATTACTAAACAAAAAAGTCTTTTGGGGTGAATTATAATGCAGATGGTTAAAGGTCAATGGGATGAGCTATTGACCCCATATCCGCAGTTACATTTCTGAAGCTGGAAAAAATACAGCCTACCACTACTCAGCAATAAATATGGACATATGAGAGGGGATTTATAAGCAATAGGTTAGCAATCATTTTTGATGTTGGTGGTCTTTGGCTGTTGGGTTGAGTTCGGTATTACAAAAACACACCTATAATACCACAGACAACATTACCCATTTTAGTCCACTAAAGATTCCCATAGACTTTCTCTAGAATCAAGATAAGCCCAAAATATAAAAGGCATCTGCTTTGATACTTAAAGGGTTAGTTCACCCAAAAAGTACATTTCTGCAATCATTTAGTTCACTCATGTTGTTACAAACCCATATTACAATAGGGGTTTATGACACTTTTACAGAATTACAGTGCTTGGAGACAAACTTTATGTTTTCAAGCTTTAAAAAAAACATAAATGCACCACAAAGTGCCATAAAAAACTGTTAAGAATATATTAGAAGCCATCTGAAGCATATGACAGCTTTGTATGCTGAACATCTACCTTAAGATCACCATGGCATATGACCTAAATCATGAATAGATTGTGAGAATTTTTTAATCTCTATAATTTGTTTGAAATGGGTTATTTTTTTGTTTTCCTCCTGTTGCGCTCAACAAACAACCAAATAAACAGATAAGGGTCTCATGACCTTAGGGTTAACACCTTTCTCCAAATTTCAGGAGGTAAAATATTGACCCTCAAGCATGCCCAAATGACCAGAGAAGGATCTCAGGACCTTAAGGTTAACTTTCTCCAAATTACAGGAGGTACAATATTGACTCTATGATAATCACGCTGACACTACAAACCTCAAATTTGTGCTTTGCATACAGAAATAATGTGCACCTAGCTGAGAGAGAGGGTGGGCCTGATCAACTCACTCTTCTCTCTTACCTAATAGGCCGACCTTTGGTCAGCACCCAAATTTTGACTATAAAGGTAAGGGTTTCTTGCTGAAACATTGGAAGCTCAGCCGTGGGATACATTGCCTGGCATTCTCGGACACACGTGTTGGATTTCCAATGTGACTGCAACGGGCTCCCCAGTCTTTGAAGAGGAAAATGATGGCACGTCTTTGAGGTTGTATATACTTATAATAAATTGCTTGGGGTTTCATTATCTGTCTTTTATTCATGTAATCCTTATTACTCCTCTTTATTTCGCATTATAAGTCTTTTATGCAATTTTGTTGTATTTCGATTAATGATGTTCATGAGTATGATTCATTATTATTGACAGTTATTGTGATAATTGATATCAGCTGTGTGTACCAGCAATAAACAGTTGTATTGCTTGATTAGTATGGTGTATGGATCGTTATTGGTGCCTTCTCTTGTCAATTAGCACCACACTTGTCTCACTTGCATAAACACAAACCATACTAAAACCTTTTTTGTATGCTGAAACATTTAACATACTAAAAATTTGGGGCATACTAAAACAGCAAGTCATTTTACTCAGCGGCCATCTTTGAAATGCCTCTTAGGCAGTATGCTCAAGCATCCTGTTTGAATGGGGAAACATCAAATTCTCCAAAAAAAAAATGGGCTTGTCAAGCTTACAATTCACTTTTATATTAGGAATCACCAATAAAGTCTCTTTAGTTTAACTTCTAAGTGTACGAATCACACAAAATCTGCAGAAGCTCATGTCTGGTCCAAGCACCTTCTCTGGGGAATGGTCAGTCTATAGCAGTCAATGTTTGGCTCCTGTATTAGTAGGCGGGGCTTCATTCACCATATTGACATTTGTAATTATGTACACACCCAATGTACATATACATTTGTAATTGTTTATCTATCTGCACACATCTGATTATTAATAGCAACCTGTACATATTTCCATCTATTGTAAATCTCTGTTCATAGCTAAAACAACCTGTATATAATGTTCATAGTACATCCATTTGTAAATATCACCATAGTTTTTCTATAACTGCACTTTATAACTTATACCTGTATCCTGCACTTGCTGCTATTGCACTCCTGGTTAGACCTAAACTGCATTTTGTTTCCTTGTACTTGTACATGTGTAATGACAATAAAGTTGAATCTAATCTAATGAAATATTGACCGATACACTTTTCCCCATTCAAAACTATACAGGTGACATTGTGTATTCTATAGCCTTTGGTTTAACTCACTAATATGATCAGTGTATCAAAAGATTATCAAAGAATAACAACAGTCACACATATTGCATGACTTCACAGCGCATAAACTGTGCAGACAGATTATAAGTTGATAATTTCTGAACCTTTAAAGCTTTCATTTTAATTGCAAATTTATAAACAATTGAATCTCCTTTTTTGTCTCCTCTTTCCCACTGCCTTTCTGTCCATCCCTTACTCCCAAATCACAGAAGCACTCATCAGGCAATAACAGACAACCAGCAACAGGGTCTGCCTGTCCTGACTTCTCTTCTGCTCTCTGTGACAATGAGATACAGTGGCACCAATGTAAGAGTCCCTCGACAATGCACCACAGCTGTGCAACTGTCCCACTTTCAGGCATCACCAATTCTGCCAACCGCTTTTCCTTCCTCTCTACTGGCCCAGCACAAATGTTTTTCTTTTAATGACCTTTTTTTTCTAATATGTAGCTCTTAGAATGAGGTTTCAGACTGATGGAGAGTGTCCTAAATGAGGGGCCAAACGGTACACAACAACACACTCTCCAAACGCTCTCCCATTCCAGACTGCTTTACTTTCAGGGCCAGGGATTCCCACTAAAAATACTTGCAGGAATTCCTGCAAACTAGCATTGAATTAATAATCAAGCATTGGCTTTGAATTGTCTTGCAATTGTATCGGGGCCCAATTACACTTACATTTTAACTGATCATCCATTTTGGAATTAAGAATTCATGCAAATCAAATGGACATTTTTAGGAGAGATGAAGATCTGGGAGTTCATTGGTGTCTTTGTTCTGGCATACATTCAGAGCATTGTGAGGGACAGTTAGAAGGCGTGATGCCAGAGAAGCAGAGGAGGCTTTTGTGATGAACGTACTACCAGCCTGCAGAGACTGTGTGCTTGTCATCTTCAAGCTGAGCAGAGGCAGAGCTGCGCTTCACAGCCCCTTCACAGCAAGGCAGCAGCAACTTGTGCCCACCCCATAATAATCACTGACATTCCCTGCACGCCAGCTTCCCTCCTCTTTTCCTCTGGCTCCCTGAAACTGCCAATTTGCCTCAAACGAGCCAAACTTAATCCCATCACTCCCGGGCTCCTGTCTGCTTCACTGTATAACTGGCTATGGCCAGAAGAAGAACAAAAGAAGAGAGGCAACAAACAGAAAGGCCTTAACCTTCTAACTTCCACCCTCTGGATCGCTCTGTCAAATAACAGCACCTCTCGGCCCTCTTTGTTGTCCCAATCCTCCTGTCATTCGCTTGTAATTGTGCTCAATGGAGCTTGAGATCTACTCTCCCGTGCCTTCTCGCTGCTCTAAGCCTTCTCATTCTCTCCGCCTTGTGCCTAAAAGCGCTGCTTTTTTGTAGACGCTCGACACAAACAAGTGCATTGCACTTAACCCAAGCAACTGCCACCCTCACTGGGCCTTTCTTTAACGTGCTATCACCTGTCTCCACAACCCCTTTCCTTTACCTCTTCACCTTCAGACTCCATCCATCATCCTGTCCTTTTCTAAACTGGGACAGTCAGTCACCCCAGTGCTTAACCCCTTTTTCCCTCTCCTTCCTTCTGTGCTCCAGGAATCCATCTTTCTCCTGCACCTGCGAAGCTTGTCCTTTCCCATGTAGACCGCTGGTCTTTAGAGGATTAGCTTGGGAAGACCAGGCCTACTGACCCCCGTATAGACAACGTCACAGCTGTACCTCTATCTCAGCTTGCCGCCCACCTCCCTGTGACAAGTGTCCCTGTTTCCCCATCCATCACTTTCTCATCCTTGCTAACATTTGTGCACTTTCATCACCGAACCTAACCAAATGTTACTGCTCCACTTTCCTGGCTCTCCTGATAAACCACGTCCCATTTTGAGGCTTACTCTTTTGGAATTTCTCCTCCTGTGCCACCTGAAGAGCTTCATTAAGTTCTCCACCCTTCCTAACCCACAAACAGAGCCGGTGTGCTCCATGTCATAGCTTCCAGAGCTCCACCGACACTAAGAGCTGTACATTACTGACGGGAGGCTGACATTAAGACAATAGGACCGTTTTAGAGGCTCAATTAAATCGCTGGTGACAGCATGCATTTGAGGGCATATCTGCTGTGCGCCACTTGACTCCATTCATTAGTACAAGATGGTACCAAGCAAGTCTTGTTTTATATGTGTATATTTATAGCTAAATAACCAGCTGGTGAACAGAATCCTGTGAAGACGCTCTGGGCTTTGTGATCTTGTCAAATAGAATCGGAGACACAAAGAGATGACAAGTGCTTGGGGACTTTGCGTGTTGTTTCAGAAGGAGACAAAAATAACTGCCGAACAGAACACTACTATGGGGGATTTCAAATGTTGAAATGTGATCCAGTCTGCATTCAGTTCTGGAATGAGGATTTGTTGCGCTTTAGCTTGAAGTGGTATGTTTAATCAAGGAGAGACATCTAGCCCTTATGAGCAACAATTGTAGTAATGCGCGCCAACTATAACGACTATCAAATTAAGTTGAAATGGATGTTTATTCCACTAAAGTGTTGGTGCTCTGGGCCAGTCGATAAAAGAGTGTGTAAAAAAAAAAAAAAAAGAGAGAGAGAAGGCGCTCCCTCTAAAGAGCCGTGTGATAAGTGGTGAGAGGCCCTTGGCAAGGGTGGAGGGTCGCATTGATTTAGCTTGAGCATTGCAGAGCAATTCAGCTGACTCACTTCACTGGAGGTTAACGAAAGAAGAGATGCGAGGGACATGTACAATTAGAGCCTCCGTAAATGGCCTGCCAATTGTCAGACTAATTAAAAATGGCTAATTATAATGCGTGTTACTTCAAATAATCACTCAGCTATAAAGTCGTGGCTGTCAGGTGTAAACAAGGCGTGTGACTGCAGTGGGGAGAAAATCAATGGACATCTGTTCATTTATCTCAGGCAGGAGACCAAATTGAAAAATGGATTGCCCAACTTGCCACAAATCTGCATTGTGATAAAGGTGCAATACATCGCAACACCTGCTTAGGAGGCGATAATGGGCATTTCGACGGCTGGCCGCTGGCCCCCGAGGATTGCCAATAAAGGATCAAATTGCAATCTTTTGCTGGCCCATGGAGTGAGAGCTGGAGGAATTTGTAGGTATAGGCAAGGCGGGCCAGACAGGATGTCTTCAATCATGGAGTGAAATTCTTCTGTGTGGTGAACAGGGTGTTCATTATGGAACTCTAATGAGTGGAAATTAGACAATAAATCTATTCTATTGGCTTCTCGGCTCTGGAGTCCTAAACCTAATGATATTGCATTTCAGCCTTTTAACAATGGGCCAGTCCACATGTCCCCTGATAGTTTCCAGAAGATTGCTCAGAATTCAGACCACACCGATGTTCCTCTGAGGACTGATCGGAAGGCACCAAATGTTTCGCATCGGAAGACCCCATGATTGGATGGCAAAAACTGACAATTCTAATCTTACTCTGTAAAATGTGGTCCTACTGCAGTTTGTTGACTACCATAAAAAGGCTGGGATTTTAAACGTTCATATTCAGCCTTTGAGCACACTACATACACTCACTTTCCTTCAATGTATTCTCTCATTATCAGGGGCCATCACAGCGGAATGAACTACCAATTACTCTGCCATATGTTTTATGCATTGGATGCACTTTCATCACCGAACCCAACCAAACTTTCCAGGCTCTCCTGATGAACCACGTCCCATCAGATTGGCACTTTTGTTCCCGTGCACGAAGCTGCTGAAGTTACAGTAAACAGCACTTGGAAGCCTCAAGCGCAACACTGTCAATGCGAGCGCACATTGAAGAAGATGCCCAGAGGCGATATGAACGTGGAGCTGCTTATTGCACTGGTGAACAATAATCATTTCTTCATCGCTAGAGCTAGAGCTACTTGAACCATCCATAACAACAAGCATGTCAACTTTGTCTTCTTCTGTGTTACAAGCGGGTGTCAGAAGCTTAAAGTTGTGTAGTGCCATCCAACGTCAAGGAGTGATTTTGCATACTCTTCTGCTCAACGCCTGTGAAAATCGATTGGGTTTGAATCCAGAAAAAAAACATCTTGAAAAACGCTGACAAAAAACGCAAACGAAAAGCGTCCCGGTGTTACTGACTGGAGGCTGACAGTAAGACTAAAGGACCGTTTTAGAGGCTCAATTAAATTTCTAGTGACAGCATTTGAGAGCATATGGTTGAATGTCCTTCCAGGTGCAACCCAGCACTGAGAGAACTAACTCAAGAACCCCCAGAGCTGGGAAACACCCATACACATATTCACACATTCATACACAACAGACAACTTTAGTTTGTCCATTTTACCTACAGTATATTGCATGTCTTTGGATTGTGGGGAGACTGGAGCAACTGGAGGAAATCCACACAAAAAAGCGCAATCTCCACGCAGAAATTCCTTACTGGTCAAGTCAAGACTTAAATCAGCGACCTTTTATCTGGGAGGCAACAATCTTTTAAATAAGGCTAAACAGCAACAAAATAAGAACTTTACTAACTATAATAAAACAAATTGTTGTATAAAGTGGGTCCACACTGACCACATCTGTTACAAAGGTCTTAACCACACTGTAAAATCCAAAAAGTTAAGGTAACTCAAATCATTTCAGGAAACTGATTGCAACAAACCATTTAAGTTAAAAAAACTAAAGCAAATGAGTACTGTTAACTTAATCTATTTGAGTAAACAAAGCAATTTGGGCACAGTAAAACCCAATAAATTAAGAGAACTCAAACCAACTGAGTACTGTAAAACCCAATAGGTTAAGGTAACTCAAACCATTTGAAATAATCTATATTAGTACTGTGAACTTACTCCATTTAAGTTGAAGTAATGAGGTATTTAACTCATTACCTTCAACACTGAGTTCAAAACTCTTTTCAAATAAGTAGAATTAACTTTCAGTACATTTTGAGTTGACTACACTTATTTCATTTGATGAAGTTGACTGTTGGGTTTTACAGTGCAGGGATCAGTTATTTTGGAAAATAGTTAATTTGGAAAATATTTTTCCAAAATATTTTGGAAAATAAGGTGCAGTTATTTTGGAAAATAGGAGGAATAAACCAATCAAAAGGACAGACTTGTTTATACATTATTGTAAATTTGCTCATTTCATATTCTCAGTAAGTAGCCTCAAACCAAGATTTTTCATTTCCCACTATTTCTCAGTAATCCTGACCTCCAGGGCTGTGTGGTATTGCGGTGTCAGAGTAAGAGAGCCGCAGAGAGGCAGGGAGAGAGGGAGAAGCTAAAGAGAGTGGAATTATAGTGAGAGCGATTAGCCCTGCGTGTGTAATAGATCATGACCCACACACTACAGCCGAATCCATCTTCTGTAGGGGATCAACCTAACACCTTCACTCTTCCCACCTCCGAAACCCACAGCAATACAGCACATCAGCACTATCAGCTATCTGAACATCTCAATATTTTACATTTCTCATTTGAAGTCGGTAAAGCTACATTTTGCACTGGATTTTTATCGTTGTTGTTGTTGTTTGAAAAATGAACTATTCATTATGACACCATTTACTGTATGTATGTAAATCCAGCAGCAAAAGGGATTTTCCTACCATTGGAACAATTCAAAAATGAAGCATCACCCTCAGTCCGCAGCCAGCACAGCCCACCTGCTACTCCAGAAAAGCAGCATAAGCAATTATAATCTGCCACAATAAACATGCTTCTAAAGCAATGCAATTAACTAGATTAATTAGCATTTTATATCATTATTTAGGTTATAATGTAATTCCTATCAACACAAATTAAAGCTGTGAATAAAAACACAAATACAAACTTTAAAAAAATAGATACTGTGTCCTAACCAGTCGCAACACCATAAACAGTTATAAACATAAAGCCAATCAAAACATTTGAAGTTTAATATGCAACTAATCCTACATCAGATGCAGATAAGTTTTTTTCAGATTTTTTCTCCTTCCTCTTCTTTTGTAGAACATTAGAGACCATGTTTAGTGAAAGTGTGTCCTTAGTGATTCATAAAATTCAAGTCAGCATTAATTGGCACTAGTTCACTATACACACAAAATAATGACATTTGCTGTTTGTTAAAACAATCTAACAAAATAACTTATGATAACGGTCCAAAAACTAGTACACTTAAATGTATATGTTATAGAAAAAATATTAAATACAAATTTAAAAAAGGGAAAAATCAACAGAAGCAAAAAATCTGAAAACTTAGTTGAACTTTTGTAGGTTGTAATTTATTTTGCTTGAATTTAATTGTATTATCTTTTAATTTCTAAATATGTTTGGTGACTAAAATATTATTTTAATAAATAAATCTGTTTAACAAATCTGTTTTGTTTAAATGCACCAAAATACACTGCCTATATTCACTGAGAAATGGAGAAAAATATAAAATTTTAAAAATGGGTGTACTCAATTATGCTGAGCACTGTATATATATTTATTTGTTTGTTAAGCACGCGGTTGTTGGTGGGATGAGATGGAACCCGAAAGCGTTCATAAACAATTCCAACTGATTACGAGGTTATGTAAAAGCCAGAGACATGAGGCTGATTATCATGCATTCATTAATTCATTTTCTTTTCGGCTTAGCCCCTTTATTATTATTATTATCCGGGGCCACCACAGCGGAATGAACCGCCAACTTATCCAGCATATGTTTTACGCAGCGGATGCCCTTCCAGCTGCAACCCATCACTGGGAAACATCCATACACACTCATTCACACTCATACACTACGGACATTTTTTGCTTACCCAGTTCCCCTATAGCGCATGTGTTTGGACTGTGGGGGAAACCGGAGCACCCGAAGGAAACCCACGCCAACACAGGGAGAACATGCAAACTCCACACAAAAATGGCAACTGACACAGTCGAGGCTCAAACCAGCGATCTTCTTGCTGTGAGGCGAAGGTGCTACTCACTGCGCCACCGTGCAGCGCTGATTATCATATACTTGGCTAATACTTCGAACAGATATCAGAAATCATCTGGTGGAAAGGATGGTGGAAGGATTGTAGAAATGGTGAGCAGCCAAAAGCTGAAGAGAAAACCCGGATATAGGATTTAAATAGACCACGGTGGCAGATGTCAGAACCGGAATGGTAGGCGTCATGAACGGTGGACTGTCAACTGATTCAAACTTGACCGACATGTCAGCCAGAACTAATGCTATTTTCCATTTTATAAAAATCCCCAAAGACCTCTTCCTTAATCTCCAGATATACAAACTAACTAACCAAAATAAATAAATAAATAAATAAATCACATCTTGTACAGGTAAATTAATACAATTTATTTGTTTTGTTTTTGGGGAGACTGGGAATTGGATTATATCGCTTAACACATCAGGCCAGGTTAGGTCAACAGGATATGGACATGATTTGATTTCTTTTCGAACAACATGGATGCATTTTTCATTTTTGGAAGTTTCAACATGAACACACAGGGCAGCGCAGTGGGTAGCGATGTCACCTCACAGCAAGAAGGTCGCTGGTTCAAGCCTCGGCGGAGTCAGTTGGCATTTCTGTGAGAAGTTTGCATGTTCTCCCAGTGTTGGCGTGGGTTTCCTCCCGGTGCTCCTGTTTCCCCCACAAGTCCAAACACATGCGCTATAGGGGAATTGGGTAAGCTAAACTGGCAGTAGTCTATGTGTGTGAATGAGTCTGTATGGGTGTTTCCCAGTGATGGGTTGCAGCTGGAAGGGCATCCGCTCCGTAATACATATGCTGGATAAGTTGGCGGTTCATTCCGCTGTGGCGACCCCTGATTAATAAAGGGACTAAGCTGAAGGAAAATGAATGAATGAACATGAACACACAGCTCACATCATGTATCCTGCAAAACTGCACAGAGTAGTAAATAATACATGAACTGGGAAGCGCATCAGATTTGTATGCTAACTGCTAGACTATAGCTCTGCAATTTGCAAATTAAGCAAAGAAAGACTGTCCTCATTTTTCAAAATTAAAAAAAAAAACCCATAAAGATCCACCTGGGTGAAATAAGCAAAACCGCTAAACAAGCAGAAAGTGGGAAAACGAATATTTGTGTAGCGGCTTAATCGTCCAGATTTGGGCTCTAGATAAGCGGCAGCAACACGAAGCGTGAACCGCTATCAGTGTGATCCAGCCACAGGAGCGAATTGTGTTCCTGTCAGAAGTTCTTCTCCGAGACACTCGCGCAAACAAGCAGACACAGATTAGCAACATTATAAGCTCCGTCTGGCAGCAAGCCGCAAGTCTCCCATTTCTCTCGCTGTCTTGCTCACACTCTGGTACTTGGTGGCTATTCATCCACAGCTAAGCCCAGATAGGTATACGAACACTGGCCAACGGGTGGACGCCCCCACCGGGGTCTTTTTGTGCTTCTGCTTGGTCCATATACTCTCAATGGAAAGCCATGTAGTACATGTGACCCGCTTCTGAAATCCAGCATGGGCAACATACCAGTGCGTCAAATTCAATATCGAATCGCAGGAGTGAAGTAATTTCATCACTGCTGGCCATTATTTGATTTGCTAGCACCCGTAACTAGACGTCCAGCATTTCCCAAGCACCCTCCTGCTAACATGCGCACACTCTTTATTCCGTTCTTGACTTTCGCTCAAAATTTACTCAGTTAAGTACATATTACAGAGCAGAAAGTTAAGTGCTACCTTGCTGCACAAAGTGCTCCACGCAGCAGTCTCTCTCTCCCTCTCGGCCTCCTGATAGTTTTTAAACTCAAGCTGAGAGCGACAGGCAGGAAGAATTGCAGGAACAGGTGACAACAAGATAATAGCTTCCACTGCAGAGAGTTCATCACACTGCCCTGTCTCGACTTTGCAGAGGTGTGTGTGTGTGTGTGTTTGGTGAGATTTATAGAAAAAGAGAGAGAGCATGTGTGTGAGAGAGAGAACTACATGGCTCTGTTCCAAAACCTAGTTCTGTGCCTAAGTAGGCTCCATCTAAATGCATCATAAGGATATACCTCATGCTAAGGTTATTCCAACATTTATTTATTTTCCTTCGGCTTAGTTCCTGATTGAGGCTGTCACAGCAGAATGAACCACCAACTACTCCAGCATATGTTTTATGCAGTGAATGCCCTTCCAGCCACAACCCAGTACTGGGAAACACCCATACATAAGAAAATTCACTCCAACACGGGAAAAACATCCACTGTAAAAAATGCAGCGTTCCATACAATTCCTTAATGTTGTCTCAACACAAATCAATTTATCTTAATTGTTTCTACAAATTTAAGTTGATTGAACATAAAACAATTAAATTATTCCACAAAAACCCTCAAGAATTGTATTGAATTAGCTCATTATAAATAAGTAGTTTGAACAAGCATCTAAAATATTCTTGAGTGTGCAAACTCCACACAGAAACACCAACTGTCCCAGCCGGGACTCGAACCACTGACCTTCTTGCTTTGAGGCGACAGTGCTAACCACTGAGCCACCTTGTTGCCTACTTTGGTACCATAAAATTTTGTGGGAAAACTTAATTATTTTATGTTCAATCCAGTTAAATTTGTAGAAACAATTAAGCTACCCTAATCAATTTGTGTCGAGACAACATTAAGGAATTGTGTGGAACCCTGCATTTTTTACAGTGCATGTTCTCCTCGTATTGGCATGGGTTTCCTATGTATGGGAGTTTCCCAGTACTGGGTTGTGTCTGGAAGAGCATCCACTGCATAAAACATATTCTGGAATAGTTACCTTAATCGATTTGTGCTGAGACTAGATGAATGAACTGTGTGGAAGCCAGCATTTTTTACAGTAGCGAAAGTGTTATTTCACCCAAAAATGAAAATTATGTTAATAATTACTCATCGAAAAATCGAGTTTGCCTTCAGAACACAAAATAAGATATTTTAGATGAAATCTGAGAGTTCTCTGACCCTCCATAGACAGCAATAATCCTGACTCATTCGTATAGAAAAATACCAAAAAAAAAACACCCTGAAAAATAGACCTTTATTTATTCATGCAGTTGCTCAATCAGAATATTATCAAGCTACAGGAATCCCTTTATGCGCGCATACAAATAGCAACCTTAATCAACAGTTGTTTCTCCTCAGTATCAGTATATTACGGTGACCAAGAGAGCTTAGCGTGCTACAATTTAAGAAAACACATGCAATTATAAAAAACGCCAGCAAATTAAGAAAAGATCTTTATCCGTTTGACAGCACACGCACATACACATAAAAAAAACACACGCTGCATTCTCACAACGCAAGCTAATTAATAAATAACGCTGCATTTGATCACAGCGCAAACATTTTATGAAAACACGCTGCATTTTCTATACAGTATGAATGTCAATAGTATGAATGGAACTCGTACTACATCTGCCAATTTGTCATCATCACACATCAGTTACATCGCTTCACTCTCGTTCATGAATTCTCTCACGGTGCATCATGGGATAGCGTTGCGTGGATCGGAGGCTCACTTCAGAATCTCTCCAGAAGTAGGTTATCCAGGTACTTCTCACATACTGTTTTTCAAGTTCTATGTATTCAGACATACCACTTGTTGTAGGTGTATGAAGTTGTTTGAAAGGTGAGTTTTTTGTTTGTTTATTTTAACACCCTGATTCCTTAGTCTTTTGTATTTTAATAGCCTAAATAACCATTACCCAAATAGCCGGGTCTGTAACATTTTAGAGTCGCCTGTGCTATTTAAAAGTGTTGTAAGAAAATGCAGCGCGTTTTCGTAATTTGTTTGCATTGTGAGGATTTGCAGCACGTGTGCTGTCAAACGGATAAAGATCTTTTCTCAATTTGCTGACATTTTGGTAATTGCATTTTTGCCACATCGCTCAGCCCTACATGCAATCACAATAATTACTTTCCATATTGAACGATAATGATGTATATTTTGGATATAAGTTGTTAATGCTTCCAGATTTAAAAGAGTGCCCCAACAATGACTGAAGACACAAAAATTAGAGGGTCCATTAACATTTTCTCCCGATAAATTTTCGGTGGAATATGAATATGAATCTGAATAACACTTTCAAGATTCTCATTGTTGCACATTTCTGCTGTGAGATTGGCTCTTAGATCAATATGGAGCAAAAAAGTCCAGAGCTTATCATTGTTATTGACATAAATTTTATCAGGATTTGATATAATATCATTTCGGCCCAGCCCTAATTGCATGTTTTCTTAAATTGCAGCACATTAAGCTCTCTCGGCCACCGTAGTATATTGTGCATTATGAGCACTGAGAAAAAAACTGTTGACTAAAGTCTTTTTTTATGTGTGCACAAAAGTATTCTTGTACCTGTTGCTTGATAATAATATTATTTAACTAGTGAAGGTGGTTGTGAGGATGATTTTTGATATTTATCTGGACTCTTTAAATGAGTCAGAAACCTTGCTGTCTATCTGGAGGATGAGGGAGCTCTCAGATTTAAGCTAAAATACCTTAATTTGTGTTACGAAGACGAATAAAGTTTTAAGAGGTTTTAATAACATGAGGGCGAGTAAATAATTGTCATTTTTGGATGACATTTAAAAAAATACTGTTATAGAATCCAAAATCTAATGCCATGTTTAGACCACACAATACTCCAGTCTTACGTGTTATATTATGTGACTAAATTCCTGCTGTGTCATGGAAGAAAAATGTCAGATTTCAATCTATGGTAGTCAATCTGTCAGGACAATGTGTCCCAGGCATCAATTGTCATCCACCTTGACACTGTATACAAGACAAAATGTGGAAATTTACTAAATCATACTGACACCATATGTCAATTGCATCATACTAAAATCAGTAGAGACTGGTGTCATGATAGTCTGAACCTGACATTAAGCTTTATTGTGTGTGTATAATGGATCTGAGCAACTCAGTATCCAGTAAAGCTTATTTTTTTAAACACTGGTGATTAACAATGCACAGAAAACTATTTATCACCTGATCAGTAAATAATTTCTGGTAAATATTGTGCCAAAATCAGGCTGGTATTGTATACTTTGGCACAAGGCATCATCATAGATGGTCCACACAAACAAGCTTATTAAATCCAGAGAATTCACACAAAAAAATCTTAAAACATTTAAAAAAAACAATAGTGAAAGAAAAATTATTATCGTGCATCTGACCAGAACGTGGTTTCTGCAAATAGGGATTTTCCTCCTGTTGAATTCATTCAAGATCAAGCTTTATGTAAAAGGAAAATGCAACTCTCTTCAGGCTTCACACACCTGTTGATTAATGAATTTTCATGAACTACCCATGACTAATCTAATAATATTTTTTTAGTGGAAAGGTGTTTTCAGAATCCTTTTATAGAGACTGCACTCACAAAAAGTCATTCATAGCTGATGAATATTTTAAAGCTGAGCTTAAATTTATGTTGTAGACCAATTTTACATTATAAATCACTTAAAAATGCACATTCTGTAATCATGCACTCATTTTATAATTTCAAACCCACATTTCATTAAATTCAAAAATAAAATAAAAAATAACAATAATTAAAAAAATAAATTTATAATAATTGTAAAATGTATTTAAGGGTGCAGTATGCACGTTTGACACCGAGTGGTTGAACTAGGTATTGCACTCCTGGTTCAAAACACATGCAAGCGCAGGTTGCCAGATTGACAACATCAACAGGAACGAGCCTAACTATCGAGCCTAAAGGCTGATTTAAGGCTGATTTAAACTCTATTCTAAAAGCAGCGGCACACAATAGAAGGACTATTTTCCATATTAAAAGGAGTTTTAGTTCTAACCACCACCAGAAATATATATTTTAGAAACGGCTTCTATTTTGCACAGCTGAACAACAGAAAACTGACAATGATCACCTCAGGTACACCTCAAGTGCTTTATTCAGTGTTAACTGCTAATAATGTGAGTTTGAATGCCGTTTTACATGACATTTATTGAAGTACTACTGAAAGCAGCAGCAGATAGTTCACCTCAGATCTTGAAAATAAAAAAAAACGTTTAAAATGAACTTTAGAACTGTGACTCAGTACAATCCAACACAAATCAGTGATCCAGCATGTACATTTAATAGTGTTAAAGAGGTTTAATATGTATTAATTAGACTGTAAACCTAACCATTTTGTTGGAGTGCAGTGAGTGCACTATTCTGTGCTTCTGAATGGCTGTATTTACATTTCTGTCGTGTTTCATCTGGTGTAAACAGCCAAATTGCTTATCACTGCAAATCTCGTCACGTAGCTTGTTGTTAGGGACACGGGGTTACAATGTAACGTGCTCACCTAATGTTTACATTCATATTATTTATATTATTTGCTAATTAATAACCACCTCATGTGGAACTCTGAATCTGAGTCTCATTTTGTAGGCTGCTACTGTCCACCGGAGGACGCATTTCGGTCGCGGATGCATACTTTGAGAGCCTTCAAAACTGAATAAATGAAATACCATGTTTTCCACCAAGGCAACCCAGGGTGCTGAAATATAATTGGCTAAACTGGTAGTGGGCGGGTTAAACGACCAAAACAAACGTAGTTTCTTAAATATTTGCAAACATATTATGGTATTTTTATGCTTTAGAAGAGTCAAAAACTCACAGCACCTTTAGGAAAGAAATTCACCATGTCAGTCTACTGTATGAAGAAACATGAAGTTTTACAGGGTTACAGTGAGACATATATATATATATAGCACTGAACGTAATGTTTAAGGGGCATTTGATGATAATAATACCAAATATCTGGTTTGAGCAGTAAATGTGGCCTATTTATCTGTAGTCAGTGACAGAGAGCAAGCATATGTGCTGAACATAATGAATAATTCAGCTTCAGAATCATGAATATTTGCATTCTGGTGTCACCACTGCCCCGCGCATTGAAAAACAGGACCATTTAAATAACTTTTAAAATCAGATTATTTGGCTTACCCCATCAGCAGATTATGTAGCTTGATTTAAACAAAAACGCACTTAATATTGACATTTATTTTAGAAAACAAGACACTAGTTTTTACCTGTCTAGAAAATGCTTCTTGGTTTAAAAATTTGTAGATAATTGGGCTAGAAACAAGACAAAAACTTCAAGTAAGAAAGTCTTTTTTGCAGTGTAGGTGTGTGTGTGTGTGTGTGTGTGTGTGTGTGTGTGTGTGTGTGTGTGTGTGTGTGTGTGTGTGTGTGTGTGTGTGTGTGTGTGTGTACATAAATGTGTGTATGGTCATGCACTGATATGTGTGTGTGCATGTGGGCGACACATTCAAGACTCTTCTTGTTCTGACGCTGCATTCAAATGAAAATGAACCTCATCACATTAGTGAAAACAGGACAATGACCTTCTTTCAGAAAGCGGGATTAACAGCCTTATATACAGACACTACAGCAAACACCATCACTGCTTCTGTTCATCACTCTCTCTATCTCTCTCACACACACACACACACACACACACACACACACGCTAAATGAGTTATATAAAGCATTATTCCCACATTAATAAATACTAGAGCGTTTCTAACCATCCAGTAACGTGTATTATATTATGATATCTATCAAACTTAATGTAATGAGTGCTACATCATACTGTAGTGTTAAATATTCATTCATTCATTTTCCTTCAGCTTAGTCCTTTTATTTATCAGGGGTCGCCACAGCCGAATGAACCGCCAACTTTTCCTGCATATGTTTTGCACAGTGGATGCCCTTCCTTCTACGGACAATTTCATTTATTCAATTCACCTATAGTGCATGTGTTTGGACTATGGGGGAAACTCTACACAGAAATGCCAACTGGGCCAGCCAGGACTCAAACCAGCGACCTTCTTGCTTTGAGGTGACAGTGCTAACCACTGAGCCACCGTGTCACCCTCACCCAAATTTTGATATTCCATTTTCACAACAGTTAGACTTATGACTTCTTTGTTTATCTTTATGAATCTCTTAACCAAAGAGCACAGACACATTAATTACCCCTGAAGCACTTTTGGTTTGTTTTTGGACATTTAGAAAACTAATTAGAGGCCAAAATGGTACGTCTTTGACTCATTTCCTTAACTTTTTTTTCAAAACAAAAAATACTTAAAATATGTAAATATCTAAACTAAAATATCCCAGCATTCAAGTTGATAAAAATCACATTTTTTCTTTCACACAAAGACACAAGTCACACAAACTCACAACTCTGATAGTTCATTAACACAGAAGTCGACACATTTTCAAGCTCCTTGTTTTCCATTCATACGCAAGACTTGAAAATTAATTTGCAGAGTCCTGTTAGTTTCAATTATCATAATAAATGCAAGAAACGAGTGCCACTCCAAAAAAGTCAGGTTTAAAATAAGACATTTACCTGAGAAGGTGATAATTAAAAACAAAATGTCGCCTTTTTCTTTCTTTTTTTCTTTTAAACAGAGAATGAATTGTTTAGTTTCACGTTTGATCTGCTTCACCCAAGTTACTGAGTGCATGGATATTATCGCAGCAGAAAAAATAAATCCACACCACCTGAGCACACACACACACACACACACACACACACACTCTCTCTCTCTCTCTCTCTCTCTCTAAGCCTGATATCACATGTCGCCCGGGGTTCGACGAATCCTTCAACCTCCATCAGCTGACCAGACACAGCTTTAAAGCAGACCAGGTATTTCAACCGTGAAAAAAACCACACAAAAACAGGAAAGTGTTGCTCTCTAGTACATAAAACCCGTCCTTTCTAACTTCTGGCAGCCGATGTGCAAACAACGCAGGCAAATCTCACCCCGAGAGAGTGTCAGAGCTCACTCTGTGTGAAAACCAAATACACTCTGGGCTATCGCACCAAATAGATGAGCAACTCCAACATACAGTGTTTAAATACAAATATATATTGAACCTGAAAGGCGTTCCAATCAGACCTGTTTACATGTAAACGATGATGATTGGCATGTGTGTTTGTGTAGGGGTCGAACTAAAACTAGTTTACTGTTGTTCTGACACATAGAAATAGTCAATAGTACTCATTTATAGGGGTCATATTATGCGAAAATCACTTTTATAAGAAGTTTAAACCTCCATCAGCTGACCAGACATAGCTTTAAAAAACACCAGGTACTTCAACTGTGGAAAAAAAGCAAACAAAAATGAGAAAGTGTTGCTCTCTAGTACATAAAACTGGTCCTTTCTAACTTTTGCAGCTGGTGTGCAAACAACGAGAGAAAATCTGGCATAATACAGTGTTTGAATACAAATATATCGGCTCTGAAAGCTGTTCCAATCAGACCTGTTTACACACAAGCGATGATTTTTCCTGTGTGTGTGTGTGTGTGTGTGTGTAGGGGTCGGACAACCACATAACTGATAATGATTGGCTAAAATCCCAGGTGACATTTCCAAAAGGGTAGATGGAGCCACTGCATTAGTGCAACTAAAACTAGTTTACTGTTGTTTTGACACACAGAAATAATCAATTGTTCTAATTTAAAGGGGTCCTATTATGCAAAAATCACTTTTATAAGAAGTTTAAACCTCTATCAGCTGACCAGACATAGCTTTAAAAAAGACAAGGTACTTCAACCGCAGAAAAAGCACACAAAAAGAGCAAATCTCGTATAATACAGTGTTTGAATACAAATATATTGGCCCTGAAAGGTGTTCCAAACAGACCTGTTTACACATAAGCAATGATTATTTCTGTGTGTGTGTAGGGGTTAAACAACCACATAACTGATTGGCTAAAAACGCAGGTGACGTTTCCAAAGGGGTAGACTGCATTAATTCAACAAAAACTAGTTTAGAGTTGTTCTAATACATTAAAATATTAATTGTTCTGAACTTAAAGCGGTCTTATTATGCAAAAAAACAGTCTTATAAGTAGTTTAAACCTCCATCAGCTGACCAGACATGGCTTTAAAGAAGACCAGGTACATATTTTAACTGCGGAAAAAACGAGAAAATGTCACTCTCTAGTACATATAACCCATCCTTTCTAACTGCTGTCAGCTGGCACGCAAACAACGATAGCAAATCTTGTATAATACAGTGTTTGAAAACAAATATATTGTCCCTGAAAGCTGTTTAAATCAGACCTGTTTACACATAACCAATGATTATTGGCATGTGTGTAGGGGTTGGACAACCACAAAACTGATGATGATTGGCTAAAAATGCAGGTGATGATTTCAAAGGGGTAAACTAAGCCACTGAATGAATGCAACTAAAACTAGTTTACTGTTGTTCTGACACATAGAAATAATCAATAGTTCTGAGTTAAACTTAAAGGCGTCCTATTATCCAAAAAAGTTTAAACCTCCATCAGCTGACCAGACACAACTTTAAAGAAAACCAGGTACTTCAACTGTGGAAAAAGCACACAGAAACGAGAAAATGTTGCTCTCTAGTACATAAAACCTGTCCTTTCTAACTCTTGGCAGCCGGTGCACAAACAATGAGAGAAAATCTCGCATAATACAGTGTCTGAATACAAATATATTGGCTCTGAAAGCTGTTTGAATCACACATAAGCAATGATGATTGATGTGTGAGTGGGTGTAGGGGTTGGACAACCACATAACTGATGATGATTGGTTGAAAACACATGTGACGCTTTCAAAGGGGTAGACTGAGCCACAGCATTAATGCAACTAAACTAGTTTAGTGGTGTTCTGACACATGAAAATAATCAATATCTCTGAGTTAAAGGGTCCTATCATGCAAAAATCACAGGAAAGTGTTGCTCTCTAGTACATAAAACCCGTCCTTTCTAACTCCTGGCAGCCGGTGCGCAAACAACGCAAGCAAATCTCACCCCGAGAGAGTGTCAGAGCTCACTCTGTGTGAAAACCAAATACACTCTGGGCTATCGCACCAAATAGATGAGCAACTCCAACATAGTGTTTGAATACAAATATATACCGGCCCTAAAAGCGGTTCAAATCAGACCTGCCTAGTCGGAAACTAACTGGTTTAAAACACAGAGAGAAAAAAAAGAGAGAAGAATTAGATTAGACAAAGCCAATGCGCATCAAGGTTTTTTAAACACCTTTTAAAGGATTTGGCAGATAAGCCTGGGTTATGTGCGCGGCCCCTGAAGGATGTTCAAATCGATGGATGAAGGCAGCTTTACTGGAGGCAATGAGGAAGGGAAACGTTATTTAAAGGCAGCGCCGGGTGCAATGATGAATATGAAAATGGCGTCATTTATTTTCACTGCTGCCATCAAAGACAAAGCAAACCTCTCATATTGCATTCAGTCAGGCCCGTCACTATAATCGTATCAAAATAATAGCGAAGCGGAGTCAGACACATGCATAGACGGCCACTGTGGTTAAGTGCTAAATAAGCATTTTATGGGGAATGATGTTAGTGGGATTCATGGATTACTGCTTTAATGTGAGGGCCAAGAAGAAGGAAACTACACTACAACTACTAGATATTGCTAAGGAGAATATTTGGGAATTATGCTGAGGGTCAGGAAGAATGAAACTACATCTAGATATCTTTGAGGAGAATTTTGGGAATTATACTGCATGGAGGGAGGGAGGGAGGGAGACAGACAGACAGACAGAGAGAGACAGACAGACAGACAGACAGACAGACAGACAGACAGACAGACAGACACATAGACACACACACACACACACACACACACACACACACACACACACGTAAAAGCTAATAACAAAAAACTATAATGGACCCTTTTCACAATTTTGGATATCTCAGCAGCAGAAGTCGTCATAGTTGGTAAACTTAGAGCACAGTGAATGGTAGAATACAACAAATCTTTTTTTTTTTACAATTCTATTTAATCAAATAATAAAAGAAAAACTCAACGATGGTGTGATCAAGACTTTAAGAAAAAGGAAAAACAAAACTAGTGTGAGACTGATAAAGGCAGCCAGAAGAGAGAACAACGTCAAATTTACTGTCCCACCCCATTACACGCTGCACAAGCAGTAATTCTTTTTTTGTAATTTGATTTAAAGATGACATAATAAACGTGAATACATACTGTATAAATGTTCATACGTCTTTTTAAAAATTTAAATATTAAAAACTTTCAAGGATTTACGATGATGATGACTGTTAAATGCATCATTACAGTCTTGTGAAAAGGGTACATAGATACTGAAATAACCCTTATGCAAAAATAAAGTGCTACAAACCACATAATCCAGTAGCTTTTTAGTAAAAAAGCCAAATAAGAATAATACTATTTACAAGAGACAAGAAACATGTTTTCAAGATCTTCTGTTGCTGACATCAAAAGCTGTGCATCAAATCAAAATTGACAATATTTTGCCGGGAAATCATCTGTCACCGTGTGGAAGCTACCCAAACAAGACAGACGCCAACATGACATTCTCTCGTCTTTAAAAACCATGAACAAAAGCATAAAAAACTCAAATAAATACAGGCTAGATTGCATTAAATATGGCTTCACTTGCTTGTAAAGAACACAATGTGTTATGTGTGCTGAATTACTGGCTGTTGAAACTATTAAACCATCAAAAGTCATGTAAAAGCATCTTTTTTGACTATGACATATTTACATTCAGCATACAGTTGATGTTAAAATGTGTCTCCCTCCTGTAATATTTCACACATGCTTTTAAAAAGAGCAAGGAAAGTTTCACAATATTTCCTAAACATATTTGTTTTCTTCTGAAGAAAGTCTTATTTCTTGTAGTTTAGCTAGAATAAAAGCAGTTTCTTTAAAAAACACTTTAACGTCAATATTTTAGCCCCCTTAAGATATATATATATATATTCTGATTGTCTACAGAAAAAAAAAACCCACTGTTGTCCATTGTAGCTTGCCTAATTATCCTAATTTGCCTAGCTAACTATATTAACTTAGTTAAGCCTTTAAATGAATGCTGAATACTAGTATTTTGCATAATAACTAGTATAATATTATATACTGTTATCATGGCAAAGACAAAAGAGCTTATTTATAGAAATTAGTTATTAAAAATATTATTTTTAAAAATGTGTTGAACATTCATTAAAGTCCCTTTTTCAAGATTTAAGATAAGTCTTTTGTGTCTCCAGAATGTGTCTGTAAAGTTTCAGCTCAAAACACCCATCAGATTTTTTATTAGACCTAGCTGTTTTTGTTGCCTGTGCCTTTAATGCAAATGAGCTGGTTCTCCCCACCCACCGTTCCCACATGCGTGTCAGAGCCATAGCCTTCACATAGATAAACAGCACAGTGACAGACAAGAATGAAGCAGATCTCCCTTACTAAAGTAAAAACTTTCCCAATGGTTATTTGATATATTTGTTGTGAAGTTAATTCAAGCCTTTCTGCAATGATGAGTCACACACAATGTCGTTCGTGGTTCACTCACACGCACATTTAGCTTTGCACTGTTTTTGCATGGCAAATATGACAGGATACACGTTAATATACACTGATGTATGGACATCCATTATGTTAATGTGCAAAATAAACCCGATTTAACATCCACGAACCAGGATTGAAGCGTCTTCTTCAATAATTGTACCAACACGCTGCTGTGGTGATGAATTATGTAGCGATTTTACTGTTTTTATTACAAACATGCAGTGTTTTAAAAACATTTTAACTTGTAAAACTCACTCTTGAGCTGAACAGATCTTTTAATCCCAGTTGCTTTGAGCACTTCCTGTCTCGTGGATATGATTATAGGCCTTACTATGGACACGTTAATACACGTCTGTCAATCAATTCAGTGGGCAGGGAAACCGCACTCCTACATCACGTTGCGGTGGGCCTCAAAATGGGAGGGAATTATTGTGTTTATATAACCCCAATATGACTAGACACACTATACCTACACACAGTTCTGTCCAAACAGGTTGATTTTCATCATAGGTGCCCTTTAAAGAGTTAAAGATTCACAGAAGGGCTACTAATTTTAACTTCAAGTGTATTTGGTACAGTGTTGGGTCGCCATGTGGAATGTAAAACCTGAATCCTGTAGGAAAACATTACAGAAAAAAGTACTAATAATAAAATTGAAAGCTTTCAGCACTGGAGTCCACATTATTGTAGCAGAGGCAGTGATTTGCTGGTATTAGAAGTCTTGGTGTCAGTGGTTGTGGCTCGTGGGCATTGTTAATTGATTTGTGGCCCACATCGCAGCGCGGTGCTCGTTTTCCAGGCAGGAGGTATTTATGGAGATGTGCTGGTGCTGTCAGCTCTCATAGCCTGCAATGTTATTACTCTGATCATTTGATAACTGATAACTCTCAGCACAATCACGAGTGGGCAGAGGAGCAGATCAGGCCAATACAGCAGCAGAATATTTGAGTATAATAGGTTTAATAACAAATTTCAAATAACAGATTTATTCTATCTTTGACAACTATACATTATATCGTAGTTATTTTACAAAATGCTAGTATTTAGCGTAAAAAGTGCAACCTATTATGCAAAAATCACTTTTATAAAAGGTTTAAACACAGTTGTGTGAATATAACCAGCTTTAATGGTCAAAATGTTTTCATATTATTTTTTATAATCACACTTGATATAAAAAGTCTGCAGAAACACTTTGATTGACTTTCTCCCTTTGTATGTGTCATCAGAGGGGAAAAGCCCCATGCACTAGTGACCATCTCTCCCTCATTAGCATAGGACATTAGTCTTGTTTTTGAATCTGCCACTTTAAATTTGAATTTAAAGCGACAGTCACCAAAGTGGCATTTGTATTAAAGAGTTAGTGGTTTTCTTCTGTATCCAAAGGGTGCCAATCTTATTGACCATAAAACATGTTTTAAAACCAGCTAAGCTAAAAAATGAATAAAAATAAATAAATAAAATAATGGACTTTCTCCAGGAATAATATTATATATATTATACACAAGGAAATGCTGTTGAAAATGTCCTTGGTCTGTTAAACATCACATCAAAGAATTAAAATTTCACAAGAGTGCAAATCAATTGCCTTGAACTGTTTATATTCCAAAATGACTAATTGTTTTAGTTCAAAACCAGAACTGAACAATGCCCTATTTTTTCTGAATCATGCATTATGCACATCTCCATATTTACATATGTAGAAATAAACCAGTAATGTCAAATGTGTTGATGTGTTTGGACTTTTTTTTAGGAATAAGTAAATTACTAAAAATTATTTTTAAATACTACTGTTCAAAGGTTTGTGTTGGAAAGGTTTTTTTCATAACCAAGCCTGAACTTTTTTGCTCAAACATTGTAGAATATTAATGAAATTTTGTTACAGTGCATACACCATATTACAGTATATACTGTCTTAAATGACAACTGTCATTTAATATGCAATAAAGTGATGCAAAGCAGGAATTTTGTGATTTTTTGCAGTCAATAATCAATCTATCATCAATCAAATCAACCAATCAATCAGCAAATTAACCAATCAATTGAATTAACCAACCAATCAATCAACTAATGCTAACTAGAGTTTGAGCATGCAAAATTCTCCGTACGGTCAAACGGTACAGTGAAAAAGGGGCGGGATTAAACAAGATGATTAGACATTTAAAAAAGCAAGCGATTGGTCCATATTTTAAATTTCTGTCCAGAGAGGTCATGTTTTGATCTTGGATTGGTCTCATGTAAACACTTGATGCGATTTCACAGGTCAGAGTTCACCAAGCTTGAACTTCATAACACAGTGAACTGCAAAACTTGTTGCACGAGCTTGCATTCAAGTGCGTATGAATGGAAGTCTATGTGGCGAAAAGTGCAGTGTGAACGTGGCTTAAATCAACCAATCAGTAAATAAATCAATCAAATCAACCAAATCTGGGGTGTCCAAACTCTGAGTTTGTCCTGTGTCCTGTTGAGTTTAGCTCCAACACACCTGCCGGGAAGTTTCTAGTATATCTAGTAATAGCTTGATTAGCTGGTCCAGGTGTGTTTGATAAGGGCTGGAGCTAAACTCTCCGGGAGACAGGCCCCCCAGGACCAAGTGTGGACACCCTGAACCAATTCAACAAATCGATCAATCAATCGATCAATCAATCAATCAATCAATCAATCAATCAATCAATCAATCAATCAATCAATCAATCAATCAATCAATCAATCAATCAATCAATCAATCAGCAAATCACCCAATTAATTCAACTAATAAACCAATCAACAAATCTGCCAATCAAATTTAACAAATCAATCAAGCAATTAGCAAATAAATGAAGGAATCAATCAGCAAATCAGCCAATTCAACCAATAATCTGCCAGTCAAATCAAGAAATCATCCAATCAATCAATCAACAATTCAGCCAATCACTCAATCAATCAATCAATCAATCAATCAATCAATCAATCAATCGATTTAACCAATAAGACAATAAATCTGCCAATCAAATCTAGAAAGTAGCTAATTCTGTCAATCAATCAATCAATCAATCAATTAATCAACAAATCAATCAGCAAATCAGCCAATCAATTCAACCAATAAGCCAATTAACAAATCTGCCAATAAAATCAACATATCAGCCAATCAAATCAATCAACCAATCATTTAATCAGCCAACCAATCAATCAATAAGCAAATCAACCAATTAATCAATCCAACCAATTGACCAAAAAGCCAATCAACAAATCTGCAAAATCAATCAATTAATCAGCAAATTAATCAATCAGCCAATCAACAAATCTGCCAAATCAACCAATTATCTATCTATCTATCTATCTATCTATCTATCTATCTATCTATCTATCTATCTATCTATCTATCTATCTATCTATCTATCTAGCCAATCAATCAAATCAGCCAATCAATCTTAAACTTGGGATTTATCACTACAATCTGGATTTAATATTTGGTTTGGATGTAATATTACAAGCCAAATATCAATAATACATTGTTAAACTCTAGTCAACACCAGTTAAAAAACAACAACAGCATGTCATTTCAGGAAGATATGAAATCACATTTTTAATACCATAAACTAAATTCCATTATTATTGCATCAGACAAACAATTTCCTAAATGAACATCTAATAAACGAATCCCGAAGCGATGAACTCTTCCTCCTGTCCGGTGAATGTTTCTGACCTCAATTAGACGGTCATCTCTACAGCTCGTGTGTGCTACGGAGACATTCACGCACAGATACAAATCCAGCTTTTTTAATTCTCACACTGTGAACTTTAAGCACAAATTCAAGAGGCGAGTCTCAAAAGCCAAGAGGGCCTATTAAGAGATAATTACTAATTATGCTAATTTGTAAAGTTGTGCTATTTCTTTCTTTCGGTCATTTTATCGACAGTCCCTCTGGAGGAAGCCGTTCAGTGTTAATATCTTCTTTTTTCCTCTCTCTCTCTCTGTGTGCTGGAGGACACCGTGTCCTGAGCCACGCAATATTTCACGCTTAATCAGAGAAAGAGTGTGTGTGTGTGAATAGAGACGCAGCCGTCACGCAGGTCTCAGACTGCCGCCGGTGACGACCTTCATTAACTTCTTAAACGCTAGCGGTGTTATACTGGCGTTCACCAAAAAACTGCTTATCACCGCCGAACACAAAGAGTGCAGCGTAATGAATCGGCATCCCACAGAAAAATTTGTTTACATCTGATTAGATGGGTTTCCTTTTCTGGTGCAACCAGTTTGGGGTGTCTGGATTATGCCCGAGCTAAAATTGGACATGTATTCTCAATCTAATCATACTAAATTATAATTATTTTATATTTTGACCTTGTTTCACCCACTATAAATATCTAATAATCTAATATCTTATTTAATCATTCACAATTACTTGATATCCAAATTAGGCCTTGTTATTTAGGCCAAGTTTAAAAATGTTTTTAGGCCTTGTTATATAAAATATATACATTTTTATTTTAAGAACTAACACTTTTTGACAGTGTTTTTGCTTCTGAAGTAAATGTAGTTTGATTTGAACAGAAAATGCTGATTAGCATTTATTAAAAAATGTAAAAGATAATAATTAAAAAGGAAATTAAAATAGTTTTGTTTTACTAAATAAAAATAAAGTAAATAAAATAATTAAATAAAGTAAGTAAAGTCAGTAGGTAAATAAAATCAGTAAATTAATGAATAAATAAATAAATAAATACATTAATTAACAAACAAATAAGTAAATAAATACAATCAATAGATGAATGAATAAATAAATAAACAAATAAATGAAATAAATAAATAAAATTAACAAATAAATATAGCAAGTAAATAAAATCAATAAATGAAAATAAATACATTAACAAATAATTGAATAAAGCATCTGAGTAAATAAATCAAATCAATCAATAAATGAATAAATACATTAAATAACAAATAAAGCATGTAAGTTAATAAATAAAATAAATAAATAAATAAATACATTAACAAATAAATAAATAAATAAATACATTAATTAACAAATAAATAAAGCATGTACGTAAATAAAATGCATAAATAAATGAATAAATAAATACATTAACAAATAAATAAATACATTAATTAACAAATAAATAAAGCATGTAAGTAAATAAATAATCAATATATAAATGAATAAATAAATACGTTAATTAACAAATAAATAAATGTATTAACATATAAAGCATGTAAGTAAATAAATGAAATCAATGAATAAATAAATAAATAAAAGTTAACATAAATAAAGCATTTTAAATTAAATTAAATTAAATAAATTATGGTTTGTTTGTTTTTATATAAAATACAACTAATTTATAGTGTTTTATAACCAATTAAATAGTATTTAACATTTGTTCTACTCTTTAAAACTAAGATGTAAAGGTTAAGTAAAAAGTAAGTCTTGACTGTTAAATTTTTTGATTAGTTTCTTACAAAATCAAATTAAATCAATCAACATACAAAAAAACTATAATTATTTTATACATTTATAAAAAACTAATTAAAACATTAAAACAAATCGACAGAACTTTTTTTTTACTGAAGTGGACACCTGCAACTAAAAGTTTAGTTTATTGTCAACTGTTGTCACTTTTAAATACATTCATTAATTTTCCTTCAGCTTAGTCTCTTATTTATCAGGGGTCGCCACAGCGGGACGAACCACCAACTATTCCAGCACATGTTTTTATGCAGAGGATGGCCTTCCAGCTGCAACCTAGTATTGGAAAACACACACACACACAATTTCGTTTATTCAATTTACCTATAGCGCATGTGATTGGACTGTGGGGGAAATCGGAGCACCCGGAGTAAACCCACACCAATACGTATAACATGCAAACTTCACACAGAAATGCCAATGGCCCAGCCAGGACAGTTCTAACCACTAAGCCACCATGTCACCCTCCATTTTTAAATATATTATACATTCTTAATATAGTCTTATAATCAGTAGCTCTGGATAGTTTCATTAAAGGCTTCCCATTGCTCTGAATGAGAACTCCAGACAGCAGATCATTGAACGGTGGCAGTTTTGTGCCCACACACGATCCAAAAACTGACACAGATCTCATAAATAATGAGTCTTTCCCTACAAAAAGACGGAGTGACAGAGAGAAAGGCCACGCGGATACTTTCTAAACGGGTCCACAGGGAAAATGTGCCGCATTGGAGATGTGTTTGACTGCACTGCCCTCTGACCACATTCACAACCACTGACCTTCTGCGTGTGTGTGTGTGGTCATTACTGAACATGTCAATAGATTGTATACACACACACAAGGCATTACACAGAAGATAATACAGTCATTCATGATGTAAACTTAAAGGGGACATATTATACCCCTTTTTACAAGATGTAACGTAAGTCTCTGATGTCCCTAGTGTATGTATGTGAAGTATCAGCTAAAAATACCACACAAATAATGGTTCATATCTCCTTGAAACTGACCCTTTTAGCCTTTGATTAAAACTATGCCATTTTGGTCTCTTTAAATTCAAATTAGATTGTGCTCTTTTCAAAAGGGGCGGAGCTACAAATGCCTATGTGTCAGCTTCAAAAACAAGAGTAGTATCCTATGCTAATGAGGGAGAGCTGGTCACAGTGGGCGGGGCTATCTCCCTCTGATGACACGTACAAAGTGAGAATGTCAATCAAAGTGTTTCTGCAGACTATTTTTATCAAGTGTGATTATAATAAATAAAATGAAAACATTTTTAACATTAGAAGCTGGTTATAGTTACACAACTGTGTTTAAACCCCCTTATAAAAGTGATTTTTGCATAATAGTTTCGCACTTCACATATGCTGCATGTAATACGGTTTTGCGTCCATCATTTGTTCGGATGGGTGAATTTATAATTGCAGGTATACATTTGCCACCCTTTTATCCAGCTTTTTTAAATAAATAGTAACATTTTTAATTATTTATAAAACCATGTCACTTATTTTCTTAGATCAAAAGATGCTTCATGCATTAACAATTCAATATTCTGTGTAAAACGTGTCTTATATTGCCAAAAAACATGATTAAATCAGTGTATTTTTTCATCAAATATCATTGTGTAATCAAAATATTTTGTTTTACTTCCCTTTTGGCAAGATTTAAATATTTTTTTGTATTTATAAAAGCTCTAAATAGTCATTTTAGTAAGTCTACAACATTATTTATTGAAAAAAAAAAAAGAAAAAACTTTTACCATAGCCCCTTTCACACAGTGATACCGGTAAATATCCGGAAAATTTCCAGAACTACTTAACCGGTAAACTCAAAAAAGAGCGGTTCACACAGGCAAGGACGTTATGGAATTTTTCCAGAAAAGACCATTCACACATCCATTCCAAAATACCGGTAAATTCTGACATCATTAACCAGCAATGAGCTATAAAACGGCTGCGCTTGTATTTGTAAACATTTGACTATATTACAAATTTTGTGGATGGATCAGTATTGTTAACAACTTCAATGAAAACATATAGATGAACACTTTCGCATGTCGAGATGTTCATAATATGTGTGTGTGTGTGCTGGCGCTCACCAACTGTTTCACGTGCACACGCATCAAGCAACTGAAGGAAGCAGAGCTTGAAGGTAAACAAACAACGGCTTATCATAAGCATTTTATAGATAATTTTTTACACAGTTGCATTAAGAAGGAACATAGAAACATTATCTGACTAACATCTAGCTGTTAAATGTGTCTGGAAGGTGGCTTCCATAAACCGCGTGGATGTGAATGCGAAGTAGACGTCTCACGTCAGCGTGTTTTAGATGTGAACGCGCTCTTTCCGGAAATCTTTCTTCTGCGTTCACACAGCGCAGCATTCTGGCAAATTACTGGTAATCTTACAACTTCTCTTTCCGAAAAATTGCCGGTAATGTTACAACTTCTCTTTCTCGAAAATTACCAGTAATGTTACAACTTCTCTTCCTGGAACAAATTTACCGGTATTTTCAAAAAGGGTCTGTTCACACATAAAGACCTCTCTGAAAAATTGCCGGTAATTTTCCGGAAAAGTCTGTATGTGTAAAAGAGGCTTATGTTAACAGATAATGATGACACTTTCCCTCACCAATAAGATGTGAAGCACTGAAAAGTGTGTGTGCTCTTTCTGAGAAAATATTCATTCATTCATTCATTTTCCTTCGGCTTAGTCCCTATATTTATCAGGGGTCACCACAGTGGAATGAACTGCCAACTATTCCGGCACATGTTTTACACAGTGGATGCTCTTCCAGCTGCAACCCAGCACTGGAAAACACCCATACACACACACACATACACTACGGTCAATTTTGCTTACCCAATTCATCTATAGCGCATGTGTTTGAACAGTGGGGGAAACCGGAGCACCTGGAGGAAACCCACGCCAACACGGGAGAACATCCAAACTCCACATAGAAATGCCATCTGGGACTCGAACCAGCGACCTTCTTGCGGTGAGGTGACAGTGCTAACCACTGAGCCACCGATTCGCCTCTGAGAAAATATTTTATTTAAAATAAGGATCTTACACATAGGGTTATAATGTAAACTGTCAACACAGTTACCACAGTTTTTAAAAGCAAAACAGAATATTTCACTGATCACACATTGGCCAATTAGAAAACATATCTGAATCCTGATTTCATTAGTGCCATGTGCTCTTAGCATTTATGCTAGCAAGTTAACTTTTTGGCTAAAAAATTGTAAAATTGCCAGTTACATTCACCCATTTAGAGTAACAGTTTGCATGTTCTCCCCGTGTGGGTTTCCTTTGGTTTCCCCCACAGTCCAAACACATGAGCTATAGGTGAATTGAATAAACTAAATTGGCCATAGTGTGAATGTGAGTGTGTATGGGTGTTTCCCAGTACTGGGTTGCAGCTGGAAGGACATCCGCTGTGCAAAACATATGCTGGATTAGTTGGCAGTTCATTCAGCTGTGGCGACCCCAGATTAATAAAGGGAGTAAGCCGAAGGAAAATGAATGAATGAATAATTCCCTAAAATATATACAGTTGAAGTCAGAATTATTAGCTCTCCTGAGTTAATATAAACTATATTTAATTATTTGCATTTAGTAAGCATTGAACTATTATCGTTTAATATACTTTTAATAAGTTACTGGAGATACGATTAACTTTTTTCCTTAACTTTTGTGTAACAATGTCAAATGTACCCATAACTATAGAATTACCCAGATAAAGTCAAGGTAAGCAGGTCAATAACTAACCAAAATTCCTCAATGCAGGCTTTAAATATGAAGTGAGGTTAAAAATAAAAGTGTATACTTGAATGCCCCAGTTTGAAGAGTTAATCTCTATTGTTTGCATGTGTGCTACCTCAGTAACCTCTGCTAACGCTTCCGCTGCGCTACAAAGAGCGGCAAAAAAAGAAAAAGCACACCATCATGAGCGAAATCTTCTTACGTGCGTTTGAATACACATTGGTTTTAATGCACTGGACGTTCTGTAATAATCTGAAGCATTTGCTGCGGATTAGAGCGTCAAATGCCATGTCGATATAATCCCGCAGAACAGGCCTTTTTTTTGCCAGGAAAACAATTCATTTTATTGTCTCGGCTTTCAGAAAAATGAGTGTTTATTAGAAGCGCGGCGCCGTATTACGATTTCATCTCCATTATGAGGGATTAGATGGGAGAAGTTAAAACAATCTGCTGACGTTATCTGGTTTTATGTGATTAATCGTGTCTGAATTCCCCCGAGTGGAGTGTATTGTCCCGGTGGAAATGAAAATCTTGCATTAGAATGATGATGATGGAAAAGATAAACACACCAATTGATACAAAAAATAGAATCTATATATATATATATATATATATATATATATATATATTAAAAACGGGCATCATGGTGGCGCAGAGGGTAGCACGATCACCTCACAGCAAGAAGGTCGCTGGTTCGAGCCTCAGCTGGGTTAGCTGGCATTTCTGTGTGTTCTGTTCATTCATTTTCTATTCAGCTTTGTCCCTTTATTAATCAGGGGTCGCCACAGCGAAATGAACCGCCAACTTATTCAGCATATGTTTTATGCAGCAGATTCCTTCCCAGCTGCAACCCAACACTGAGAAACACCCACACACTCCTGCATTCTTACACACACACTATGACAAATTTAGCTTATTGCCAACCCACGCCAACAAGGGGAGAACATGCAAACTCCACACAGAAATACCAACTGGCCCAGCCGGGGCTCGCACCAGCGACCTTGCTGTTAGGCGATCATGCTACCCACTGCGCCATCATGTTGCCCTTATTATTATACTTTATAATTGTGCGTTTTCTAAAATAAATAAGTTTTATTATACTTACTTACTTATTATACTTATTCTTACTATACATATACATAAATAGATAAAATAATAAAAAGGGCTAGTGTTAGAAGGCCATATTATTTTAGAGTAGAAAAGAGAATAGAGAGTGTTAGTAATAGAAGTCAAGTCCTTTTTATTCATTCATTCATTTTCCTTTAACTTAGTCACTTTATTAATCAGGGGTTGCCACAGCAGAATGAACAGCCAACTATTCCAGCATATGTTTTACACTGCGGATGCTTTTCCAGCCGCAACCCATCACACTCATACACTACGGCCAATTTAGTTTATTCAATTCCCCTATAGCGCATGTCTTTGGACTGTGGAGGAAACCGGAGCACCCGGAGGAAACCCACACCAACATGGGGAGAACATGCAAACTCCACACAGAAATGCCAACTCACCCAGCCGAGACTCGAACCAGCGACCTTCTTGCTGTGAGGCGACAGTGCTAACCACTGAGCCACCATGCCACCACTATAAGATTGTTTAGTTTTAATAAAGAAACTCACTCATCTCCTAAGGACTCTCATATTTATTGGGAAATGTAATAATATTTGAAATACTTTTTACAGCTGACTCGGATCCAGACAGATAGTGTTGTGGAGATGCGTAAGGAGTTATACCCTGATGTCCATTTGGATGAGATAATGTAGAAGATTAATGACTAATATACAAAACAACTGATGTTCATTTGTATTGAGTTTAGCATATATGATGGAAAGTAATGTTTGCTTTCAATTTTTATATCTATATAATAATCAATACAATAATATATATATATATATATATATATATATATATATATCATCAACATACTAAACGTTCTATCACTGACCAGTATGCACACTAGTAAAACATTAATGACCTTACATTAGAACTCTAGAATTATTGTTATTTGACATATTTTTAGATAATTATTTATTTTAATTTTAGTTTTCTTAAAAAGAAAAAGATTTAGTTATTTTTTCAGCAGCTTTACGATATTGTAAAAACTGACATTGCGATATTTTGCATTTCTGCGATATATTGCAAAATGAATATAACTTGACAATATGACTTAAGTAACAGTTTGAGAAGAATTCACAATTTTACATTGATTGGAATGATTTTGTAGAGGAGTGCATCTGCATAAAATATATCCAAAAATATACAAATAAAATGTCATTTAAAAATTGAAGCACAGATAAAAACTAAATAAACAGTGCTTTATGGTTTTTGGTGGAATATTACAATATTAAGGTTAAGGAATTGAATGATCAAATCTAAAATAACACTGTATAGTCTTCTTTTTATAAATCAAGCTCAATGAATCGTTGTTAAAGCTGCAAACTTAATGTCTTGTTCCCAAATGGTTTAAATTTGCTTAAAATCTTAGTCACGGGCCTTAAAAACACAAGTAAAAAACAAGTAAAAAACAAAATTGATACTAATAGATTATGGTTGAGATTCACAATGACACCAATCATGAGTACTGAACTGTGATGTTTAGTTAATTAATCCCAAATCAGCTTCGCACATCCTGCAATGTGACTATTGTGGATGCACACATTACGATGTCAATGCTGAAGCCATATATTTTGCAGCCCTAGTATAAATGTTGTTGGATCAGTGATGTTGTATGATATTTTGACTTGAATAAATGTAATTATTTTATTTATTATTAATATTATTATATTAATTTACAAGCTCTAGCATACAAAATATATTTTTATTAATATAAATGATTTATATAGTTTAAGTTAAATGATGATTTTACTTGATTAAAACCAGGTAACCTAGTATTAAAATTCTTTTTTCCCCCTAAAGTAAACCTTACTTTAAATATCTTTTTTTCTACCAGCCTATGCATAAAATAAAATATAAAAACAAACATTGATAAACTAATAAATAAAAAAATTAACTTAACAAATATATATATATATATATAATTTTATAATATATATCGTTTTTCATTTTTTAGTATATCAAATTGTTCTACCATAAAATTAAAACTACTGTCCAGAATATATACAAATATGTATTTTTATTATTATTTTCTTTTACAATTATTATTTTCAGTATATCACATTTTTACCGTAAAATTACAGCTACTGTGTCCAGCACCTTCATTTCCCATTAGCTCAGCTGATAAATTATCCATTCCAACACACACATACACACACACACACACATACACACTCTTATGCTCTCCTCTAATGTTTATATGCAATGCTTAATGTTGTGTGACCAATTCTGTCATTTCCATTATGTAAATATATTTGCCTCGGTGTTCCACTACAGCTATTGTCTACGTTCTTGCGATTGCTTGCGTTATTAATACTCTGGGTTACAGGTCAGAGCGCAGTCGTCCACAGACATCAGTGTGTGTGTGTGTGTGTATTGCACACCGCTAATAAAACACACTACACACTGCAGGCCACAATTACTCCACCCTCCAAAGCCAATACATTTTGTTAAAACATATGCGATGCATGTTGCTTAAACACCGTTATATATATGAGGCTCACAAATCTGGCATCCCGTTTTGCTTTTCGTATCCACTTTAAATTATAAAAGTTATTTTAAATAGGCAGAAAGCATATTAAATGCACTTTAATTGTCTGCTTCAATGTTACAAATGACATTTATGGAATTAAAACGCATTGAAATATTGGTAACACTTTACAAAAAGGCTGTATTAGTTAATATTAATGCATTTATTAACACTGAACAGTACATTTATTACAGTATTTGTTCATGTTAGTGAACGTTAGTTAAAGCAAATGCAATTGTTCATTGTTAGTTCAAGTTTAATCGTGATGCATTAACTCATGTTAACAAGCATGAATTTAGATTTTAATAATGCATTAGAAAATGCTGAACAATGATTAACAAATGTTGTATACATATTGTTCATAGTTAGTCGATGTTAATAAATACATAAACTTATAAACCTTATTGTAAAGTGTGACCAAAATATTGTTCAATTTTCATTCAGTGTAATAGATAAATTTATGCAAAACATCCCCAAAATGTTTATTATTTGACATATTTCAATAAGCAGAGGCATGAATAAGTAAACATTGTAGATTTTGTTAGAGTTATTAATTATTAAAAAGACAAATGGGAAAACAGCCAGCGTTATTGAGATTGAAGGTGAAAAAATATCCAATTGTTTTAGTTATTTATTTTATTCAATATTTTAGTTTGACATTCAATATGCCTGACTAAATAAATGAGTTTTTCAACTGATTAAATAGATGTATTCAAGTTAAATTTAGATATGCTACACACACTTATAATATATTATATATACAATATATATATTAAATATATACATTTTATATTTACACACACACATTTATTTGTTTTATTATTTATTTATCTGTATATATTTTTATTAATTATTTATAATAATTATTATTATTATTATTATTTATTTATTTATTTAACAATTAATTCACTTTTAGGTCACCATCATTCAGTATATCAAGTTTTTATCACACTATCACGTTAACTACCTTCCAGCACATTCATTTCCCATCAGCTCATAAATTATCCATTTTAACACACGCGTGCACACATATACATGATATATTTTATATACTACATATACTTATATATATATATATATATATAGAGAGAGAGAGAGAGAGAGAGAGAGAGAGAGAGAGAGAGAGAGAGAGAGACACACACATTTATTTAATTTTTTATTTATCTGTATATACATTTTTTTTTAATTATTATTAATGATTTATTTTCAATAATAATATTAATAAGTATTATTATTATTATTAATTTGTTTATTTAACAATTAAAACACTTTTAGGTCTCCATAATTCAGTATATCAAGTTTTACCACGTTTTTTTACTACACTTTATCACGTTAACTACTGTCCAGCACATTCATTTCACATCAGCTCAAAATTATCCATTTCAACACATACACATACACACACACACACACACACACACACACACACACACACACACACACACACACACACACACACACACAATATATTGTATATTATATTTAATATACACATTTTATATACACACGCACTTATTTTATTATTTATTTATCTGTATATAAATTTTATATTTTTTTATTTATTAATTATTTATTAACTTTTATTATTATTATTTATTTATCAATTAATTCACTTTTAGGTCACCATCAATCGGTAAATCACATTTATAACTACACTTTATCACCTTAACTACTGTCCAGCACATTTATTTCCCATCAACTCATAAATTATCCGTTACAATACACACACACACACACACACACACACACACAGAGCATACATATACACATAATATATTTTATATATACACACTATACATATTTAATATACACATTTTATATACACACACACACATTTATTTATTTTATTATGTATTTATATGTATCTATTTTTATTAATTATTATAAATTTATTAAATAATAACAACAACAATATTAATAACAATAATAATAATTATTATTAATAATAATTACACCATCAATCATTTTACCATGTTTTTTACTACACTTTCTCACGTTAATTACATTATAAATTATCCGTTCCAACACACACACACACAAACACACACACACACACACACACACACACACACACACACACACACACACACACACACACACAAACACACACACACACACACACACACACACAACACACACACACACACACACACACACACACACACACACACACACACACACTTGTTTGCTATATAAACTATGGTTACATTAAATGCCATTAATTAAACAGCCTTCAATAAATCATGCAAAAAAACATGCTTTATGATGTTTATGATATTCATAATTTTGCTCAGAAAATAATCTGTTCAAACAGGACAAATTCTAACTCTTTCATTGCTTTGATGCCTGAAAACCGCTATTCAAAACAATGACTTGACTGATCCTCCAAACTTCAAGATCTCACAAAAGCGACACAACGTCACTGAACCCAAAGCAAACCCGAATTCCCAGGCGAAAAAGCCAGACTGACAGCAGGAGCATGTCTGATCGCTGCGGTGCCATCAGCCCACGGGTCACGCGATAAACCTGTCACAGCAGAAACAGAGGGATTTCTGGAGCCCACCGCCATCACACACCTTCATTTATTACCAGCCAGCGACATAAGAGGAGAAGCAAGAGTGTCCGCCGTCATTCAGTCACATTACACTGCTCTTCTCTCAATATAATCTGAAGAACTTTCAGAAATGATGATGGAAATTGAGCTGGTGCAACTAATTTGCTTAAAAATGCCTGCTTGTATGTAAAAAATAGATAACTCTGAAGTATGAATAATATTATTGTCATTATTTTTTTTATAATAATAATAATAATATTTCGTATTATTAATATTATCATCATCTTCAGTTTTCTTTTATTAAATTTTTATTTATTTATTATACAACTATTTAATTTAAAATTTTAATTAAATTTTTTTAATCATCTTCATCATCATTTATTATTATTATTATTATTATTATTATTATTATTATTATTATTATCAACATCAACATATTATTATTATCCTTTTTTCTTTTATTTATTTATTATTATTATTATCAACATCTTATTATTATTATCCTTTTTCCTTTATTATTATTATATTTTTCTTTTATTTATTACTATTATTATTAATAATAATAATATTATCATCAACATATTTTTATTATTATATTACCCTTTTTTCTTTTATTTATTATTATTATTATATTATTATCATCCTTTTGTGTTTTATAATTATTATCATCATTATAATGTATTAATATTATGATCATCAACATCTTTTTATTATTATTATCCTTTTTCTTTTATTTATTATTATTATTAATAATATTATCATCATCATCATCATCTTTTTATTATTGTCATCATCAACATATTTTTATTATTATATTACCCTTTTTTCTTTTATTTATTATTATTATTACTACTATTATTATTATTATTATATTTATTTATTATCATTTTCCAATGTTTTTGTTTTATTATTATTATTATTATTTATTATTATTATTATTATTATTATTATCATCATCATTTTTATTATTAGTATATTATCATCATCCTTTTGTGTTTTATAATTATTATCATCAGTATTTTCTTTTATTATAATGTATTAATATTATCATCAACATCTTTTTATTATTATACTTTTTTATTTTATTATTATTAATATAATTTTATTTATTATTATTTGCTAAATTTCGTATTTCATTATTATTATTATATTATATATTAGTAGTACACACACACACACACACACACACACACACACACACACACACACACATATATATATATTAGTAGTAGTAGTAGTAGTAGTATCATCATCATCATCATCATCCTTTTGTATTTTATTATTATCATCATCATCATCATTTTCTTTTATTATTATTATTATTATTATCATTATCAACATATTTTTAATATTACTATTATCCTTTTTTTCTTTTATTATGATTATTCTTATTATTCTTATTATTATATTTCTATTTATTTATTATTTTCCAACTTTTTTATTTTATTATTATTATCATCATCTTCATCCTTTTGTAATTTTTATCATCATCATCATCATCATCATTTTCTTTTGTTATTATTTATTATTATTATTATATTTCTATTTATTTATTATTTTGCAACTTTTGTATTTTATTATTATCATCACCATCTTCATCCTTTTGTATTTTTTTATCATCATCATCATAATTTTATTTTGTTATTATTTATTATTATTATTATTATATTTCTATTTATTTATTATTTTCCAACTTTTGTATTTTATTATTATCATCACCATCTTCATCCTTTTGTATTTTTTTATCATCACCATCATCATCATCATTTTCTTTTGTTATTATTTATTATTATTATTATTATATTTCTATTTATTTATTATTTTCCAACTTTTGTATTTTATTATTATTATCATCATCATCTTCATCCTTTTGTATTTTTTATCATCATAATCTTCATCCTTTTGTATTTTTTTAATATAATCATCATCATCATTTTTTGTTATTATTTGTATTATTATTATTAATATCATTATTATTAATATATATATATAAAAAAACAAAAACTAGTTTCACAAAATCACCTGTCATATATACGCACAGCCTGTTTTCATGCTTTATTAGATGTATGCCATTAAATAACTTTAATAGATTACGTTTTAAATGTATTATATGCTTTTTGTTTTACATTCTAGTCTATCCAAAAGCGTAAATAGTTATCGCCAATCTTTCAGCAGAAGTACCTTAACCTTAATCCATTACTATAAAAATGTATCTTTATCTAAGTGTTCAAATGTAAACGGTAAAAAATGATATACATAAAATATGGATTAATAACAGGCATTTTTATTTTTATTTTACATCTACAGCATTTCTTTTAGTCTAACCTTTTGAAAATGACTTTGATTTAGTCA
Organism: Danio kyathit; assembly: GCA_903798195.1. Lineage (NCBI taxonomy): Eukaryota > Metazoa > Chordata > Actinopteri > Cypriniformes > Danionidae > Danio > Danio kyathit. Next base: position 4,927,660 of record LR812542.1, read on the forward strand.
TACAAGCTCATACAGACACATCGATTTTACAGAATAATGTACATTTCTGGTTAAACTGACAAAACTATACATAAACTGTAACAAATTGTGGCTACTTTAAGTTTGTTTTGTTTTTTGTCATAGTTTGTACTCATTTTGTACAAAAACGGTTTAATATCTAATGTTTATCCACAACAAATATTCAGTTAACTTTATTTTTAATCATTCTATAAGATGAAAACAATCAATAAACCTGTAATAAACCTGTAATCTACTTTATATCACCTTTTGAACTCTTTGGATTCAATTTATAACGCTTTAAATCAAGTGTAAACTCTGAAATGTTGAGTATAATGTACTGTAGATATGGAGGATTATTTGGGTGCTTTTTATATTGGAATTACATATCCTTGTAGGTTAAAACAGTATGTTTGTCAGACGACCTCTACAAAAATAAATATCTGGTACTAACATGAGGTAATGTGGCTGAATAAATCTGTCTGCATCAGGTTACACGTCCAAAAGTCATTTTAAAAGGATTTTCTGAGCTGAAATAACGCCCTCATATTTACAGCTGCAGTTATTATTGATATGAATTCTACAATATACTACAAAAATCCCATAAAGGCGCAAAAATGTAAATATAAATATAAACAAAACAACCTACAAAACAACATTTCATGTACTAAAATCTATATTAATGATGTAAGGTCTGAATAAATCAGTCTGCATCAGGATTTGTGTCCAAAAGATATTTTGAAAGTATTTTTTAAGCTTAAATAATTCATCATTTTTACATATGCAGCTATAATTTAAATAAATATTATATAAGAAAACTACAAAAATCCCATAAAGGCGCAAAAATGTAAATGTAAATATAAATAAACTACCTACAAAACAATATTCCATGTACTAAAATTAATATTAATGATTTAATATGACTGAATAAATCTGTCTGCATCAGGTTACGAATGCAAAAGTAATTTTAAAAGGATTTTCTGAGCTGAAATAACTCTTATATTTACATATACAGCTATAACTGATATACAAATTCTACAAAAATGGCATAAACATGCAAGAATGTAAACATAAATATAAATAAAACGACCTACAAAACAACATTTCACTTACTACAATCTATATGATGATTTAGATGAATTTAATGATTTAATGTGCCTGAATAAATCAGTCTGCATCAGGTTACACATCCAAAAGTCATTTTTAAAAGGATTTAAGCTGAAATAATTCCTCATATTTACATCTGCAGTTTTAACAGATATAAATTCTACAATAAACTACAGAAATCCCATAAAGGCGCAAAAATGTAAATGTAAATATAAATAAAACGACCTACAAAACAATATTTCACTTACTAAAATCTACATTTATTAGTTAATGTGACTGAATAAATCTGTCTGCATCAGGTTACGTGTCCAAAAGTCATCTTAAAAGGATTTTCTGAGCTGAAATAACTCTTATATTTACATATGCAGCTATAATTGATATAAATATTCTACAAAAAACTACAAAAATGCCATAAAGGCACACGAATGTAAATGTAAATATAAATAAAACGACCTACAAAACAATATTTCACTTACTAAAATCTATAATAATGATTTAATGAGCCAGAATAAATAAGTCTGGATCAGGATATGCAACCAAACGTCATTTAAAAAAAAGTTTTTTCTGAGCTGAAATGACTCTATATTTACAGCTGCAGTTCTAATTGATATACATTCTACAATGCAGTACAAAAATCCCATAAAGGCGCAAGAATGTAAATATAAACAAAACGACCTACCAAAAAATTTATTTCATGTACTGACATCTACATTTATGATTAAATGTGACTGAATAAATCGGTCTGCATCAGGTTACGTATCCAAAAGTAATCTTTAAAAGGTTTGTCTAAGCTGAAATAACTCCCTCATATTTACAGATGTAGTTATTATTGATATACATTTTCAAAAATACTACAAAAATGTAATAAATGCGCAACAATGTATAAAGAAAATGACCTACAAAACAATATTTCACTTACTTACATCTATTTTATGACTTAATGTGACAATAAATCAGGTTACGTGTCCAAAAGTCATTTTAAAAGGATTTTCTGAGCTGAAATAACTCTTATAATTACATCTGCAGCTATAATTGATATATAAACTCTACAATAAACTACAAAAATCCCATAAAGGTGCAAACATGTAAATATAAATATAAATAAAACAACCTACAAAACAATATTTCACTTGCTAAATTCTATATTTATGATTTATTGTGACTGAATAAATCTGTCTGCATCAGGTTACATGTCCAAAAGTCATTTTATAAAGACTTTCTGGGCTGAAATAAATCCCTCATATTTACATCTGCAGTTATAATTGATTTGCATTGTGCAATACACTACAAAAACCCTATTAAAGGTGCAGGAATGTATCCATAAGCAACACTACCTACAAAAAAATTATTTCACGTACTGACATCTACATTTATGATTTAAAGTGACCGCATAAATCAGTCTGCATCAATTTACGTGTCTAAAAGTCATATTTAAAAGGTTTGTCTTTGCTGAAATAACTCCCTCATATTTACAGATGCAATTGTAATTGATAGACTCTCAAAAATAAAACTACAGAAATCCCATAAAGGCGCAACACTGGTCACACGCGAGCTTGCAAAGGTGAAAAATACTCCAGTCGCAGCATGTAAATGAGGTCAAATCCTATAGTTGAGGTTACGGCAAGGACAGGCATCATCAGCACCGGCAGCACAAAGCGGGAAATAAACGCGCGTTTCCTCGTGAATGAGCGCGCATCTCCCTCTCTCATCTGTTTACGCAAACTTGACAGAACAGGAATGCAGATGATGCGACCTCCGCGTGTCATACACAAACACATGTACGACGTTCTGGAAATGCATGACTGCGCAGTTACGCGGAGATGATCGGCACTTAATGCTGCATATTCCAGTCTGCGCGTCGCGTCGCCAAGGCGTTAACAAATAAACCGAATAATGACTGAAAGAAACTTTACCTTTTCGCTTGGACCTTCTCCTCCTCCTCCGCTTGAACTTGCATTTGACTTGGCTGCTGGGCACCGATGCCATAGCGCTCAGATCTTGGAGAACTTGTTCTGCGTGCTGTTTGTGAAGTTGCTCTGCAGTTGCGCACGCGAAACGCTCCGGCAATTCTTCAGCTGCGCTTTTATTCCGCCTCACACTCTTCTGATAAGCTGTGGATGAAGCCTCTGAAAGTGCTGCTCGTCCGGCTTGAGGTGTTTGGAGCTCCTCGCGTCCTCCTCGCGCGCGTCTGGAGCTCCTGCGCCTCTCTGCGCTTTTTTTTGGCACCAGCCACTTTGAATCCAATCATGCAGGACGCGTGTCTATTTGCTGCCGCAGATTCTAATTAGAGCCAATCATGACAGTGCTCGCGCTGTGACATCACGAGGGAAGACACGCCCACATCCCGTCATATAGAGCGCGCGGACTCTCAAGGCTTCAGCGCTGAATGACTGATGCGCACCGGAGAAACACTGACAGGCTGAGGTGAGATGTGAAAGTTACACAAATATACAGTATACAGTTCAGAAGTTCTCAATGGAGTCTGTCTGATTATTAATAGTAGTATTTTATGTTCTTTTTGTAATTATACAACACATGTTATTAATTATAAATACAGTTGAAGTGATTTTTTTTTTAGATTTGATTTAAATATTTCCCAAATTATGTCTAACAGAAAAAGGAATTTTTGACAGTATTTTCAATAATATTTTTTCTTCTTTTTTGCTTTACTTCTGCTAGAATAAAAGCAGTTTTAAATTTTTTTAAAAAGTCAATATCATTAGCCCCCTTTATACAGAACAAATCCCTGTTATACAGTGACTTGCCTAATTACTCTAACTTGCCTATTTAACCCAGTTAAGCCTTTAAATGTCACTTGAATACTAATATCTTAAAAAATATCTAGTCAAATATTATGTGCTGTCATCATGGCAAAGATAAAAGAAATCAGTTATTAGAAATGACTTATTAAAACTATTATGATTAGAAATGTGTTGAAAAAATCTTTCTGTTAAACAAACATTGGGGGAAAAATATACAGGGGGGCTGATAATTCTGACTTCAACTGTTTATATATAATTCCTAACATAATTGTGTTTTATATTTAAATGTGATGACTTCTCTATTTTGCTTTAAATAAAACTTGATGGTGATTAATGATGTCCAGCAGCAGACCCTTCCAGCTTCATGATTAGTATATGATTAAATTAATAAAGAAATAATATAACTAATGCAAACTATGAATTAAAATTGTAATATTATAAAACACCATGCTGGGCATCACGGTGGTGTAGTGGGTAGCACGATCGCCTCACAGCAAGAAGGTCGCTGGTTTGAGTCCTGGCTGGGCCAGTTGGCATATCTGTGTGGAGTTTGTTCTCTCTGTGTTGGCGTGGGTTTCCTCCAGGTGCTCCGGTTTCCCCCACAGTCCAAACACATGCGATATAGGTGAAATGAATAAGCTAAATCGGCCATAGTGTATGTGTGTGTATGCAAGAGTGTGTGGGCGTTTCCCAGTGTTGGGTTGCGGATGGAAGGGCATCCGCTGTGCAAAACATGTGCTGGATAAGTTGGCAGTTCATTCCGCTGTGGCGACCCCTGATTAATAAAGGGACTAAGCCGAAAAGAAAATGAATGAAGGAAATTAAAATACCATGCTAAAACGCAACTGTTACTGTGCGTCTCCACCGAAAGCAGCGAGAGCTTCAAAGTAGCCGGAAGTCATTCATTTTCAATGGGAGCCAGCGGCGAGGAGCGGCGCGTCTTGGGCGTCGAGGAGAGTTGAAATCAAGTCAACTTTATGGCAATGAGCTTAGACGTAGTTCGGCGGGAACCAATCGGAATTTAGAAATCCAACACTTGAGAGGAGACCAGAGAATACAGTCCTGTGAAGTTTGGTTCTGACCACAGTTGTTACCAAGGGTTTGATTATTGCAGTTGTCGGATTTCCAACTATTTCCAATGGTTTCTTAAAGGGACATACATTACAAAAAAGTTACTGGTGAGTTACTGATGTGCACTAAAAATGTGTTCTTAAAAAAGCGGGAATCTCATGGTAACTATAACAACACTACAAAACAGTATTGCTGCTTCAGAATATTTCAGACATATGGGCCCAATCCCAATTCTACCCCTTAGCCCTTCCCTTTACCCCTACCCCTCGTTTTGTGCATTCCTGTGAAGGGGTAGGGGTGTCCCAGTTCTCTTTAGCTTGAAGGCGTATGGCTAAGGGGAAGGGGTAAATACCCCTTCGAACTGAGATTTTTCAGTACCACACTCAAAACCAAAGGGTAAGAAAATTTCCCAGAATACACCAGCCACAATGGCAGTATAGCTAAACCCGGAACTAAGGAGATCCACAAATTAGTATTTTTTGTCATTATTACGAATTTTTACAACAAGCACGTTTTAATATATTCATAACCGCGTTCGTGTTTTACCGTCATGCTTTAAAAAAAACGCTAAAATAAAAACCGCTAAATTTCGCGATCTATAATGCATAATAATAACTCCTGTACAGCAGTCTCACAACATTCTGACACTCAATGACACTCGAATCCCCTGTCAGAAAAGTCTAGTGGCTGGAAATGGGCTTTTTACAGTGTCCGCTATAATGTTAATGTTGGTTTTGTGTGATTACATAGATGAATATGGCTACTGTGCAGTATAGTTACAATCTTATTGCCACATTAGATCGTTATAACATAATATATGCCCCCAGTGATTTCTTGAAGATAAATACCAAAAAATAACACAACTGGAATAACTACAGCAGTCGCGATCGTCTGATCTCATATGAAGCAAGAGATCAAAATGACATATGATGACGTGTGCAGGTGTTGTAGTGCTGTCCCATTTCTTAAGGGTAAACTTTAAAGCCCTTCCCCTTCACATTCGGTTTTAAGGGCCAAGGGGAAGGGCAAGGGGAAGGGGTAAGGGTAGGGGTACAAAAATAGAATTGGGATTGGGCCATAAACACATATTGGACAAGTGGAGCAAAGCCACACACGCAACAACTTCATCTTCTATAGTTATATGAATTTGATAAAAAGCGCGCAACATTTTTATGCTAGAAAGCATGTTTTTTATGCGGGAATGCTGCAACGGCCCCTTTAAATACGAGATCAATGTAGTAAACATTGACATACTTGCCGCCTTCGATGTGAACGCAGTTAGAAATACCACCTGCGACGTGATGACTGGCACATAAACCAATAAATAAACAAATAAATAATAGGCTACATGCATGAATACACAAATGCATAAATAAATTATTATTGGAATAAATCAGTGTTGAAAGAGCAGATGACACAAAATAATTTTGACTTGTCCTTCAGTAAGTAAACAAGTAAATTATACATACGTGTGTACATCACACACAGAGACAAGTACATCTGCCTTTACATGCTACAACAGCTTCAACTCTTCTAGGAGGGCTTTCCACAAGCTTTAGTATTGTGTTCATGAGTATTTTTGATGATTCTTCAAAAAAGGCGTGCTCAACCCTGTTCCCTGACATCTATCTTCCTGCAGAGTTCAACTCCATCCCTTATCAAACAGAACTAAACCGACTAAGAAGAACGCCTGGCTCAGTTTACGCTGTAATTCAATCCAAAGGTGTTTAGTCGGGTTGAAGTCAGGACTCCGTGCAGGCCAGTCCAGTTTCTCCACACAAAACTCACTGAACCATCACTGTAAAAAATGCTGGGTTCCGCACAATTACTTGACATTGTCCCAACACAAATCGAGCAAATTAACTTAATTGTTTCTACAAAATTAAATGGGTTAAACATAAAACAATTAAGTCCATCCACAACCCCCCAAGCAGCAAAAGATATATCTCTGAGTGATGTCTTTATGGAATTGACTTTATAGACCAGATCCCCAAACTGTTCCCACAAATTTGGTAGCATGACATTGTCTGAAATGTCTTGGTATGCCGAAGCATTAAGAGTTCCTTTCACTGGAACTGACGGGCTGAGGTCAACCCATGAACTACAACTCCACAATTTAATCTCACTTCCTCTTTACACTTGGCAGTTAGGCAAGTACCATTCATAGACTATGAACATTTAGTTGTAATGAAATTTCACAAAGAGACTTATTGCGCAAGAGGCAATCTATCACGGCAACAAGGTCGCTGGGTCAAGTCCCGACTGGGTCAGTTGGCATTTCTGTGTGGAGTTTGCATGTTCTCCCTGTGTTCGCGTGGGTTTTCTCCAGGTGCTCCAGTTTCCCTCACAGCCCAAACACATGCGCTATAGGTGAATTAAATAAACTAAATCGGCCACGTGTGTGAATGCACGAGTGTATAGGTGTTTTCCAGTACTGGGTTGCGGCTGGAAAGGCATTCGCTGCGTAAAACATATGCTGAAATAGTCCCCCTGAAAAACTAAGCTGAAGAAAAATGTATAAATAAATAAATAAATAGAGCCTTGTCTCTAATGTATTTAATGCATTTCACAATAAGGTATCATTTTGATGAAGGTGCAGGACGGCCCATTTATTTTCACAATGATATTGGATGAAACACCATAAGAAACAGACGTTGAGATATATTTAAGATACAAGCAGCTTTGGGAAGATGTTCAGAGGCTGCTTTACTCTCTCCCTAAAGCAAAGCCCTGCTCCAATCTGCTGATCGACAGATTTCTAAACTGAAATAATCGTAGACATACATGCATTGATGTTGACATTTTGCTAACAAAACAAAAGGCAATTTTTTTTCCCCTGTCAAATGTCATTAGACTTCGTCTAAAATACCAGCGGTGCTACTACTTG
>LR812542.1:4937983-5030082 GCA_903798195.1 Danio kyathit
AGAAAAGCCCTTACCACGTTCTCACCCTGTTATTTACTTGTTTATTTTATTTTTTGCCTTTTGTTTCTGTTTAACCTGCGTTCTGGAACCGTTCTTCACCAGACTCAAACACAGTCATCGCGGTCAACTCTGTTCCACCTTCCAATTCCGCTCACGTACACAGCAAACCACTGGGCAACAACAGCGGAAAAGCCATCCACATGGAGGTAGGTGGTCAGCTGGTAGCGCAGAAGCAGTCAACGGTGTCTTACTGCCCAATAGTGTTTGTTTTAAAAACGAAATGCAGCCAGGCATACATAATTCACAATCTCCAGAAATGCAGACGGGGGTACATTTTCACAATAAGCCTGTGTTACAACAAACAACAACATTTGTGCAATTCTTGGTATTCCAGACAAAACAAATCCCAGTGTTTTCCATTTATTTACAGTTGTGAATTGCATTATGGGATGTTGAGCTCTGCTCTGTTGACTTTTAATGTTGGAAATTCAACTCTACAGTTCAACAAAGTGACTTCTATTGACATTTAATAGTTTGAAATAACATGTGTAAGAAATAATATATAGAGAAATAAGTCTGTAAAATGTAAATGTAAAATTAAAATGCACTGACGGTTTATTACAAGGTTTTTGTAGCATAATATACAACACCAACTCAGACAATATAGCACTATTATCACTAATATATAACTATTAAAATGTTAATAAAACTACTTTTTCGAACATTTCAATGCTAAAAGTTGTTGGAAGAAATATTAAGGTCCCATAACGCTAGCAAAAGCATAAATTAATGGGGGAAATAAAAAAATAAAAACATGAGTCACAAAATAAAAAACTGTTAAAGTACGGATATAATTTACAGTGTGAGGCTGTCAACTAAACTCGTATGCCTCTTTTTCAAGGAGTGTACGGTACAGTTTAGCGCTTTTCCGTTCTGAATGTGAGAGACGCATCACACTGCCTTTTTTGTTGACAAGAAAAAGAGAGTTTTTTATGTCGCTAGGCATCCACTGAATAAGCTGCGTATTGTGCGCAAGTGTTGCTGTTATATTGTTATAATTTTATTATTTAATAATATTATGATATTCATGATTTGTGAAGTCATACAGCTCCGGATAACTCAAAACAGCAACCACTAGTCTCTCCTCCGTATTTATAAGTCTCCATATTCGTCTTGACAACACAAACACTGCTGTCACCTCAACTGAAGCCCCGCCTCTGCTTTCATTTGATTGGAGAATGAAAAAGACGCTTTTTTCACTAAGTGTTGACTTTTTTCAACTGCGAGCGCAGAGCGCACAACGCCAAAAACGTGAGAAACAGCAGGCGGTTAAATTATAAGGAGCGCAGGGCACATAAGCAGCACGCAAAACGCTCACGGTCGTTAGTAAACCTTTCAAAAGATGCGCCTCTCAATGCAAAAAAGCGCGTTCGGTGTGATCGGCCTCTTAGTAGGTGTGGTGTATGACAGAAAGCTACAAATGCCATCATTCTTGGCTCAGGCAAAAAGACAACGGCTGTCTCTGAAATCGCATACTTCCATACTATATAGTACAAAAAAATCAGTATGCGAGCTGAGTAGTATATCCGAATTCATAGAATTTGAAAATCACTATGCGAGAAGTACCCAAATGACCGACTACTTCCGGCGAGATTCTGAAGTGCGCATCCCATGCACGCTGCGCTATCCCATGATGCCCCACAAAAAAATTCATGAATGGGAGTGAAGCGACGCAACTCACGAGGGTAGGTCACGTGATCATGACAAAATGGCGGATGTAGTACATCCAAATTCCATTCATATTGCTCATATTCATACTGTAAAGAAAGCACTTTTCTAACGGCCGAGTAGTACGTTTAAATTCAAATGCAGTACCTACTGAGTAGTAAGCGATTTCGGACGTTTTCTTTGAACATAGTTCAATGCTACACATTATGTTATTACAGTAGACATGGAACGATAACAAGATTTCAAGGTTTACCGCGGGTTGGAAAAGTCATGGTTTTAAAACAGCTTAAATTATTTAATTATACCATTCCTGTATACAGTTGAATTCAGAATTACTTGCCCTCCCTTTAACTTTTTTTTCTTTTTCAAATAATTCCTAAATGATGTTTAACAGAGAAAAGAAATTTTTCACAGTATTTCCTACAATTTTTTTTCTTCTGGAGAAAGTCTGATTTGTTTAATGTCGGCTAGAATAAAAGCAATTTTTAAAACCATTTTAAGGTCAATATTATTAGCCCCTTAAGCAATATTTTTTAAATTATCAAACCATCATTATACAATGACTTGCCTAATTACTCTAACTTGCCTAATTAACCTAGTGAAGCCTTTAAATGTCACTTAAAGCTGAATACTAGTATCTTGAAAAATATCCAGTAAAATAGTATGTGCTGTCATCATGGCTAAGACAAAAGAAATCAGTTATTAGAAATGACTTATTAAAACTATTATGTTTAGAAATGTGTTGAATAAATCTTCTTTCTGTTAAACAGAAATTAAGGGAAAATATACAGCAGGGCTAATAATTCTGACTTCAACTGTATTTTGTTCAAGCCAAATGTAACCATTTTTTTTTTTTTCACCTGCATTTCAAAAACTGAGGATTTTCCCTCATCGTTTTCACACAGTCTCTTTCTGAACACTCCATTTTTATCTCTCCCCTCTTCATCTTTTCTGCCTACCTTGTCATTACTACTCTGGGGAACTTCCTACAATATACTTCACTTGATCCTGTGCAAACCACGAGAGGGAAAAATCAAAACAATATGTTCTACATGCTCTGCTCAGTCTACGGAAAGCACAATGCTACGCTCCTCGAAGAGCCTAATTTGTTCAAGGAAATTTGATACGATCCAATCAAAATGAAACACTTCAGTAGCGGTGGCGTTGTGATTCATAAAACACAATCGCATGTTATGAGAGATGCCCATTTTTACTAGGCAGCTAATGTGTGGCGGTGTTTTATATAGCCGGTAATCAAATTTAGTGCGACTCCTTGTGATTGTGCCGTGAATTCGCCGTCCTGTCTCTTATGACAGATGCGTTACGTCTAATGATATGATCATTTTCATTTTGTCAGAGTGCCTGGTGGTCTATTTATTTAACACTCTCCCCGGGGGGAATGTTAGTCATTCGTTAGATTCTATATACTTGCAGCGTAGCAGAGGAAGACAGAGAAAGAGAGAGAGCGAGAACGTGGGAGAGATATGGACTCGTGCCTGCCACCGGCTTTCTTATAATCATAAAGCATTATTATAACATAAATGACAGCAGAATTCCAGCCATTATCAGTAGCAGTTTAATTAAAACTGAATCCAAAAAGGACAATTCAGTCATTATTTACTCAACTTCATGCCATCCCAAAGCTGTTTTGTTTTATTCTGTGACCATTACAGGAGATATTTTGAGAATGACAAAAGCAGCTCTTTTCACAGTAGAAATGGGACAAGTATTACACTGTAAAAAATGCTGTGTTCCACACAATAACTTCATGTGGTCCCAACAAAAATATATTACATTAAAGGTGTTGTATGTGAGTCTTTGACTCTTCAATAGCATAAAAAACCATAATACGTTTACAGATATAAGAAACATGCTAAGTGAATATTCTTGTTTATCTGAAATGCTAAAGTCAGATATTCTGCTTCGAACATGTGAGTTACGTGCCGTAACGGCTGTCTTTGTTTTGGTCATTTAACCCACCCAATGCCAATTTAGCCAATTATATTTCAGTGCCCCGGGTTGCCTTGGTAGAAAAGAGTGTATTTCATTCATTCAGTCAAAGTGTGCGTCCACGACCGAAATGCGTCCTCCGGTGGACAGTAGCAAACTCCGAAATGAGACTCAGATTCAGAGTTCCACATGAGGTGGTTATTAATTAGCAAATGATATAAATATTACAAACATAAACATTAGGGGAGCAGGTTACATTGTAACCCTGTGTCCTAACAACACTACGTGACTAGAAGTGATAAGCAATTGGGCTGTTTGCACCAGACGAAACATGACAGAAATGTAAATACAGCCATTCAGAAGCACAGAATAGTGCACTCACTGCACTAACAAAATGGTAACGTTTATAATCTATTAGGCATGGGCCATCTCCCACCCCCACTGTTGAACTTTCATCCGCAACACACCACCAAACCCCCCTCCGCCCCGGTATTCCCTTTCGTCCGCAAACCCCACACACCCCAAACCACCGTCCCCGCCTCTTCACTTTTGTATGTGAAAGGGCGGCATGAACACAGTGAGGGCGGCATGATCGTCGTTTGCCTAGAGCGCCAGTTAAGCTTGCAAAGGTACTGAGTATTAAGGCAATTTCATGATAAAATGGCATTCAAACTCACATTAATAACATTCAACACTGAATAAAGCACATGAGGTGTACCTGATGGGATCATTGTCAGTTTATCCTGTTGTGTTGTTCAGCTGCAAGAAATAAAATCCATTTCTAAAATATAAATTTCAGGTGTTGGTGTGAACAAAAAAATATGGAAAATATTCCTTTTATTGCGTGCCAATGCTTTTATTTAGAACACGACTTAAATCAGCCTTTAGGCTCGATAGTCAGGCTCACTCCTGTTGGTTTAATTAATCTGGCAACCTGTGGTTGCGTGTGTTTTGAACCAGGCGTGCAATACCTAGTTTAACCACTGGCTGTCTAACTTACATACTGCACCTTTAACTTAATTGTTTTGTACAAATTTAAGTGGATTGAACATAAAACAGTTAAGTTGTCCCCCCAAAAAATGAAGAATTGTGTTGAATCAGCTCATTTTAAATAAGTAATTTGAAAAAGCAGCATTTTTTTGAGTGTATGTGGAAAGTGTATGTGTCTTAATCCAAATCCCAGAATGTTGGTTTAATTCTTTCACAGCTACAGTATTGAATGGAATCAATGGATTTTATTATGCTTTTTTGTTATTTATTTTTTGGTCTTCCACGGATGATGCCACAACATTTAACGCAGGTTTGGATGAACTTGAGTATGAATGAATGGCATAATTTAGATTTTTAAATGAATTATTTTTAAACCTCTGGCCACTTTTCTCCATGCTCTGTACAAAATGCTTAGGTTGTTCTGCCAGTTTCTGCGTTATTCTGGACAAAGATTTGGAGCCTCCTTTGGCGTGTGTGAGTCTGTGTGTGTGGATATTGACTTTTCAGCTCTCTGGGAGGGATTAGGTCTTATCTTGTGCTGAGGCGCCTCACATGTGGTTTGCAAAGGGTCTGAAGATCTGCCTTCATCTGCCCGCCATAGATGCCTTACCCAGGACACACACACGCACGCAAGTACGCATGCATGCACACACACACATACACACTCAAATAAATAAATACGAATACATACAAACACACACATACACAAACACAAAGATGCACACACATGTATGTGCCAACGCATACACATACACGCAAACTCAAACACACACAGACACACACATGCACAAACGCATGCAGGCACATACACCCCCCCCCCCCCCCCACACACACACACACACATACACATACATGCATGCACGTATGAAGTTTGTCATGTCCAATGGAGGCGTGCGACTTGCACGATGCACATATGGGAGCGACGCGCACATGAAATGTGTGGATTTCCCATCCACACCTAGCTAAAAACATCTGAACTTTTCAGAATGTCCAGAGCATGCCGCAATTCATGCAAGAAAAACTAACTGCTTCGCACTTTGTATGGAATATACACATTCCAGTAATAACGGTAGACTAATTACCTCAAATAAACACAGCACACCCAAACACTGCAGCGCTTTTGCATCGGAGCTTGACCGGTTGTTATCCTCTGAGAAAATGGTTGATTGTCACCTAGTTACGAGAGACACCAGGGGAGCGCGAGCACAAAGTCCATTGTAATGGTCAAGGAATCCACGCCACGCGCTTATCACTACAGGTCAGAATAACAACACATGCGAAAATGAGTGCCATATAGCAGCAGTGAAGAGACTGTATATAAAAATGATGTCGCCAGAGTGGCTTTTTGGTTTCTTTTCTTGTGCATCCCAGCCACCAGCACCCCATCTGAAAGATTTTTAGCACAGGGGGTAATAGTCATCCAACTTCACAATTTGTAATGTTGCAGTATGTATTTGAATATTGATGGCCGGTTCCTTTACCTTAAAGCTCAGATATGATTATCATAATTTGTGTTGTTGACTGAGTTTGAGGTTTACTGTATCATTATTGTTCACACCTTAAAGTTTGCTTTGTTCAGAATTTACACTTTACCATTGCACACACTTTGTAACATTTGAGTGATCAAGTTTAAAAGTCTCTTTAACTCTTATGTTAATGTTATTATAAAGAGATCAGACATTTTGTTTAAATATTTTAGTTTTTGACTATTAAAACTATTTGCCTTACAGTAGTAATGTTGGTCAATTTAAATAAAGTGGTTAAATAAATAAAAAATCATAATATTCCTAAATGTATTGTTAAAAATATTCAATAATTATCAATATCAAATTATATGAAAAATGATTTTGATAGTGATTTTTTTTGCAATATCGCCCAGCCCTATGTAAGGGGGTTAATAATATTAACCTTATCAGTTTTAACATAACTAAAATAAAATAAGTAAGTAAATAAATAACTATGTAAATAAAGTAAGTAAATAAACAAATATTTATGTTAGGGGGTTAATAATATTGACTTTAGCAGTTTTTAACATACAAAATAAATAGAAATATATAGTAATACCATGATAAATCCTTGGTCTGTTAAGCATCTCTTGGGGAATATTTAAAAACCAATTCAAATGTATTAAACTCTAAGTGCTATGACTCGAATAATTACTAATTATACAGTCAGCAACTATTTACCTCATTTTATATAGCAAAAATGTTTTAGATATATGGTTTTTGTTAATCATAATAACTCTGCAATATAGAAAACTGCAATATACAATAATAATACAGTATTAGACCTAGAATAACAGCAATAATTTGTCTTTTAGGAGTCAATATTTTTAAAAAGTTAAAACAGAAGAAGACTGACAGTGCAATAAATAAATAAATAATCAGATTTCACTTCAAACATATGCAGAGTCACAAACACAGAACAATAGACTTCCTGTGGCAGGGCTTTTAGGAGGTGGGGCTTTGTCGCTCTGACAGAGTGGCATTCTGGGAGGACGGAGGTTAATTCACAATGACTGTTATTATGGAGCTGCTGTCGCCAGGGTCGGAGGGGCATCACTAAACACAATATGTGCTTAACACTGCAGACTGGAAGTGCCAAAGGTACAGTACGTCTGCAAGGAGACAGAGGAAGATGATGCATTCGTCCTGATAGGAGCATCCATTGTTACGCAAGAACAACACTGTGGTTTGCTGAGGACAGTTTCAACTTTTACACTTACAGGATGTTCATACACTGAAAAAAATGATTCATTCGATTTGCTAATTCTTTTAAGGTAATTTTTTATTCTGCAAAAACAACCATTATTATTCAACCATTGTACTGTATCCCACTTATTACACAGCTACTTGCTACAAAACATAAAAAAAAAATCACAAAACTTTGTTCTGAGGCGTAATAGTTTATTAATTATTTAATTAAACAACAAGCTGACAGAAACCAAAACAGCTGATGGAGCATACACTAACCTGCACATTATTCAGACACTAGATGGCATCAAACAGTCAAAAACACAAAAATGCAAAGCTGACATGAATGAAAACAGCTGATGGAGTAGACACTAACTTGCACAATATTCAGCCACAAGATGGCGCCAAAAAGTCAAAAATGTAAAGCCGACAGAAATCAAAACAGCTGATGGAGTATACACTAACCTGCGCATTTTTCAGTCACAAGATGGCGCCAAACAGTAAAAAATGCAAAGCCGACAGTAACAAAAACTGCTGATGGAGTATACACTAACCTGCTCATTATTCAGTCACGAGATGGCATCAAACAGTCAAAAACACAAAGCTGACAAAACGGAAAACAGCTGATGGAGTATACACTAACCTGCGCATTATTCTGTCACAAGATGGCGCCAAACAGTCAAAAACACAAAGCTGACAGAAACTAAAACAGCTGATGGAGTATACACTAACCTGTGCATTATTCAGTCACAAGATGGCGCCAAACAGTCAAAAACACAAAGCTGACAGAAACTAAAACAGCTGATGGAGTATACACTAACCTGTGCATTATTCAGTCACAAGACGGCGCCAGAGAGTCAAAAATGCAAAGCTGACAGACAAGTAGATATATATGAGTGGATGTAAGTATATGGATGTGAATGTATTTGCTGACGGTCACTGGGATTCGAACCTCCCGGATGAGCTTGTGGAATTTAGTGGTTGTTTTCTGGGAATAACATACTTTGGAATGTCATGACTGAACAATCACCAACAAATATTTCAGACAGCTGAATATTCAGTCATTAACAATGAACAACTTTAGTTTCAATAACTAACATCAACAAAAGTATATGAATAAATACTGTACCGTATTGTAAAGAGTTACCGAAAGACACAACCTCATTTAATATTCAACACAACTGAATATTTCAGATTAAAATTCATTAACATTCTGTTCTTTGTCTGAATAAACGGCCCTATTTAAAGCAACGTGTGAAACAGAGACAGACAGGGCTGTCCTGAATGCCCCAGAACTGTATCAGCTCGCTGGCCTTTCATAATGGGCTAATTATGTGCATTTCCGGTCAGTGAAGCTTATCACCGAAACACAGGGAAGTTAAAAGGTGAAAGAATGGGGGAAATAAATTACATCTACAGTTGATGTCAGAATTGTTAGCCCACCTGTATATTTTTCCCCAATTTCTGTTTAACAGAAAGAAGTTTTTTTTTCCAACACATTTCTAAACATAATAGTTTTATAGTTTCATTTCTAATAACTGATTTATTTTATCTTTGCCATGATGACAGCACATAATAATTGACTAGATATTTTTCAAGATTCAGCTTAAAGTGACATTTAAAGGCTTAGGTTAATTAGGGTATTTAGACAAGTCATCGTATAATGATAGTTTGTTCTGTAGACAATCCAAAACAAATATAGCTTAAGGGGGCTAATAATATTGACCTTAAAATGGTTTTTTAAAAAAATAAAAACTGCTTTTATTCTAGCCGAAATAAAACAAATAAGACTTTTTCCAGAAGAAAAAATATTATAGGAAATACTGTGAAAAATTCCTTGCTCTGTTAAACATCATTTATGAAGTATTTGAAAAAGAATATAAAGAGGAGGGCTATTAATTCAGACTTCGACTGTATGTTTACAAGGAAGCGGAAGTAGAAAGGTTAAGACTAGGCAACTTCATGAGTCATTAAAGAGTGTAAAACTGCTTTTCCCCTTCCGCTTGTGTCAGGTGTTACTGAAGCACAGATCCAGCATGACAGTAGGGCACAGAGAACTGTAAAAGCAGGACCTGAGGGAAAAGCCTCGGCTGTGCCACTACCAATCACACAGACCTGTGCTGGTGAAGGTAAGCTGTACAACTGCATTTGTGTTTGTCTGTGCGTTTCTGGAGCTTTTTCTGTCAGGTGCAGGGCAAACGTTTCTGAGATGTAGGAGCTGATGGACACAGAGTGTCATACACATGCGCATAATATATGAGCTGCAGGTTCATAAAGTTACATGTCTGAAGTTCACCTGTGCCAAGGAACCCATTTTTTTACTATTTAGTTAAAGTCAGAATTATTAGCCCTCCTGTATATTTTGTCCCCAATTTCTGTTTAACGGAGAGCAGATTTTTTCCAACACATTTCTAAACATAATAGTTTTAATAACTCATTTCTAATAACTGGTTTATTTTATCTTTGCCATGATGACAGTATATAATATTTTACTCGATATTTTTCAAGATACTAGTATTCAGCTTAAAGTGACATTTAAATGCTTAACTAGATTAGTTAGGCAAGTTAGGGTAATTAGGCAAATCATAACAGTGATTTGTTGTGTGGACAATCAAAAATAAATAATAAATAAATAAATAAATAAATAAATAAATATATAAAAAAAAAAAAAATATATATATATATATATATATATATATATATATATATATTTATTTTTAATTAAAAAAAAAAAAAAAAAAAAAAAAAAAAAAAAAAAAAAAAAAAAAAAAAAAAAAAAAAAATCGCAGGAGGGTGAAAAGTTGTAATAATAATAATAAATTTAAATATATTAAATTAAATTAATCACAGGAGGGTGAATAATTTTAATAATAATAATAATCATTTTGACTTCATTAGTATATTGGTTCAATCCTGCTGCTATACGTACAAATAAAGTCAGTAGTTACTTGGATCTAAATAAATAAATAAAATTATAATTTTTTTTCTTTATTATTTTTTAGGGGTTTTTCACCTTTAATTTGAAAGGACAGCAGAGGTTACAGGAAAGCTTTGGGAGCAGACAGAGGGAAAGGGTTGGCAAAGGACCTTAAACCCGGAATCAAATGTGAGCACCACGGTGCTATATGTCGGCACATTGTAATTGTAAGTAAAATATTTCTTTATAGAAAATGACTAAATTTGAGACAGTATATATTGTTCCAAACCTGCTGCTATACATACAAATCATAAAATTAAATTAATAAAATTAAATAAAATTAAATTACATAAATCAATTTAAAAAGGTGTAAGTGTAAAAGTGCATACAGCCAGTTTTGTTTTGTTATTTCTTTGTTTTCAGAGTTTTTTGTAAGTCAAATATTTCTTTATAGAAAACAGCAATATTTGAGACAGATACAGTTAAAGTAAAAATTATTAGCCCCCCTGAATTATTAGTCCCCCTGTTTATTTTTTCTCCAATTTCTGTTTAATGGAGAGAAGATTTTTTCAACACATTTCTAAACATAATAGCTTTAATAACTCATTTCACATCTATACAGCTTAAAGTGACATTTAAAGGTTTAACTAGGTTAATTAGGTTAACTAAGCAGGTTAGGGTAATTAGGCAAGTTATTGTATAATGATGGTTTGTTCTGTAGACTATCGGAAAAATATATAGTTTAAAGGGGCTAATAATATTGACCTTAAAATGTTTTTAAAAAACTGCCTTTATTCTAATAAAACAAATAAGATTTTTTAAGAAAAAAAATTTATATCAGACATACTGTGAAAATGTCCTTGCTTTGTTAAACATCATTTGGGAAATATTTAAAAAAAAAAATTCAAAGGGGGGCTAATAATTCTGACATCAACTGTGTATATATATATATAATAAATAAACAAAATAATCAACAAAATAAATAAAATAAAAAAGAATAAATAAATAAATGTGCATACAACCAGTTATTTATTAGCCAGACAGGAAATGGCTAAATTTGAGACATTATTCACTGATAATCACCGCTGATAAGAAGATTTCATTAACACTTACAAAATTGCTGCTGCATCCAAACAAATAAGCATTATTTAAATGTTTTAGTAAATTGAATTTTTCTAAATTCAAGATAATAATAATAATAATAATAAAAAAAGTTATTTACTATTCGTTTACAGTAGCAGACCTATTCATTTATTACTTGGTGTTAATCAGCATACTATAATGTAAACTTTAGTGCAGAATCATCTGTCAGACCAGGAATGTTTTATGCCTACATTTTAGTTCCTCTGTAAGAATAAGCTGAGTTTTCTGAGACAAGACGATGATTTCCACAATAGGCAAATGTTTACTCTTGAGGTTATAATCTGACAACTCTGACAGAGATGAAGAAAAGGCAAAGAAAAAAAAGCCTGTCTTTTACTGAAATCCCAACGTAAGCTGGAGAACAGTGCTGGATCTCAGCAACCAAGAGTTTGGGAAGTCAAATTTCCATGCGCAAATTTGTTACCTATTGAACTTGATATTGCATGAAAGAATGAAACTTATATAAATATTTGCAAATGTTACTTTGAGACTCACCGCATGTCTATGTAATGCCCATTTAGACATCATACCAACCATACAATAGTAGTGGTGATGGTAGTGTGAAGGTCTGGGGCTGTTTTGCTGTTTCGGTACCTACAAGACTTTGTGATAAATACAACTATGAATTCTTCTGTATACCAAAATATCCTGAAGGAGAACGTTCAACCATATGTTAGTGATCTCAAGCTGAAGCGAACTTAGGTTCTGCAGCAGAACAATAATCCAAAGCACACCAGCAAGTCCACTTCTGAAAGGCTAAAGAAAAAAAATTACGCCTTTGGAGTGGCCTAGTCAAGTCCTGACCTGAATCCAATTGAGATGCTGTGGCATGACCTCAAAAAAGGCCATCAATGCTCGAAAACCCTCCAATGTGGCTGAATTACAATAATTCTGCAAAGATGAGCAGGCCAAAATTCCTTAACAGCGCTGTAACATACTCGTTGTCAGTTATCGAAAATGAATGATTGCAGTTGTTTCTGTTAAGGGTGGTCAAACTAGTTATTAGGATAAGTTGGCAAACACTTTAAAGCTGGAAACCTGTAACCATTGACTTCCATAGTATTTGTTTTTCCTACTATGGAAGTCAATGGTTACAGGTTTTCAGCTTCATTCAGAAACCCTTCTTGGTGTTTAACTGAAGAAACTCATAAAGGCTAGGAACAACTTGAGGGAGACTAAATACAGTAGAGTAGATATTTATTTTAGGGTGGACATTTTATTTTCATTTTTATCACTTTAATAAAATGTCTGATGCAACACTTGTAGATTATTTTTATAAGCTATAGATGGCATGGCTTGGGATATTTCAATTTGTCACATATCTTTAACACAAACATGTTTTAAAAAAAAAGTTTTTCCATCTCTCTCCCTCTGCCCACTCGGCACAAATTAGCGACTAGTGGATCATCTTATGAAAAGACTCCACGAGTCCTTGAAGTTCCACTGTATATGGCGGTATTTCCGAAACTGTGATTAATTGCCTCTTTTACGCCCCGACAGTAATCCTTCAGACCACTTCCTCTGAGCACGACTACATCTGAAGCTGCTCGACAAGTTTGGAGAGAAACGTAAGCGCAAGATGTTAAGCCACTTCACCAATATCCTGCCTGACACTCCACAGGACTTAGGCAGGGAAATATCTTTTTTTTCCTGGATTTACTAAGAGCGGAGAAAGGAAAAAAAAATCCCTCAAGGTAGCTGCAGATTGCATTCATGGGTGGATTTGAAATCAAAATTAAAGTCACTGTATTCGTTTGTCCTATTTTCCCAATGTCTTTTTTTTCCTTCTGACTACACTGATTGTGCCATATGTTGTCCCGGTGTGTAAATCCTCAGGAATACATGTGCAGTATTTAGTGCTGTATTGTAATAATTCTGTCGTTTATTAAGTTGCCAGAATTCACACATGCCTTCGGCTGGCATATGCTGCCTGTGAGATCAGAAAAGGTCATTGTGCTTTGTTTTTTCACTGATTTGATGCTGGCAACAGATGGCCTGCATTGTTGTTTCATTTGTACGATTTGTGAAAGTATAAAACGTTTTCTCATTTTCTGCTTGGATGATGTTTTGGGATAAAACACATTCACTCAGGCATACCTTATGTTTTTAGTATGTCAGAAATGCTGATTTAATGCTAAAAGCAAGGCTTTTAAATAATGTTTTGTTCAATAAAATTACCTTGTTTGTACGGTGCAAGAAAAAATAAGTGCAAAATAAATTGCTTTAAAAGACTTCAATCATACTGCAGTGTATCTAATTGAATGCTCCTTCATCTTCAAGCACTTTAAAGTCCCGAGGGTTGATAAAAAATAAACTAAAAAACTCCCGATTTCCTTTACAATGTTTTGTGCATAATTTCCCCTCATGCTGTAATAGCAACACGGGCTCATTTTGAAAACGTAGCCCTATATACATTTCTGGAGATCGTGAATTATGTAGCCAGAGGTACGTATGGCTGCATTTCGTCTTTAAAATGAACGCTACGAGTCGGTATGACACCGTTCCTTTATGCGCTTACCAGCTGACCGCTTACCTCCATATGGACTGCTTTTCCGCTGTTATCGGACGGTCGGTCAGTCAGTCAGTCAGTCAGTTGACAGAGCCCTCTGGTGGATTTACACGAGAACAGCAGGCACGAATGGCACTCGCGAACACTCAAAAAGCGAACACAGCGGCCTCTGGCGGATTTGCAAAAAACAACAACTGCAAGAACACGTAGCTCCTGGGACATATTTGGGACTCTCCAGAAATATATATAGGGGTACGTAATCAGAATGAGCCTGGGTTGTGTAACAGTTAACTAAAACGAAAAAAAAAAAAAAAAGAAATGCAAACCTATCATAAAAGTCATTTCGACTTGCATTTAACTGACTTACATTGACGTAACATATGACGTTTACATTTGAATAAATTAAACTTACAAAAATATGCTGTTGAATTTGGATGGATGGATGGATGGATGGATAGATAGATAGATAGATAGATAGATAGATAGATAGATAGATAGATAGATAGATAGATAGATAGATAGATAGATAGATAGATAGAGATAGATAGATAGATAGATAGATAGATAGATAGATAGATAGATAGATAGATAGATAGATAGATAGATTGATTTGATGATAAACTATATAAATAGAGGTCAAAACATCAAATCGTTGGTTGAAGAAATGCTGGATTAGTATAATAATAGTAATAATAATAATGCTCCATAATAGCTGCATTGAATGCATCACCGATGATTGATGTGACGTGTGATTGCTGCTAAAATATAGCTCTTTTTACCTGTCGCTGATTACAAGACCGCACTGGATGCAAACTCCTCTCTCATTCACTTTTCTCTCCTCCGGTGTGAACGCTGAATGGTGGATAATCAATCACAAATAGGTTGCAGAGAAGGTTTGATGGTCAGAACCCCACCGCTTAAACATTCACGAGAAACCCTGGAAGGAAAAAAATATGAGGGAAAAAAAAAAGAGTTGATGCAGGTTAATAGTCAGTTTAAAATGAAGAAAAAAAAATCTCTCTGAAGCCTGAAACTAAAAAATGAAAAGAGAAAAAGTGGAGTGCTAAGATGATCCAGTAAGCTTTATCAGATTTAAATGAAAAATATATGCTACCATTCAGAAGTTTAACGGTCATAAGGATTTTTTATGCTTTGAGAGAAGTCTCTACTCACCAAGATCAATTATTATATTATATATAATTAGTATATTATAATAAATAATTACAGTAAAAAAAATTGTAATATTGTAAAAAAGCAATGTTTCATATCCTATAGCGCAGTGGTTCGTAAAGTGGGGGTCGCGGGACAATGACGGAGTCGCTTGGTGATTTCCAAAAGTCAAATAAATTTTATTAAACTATTAAAAATACCACATTTTAACCATAACCCGGAGGAAACCCACACCAACACGGGAAGAACATGCAAACTCCACACAGAAATGCCAACTGACCCAGCCAGGACTCGAACCAGCAACCTTCTTGTTGTGAGGCGACATTGCTAACCTCTGAGCCACCGTGTCGCCCTTTAATACAACAAATAATATATAATTTAATTCCAATAATAGATTTAATGGTAACAATTTAGTTTATGTAAAAATTCACACCATGTACTACTGTTTATTTCCTTCCAATTATTAAGATATGAACTGTTTATTAGCACTTAAAGTATGATCTTATTAATTGTTTAACTGCTTATTAATAAGCAGTTAAAAAGTAGTTTATTGAGCTAAAAAAAATCTTAGTTAATGGCTTGTTAAAATTTAAAAACGAGAATTGTACATTAAAATAAAGTGACCAATTTATTATTCATTTATTCGATTTTTTTTTCAGCTTAGTCCCTTTATTCATCAGGGGTCACCACAGCGGAATGAACTGCCAACTATTCCAGCATATGTTTTGCACAGCCGATGCCCTTCCAGCTGCAACCCAGTACTGGGAAACACCCATACACACTCATTTACTACGACCAATTTAGTTTATTCAATTCACCTATAGTGCATGTCTTTGGACTGTGGGAGAAACTGGAGCACCCGGAGGAAACCCAAGTGAACTCGGGGAGAACATGCAAACTCCACACAGAAATGCCAACCGACCCAGCCGAGACTCGAACCAGCGACCTTCCTGCAGTGCTAACCACTGAGCCACTGTGTCGCCCTGACCAATTTATTATTTAAAAAAATAAATACTGCCATCAAGCTATTGAACTTTAGTTTATCTGCGTGCAACTCACAACTAATACACTGTACTCAATCAACATGTGTTGACTGCGGCCTAACTAGTGAACATTACTTTCTCAATCCATAACTTCTATATAGAGAAGCATGACACATTGACTTCAATACATTGTCATTCCTGACCGGATTGCCTGCGCTATAACAGATAAATCACAAGAATTCTCTGATTCTCTGCGGCTTTATTTTCCCCACGGTCTACTTCAGGCACAAAACGCACTGATATATTACTATCACAGATGATTTTACTGCCATGGTGACAGCGTATCCTTAGCAACAACAACTAAAACGGCTCCAAAACGGCTTCAAAGTGAAGAGTTAAATATCCTTTAATGTGTTAAAGGAGAATAATAAGACGAGAGAGGGGGTGTTTGCTAAATGAGTGCTAACGATCAGCTTAGAGCCATTTATTATGCTTGATTAAATGCAGAGATGTGATATATCGCCTGTTCCTGAATTAACTACAAATGGTTCAGGGCGAGTGGAACAGGAAAATGTGCAACGGTTACCTTAACTTGGATATACAAGCACATGGTTCAGAAGAAGGGAGAAAAAATCATATTTCTCCGTATGAACAGCAGATGGTAGTAGTAAACATTTAGAATTCTTTTTGAGTCAGTCAGATTCGTGCGCCAGGCAGATGACAGCTAGTTAAGTGTGCTGTGATTACAGCGAGCATAATCAATGTGAAGAATAGCCTATGTAGTAATATTTGCAATCAGGTATGACAATATAAATGATATGATAGTGATGTTAAGTCAAGACAATGCTGGTGATTAGTAAAGTAAATGGTTAGGTATGCAAATGAGGCATTGTTTTGTAGAAATCATGAAATTTAAGTCAAATTCAAAACCATTTAGGAGTCTTTTTTATCACTAAATTCATGAACAAATAAAATATCACATATAATTCAATTACAGTATAATACATTTTAGCAGCGTTTGCATACACCAAAATATATATATATATATATATATATATATATATATATATATATATATATATATATATATATATATATATATATATATATATATATATATATATATATATATATATAGTTATTGTATAATGATGGTTTCTTCTGTAGACTATCGAAAAAACAAATTAGCTTAAAGGGGCTAATAATTTTGACCTTAAAATGGGTTCTAAAAAATTAAAAACTGCTTTTATTCTAGCCAAAATAAAACAAATAAGACTTTCTCCAGAAGAAAAAAATATTATTAGACATACTGTGAAAATTTCCTTGCTCTGTTAAACATCATTTGGGAAATATTTAAAAAGAAAACAAAAATTCAAAGGGGGGCTAATAATTCTGACTTCAACTGTGTGTGTGTGTACATATATATATATATATATTTATGGGAAAATTATATTTATTTTAACTAAAGAGGATTATATTTATCAGACAAATCAACATGCTTAAGAGTCAACGAGAAAATGAGATTATATCAGAAATTAATTATTGAAAATATATTCTGTATATGTATGAAATAAGGTGTTTATTGCTTTGAAATGTTGCATGTCTTCAACGTTTCCTTTTTTTGGCAGAGGAATTCTGTTTGTTAACTAAATGTTGTTTTGATTATTAAAATGTTTAAGTATATAAAAAATATAAAGTTAAAAAGACTTTGGCTCAAATTTAAAATAGTTTAATTGCATTGTCTATGAGTTAAGATTCATAGGGATTCTAAGTAGTATTGAGTCAAGTAATTAAATTGCTTATTGAGTAACTAAATTAGTAAATATCTGGCAAAATTATCATTATTTTTTCAATTTATGAATTCAATATCACAAGAACAAAAGGTATTACATATTCAAATATAGTAGTATGTAATAGACATATGGCAGACGTGTGATAAATTCAACACAATCTCACGGCAATTTGTAACTTTGATTGAGTGGCTTATTCATATTCAGATCGAATTTGTACAATCTCATTTGTACAATTTGCCCATCCACCAATGACGGTTGGGTTTAGGGGTGCGGTTTGGTGCCATGCCTCCTTTTTAAAATCACACATTTTTGTACGACTGAACTCGTACAAATTTGTACGAATTAGCCACTAAACTGACAAAATGTAAAATACGTTTCCTCGAGAGATCAGGCTGGATAAACTACATTTATTGTATTCCTTGATTGTTTATTTAAATTACACCAATCAGATGGGGCCTCTCTATCCCGGCCTCCCCAGTAGTTGCTGTTCTGCTACTGGCTCAAAGGCGAACCCAGAGCTGAAAATAAACACTAATGGCGGGAGTCCAAATGAGAGAGGAAAATGACAGCTAAGGTTTTGGCTCATGTTTTAAAGACTAAAGCTGCGGTCACACTGGACTTTTCTCCCCATAGACTTCCATTCATACGCACACGAATGTGTCAGACCGGAAACGCAAGGTCATGCGCCAAGTTTCGCAGGTCGCAAAAAATTTTAGGTTTCGAAATCGCATCAAGGCGATGCAGTGGCGCAGTAGGTAGTGCTGTCGCCTCACAGCAAGAACGTCGCTGGGTCGCAGGTTCGAACCTCGGTTGGCGTTTCTGTGTGGAGTTTGCATGTTCTCCCTGCATTCGCGTGGGTTTCCTCCGGGTGCTCCGGTTTCCCCCACAGTCCAAAGACATGCGGTACAGGTGAATTGGGTAGGCTAAATTGTCCGTAGTGTATGTGTGTGAATGTTCCCAGAGATGGGTTGCGGCTGGAAGGGCATCTGCTGCGTAAAATCGTGCTGGATAAGTTGGCGGTTCATTCCGCTGTGGCGACCCCGGATTAATAAAGGGACTAAGCCGACAAGAAAATGAATTAATGAATGAAATCGCATCACTTGACTGCATGAGACCAATCGAGGATCAAAACATGACCTCTCTGGACCAATTGCTCGCTTTTTTAAATGTCTAATCATCTTGTTTAATCCCGCCCCATTTCGCAGCGCCGTGCGACAGAATTTCGCAAGTTTAAACTCTAGTGTGACTGCGGCATAAAGGCTCTATTTTAACGATCTAGGTGTAAAGTCTAAAGTGCATGGAGCAAAAGCATTAAGGGCGTATCCGAATCCACTTTTTTAAGAATGGAAAAAATACGCTCTGCGCCCCGGGGCATGGTCTAACAGGGTTGTGTTTATTCTCTTAATGGGTTATGGGTGAGTTTTGAGCATAACTACATTAAACCAATCAGAGTCTCATCTCCCATTCTCTTTAAGAGTTAGTTGTGTTGAGCCATGGCACATTGCTGTTTACATGGCAGACTTTGTAAGTGGAAAAACTGAACACTTCACTAGTTAGAAAACAGTTAAACAGAGCATCTGCAGCGTGAGGATAAAGAACGAGCCTCCTCCATTCAGCCTCTTTATTTTCTCTTTACTTTTACTTTTTACTTTACTCCTTTACTTTCATAGATAAGGAAAAGTTAATGGTGTTTGTTAAGCACAAAGATTTGCTTCAAAACTATTCTTAAATTCAGTTCTAATTTCCAGCAAATGAATAAATGAACAATAATACAGAAGTGTGGTAAAAAGTTATAGACGCATACGTCTCCAAAACCCGACAGGTGGACAAATCTAAACTAGTTTTTATTAAAACAAATATAAATATGCATGTAATAAACAATACTAATAATAAAAAAATCCGCATGGACCCGTATTGATTTGCTATTTAAACAACGTGGTGCAAAACATGAAAATTACTCCACAAATCACGCCAAACATGTCTTGCACCAGGTGTATGATAGGGCCCTAGACCCTTTGCACCTTGACACAGTTTTTAAAAAAATCTGAATTAGAATTAATTACATCTGAAAAAGATCTTAAAGCATTTACAGGCAGTGCAGAATTATTAGGCAAATTAGTATTTTGACCACATCGTCCTCTTTATGCATGTTGTCTTACTCCAAGCCGTATAGGCTCGAAATCCTACTACCAATTAAGCATATTAGGTGATGTGCATCTCTGTAATGAGAAGGGGTGTGGTCTAATGACATCAACATCCTATATCAGGTGTGCATAATTATTAGGCAACTTCCATTTCCTTTGGCAAAATGGGTCAAAAGAAGGACTTGACAGGCTCCGAAAAGTCAAAAATAGTAAGATATCTTGCAGAGGGATGCCGCACTCTTAAAATTGCCAAGCTTCTGAAGCGTGATCATCGAACAATCAAGCGTTTCATTCAAAATAGTCTGGAAAAACCAAGGAGCAAAATAACTGCCCATGAACTGAGAAAAGTCAAGCGTACAGCTGCCAAGTTGTCAAGATGCCACTTGCCACCAGTTTTGCCATATTTCAGAGCTGCAACATCACTGGAGTGCCCAAAAGCACAACGAGTGCAATACTCAGAGACATGGCCAAGGTAAGAAAGGCTGAAAAACGACCACCACTGGGCCAAGAAATATCTCAAGACTGATTTTTCTAAGGTTTTATGGACTGATGAAATGAGAGTGAGTCTTGATGGGCCCGTGGCTGGATCGGTAAAGGGCAGAGAGCTCCAGTCCAACTCAGACGCCAGCAAGGTGGAGGTGGAGTACTGGTTTGGGCTGGTATCATCAAAGATGAGCTTGTGGGGCCTTTTCGGGTTGAGGATGGAGTCAAGCTCAACTCCTGCCAGTTTCTGGAAGACACCTTCAACCAGTGGTACAGGAAGAAGTCTGCATCCTTCAAGAAAAACGTGATTTTCATGCAGGACAATGCTCCATCACACGCGTCCAAGTACTCCACAGCGTGGCTGGCAAGAAAGGGTCTAAAAGAAGAAAAACAATTCACATGGCTTCCTTGTTCACCTGATCTGAACCCCATAGAGAACCTGTGGTCCATCATCTAATGTGAGATTTACAAGGAGGGAAAACAGTACACCTCTCTGAACAGTGTCTGGGAGGCTGTGGTTGCTGCTGCACGCAATGTTGATGGATTCTGTCAGTGTTTTGATCTGTTCACCATGGATGGCAGGCTTTTGAGTGTCCTTGCAAAGAAAGGTGGCTATATTGGTCACTGATTTGTTTTTGTTTTGTTTTTGAATGTCAGAAATGTATATTTGTGAATGTTGAGATGTTATATTGGTTTCACTGGTGAAAATAATGAATTGAAATGGGTATATATTAGTTTTTTGTTAAGTGCCTAATAATTACGCACAGTAATAGTCACCTGCACACACAGATATCCTCCTAAAATCAAACTAAAAACTACTTCCAAAAATATTCAGCTTTGATATTAATGAGTTTTTTGGCTTCATTGAGAACATGGTTGTTGTTCAATAATAAAATTAATCCACAAAAATACAACTTGCCTAATAATTCTGCACTCCCTGTTTTAACTTATATAGGAACCATTACTATATGCATGTATAATAAGATATATAAACGTTGATTTCAATAGTTTATTAATAATTTACTAACTTATTTTGAATGATCTTAAAAACCACTCTTAAATACAAATGATTTGTAAATAATGCAATAATTAAGTAATGAGAAATCAATCAGTCACAAATTATGAAAGTACAATTATTAAGCACATTATAAATGTACTTTTAAGTCAAGACTAGAGCATTTCTAGCTGCAGTTATGAACTGCTTACTAACGTCCATTAATGTAGAGTTAATGCTTAACAAATAATGAATTCACTAGATGCTAATGCTTAACAAATGATTCATAGTGTGTAGTTATTATAAAGTGTTACCAAATATCGTAATCGCAATATTCAACAACAGTATTGCATGTTTTCCCAGTATCGTGCAGCCCTAATTTAGATACAATTGGAATGATGTAATTAGTAATCAGTTACTTCAGAACTTTTTGTGAAGTAACTTACCCAACACTCAAAAAATAGATTGCTGCTTGTTCAGAATACTTAAAATGAGCTGAAACAACATTTTTGGAGACAACTTCATTGCATTAAATTCCACTTTTTAGAACTATTCTTAAAACGATTTGGTTAACTTAATCTACTTGTGTTAGGACAACAAGAAGGAATTGTGGAACCCAGCATTTTTTACACTGAACTTTAATTGTAATTGAAATCACATACGAAGTAATGCCACAATATAAATATATTTTAAATGTTTTCTTTAAACTGGAACAAAAAAGCTCAATCTCAAAATTAATAACAAATAAAAACTATTGTAAAAACTGTTAATATTAAAGCATGAATGATATAATCAAGTTTTAATGGATGTCTGCAATTAAGACTACCTTAAAAGTCCATAGATGTCACATTGGGGCATGGGAAAAGATTTCCTAATTGTCTCCAGAGGAACATCAGCATTAAACAGCACTGGAGACACAGAATAAAGCTGGTCTGTCTGTCAAAGCCTCAGATTTAGGAACAAATGAAAGAAAGGCTATTGTATAAATCCCACAAGTTAAGCCATGTGGCCTGTGCTGGAAGAGCCTCATCTTTTGTCCTGTGAAAGATCACGGAGGGCTGACTTTCTGTTCCTCGACCCGCTGTAATTTAAACCGGCCCGATGTCAGATAACATAGGTGGTTAGACGTCCACATTTGCCTTCACTCGTCCACAAATGTAGACAGAGACCAGCCTGGGAGGCAAAGAGATGTCAGATAAAAATAATAGCAAAGAGATCAAACTCTTGGCAAATAAATGTCAGTCATTGTGAAGTAATGACAGTGCTGTGTTAGAAATGACAGTCATTTGAAATTGCGAAATTGCGCGGCTCTGCTAGAGAACTGGGTCAAAAACAATGCAAATCTACAGAGAACAAATCTAGTTTATGCTGTGGTTATGATGATTATACACTGTAAAAAAGACAACATGAAGGATTTAGATCAGCTTATTAGGTATTTTTTGCTAATTTAACCTAAAATAATTAAGTTGTCCCCCTCAAAAACTCAAGAATTGTGTTGTTTCAGCTCATTTTCAATATGTAGTTTAAACAAACAGCAAATGTAATTTTTTTGAGTGTATACATTGTTTACCAGACAATCCCTTCTTGCCGTTCCAACGCAAATCGATTAATTTAACTTAATGTTTTTTACAATTTTAAGTGGATTGAACATATAACAATTAAGTTGTCCCCCCTCAAAAACTCAAGAATTGTGTGACTGTTTCTGAACTTGTCTGAGTTTGAGAGCTTACTGCAAATTCACTACACACCAACACATACTGTATTCAAACAGCAATAAATTGAGTTAAATTCACATGCATACATAAAGCGTAGTGCAAATAAAAATACCCCTTTATTAACCATAGGCTGTTAAACAAACAGAAACAGTTAGATGGGATGGCGTCAGTAATATGCAAATTGACGTATGACATAATCTAGTGACATTTAGCAACTTTTTGGGCAGAGCTTAGTGCCTTTCCGTTAAAAATTGTTGGCAATACTGTGGCTTAGTCCCTTTATAATAATAATAATAATAATAATAATAATAATAATAATAATAATAATAATAAATTAACTAAAATAAATATATTTAAATAAATCGAACCCAAAATAAATCTTAACAACATTACCTCTCATGCTAATATACAGTATATGAGCTACAGTTTCTGTTCAGACTTTCTATATTTTGACATTTGTAAATTGATTGGATGATGGAAAGTTGTCATACAGTATAGATCAGAGGTGCTCAACCCCATTCCTGGAGATCGACCTTCCTGCAGTTTTCAGTTGCAGCCCATATCAAACACACCTGCCTGTAATTATCAAGCGCTCCTCAGGTTCTAATGAATTGGTTCAGGTGTGTTTGATCAGGGTTGAAGCTGAAATCTGCAGGAAGGTCGATTGCCAGATGATCAAACAGAGGGCAAGGTTATGAAAAATGTTCAGTGTGAAACATTTTGAATTACTAATATTTATATAAATGACAAACATTTAACTCGGAATAACCTGCAGTAATTAATCACTCAATAATGTCAGAATCTGAAATCTGACTAGCATTTTGACTCTGTCACATGTCTCAATCAGCTTCACATTTTCACCTATGTTTTAAAAAATCAAGGAGAAACAGCAGTATGTTCTTCATAATTAAAACGTGCCAACTTTAAAATCAGTTTCTATGTTCACTCTGAATAATAATCACATTCTCACTCTTAATCAGCTTTACTTAAGACATTTGAGAACAGAAAAGAAGCGCGGTGTGAAAATGCATGGCACAAGAACACACACACACACACACACACACACACACACACACACACACACACACACACACACACACACACACACACACACACACACACACACACACACACAAACTAATTCATTCTTGGCCTCTGCCAGTGATTAGAATTACTTTGATGGGTCGTCTTCATATTTCAGAGACATGCTTTTCTGAATTAGCATGCAAAGTTATTGTGCTGCATCATCCAAAATGACATTTGCTGCTGCAGTCAAACAGAACTGAGTGAAGCCCGCGCAATACGTTTCCTCTGCAAACTTACGATAACTTGCATCAGGAAGGGACTCCACTCAGCAAAACTCACCAAAGCTTAACTCTGAAGCAATTCTAGAGCGTGCAGCAACAGTCAGATTATACATACGGGACATCATAAAGTTGACTGGTAATCTTCTATTCCTGGAATACATGCAACTTGGCGGCAATTGTGCTTGAATATACATTTCCCTTCCTGCCGAAAAAGATTTATGCGACCTTCGGGAAAGGTTATTACTAAATTGATGAGGCTATATTCAACATCCGTCTTTCTCCAAAGGTAAACTTTCCTTCAGAAATGCAATGTATCAGCTGGTAGACGCTTCGCCATAGGATTAATCATGGTTCCTTTTGGTGAGTTTAAAAATGATATATTTTATCCAAGTTTTAAGCTTCTATCCACAAACAGTGATATTCCACAAGTCTTCCAATGGCATCAACTTGAACAGCTTTGGAATTAAGTGTATACAGGAAGTGTATATATGGAGATAATATAGTTTTACCAAAGACAACAAGAGAATATGTTGTTTAACCAATACTTGAAGTTGGTCCTCAAACAGTGATATTCCTTAAGATTTCCAATGTAGGACAGCATTGGCGTCAACTTTGGAATTAAGAGTATATAGGAAGTGTATATATGGACATAATATAGTTTAGCAAAGACAACAATATCACAAGTAGTTTCTCTTTTAAAAAAAGTGAAGTGAGCCTTGTAGAGTTTGGTTTTACCCATAGTCAAAATTGGTCTTCAAACAGACTATCAATGTTGGACATCACTGGCGCAAACCTGAACAACTTTGGAATTAAGTACATATAGGAAGTGTGATATACGGAGATAATCAGGGCTTGACATTAACACCCGCCAACCCACCAAATGTGGGTAGATTTCTGCTGTGGTGGGTTAGACAGCTGCTCACACTAGCCACTTTGGCTGGTTGGAAATCATTTTTTAAATTGTAGTTTTCTTAAAAGCAGAGTTTGACAATAAAGATGGCCCAATATTCGTGCAAATGCGATCTTAGAATCGAGAAGCAGCACGACTGACTGACAAAAATAACTGTGTTCGCGCGAGCAAAAGAAAGCAGGTGAATGCCGAATGAGAGGATGATCACTTGCACACATGGGTGATGTGATGTGCGCGACTGTTAAAAGTCGTGTGCGCTCCGATTTACTTGCGTGAAGCAATCGTGTTTAGAGTAAACACTACTGGTGCGATCGATTCTCTTTGAAATAGACTAACAGGGCTAATTGACCGTGTGCGCGTGATCATCCTTCCATTGTCACTCACAGTCTGTTTTTTTTACTTGCTTTCTTTTGCTTACAGTTATTTTTGTCAATATGGTTTAATTATTTTTTTACAATAGCATTGCTTTAATATAAGATTAACTCCCCATTTATGTGTAGTTAACTGGTGATCTGCGACCTTTAGCCAGGACAGATTACTGTGCATATTTTAGACACATGACAATAGTTCTTTTTTAAAATGTATTTTTTAGAAAGTAAAAAGTGTATGTATACAGCTATACTTTGCTTGTTTTAACACATTTTAAATTTGTGGCTAAGAAATAATAATTTATTTATTTTTGGTGTGGTCAGAGATAAATTTGGTAAATCCTTAATTTGAGCCCTGAAAAGTCCTGTGAAATAAAAAATAATTGCAATGCAACACAACCCATTTGCTCATGCACATTGAGCAAGCTCAAACACAACCCACACAAATGGTGAAATGAATGAGGAGGCATGTGGACATAACACAACATTTAAATCAAGTCATTTTAGCATGTCAAAGTCAAATTTAAGCATATGAAAATATATTTTCCCAACAACAGAAGTGTGGCTAGTGAAAATGGCGGGTGGTTATTATTGTTGGAAATCTAGTCACAGTGGCTGGTGATCAAAAAAGTTAATGTCAAGCCCTGGAGATAATATAGTTTAAAAAAGACAACATTATCGCTTGTAGTTTCGCTTTTAAAAAAGTGAATTGAGCCTTGTCAAGTATGGCTTTACCCATAGTCAAAATTGGTCCTCAAACAGTAATACTCCTAAAGACGTCCAATGCATTGGCGTAAACCTGAACAGCTTTGGAATTAAATGTATATAGGAAATGTATATGAGAACATAATATAGTTTAGCAAAGACAACGAGATCACATGTAGTTTCGCATTTTAAAAAAAGTGAAGTGAGCTTTGTCAAGTAGTCGAAATTAGTCCTCAAACAGTGATATTCCTCAAGACTTCTAATATTGGATGACATTGGTGTAAGCTTTAACAACTTTACAATTAAGTGTATATAGGAAGTGTATTTTGCTTTGGTTTTACCCATAGTTGAAATAATTCCCTTTTTAACCCATCCAAGAACACACACACACACACACACACACACACACACACACACACACACACACACACACACACACACACACACACACACACAAACACAAGCAAACCTGCAACCATTCGAATCTGCAAGGATGGCTAAGCCTCTCCGTAATATCAGGTCCTGAGAACTGTTATGGAATTCCACGCAAATTGTCAGGAAATAAAACAATAAACTTTCTAATCTGTGCTAGGAAACCAGTTTTTCAACTGTCTCTGTCACCCACCCTGAGCCCCCCTCTCTGCTCTCTACTTTACCTTCTCCACCAGAGCAGGTCACTAACACTCAGTTTTTAATACGGTGTATCTTGTAGATCTATATTCATGTTTGGTGTCATTTTAAATGTCTCTGTGTGATTGGTAAAGTGGTCTCAGTAATATTTTACAATTTCAATTGTTTATGCTGATCTGGGTTTCAGCTTTGTCTTTGCCAGATGCTCCACTCCAGGAAAATGGTCTTTACATTAACTTATGACCAGACAAGTGTCTTTGTGATGCTTTTACTGTCTTGAATTAATGATGGTTTGTTGTGATTTGAGTATTTAAGGGAAAGGTGCAAAAGTGTCTGTGGGATCCTGTAGCCAGGATACCCCGTTGCAGTGTGTGAGCTCTGCATCAAGACTTATATGCTGCAACGTACTTCTACATGGTTAGGTATTAATCTCCAACTCTTACATGTATCTTTGGGTAATTGATGTTGTAGATTTCTGAATTGGCTTATTTTGTTTAATTATGTGAATTGGCATGGAGAGTCTTTGCTTGGCAAACAAATGTAAAATTCTTGTTTAACACCAATATCTCCTGAAATTATTGTAGGTCTAGTAGATTTGTTAAGCTGATGTTTCCACAGCCTATGACCAGGATTGCTCATACAATCAGGCTCAATGGATGGATCATAGGCACAGCATTAGAGACCTGCTGATTTCTGACAATCACTGACTTAGTATGATATAATCTAGTGGCTAAATCAAAAATTCTTTATGTATGAGCAAGCATGGGGCGGTCTAATATTACTTAAAGGAAATTAGTTTACAGTTATATCCTCTATCTAAGAACCAGAACAGCAAGGCTGTGAGGAGATGTAACTGGCCAGCAAACTGACTCTAAGCGACTTTGGGTAAACGGTGAACCATTAAATGAAAATAAGGAATTATTAGGTTAATCGATCTAAATTTGACCAAATCACAACCTATAAGGTGATCAGTTTGAATTAAATGAATCTAAATTTAATTACTATAAATTGGAGTCAGATAAAAGTAAGAGTCAAAATTGGATACATGAATCAAAAGTTTAAGAATGTTTAGTGATCTGTTTACAGCTGCGCGAGAGAAGGCTTACACGTATTTAACCTTCACACATGTTATTTCTGTCATTATACTAATAGATGGACTCTTACAATTACAAGTCCAACTCTCTAACCATTAGGCTACAACTGCCCCAATTTGTTTTACATTTTCAACATAACAAGTGCTGCATCGTCTCAAATCTGAAGTGCTGGAAATTTTGGCAGCGATGGAAACCGCAGAAACTGTAATCATTCTATCAAACGTAATAGTTCTCCAGCGATTTCTACTGATAGCAGCAGCTTGAGGTGTCTCGCAAGAATGGAGCTAGATCTCGTCTCTGAGCTCTTGGAGAAACAGATGTTATTTTTGAACACTCTTTAAATGAAATGAAGAGCAAAATATACTCAGGAATATTTGAATTGTATATCAAAAGTACATGTTTTGATTAGATACATTTCAAAACTCTTAAAAAGGAGTAAAAAAAGATGTCACTGGGCAAGCAGCCTTTTAAACAAATACTAATACACCAGTGAGCCACCTGCCTAACAGCTCCAAAGTTTTCTGCCAAAACAGTGCTGAGAGTCTTGGGCTGTATCCGAAATCCCCCCTATACCCTTAAATAGTGCACACTGCAGTGTAATTTTGTATATTCTTCACTCACTAACTTTCCTTAATCTTGTTGCCTGTACATCATTGATTAAGGTACACAAGTGTCCACTACTGGCTGAACATCTGAATGGGTTGAAATGGATTTCTCTAAAACCTTGAGCAGTTGGGAACTACACTGTTGTAACGTCACAATTGCATTGCATTCTAGGACATATAGGTCATGGAGTTGACAGCAGCCTCGCTTCAAAATCAAAGGGTCGAGGGTATGTCCATGTAATCTTCCCTTGTTCACTTGAAAAGTGGAAAGCACTTTAAAATGGCTGTGGGGATTTCCCTGAGAGGAAGTGGTAAGGGAAGTCCACTAAAAATGGAGTGGAACGCAGCCCTAGTAGTGTCTAGTAGTGAACATTCTGAAGTGCACTCAGTCTACCCTATAATACACCATAATTACGAGTGTACAACCGACCTACACTGTAAGAGCTTTAATTCCACATCGGACCACAAGAGGGCATCCACATCGGAATCCTTACTGTTCAAGTTTCAAAATAAAATATGATTTTATTAAAGTAACATTTGTATACATAACAGAAATTAAAATACTTTGTTTCATGGCTAATAGACAGCTCGCTAAGTGCTAAATAACTATTACAGTGTCTGACCAAGAAGTTTAAAATCTAATCCGTCTTATGCTGTGTTCACACCAGACGCGGATGAAGCGTCAAGTAGAGTGATTTACATGTTAAGTCAATGCAAAGACGCGAATAGACATCCGGTGTAGGGTTGGGCTGATAGACGATGCCATCTTCCATCTCCAATGGCTGATAGACATCACGATGGTGAGCCGGCATCGCCAATCCTCCGCCCTGCCCCCGTCGCAAACCCGCTCAAGAAAAATACCAATCAGGCCCTGTTTACACTAATACAGCTTTGTATTAAAATGGCATTTTACAACGAAAATGACCCACGTCCAAACTGGTGTTTCATCTAGCATTTCTGAACAGCCCTCCGTCCACTAAAAACGCACATCACGTGACCACACCCACAAACACAGCTACACACACACACACACACGCACGCATAGACACAGACACACACACTGTCATGTGCTCGTCTGAGCTCCAGAGAACAGTGCACGGACAGTTTATCAAGAATGTATCGCCTCACTATAGTTGTTAAATGTGATATTTAATTAATCTTGTCTCTATCCAGGGCTTAATTTGTGCCGAAACACGCCGGATCCGGAACCTCTGAAATCTGATCCGGCACCTCATTTTACTGATCTCCCTCCTTAACCGCCCTCCTCCCCTGTTAATTTTTACTTTCTTCCGCGACTCTCTAACCCTCTTCCCTTTCGTCCGCGACACCCCAGCGCCGCTCACTTTCGTCCGCGACACCCCTCCGCCATCCACCGCACCAAACAAATGACTGACACAGAACACTCTGCCTACTCATGCCAGAGTCCAGCGGAAAAAGTGATTGACAGGTGGTAATTTGTGTGTAACTTATCTTTATTTATTTATGATTTGGTTATGGGTAAAACAAAGACCAGCAGGCAGTTGAAACGGTAGGCTACAAATAATTAATTTGTTATGAATTAATTAATTATTCACAAATAATTAATCCACCTCCCCTATGAAGATGATGCCATCGTCCATCGCGATGTTTCACATTAGACATCGTACGATGCTAAATTGGTCAACATCGCCCAACCCTAATCCGGTGAATAATGTGATTTGTGCGAATGAAGCGGCGCAAGTTGAGCGTTTTACACAATTGATGAGCATATCACACTTTTCGCGCAAATCACTTGAGTTGGAAAATCTGATCTTCAGCAGACATTCGCGCCATGTTAACCAATCAGGAGCTTTCTCTTGTAGGAGCAGGATTATTATCCCGGGGGAAAATCCTCTTGCCAACACCGAACAACAGTTCATCAAACTGGGCTCGGCTCAGTCTGAGGCACCACTAAAAGCCTCCATCATCCAGGTATAGTTGCAGGAGGAGTTGATGAACTCAGCTGGGTGCACCTCTAAAAGGATCTAGTTGGCTCAGACGCGGCTCTAAATGAATCTACGCTGTTTATCAGCCTTCCTAAAGCACATAAACACAGCTATTTTCTGAATAAAATCCATGTTAGCCATTTAGCAACGAAGCTAGTCACCGGGTAGACAGAAGCCCTGCCCATGATGCGAATCCGTGTCTAAAGTCAATTTGACACGCGAATGCAGCGGATTTGATGCGTGAATGAAGCAAGTAAACGCAAAATGTTCACCCGTCTATTTATGCGCGTTCCGCATCTGGTGTGAACACAGCATTAGGGATTTGCTTTTTCAAGTGGACTATATTAGTGTAGGAATAGGGTATAGGGCAGGGGTCCCAAGCCATGTTCCTGGACATCTACCTTCCTACAGAGTTTAGCTGCAGTTAGTGTTTGACTGCAGTTACTAGGTAAAATAAATGCTACGAGGCAGTATGATGTCAACAATTGAGTTCCTTTTCACACTAATGATATTTAAAGGGACATATTATTGACAAATAAAAGATTATTCTTTGTACAAGACGCTATGGGGAAGGATGACACCAACATCTTTTGTTCATTTTCACATTAATGATATTTACAGTGACAGTGAAGTTCCTTGCACAATAAAAATCACAAAACAACTTGATCTCTATGATTTTAATTGAATAAAATATTGTATAGATTGAATAATAAATTAATAAAGGTAACTGAACTAAAGTATCTTTACACAGCAAAGGCGGCATTATGTTTTTAATTGAACATTTGCCTTGAAGTTCTAAATAAAGTGAGAAACATGGTCACATAAGAATGAGTACATATCTGAGTATATAGTTTAATGCAAAAAAGAAATAGTACTTTACATGTGGTCAATATATTTCAACTATTAATTGATTTAATTTACAAAAATTATACAATATTATGCAATTCTGAGTGTGCCTCACACAGGTGAGTGGGGTTAAAAACCTCGGTCTTTGATCTCTGTGTCATTTTAACGCACAGTTGCACCGGACACTTTCTTAAAATCTCTTTCTTAAAATTTCACTTTACGAAGTGTGCTTCACACAGGTGAGTGGGCTTGACAAACCAACTGTACACTCTCAGAAATAAAGGTACAGGAGCTGCCACTGGGGCAGAACCTTTTCAAAAGGTACACATTTGTACCTAAAGGGTTCATAATGGTAACCTCTTAGGTACGTTTTAGGTACATTTGGGTACTAATATGCCCCTTTGAGGTACCAACGTGGATTCTTTGGGTACAAATATGTATCGTTTGAAAAGGTACTGCCCCAGTGACAGCTCCTGTACCTTTATTTCTGAGAGTGTAGAAACATTCTTCTCTCTGAAAAACACCCCCTCCCCTCCTCCTCCTAACTCTATCACTTAATTCTCAGTTCCTTTGCATAATTATCACTTCTTGTGTGTATTACCTCTTCTTGTTGAATCATTGAATGCCTCCTCAATTGTAAGTCGCTTTGAACAAAACCGTCTCCTAAATAACTAAATGTAGATGTAATATATATTGTTATCAGGATATGAGATGAATAGTATCGTGACTTGACATTTTTGTCTGATCAACCAACCCAAGTGTCACTTAAAAAAGTTTTGGATTCACGTTAAAATGCATGACAGAAAGGTGGGCTTCAGCCTGACGTCAGTCCGAGCTTCTACAAAGGAGGGTGTGATGTTGAAACATTGCTTTCACAGTCACAAAAAAACTATTCACACAGTTAAATCACCTAAATTAATCCCTTGATGGTGAGTGCCACACATTTTAATTAATCACACTTCAGATTGCCAGAGTTTGAAAAAGAAATGTCACCAAGTCAAGATTATTAATGCCTTTAAACATTTTGGGAGTTCAATCAAGTGTCGTTAATATGCGCAGTAGGAGAGGAGAAGATTTACCTTGTTGAGACACACTGCGATACATCATGCCATCGAGCCAGGAAACGCCTACAGTCTCGTTTGTTCAGACCCCTTCGAGACCGCGAGTGAATGCATTCTGTAGAGTGAACACCGGGGAGCAATTAAACACAAAACCTTACTTAGACGCACGCGTGACTGCCTTCAACACTGACATATTAAGGCACATCCAAGTTGTTCAGGTGTAAAGTGGAAATAGCTACCTGTCCTCAAGAGTTTTCCATATGTTCTCACAGGTACATTTTGTTGTTATCTGCACACATTAAAGGAGTTTTGTTGTTAATAAGAGATGTGTCTCTTGTCCAAGTTAAAGTTTTCCCTGATTAATATGAAGATTATAAAGGAAATTTAAGATACAACTTTTTTGGAGGAAAAATGCTCACTTTACAAGTCTCAGAAGAGCTAAACAGTTGACTTAAATCATCTTTGAATATATTCAGCTGATTTCTTGTTTTGACCGGGTCCATTTGAGCTTAGCCATTAGCATTTCATTCAAAATATTTTAAAAAGATTTTTGATCATTTAAAGCTCGAGTCTTCTGTAGTTATATTGTGTAATAAAACCAACAGAACTATTTTCTAGGCCAATATTACTAGGAACTATACACTACCTGACAAAAGTTTTGTTGTCGATCCCAGTTGTAAGAGTACCAAATAATAACT
This sequence comes from Danio kyathit, assembly GCA_903798195.1. Taxonomy (NCBI): domain Eukaryota; kingdom Metazoa; phylum Chordata; class Actinopteri; order Cypriniformes; family Danionidae; genus Danio; species Danio kyathit. Next base: position 4,971,384 of record LR812542.1, read on the forward strand.
TGACTTCTAGTTGATCATTTAAAAAGTGGCGGAAGGTCGATTGTTCTGATGAATTATCTGTTGAACTGCGTCCCAATCATCACAAATTCTGCAGAAGACCTATTGGACCCAAGATTCTCACAGAAATCAGTCAAGTTTGGTTAAGGTAACAAAAATCATGGTTTGGGGTTACATTCAGAATGGGGGTGTGCGAGAGATCTGCAGAGTGGATGGCCACAACAACAGCCTGAGGTATCAAGACATTTGTGCTGCCCAAACCACAGGAGAGGGCAAATTCTTCAGTAGGATAGCGCTCCTTCTCATACTTCAGCCTCCACATCAAAGTTCCTGAAAGCAAAGAAGGTCAAAGTGCTCCAGGATTGGCCAGCCCAGTCACCAGACATAAATATTATTGAGCATGTCTTGGGTAAGATGGAGGAGGAGGCATTGAAGATGAATCCAAAGAATCTTGATGAACTCTGGGAGTCCTGCAAGAACGATTTCTTTGCCATTCCAGATGACTTTATTAATAAGTGATTTGAGTCATTGCAGAGATGTATGAATGCAGTCCTCCAAGCTCATGGGACTCATACATAGTATTATTTCTTTTTCCACAGCACCATGACTCTATATTCTATACTGTATATTGTTTCTGTTCAGTGACAAGACTTTTGTCTAAGCAAAGTCAGACCTAACTGTCCTAATGAAATCATTAAAAATCAAGGCATGATCATATTTTATTTTGGTCAAATAAGTGTAATCTAGAGGCCTTTGCCTTTCATATAAGCCACTTCTGATACCAAATAATCAACTAGAAGTCAAGTTATTATCTGTTGTTCCTAAAACTTGGACAGGTGACAAGACCTTTGTCAGGTAATGTGCTCTCATTCTGGCATAGTAGTACTTTGACGAGGAAAATTATCAAAACTCCTTTAAATTTATTGAAGCAAATGCTAATGGTCAAACAAGACTCAATTCATTATGCTAAGCTAAGCTCAAAGTGACTCTGCCAGAACAAGAAATATTCCAGCATTAATCAGAAACTCTGGGTTAACAAAGAGAGTCTATATCAAGTTGGATTTGGTTGGTTTTGTCAATCCAAATCTTGCTCTGCAACCCAGAGTTTGTTCGAAACGTTTTGTGCAACAGGCCCGGGGTTAGCCATGTTGAGCAAGTTATCATGGCAACAAAATCTGCTCAAACAAAGTCCCTTTAAGGCAAGTAATTTCACCCGACAGCCATCTTTAAAAACACCTCTCGGGCAGTATGCTCTGGCATTCTGTCTAAATGGGAAAACATCTAATTCTCCAAAACTGTTTGCCATCTTACGATTACATTACATATTTGAATCACCAATAAAAGGCTTTCTCTTAAGTTTTGTTTCTAAACATTCGAATCAAACATGCGCAGTTGAAAGGAACAAGATCACGACACCAACCTCATTTATTGCCATTCTATACATTATAATCCTCTGGATAATGATCGTTAGAGTGCTGCTCTTCTAAAGTAATTCACAACTTGGCACACATCCTGTCTAAACTTCTCCCCAGGAGAATCGGCAGTCTATAGCGATCGATGTTTGGTTCCTGTACTAGTAGGCGGGGCTTCATTCACTTTATTGACCGTCACACTTTTCCCTATTCAAACGAGTGACATGTCTTGTGTATTCTCTTTGGCTTAAATCAATTAAATTGAGCTTGAGTTTGCTCAAACTAAACAAAAACATTCTTGCATGCGTAAAAACTGGTGCCTCATGTGTAAATGAAGGCTGGGGATTAGCATATTCATCTTTCCATATATACAGTTGAAGTCAGAATTATTAGCTCCCCTTTGAATTAGTTTTTCTATTTTAAATATTTCCCAAATGATGTTTAAAAGAGCAAGGAAATTTTCACAGTATTTCCTATAATATTTTTTCTTCTGGAGAAATTCTTATTTGATTTATTTTGGCTAGAATAAAAGCAGTTTTTAATTTTTAAAAAAACATTTTAAGGTCAAAATTATTAGCACCTTTAAGCTATATTTTTTTTTCGATAGTCTACAGAACAAACCATCGTTATACAATAACTTGCCTAATTACCCTAACCTGCCCTAGTTAACCTAAATAACCAAGTTAAGCCTTTAAATGTCACCTTAAGCTGTAAAGAAGTGTCTTGAAAAATATCTAGTAAAATATTATTTACTGTCATCATGGCAAAGATAAAATAAATCAGTTATTACAGATTATCATGAGTTATTAGAACTATTATGTTTAGGAATGTGTGGAAAAAATCTGCTCTCCGTTAAACAGAAATTGGGGGGGGGGGAATAAACAGGGGGGCTAATAATTCTGACTTCAACTGTATAAAATGAAGAGTTCAGAGTTAAATTTTAAGACAAAGTAGCTTGAATACATAATTTTAATGTGAAAAAACAACAACATTGAAACGTCACTTTATCAAAGGTGAATTTTAAGGTATGAAATTAACTGCACTGGGCTGTTGCACCTGAAATATGTCTCCTATAAATATGGTACACTGTAAAAAAATATCCAAACATTTATTAATTTTGTGATTCATGTGTTTTTTCATTTATTTATGCTTTTGAATTCCATTTTCATTCCAAATTATTCTCCACTTGATTTGTCTTCCAACAACTTTTGATGTAGACAAGTCTGGAAAAAAAGTGACTTTTATTGGCATTTTTAATAGTTTGACGAGATATATTTTGTGTATTGGTGTTATTAAATTACCATGCAAAAGCTTGGTAATTACCTGCCAATACTTTTTCTGCTATTTTACAGACTTAATTCTCTATATATTACACTTTGTATCAATATATCAATTCAAACTACTAAAATCCCAATAAAAGTCACTTTCTTAAACTTTTAAAGTTGAATTTTCAATATCAAAAGGCGACAGAATACAAATAAAGCTCCCACACTGCAATTCATAACCCTAAATAAATTAAAAACACCCATGAATTGCAGAATACAGAACATTAATTAAAAGATTTTTTTACAGTGTGACCCAGTTTATATCTTGACAAACACACAACCCAACTGCTATCCAAAACATTGGTGGATTTGCAATGGAAATAAATTGCCCTCTGCCCATCATCTACCTGGTATTTGATTAAGTGTACTTTACCGCAGCTAACCAAGAGGGAGTCTCATTAGCTAAAGGGCTTCATCTGGTCCCGGCAGTGAACTAGTGCAGGGATCAGGCCGGGTGTTTGCTCAATTCCCTCGGGTTCTAGAGGTGGTCTCGCTGGACACGGGGGCTTGTTGATAATGAGTCTGTGTTCCTGCAGCCTCTGTCTGGCCACCGCTCTGTGATAAAGAGATGTGTCCATCTTCTCCAGTCCGTCACACCAGGGACTGAAACCTGGAGGAAAATCACTGAACATGCGGCGGAAGAGTCTTCATTACTCATCTAATGAGCTGTTTGCTGGACAACAACAGATTTACAACATACTGGCGCTGTAACAAAATGCTAGTGTGCTACCTTGGTGTCATAGGTAACATTCACAACATGAATTTTCAGATCTATATTGCATATTCGTCCTTTAGCATTTGAGCCTTTTGAATGCTGAGGGGTTCGAGTCCCAGCTGAACCAGTTGGCATTTCTGTGTGGAGTTTGCATGTTCTCACCATGTTGGTGTGGGTTTCCTCCGGGTGACCTGTTTCCTCCACAGTCCAAAGACCTGCGCTATAGGTAAATTGGACAAACTAAATTGGCCGTAGTTTGTGAATGCAAAAATGTATGGGTGTTTCCCAGTACTGGGTTGCGGCTAGAAGGGCATCTGCCGCGTAAAACATATGCCAGAATAGTTGGCGGTTAATTTCGATGTGGCGATATACAGTAGTTATAAAGAGTGACTGACTTCTCTGTATTGACCAAAATCCATTCTAAAAGAGGGAAGCGTGTACTTAGCAGATTAATGAGAGCTGCATTTTATACAGTACCCATCAGTTGGTTCATACAATAAGAAGCGTCCAGCATTTAAAGTAGGACACTGCATGGTATTTCCTCACATGCACTTTCTGCAGTAAGACTCTTAAGGCAGAACACATGGAGTCAGCAGCCCAGAAATCTTTTGGCCTCTCTGGCTCTTGATGGCGGTTGTGCTTACACAGGAGAACTGCCTCACTGGCCTCACTGACACCTTGAAATATGTTGTGTTCAGGGCCAGAGGTCTCTAAAGACCTGGACACCGGTGACCCTTTAAAGCTGCTCTTTTCTAATTTGGGAAAGGTTTTACTTCCCATTATATATTTATTTCAGCCATTTGTCATTAGAGCTTTGAAAAAGTCGGTGTGATATCTTGGAAGAAGAGAAAAACAAAAAGAGAAATATATATATATACACAGTTGAAACCAGAAGTTTACATACACTGTATAAAACAGCACATAACCATTTAAAAAAAAAGTCAGATGTTAATGTGACTAAACTTTTTCTCTTTTAAGTAAGTTAGGATGATCACATTTGTTTCTGTTCTGCTTAATAGCAGAATAATGAGAGAGAGATTTTTTGAGAAATTGTTATATCTTTTCTTGAAAGTCAAGTTTACATACAATAAGATTATTATGCCTCTGAAAAAGCTCAGATGATGGTGTCAAGGTTTTGGAAGTTTCTGATTTGAGTTAATTGGAGGCACAACTGTAGAATAGTATTTAAGGAAAACCTTAAACACACTGCTTCCTTTTGTGACAACATGGGAAAATCAACAAGCCAGAATCAACAAAAAAGCCAGATTACAATTTGCTAAATTACACTGGGAAAAAGAATCATTTTTGGAGACATGTCCTGTGGTCTGATGTAACTAAGATTGAACTGTTTGGCCATAATGACCAGTGTTACATTTGGAGGACAAAGGGGAAAGCTTACAAGCCTAGGAACACCATCCCATCTGTGAAGTATGGGGGCGGCAGCATCATGTTGTGGGGCTGTTTTGCTGCAGGAGGGACTGGTCCACTTCACAGCATAGATGGCATCATGAGGAAAGAACATTATGTAGAAATACTGAAGCAAGATCTCAAGATATCAGCCAGGAAATTAAAACTTGGCCACAAATGGGTCTTCCAAACAGACCATGACCCTAAGCATACTGCCAAATTAGTTAAAATGTGCTTTAAGGACAACAGAGTGAATGTTTTGGAGTGGCCATCACAAAGCCCTGAGCTCAATCCCATAGAACATTTGTGGGCAGAGTTGAAAAAGCTTGAGAAAGACAGCCTACAAATCTGACTCAGTTACACCAATTCTGTCAGGAGGAATGGACCAAAATTCTTTCAAACTATTGTGAGAAGCTTGTGGAAGGATACCCAAAACATTTGACCAAAGTTATACAGTTTAAAAGCAAAGCTAGTTCTTGAGACTAAAATGATTTTAAGACACAACGAACACAGTGGATACAATTAGTCTCTTTGTCAAACTGCCAACAACTGAAGAAACAATAACAAAACTGATGAACTCACATTTTATGCCTCCTGTCTGTCCACAGATCCATAACATCTTGACCAACAGGGTGTAATTACACTGCAAAGGGTCCAGCCAATCCAATTCAGTGAAATATTTAGTCCACAACACATTTATATGTCAATAAACATCCACGGAATGCACTGATATCATCTCAAACTAGTCGCCAACTAGACCAACAGTTGCTTCTAATGCTGCGTTCACACCAGACACAGATGATGCGTCAAGCATGAGTGATTTACATGGTAAGTCAATGCAAAGACGTGAATAGCCATTCTGTGGCATGATCTGCACGAGTGAGGCGGCTTGAATGACACCTTTCGCACGAAGCAGCGCAAGTTGAGCGTTCTGCACGATTGATGCACTTAATGGAAAATCTGTTGAAAAATCTGAACTTCAGCAGACATTCGCACTGCGTTATCCAATCAGGAGATTTCTCTTATAGTGGAATGATTATGACGTAGCGCCAGTTGTTGGTGTTTTGAGGGGAAATCCTCCTGCCGACACCGGACAACAGCTCGTCAAACTGGGGTTGGCTCAGTCTGAAGCACTGCTGAAAGCCTCCATAGTACAGTTTCTGGAGGAGTTGATGAACTCACAGAGCTGGGTACACCTCTGAAAGGAATGTGGATACAGACACGGTGCCAAACGAATGCACACTGTTTTTAGCCCTCCTGAAGCACATAAACACAGCTACCTTCTCAATAAAATCCATGTTAACTATTTAGCAATGAAGCTAGAGTCATCGGGCAGACAGAAGCCCTGTTCATTCATGAATCCGTGTCTATTGTGAAGTGAATATGACGCAGGAATGAAGTGAGTAACTTAAAATGTTCATGTGTCTATTTACATGCGAATAGTGCGATTTATTTGCACGTTCCGAATCTGTTGTGAACACAGCACAGGAGGTGTCAATAGCCGTCAACATCCAAGGAGTGCCCATGAGGAGAGATGGACCCATCCTCGCTTTGATGGTTAATAGATTGGCCCAACTGCAAATGACTTTAAAAAACCCTGCCTTATCTGATAGCCAATAAGCATCTGAAAAGATTAATATGCAGCTTTAGTGGGAAAATACAACCTTTCAAGCATAGATAAAAGCACCATAGTGACTTGTGCGTCAGTGCGTAAAGAGCGTCACGAGAGAGTTTACGTTTGCAAGTTGGTTGGAGGTGAAAATGGCAAAGAAAACGAGCATGTAAATATGTATTGAAAGTGTACTGTTACAAAATAACAGTAGTCCAGAGAGAATCTGATCATAAAAGTGTGGATAAGTTTGCATCATATACTAAATATATTTATTTCAAGAATTGGGTTGTTTCAGCTCATTTTACAAAAGTACTTTATGTAAAATGAGCTGAAACAACCCAATTCTTGAGAATTCTTGAATGGAACCCTGCATTTTTATAGTGCATGTTTTCATCATAATACATTAATTCATAGTGTGTGCATAATTAATATGCAAGTCAATATTCTGATGTTTTTTTCAAGCCCAAATTACCATTTCCGAGCCATATTTAATAATAAATTATTAAGCAAGTTTTTTTTTTATAAGTGAGAAAGACTTTAAGAAATTCCTTTAAGACCTAAAGAATAAGAAAATTAATTCAGGAAAGATTAAAGAGTTCTCAATTGTTTGACTCTTGGCTAAACACCTAACTTTTCCATCCTATTTTTTTTTAATTATTCCTCTCAATTAATTTATCTATTTTAATAATTCAATATATTCATTCTATTTATTGTCTGCCTTAATTTTGTAGTTTCTGTAGTATAGCATCTATCTCGCAGGCATTTTTTATTCTTTGTGTAAACATTATTTCTCTGTAGAAAAGACATAATGGGTTTTTTTTTACTTCCAGCCCTAATACATAATTTATTAATGATTAAATACAAAATTGGTAGTAGGCATTAAGAATAATGTAGTTTAAAAATAGTGCATTAATCAAAAAAATGAATCACAATGAAGTTGTTTCTAACCTTTTTAACTTTATTATTTTATTTTATTTATAAGATTTTACTTAATTTGTCAGGTTTTTTTAAATGTATGTTGTCAGATTGCCTAGAATCAGTCTAAATCTGTTGAAATCAAATGCTATTAAATTTAATCAGTTAAAATATATGAATATGGTATAAATATATCAAGACAAAGCCAAATTCAATTAGTTAAATTCTATAAGATTGGTTTACTTAATATTCAGGGACAAAAAAATAAGCAGCTCCATACTCCACACAACAGATGAATTAATAAGAAGCATTTAAAACATGTTGGATTTATTAATGATAATATTACATAAATCTTGTTCTTATTTGTTTCAATTATGTTTAACTAACAAATATCAATCGCATAAAGTTTATTAGTTTGGTTATTTTAAAAGCATTTAATCCAAATAGAAATGTTTTATGCAATAAGAATACATAACTCTTATTTGTTAGGCCTAAATATTTACATAATTATTTTGTCTAATAATTATGCAGCTTTACTGTTTCACACATGAAAAAATATGACATTTCTAATGTTATTTATGATAAAAAAATAATAACACTTCGTTGTTTCCACCACCCTTGGATAAAGAGTTCGACTTCCTATCAGTTTTGAAATCACAAAACAAATATTGAACCTGATTTTACATCAAATTTGCACTATAAGTTGCTCTTTAATATAACAGCTTGTCCTAACAGCTGCTTCTGACCAGTTCATGTAAAAAAATCTCAATTTTATGCATAGCTGATTACTGGTGATCTTGCCAGACATGAAGTTAAATCATGCTTATGTGCCAAAATGTTCTTATGACAATGAGTTGCAGTTTTCAGAGCCAGACGCTCTAACAACTGTGCAAACTAAAAGCATGATGGGAAGTGACTTGCATGGCAAATGACACTGTTCAGCACTCATTTACTTACAGCTCTGAACAACCGCGATATTGTGCAGTTAATCTGTGTGAACATAACCTACACAAAAACATTTTCATCAAAGTCTATGTTTATTTGTACATGTATTTACTTTAATAAATTATAATAACTGCAGAAAAAAATATATAAATAAATTATCTCTCTCACTTTTGGCTGCTCGTGTTAGGGATCACCACAATGGATTACCATTAATACTGTGATTATTGCCATTGATAATGGCTGTTGGATACAGAAGATATGGAAATTATTGTAGTTGCAAATATCAATAATAAATAGGATATTGTTAATCATCATTAGAAATAATCATTACTAAGGGGTCATTATTAGAGGTCGCCACAATGGATCTATAATCAATAACAACCACATCAACAACAATATTAATATTATTATCGTTTTTACACATTAATTATTATTATAAATAAATAAATATATATGTTAACTAAATATTTATCTATTTAATAATAATAATTATTATTATTATTATCATTATTATTATCATTATTTCTTAAATATGTATAAGTAATAATAATAATAATAATTAAATTTTCAATAAAAAAAGAAATATTTAGGTAATATTAACTATTATTAATATTATTCTTATTATTATTGTAATTATTATTGTTGTTGTTGTTAATTAATACATAAATAAATATAAATTTAGCTAAAAAACATATTTAATTATTTATGTATTAATAAATATTATTAATAATAATAATAATAATAGTTAATATTTTAAATGCAAATAGTAGTCGTAGTAATAATAATAATAACAATAAAATAAAATATCTAGGTAATATTAACGATTATTAACTATTATTATTATTATTATTATTAAATAAATATAAATTTAGCTAAAAACAAATTTATTTATTTATGTATTAATAATCAATATTAATATTAATAATAGTTAATATTTTAAATGTAAATAGTAGTAATAATAATAACAACAACAATAATAATTAAAATTAAAAAAATTATATTTAGGTAATATTAACTATTATTATTATTATTATTATTATTAAATACATAAATAAATATAAACTTAGCTAAAACATATTTATTTAATTATGTATTAATAAATAATAATAATAATAATAACAACAATAATAATAAGTTAATATTTTTAAATGTAAATAATAATAATAATAATAATTACATAACTACTATAATAATAATAATAATAATAATAATAATAATAATAATAATAATAATTATTATTATTATTATTATTAAATACATACATAAATATGAATTTAGTTAAATAACATAATAATAATAATAATAATAATAATAATAATAATAATAATAATTATGGGGTGACGCAATAGGTAGTGCTGTCGCCTCCAGCAAGAAGGTCGCTGGTTCGAGCCTCGGCTGGGTCAGTTGGCGTTTCTGTGTGGAGTTTGCATGTTCTCCCTGCGTTCGCGTGGGTGCTCCGGTTTCCCCCACAGTCCAAAGACATGCAGTACAGGTGAATTGGGTAGGCTAAATTGTCCGTAGTGTATGAGTGTGAATGAGTGTGTATGAATGCTTCCCAGAGATGGGTTGCAGCTGGAAGAGCATCCGCTGCGTAAAACGTGCTGGATAAGTGGCGACCCCGGATTAATAAAGGGACTAAGCGGAAAAGAAAATGAATGAGTGAATGAATAATAATAATAATAATAATAATGATAATTATTGTTTCAATAATACATACATAAATATATACATTTATATATTTATATTAACGTTTTCCCCCCAATGTAATTAAAGCAATTCATTGCGAGTGCAATCTGAGAAAGAAACTTAGGAAGCTGCCATTTGTGCTTAACACCATAAGACAAAATCACAAATAATCTGTTTTAATATTTGAAGTGTTTCTCCTTGAATGCATTTAGATTAAATGTACAGCAAATGGAGACAGCTATTGACGTCTCTTTAAAGAGTTTCAGAGTCGATCTCATAAACAAATAAAATATGAGAGTTAGATAAGCCCGCCACACATACGCAAGACGAACAGACATTTTTTTTTTCTCACTAGTCATCACCTCTGCGTTTTCCACACTAATATGCTGGCCATCAAATATCTGCTAATGTGTCAAAACCCATATGGTCCGTATGCTAATGAAAACAATGGAAAGCGCATGTAAATCCTCCATATGGCCCAAACTTTCTCAACAAATGCCAAGCAAACCACAAGGGAGCTGACGACAGAATCTTGAACAGTTTTGGTTTTGATAAACATTGTCAAGTATGTGGCAACAAACAGATCTCATAACCTACACGCGGCGCTGCAGTTTATCGAAAAAGAAAGCAGCTCTTAAGTTGTGAAAAACGAAAATCAGCAGGTGTTCGGATCTGAGCTTTGTTTTGGTATTACATCACCTCGGGCTCATGGAGGGGGATTTGAAGTGTCATTAGAGGGTAATCTCAACACAAGCAGACACTCGAGCCCACCGCTGGTCCAGTCCACTGTGAGGCTTATCTGGCAGAACAGGAAAAAAAAAAATCACAAATGAGATCTCCTTAGTAGCCCCAGTGTTTCTCCCAGGCAAAATAGAAAGGAAATGGATCAGCGTGGTATCAAAATTGAGAATTATAATTTTCCGTGGAACAGTCCAGAATTTATTCTGAATGATCAATCTGTGGGCACATCACAATTTTAAAGGTTCCTTATTTTGTTTTAGAGGTCTACAATTAGGTTAATACCATCTTAAGTCAAAAACGCACATTGCTTTTGTAAGAGAGGCCAACTAGTAAAGTGCTGTGCAGGTAAACCTCACTCCTCTGAACCCAAAAAGGTGCTCTAGCGACAGACACTAGAGGCTATGGTGTTTAGCCTTTTTGTTAGAACAACCGAATCCCATGTGAAGAGTCGCCGTTAGATTGGGTGGTGTTGGACCAGCGGGGTTACATTGATGCCGTGACCTAGAAGAGAATGAGGTTTAGGGGGGATGCGTATGATAGAAGTCAGTTTGTGATATGCTGTGCAGGTAAACCTCACTCCTCTGAACCTAAAAAGGTGCTCTAGCAACAGACGCTAGAGACCATAGTCTTTATCCTCCTTGTTAGAGCAACCGACTCCCATGTGAAGAGTCGCAGGTTCGATTGGGTGGTGTTGGACCTGCGGGGTTACATTGGTGTCGTGACCTGGATGGGAGTGAGGTTTACGGGGGTGAGTGTAATAGAGGCCAGCTAGTGAAGTGCTGTGCAGGTAAACCTCACTTCTCTGAACCCGAAAAGGTGCTCTAGCGACAGACACTACAATCCATGGTCTTTAGTCTCCTTGTTAGAGCTACTGACTCCCATGCAAAGAGTCGTCGGTTTGATCCCAGCTCAGAGTGGAATGGGTGGTGTAGGACCGGCAGGTTACACTTTCAGAAGCCTGTGTTATATTATATACATAGATTCAGCAAGTCTTGGAAATGTTCCTCAGAGATGAAAATGGATCAGCGTGGTATCAAAATTGAGCATCATAAGTCCATCCTGTCAAATGCACATCACATGACAGCAGATACTAACACCCCACAAACTTGTAAACAAAGAGTCGCTTTCATTTCTGGAGGAGATTTGCCATCAAGACCAAGTTGTGGATTACTTCAGAAGACCAGAGCAATTTTACGATCATTATCTAGAGGATGATAATGTGTAGATTGGCCATAAATGAGGTTGGTGTCGTGATTTCGTTTCTTTCGAGTGCGCATGTTTGATTCTAAGGTTTAGAAACATAACTTATGAGACAGTTGTTGTTTAATTTTATTGATGATTCCAAATATGTAATGTAATCGTAAACTTGGCAAACAGTTTTGGAGAATTTGAGGTTTCCCCCTTCAGACAGAATGCCCGAGAGGTGTTTCAAAGATGGCCACCGAGTGAAATGATTTGCCTTAAAGGGACTTTAACTATATCTTTAATTTCAAAGCATACCAGAGAGAACAATTTATCCAACTCTGCTATGTAAACACACTCTAAACCCCTCCTTTTTAAGAGCCTGGTCTGCTCTGATTGGTCAGTTTGCAGGGTCTTTCAACCAAACAACCATTCAATATCTGAATATCTGAAGTACAGTAATGATAGCATTGGTTTTACCGTTTAAATTAAAGATCAAGTCCTTATCCTTTGGAACTGCATAAAAAGTGTACACTGTAAAAATATCTGTCAAATAGCAGTTTTCTGCATTTTGTGATTCATGTTTTTATTTTTACCCATTTATTTATACTTCTGAATTACATTATGAGATCTTGATCTTTGTTCTGACAATGTTTAACCTTAAAAAGTGGCTTTTATTAAGATTGTTAATAGTTTAAAGTGATATATCATATGGGTTGGTGTTGTTTCTTACGCTACAAGTAATAAACTGCAGCACATTTTCTGTTATTTTACAGACTTATTTCTCTATTATTTCTTACACATTATATTATTTCAAACGACTCATATGTCAATCAACGTCACTTTATTAAACTGTAGAGTTAAATTTTCAACATCAAAACTCGACAGAGCAAAGATCAACCTCCCAAAATGCAATTCACAATTGTAAATAAACAAAAAAAAAAAAAGACTCAAAATACAGAAACTGTTAATTAACAGCAGAGTTGGGTGCAACAAATCCTACAGTAACGCTTTGCTGTATTCTAATTACATTTTTGAGGAACGCAGTAATGTAACGAATTAAATTTTAAATGTGTAATTTTATTACAGTTTCTAAAGTCAATGTAATTGTGTTACTTCCAATACAAATATAGATTTTAGAAGAAAAAAGCTTCTTTTAAATCACATTTTCTGCTGCAACGTCAGTTAGTAAGTATGACCTTTAAATTGCTTGAGAACGCGAGCTGAAATAGCTGCTGACGGAAGTTTTTGCTTCTTTAAGTGGAAATACAGACATTACTTTGATTTCATTGAGCATAAAAACAAAAATATTGCTGTGAAATGCAGTCTATGTCCAGTCTTTAAAGAACTTTAGACTTCTCTAACTCGACCACCACTTGAACAAAAAAGCATTCAACGACAGTTGCCAACGAGGACATTGGCGCCCAAAAACACAGCGGCCCAACTCAGCCTAAACAGGCTAAATTAAACATTTTTTGCAGGATCGGGAGTGAAGGTATCTTCAGAATGTGAAGAGAAGCGTATCTGTTTATGAAGCCGTTCACAAATCACGTCTTTTGCGCGCTCATATTGCGCGCGCTCACATCAAGTGACGAGAACTGAGTGATCAGCTTCATACTGTGGAATATAGACATTTCGGTAGACTAATTACCTCAGACAAACACAGAACACCCAAACACTGCAGTGCTTTTTCCTACTATGGATGTCAATGGTTACAGGTATCCAGTTTTGATGAGAGAATTTAAAGTTTTGGGCTTTTGAATATGTCAAGCTGTTGTCAACCCATTGTAATGTTTTTCAGTGAATATTAAATCACTGGAAGAGCTGCAGTTTATTTTGTATTTTTATAGGTATATTTTATGTTTTAAAAGTAACTTCAAAGTAATTAGTAATCTGATTACTTTTTACATTAAGTAATTAGTAATGTAATCAGATTACTAATTGCTTAATGTAAAAAGTAATTTGTAATCTATTACTTCTTTAAAGTAACTTACCCAACACTGTTTAACAGATATTTGTTTACAGTGTGTTAACATTCACTGCACAAAAAAACTTCAATTCTCAACATGTGAACAACGTGAACCAAACCCCTCCAGGCCTCACATACAACTACAGCATTTGACGGTGAAAGCAGACATTGTAGACGGTCAAAGACATCAATGCTTTGATCAATCTCTAAAAGAAAAACTTTAAAAAAGCTAAAGAACACAAGACAACAAAGAGACCATCCAGATCTCAAAGAACCACAATACGCATCTGGCTCATTGGTCGATTAACGCTAAAAGTCATTTTTGCATTAAACGAGTATAAAAGAGCAGTAATGGAAGAAAATGCTCACATTAAAAGGATCATTCCAATAGCTCACAGCTACAGCGAAGATGTGAACGAGCCGGAGAATAAAGAAATGAAGTTCTGAAGCCAAAGTTATTCAAGGGTAATGCTTTAAGTTTGATATCTCTCTCTAACGAGCTTCGCGGGACTACAAAAACAGAGCTTTATGACGCCTATAATATGATCATTATGCAGTTTATGGCTGTGGGTCTCCGTGGGCTGAAGATCACAGGGATGATATCCTTTCCTGTTTCATATCGGATGATGCTCTGCAATTTTCCACCTCTTTCATAACAAAAGGCTTTGATGCGGAGTCAGAAGTCTTGAGATTTTGTGGATGATGGCTCAGGGATGAAACACTGCACTATGCACCGACTTCTTTATCTGCTCTAACAATCCATAATGAACAGTGATCAGGACATAATGCATTATTACGGGTGAATCCCATGAAAACATGTCCGGCTCTGTGCATTTTACATTAAAATCAAAAGAAATCTTCAATGAAAAGTGTATTATTTCCCCCTCCCTCCATAAATATGACATTTTCGTGACAATTAATGTCCTGTGGAGTGACTTGCTATACTCCATCTGAAGCTATTTTAAAATGTATTTTCCTAATTTATTTATAATCACACATGCAGCTTTTATAAATTCTTATTGACCCTTGTGTGCTGTTGGGGTGTTTTTATCAATTTGGGTCTTAAATGGGCCACAATTTTCTGTGTTTCAGCAAATGAAATGACTTTTGGTGACAAACCTTATTTTGACACATAGTTTGGGAAAACTCTTTGGAAATTTTCAACTCTAGAAAAAGTGTACTCTGGAGTGTATAAGAGACCTTTGGACACTTGATATGCTTAAAAAATCTAAATAAGCATCTCAGCTCCCAGAATATAGTAAACATAGTAAGTGTACGTATTCACACACACTATAATTTACTGTTTTACTTCATAGAGCTCCATAAAATACCAGAATCTTTTTTGCACAGGCCTATCAAAGGGTTAATGCTGCCAACTGATGATCAACACTAAAAATTGCACTTTTTACCTCTTCTCAACAGGAAAAAACACCAACAATGAAGAATGCAGGATTATATGGCGTCATGACTTTGCAATCAAAAATTTTTATAATAGAATAGGGCAAAAACAGCCACCAACATAACGAAAAGGTTTGAACAATACACAAGGGTTAACAGTAAGGCAACAATAGTAGAACATTTGCTTTTCAATATTTTTTAAACTAAAATCGTGATGTTAGTGGCACTTAATGTTAATAAAACTTCATATTTTGGTGTCAGCATGAATTTACAAAATAACTAACTAACTTTTTTTTAGCTGTACATAAATAAATCTGCACACATTTTTTCTCTCCTGGACCAAACTTTCACAACTGAAAGACCCTACTGTTCAGTCTCACAATGCTATTAGATGGTAGATTTAGAAGGCAATGAACTCACACAACTTGACAACTTACCTTAAAGCACAGCATCTTGTTTCGCTAAACAAAAACCAAGAGTCAAGTAAAATGCCTAAAATACTAATACGAAAATTCTAAAAAACTAATTTTAATTAAGTTAAACTTAATTATAACATTCATTCATTCATTTTTCTTTGGTTTAGTCTCCATTTCAGAGGTCGCCACAGCAGAATGAACCACCAACTATTCCAGCATATGTTTTATGCAGCGGATGCCCTTCCAGCCACAACCCATAATTGGGAAACACCCCCACACACACACACACACACGCCCACACCCACACCCACACACACACACTTCAGCCAATTTAGTTTATTTAATTCACCTATAGCGCATGTGTTTGGACTGTGGGGGAAACCGAAGCACCCGGAGGAAACCCACACCAACACGGGGAGAACATACAAACTCCACACGGAAATGCCAACTGACCCAGCCGGGACTCGAACCAGCGACCTTCTTGCTGTGAGGCGACAGTTCTAACCACTAAGCCACCGTGTCGGCTGTTATTTATTTATTTATGACAATTCAGTTGGGGTTAGTAATGGGCGATATAAACGATATGCGATATAAACGATATGCGATATAAACGATACAAATTGGCCTACGATAGAGATTCTAATTCTATTGCACTATCGCGATAATGCATGTTTGATGACGCAATCTACCCGCGAAATTAAGAGCAACGAGCTGCAGCCGGCTGCAACGCATCATCTTGAATAAACAACAGTGTGACCATTTGGCTGCGGCCGATATATTATTGGGGCGGCCCGGTTCTGTGTTCGCGAGAAACTGAGAACACTCTGCCACAGACTCGCATGCTCTGCATGCAGACCCACAGAGACGCGCTGGATACAGAAGAGCGCGAAGACTAAATAGACTGATCCAGCTCATTATTTGGGGTGACAATACATTTTCCCCGAACATGTCCAACAATCTGCTTTCGCTTTCGATATTAATTGTATTCATTTTTGCATTACTTTATAAGCAAACTTTGTCTGGTGCGTCTCAATCTCTCAGCAGCAGCAACACTACAGCAGACAGAGAGAGAGAGTGAGGGAGAGAAAGAGCAGATCAAGACACCAGTTTTAATTTCATTAGGAGAAAATTTTTTTTTTTAAATCAAATGTGTTACCTTAGGCTGCAGGTTAGAAATATGTTTTTATTTAAAGTATCTGCAATACACAATTTTATTTGACTAATTTAATACTGGAAGTATTTTCAGTACAGTGTAAGTTCTTTAACTAAAAAGACACCAGTTTTTTTGTTCTCTGCAACTTGGCATTTAGGAACCAAGGACTTAAAAGAGTCTTTCTTTCTAAAGTCTTTCTTTCTAAAAGGCACTACATTTAGTTTATTTATCTGCAACATTGTGTTGTTTAATTACAGTTTTGCTTTTGCACAATAAATGTTCTCAAAATGACATGCAACGTTTCTTTATTTCTTAAAAAAATAGCAGTTTGGCTTTCCTAAGGGTCTATGCAACCTGTTCTGAAATGGTTCTATTATAATTTATATATCGCAATATATATCGTTATCGCAAGAGGCTGCAATGTATATCGCAATATGGATTTTAGGCCATATCGCCCATCCCTAGTTGGGGTGTTCTACAAATCATGGTTAAAAACAATCCACAAAAGGGCATTACGTTTTGCTCAATCTAAATGTATAAAAACTGTTACAATCAATGTTTTGTAAGTTGAAAATGCTTTTTTCATCTGCAGTGGGGAAAATAAGTAGTGAACAGGTTATCATTTTTCTCAGAAAACATATTTCTAAAGGGGCTGTTGACTTTCACCAGATGTTGATAACCAAAAAAATCCATACATGGAAAGAAAAAACGAATTAGTTTACAAATGAAGTTCTGTGTAATAAAATGAAATGACGCAGGGAAAAGTATTGAACACATGAGGAAAGGGAGGTGTAGAAAGGCAGTGAAAGCCCAGACAGAAGCTGAAATCTCTCAGTAGTTCTTCAGCAAACCTCTGCCCTTCCTCAATGTAAATTAATATTCGCTGCTTCAGTCCAACATCTACATTAGCAGAAGGATGAAGATGAAACCAAGGTAGACATTTCAGCCAGACAATGATCCAAAACACAGCCAAGGAAACTCAGAGAAAGGAAGTTTCAGAGAAAGAAAATAAAGCTGTAGAATGGCCCAGCCAATCACCTGACTTGAATCCAATACAAAATACAAAGAAATATCAGATTTGATAGACGAGACCCACAGAACCCTCAAGATTTTTACTCTCTGTTGAAAAAAAAAAAAATCACACCTGAGCAATTCATGTGACTTCATTCTCCATATGAGAGACGTCTTTAAGCTTCCATCACCAAAAAAAGCCTTTCATATGAAGTGTAAAATACATTTCAGTAGTTCAGCACTTTCTCCTTTTGTCATTCCATTGTTATTACACAGAACTCATTTTTCAGATGTTTTTGTTTTGTTTTATTTTTATTTTTGTATTGTTTGGGTTTTTACCAAAATCTGGTTCAATCCCATGTCAACAGCTCCTTCAGAAATATTATTCCCAGGAAAAAAACATGATGTGTTCATACTTATGTTCCCCGTTGTATATAAAAGTGTTAGTATTCATTAAAAATAAATCAATGTCTTAAACAGCAGTGTCTGTAACTGAAGAATCACTTATGCCTGTGTTTTGTGCTGCTTCTTACACACCTGTCTAGTTTTTCTCTGTATGTGTGTGTGTGTGTGTGTGTAAACAGCAGGAGCATGAATCCGACTATGAACCATGATGATGGCAGTTGCAATTACCTTTATTATCTTTATCTTTGATTTAATTAATCCCAGCAGGTAAAGAGCAGCCGTGTTGGTTTATTGGCAGGGGAGATAGAGATCTAAATGTAATCACGCTCTCTGTCAGCGTGCCCTTCATTATTCCTGCCGCAATCATCGTTACCTCGCGAACGGCTTGTCATCTGTCACTCTGAGACAACAAGCTGTTCCAGCCAAGAAAAACAAAACCCTTGTGTCGCTGACACTTTTCAATCACTGTCCGCTGTGTTTTTTCCTCTTGCGTGGTGCTTGGAGGACATGCGGGCTCGCTTTTGTCATTCCCAGGTGTGCTATCAGCACAGGTCAGTCGGCTGGTTGGATAAATGAAGCAAAGAACAGGATCAGAATGGGCAAAGACAGAGGTCACAGACTGAAGAGTGACTATCGAGGTTTAATAGCTATTTTAGGGCAAATATATGTTCTTTAATAAGTGAAACAACACCTTGAATCTTGAGGCCAAGCAAGAACTGTTGGGCTTGTGTTGTTGATGTCATCATTTTTTTGTGCTGCCAAAGCAAATCCCCTTAGCATTCATTTTCTAAGGACTCGAGCTCAAATTTATATGGTAAAGCTAATGGTATAATTACTGTTCATGTATTCATGTTCACAAATAAAGATATGGTAACAGGAGTTTTATTTCAGACAGATGCTTTAAGCAGTGGACCAATCACAACAGGACGATCTAGCCAATCAGAACAGAGTGGCGTTATCAAACCAATCAGAGCAGAGTAGGACCATCAGACCCATCCCAATAGATTGAGCCATCTGGCCAATCACAGCAGACTGGGGCATCTGACCAAACAGAGCAGAGTTGGGTTATCAGACCAATCACAACAGACTGGATCATCTGAACAATCAGAGGTGAGTAGGACCATCAGACCAATCACAATCGATTGAGCCACCTGACCAAATGGAGCAAAGTAGGGCCAACAGGCCAATCACAGCAGAATAAAGCCTGGTTTATACTTCTGCGTCAAGCACACGTGTATGCAACGGCGCAGCCTACGCATGGACGCATAGCCCCTTGCCATGGGCGTCGGCGACGTTGACGCGCACCTCTAAAAAAATGTAACGTGTACGCGTAACGCAAGCTCTGTGATTGGTCGGCTTGATGGCGCTGACCAGTGTGGGTGGAGGTGAGAACCGCACGCATGATGCAGCGAGTGTTTACAAGTGTGGAGTCCCGTGAAGGAGCTCCGGATGGAGATTGTTGTTTTGGGTTTACCTTATGATTAAAGTTGTTGCACGTCTGCCGGTTCCCGCCTCAAAATGAGTGAATTTGAGCCACTTGTACATTAAGGAAGTGTTCAGAAAAAACGACAAACCAGCGAAGAAACTCGACACAGAGAAACATAAACACTTACTGCCAGCTAGCGTTTCGGAAGTGTATTGCAGAGAAACAGAAACAGCGCGCAGAAGTATAAATGCACGGCTATGCGCCCTGATCAGACCCATCCCAATCTATTGGGATAGATCTGATCAGGATTATTAGACCAATGACAAGAGACTGGACTATCTGACCAATCACAACACACAGAGCCATCTGGCCAATCACAGCAGACTGGGCCATCTGACCAATCAGAGCAGAGTTGGATTACCAGACCAAAATCAAAACAGACTGGGCCATCTGACCAGTCAGAGAGTGGAGTTAGACCAATCACAACAGACTAGAATTATAGTCATTATGTCCTGGTAAAATTGTTATAACGTGTTCCTGTGCTGCTACATAAAGTTTCACCCATAAATCTCAACAGATTGATAGCCCAGACATGTTGCTTGTAGTCAGAGAGATGGTAAACAGGGACATGTAAGACACTTTCTGCTTCCAGTAGAGATCTTGGCGCAGACTTTGTGTATTTTATCACAGATGAAAAGGATTAGATGCAATATTTCCAGACATTTCATGGAGCAACACTTTTCATAATACAGTGCCATATGTACAAGAATAAAATCTAACATAGTGGTCTATATTTTCTATATGTAATTGTTTGTTAAATGTAATTTTTATTGATTTCCTGTAATGTATTCGGATAATAATATTTTAAAATAATAGTCAATTAGTTAATGTATTTAATAGCACAAACTAACTATTAGTAATGCATTTATTATGGTATTTATTCATGTTTGTTAACGTTAATGTTATTTAAGTTAAATAACATGAGCTCATGTAACATTAAGTAACGTTAACAAGCACAGCTTCGGATTCTGTTAATGCATTAGTAATGTTGAACTATGATAAATAAATGCTTTACAATATTATTCATACTTAGTTAATGTCACCATAATAGCATTAAATAACATTAACTAATGGATCCAACACAGGCTCCTTATTGATACGTACCCCTATATACATTTCTGGAGAGCGCCAAATATGTCCCATGAGCTACGGTTTTATGCAGTTTTTGTTTTCGCGAGTTTGTTTTCAGCGAGGCTGCTGTATACACTTTTTTAGATCTTTTTCTGATCTGGACTTTTCAGACCGATGACCCTCACCTACCCCCTTCCCTAAACCCAACCGACAGTGTTTTCAAAAGCACCGATTGACCAGCGCCCACCCACTTCCCTAAATCCAACCAACAGTTTTAAAAAGCATGTTCTCACCCTGCTATTTACTTGTTTATTTTTTGCCTTTTATTTTTGTTTTACTTGCTTCTGAAACTGTTCTTCTCTCCTCATAGTCATCTCCTCTATTCATCTCAAGTCCGCCGATGTACATGGCAAGCTACTGGGTAAACTGCTAACATCGAAAAAGCTATCAAAATGGAGGTAAGCAGTCAGCTGTAGCACAAAAAGAAACAGAAGTAGTCAGCGGCGTAATAACGCCCCATAGAATTTGTTTTAAAGATGAAACGCAGCCATACATACCTCTGGATACATAATTCACGCTCTCAAGAAATGTATACGGGGGTATTGTGTTGAATGAACCATTATTCTAAAGTGTTACCATAATAGCAATAAATAATATTAACAGACACAACTTTTGATTTTTAATGTAAGCAAATTAAACTTACCAACCACACTGTCCAATACAAAGTAAATGCTTTAAAACACTATTAGGCCAATGCACGTTATAATTTACTATTACGCCCCATTCACATGGGGCATCAGCATCAACGCTTCCCATTCAGGGGTGCGTTTCCCAAAACCATCGTTAGCCAACTAAAGTTTCGTCGTTACAAACATAGTTCGTTGATTTGCTGTTTCCCAAATCCACCGTTCCAACTAACATTCGCAAACTGCGTCGCAAACTTGAGCACTTGAAACGACACCTCTGGAGCTGTAGTTAAAAGCATAGTTTCTGGCTGTGTTCTATTCCCACTTATCCCCCCTATGCCCTATTCATTTAAAACATTCTAACATTCAAAGTTGGAATTATTAAAACTAAAAAAGCATTAAGGTCATCTCTCTTAGGTGTAATTTGCTTTCAAAGTATTTTTACAGTTCAGTTTTAGCGATCTTCATGCTTACAATTATGCTCCCTTCGCAGTGCACTTTGAAAACATTGATATCATTTTGAACACAGCCTCATGGCGAAAGCTATAGGTATATTTAAAAGCGGAAATTATGTTACGTCTCCAAAGCTTGTGAAAATAAAAAACATAGCATACGTTAATTCTTTTATTTAATAGTGGGTTATTTATTAAGTATCTCTGCTGTATATGACATGGGTCTACATGTGGTTTACATGTGTCAAATTGTATTTTTTTTTTTAAATAAACAATATCCTAAATAATAATAATAATAATAATAATAATAATAATCATCATCATCATCATTAATATTATTATTAAAGTAAATATATTTGTAATAATTCGCCTCATTATTTATTTATTGATATGATTTCTATATGAGATATTAGAATAGTGTTAGCTTTTGTAAGATTTTATGTTTTAGAATATAATATGTAATGTTTAACTTCTCAATTATATTAGTAAAGCAAACACAGGCCCTATATGTGCCATTTACATATATGGAAAGCGAGTGCATGTTTTTACCAAAACTAATATTGGATTTTATTTTAAATGCGTGTGCGTGTAAAACAATATAATTTGCACAAAGAAATGGTGGGGTTGTTCTCTAAAGAAGTTGCTCCACCCCGTTTAGAGCATTATGGGCGTTTTACGTTATAACTAACGTGGTTCAAGCGATGGATCTGCGACAGAGAAACTACGGGTTTTGGGAAACACTCGTCACTACATAGTTCTTTCCCCAAACGATGCATCAAACTATGATAGTTCAGCCGCGAGTTACGTCGTTGTTTGGGAAACGCACCCCAGGTTGAATGTATGCCATCAAGTGTAGCCAAACTGAATTGTGGGTCCGCCTGCGCTTTTTAAGCACCAACGGAAGCCTGAGCCAATGAGATCGCTTTATGCAAATGCCCAGCTCAAACAGTAGCTGACTACGGACTTGTTTCATTGGCTGCTATGACAATCGCCACAGCCCCAACTTCAGACATGCCCTCCATCAAACGTTGACGTTGAAGCCCCGTGTAAATCGGGCGTTAGTCAAATTTCTGATATTTATAGCAGAATAGTGCATTAAAAATGGACATTAACAATCAGATAGAAAATCATCTAGTTGTAACAGGAATTTTCATCAGGGAACTGGCTGAACTGTTCAATTCTAAAAGACTATAAAACGAAAACAAACAACCAAAGAAAAAAAAAAGTTGATTTGTCCATTCTTATTCCTACAACAAAGTTTCACCCATAAATCTAAACAGTAATGCCTCCTCATCAATTATAGGTGTGTGATTTGCATTAGTCTAGTGTGTGTATTATTCCTGTAGCTATTACTAAGAATTCATTATTTATGTGCGACGCTATCAGAGAAAAAGGCGAGCAATTTACTTGTCAAAATGCATTACTTTGTGTGAGCTGAAATATGACTGAAGAGCTCTGGGCCGCTCATTCGATGGAGTGCAGCTAAATTATGAATAGAGGTGTCGTTCGCTTCAAATAGGGAGCGTTAGTGAAACGCCGCAGTCTGTGCCTTTGATTTCAAGGGGTTAATATAAAAGCTTCAGATCTATACACTTCAGTGAAACAACCCATCCAGGCTTTTCAAAATATGGTGCTTTCAGAAATGGCCACTTATTCAGGCGGAGCGTCAGCGCTGGCCGACAGGTGTAATGATTCAGCGTGAGAATAAAAAGAAATCCGAAGACATGCGTTTCCTCATATCTTACTTCTCTTTGGTTAGATTAGCCTTTTCTATACGTTCTGCTTTTTGCAATGACATGTAGGAGAAGTGCGCCCAGGTGACTTTGAAGCACACTTCAGCAGATTAGTGCTCGTATGGATTATCCAAGAGGATGGTGCCCGATCTGCATTTTATTTTCCTCATCAGCCCCGAGGAGGAGCCTCCCCCAAGCTGTGCAGACTGACAGGTAGAGATTTGGGCTCCTTAAAAGCGCATCATCTCCACATAAGCGTAATCCCCGTCACATTTACTGTAAGTCTACCTGCCTGCTAACTCCACACTTCTTTTTCCGCCTTCTTTACTCGACTGTTTTCTTTTGAGGTTGTCAAAAATATATTTGAAAGATGCTGATTTATGGCCGATATCATTGACTGAAATTTTGATGTCATATGCTGTGTCCCAATTGGCAAACTATCCATCCTAAATAGTATTTGAAAATATAATTAGTGTGTCCCAAACTGTAGTACGTTGAAAAGAGTATGCCAAAGGTTCCCGGACGGTCTACTTTTTCTGGGAAAGCATTTGAAGTGTAGAAGCGTCGATACTCTAACCGCTGATAATGTCCACAATACATTGCACATTAGATGTGAATTCGATCAGAACTACAGACGCGGGTGAAAATAAACTACAAACATGGCAGACACGCGGGACCAACCGTCAAGTAAAAAGGCTTTAGTGAAGTTGTTTGAATGACTAATAATTAATATCTAGCCAACGGGAAAATATATAAATCATGTTTTCCATGTCGTAATCATCTGCAACAACAATGTGAACTTATATAAAGACCTGTTTGGACATCAACTTCTGAATGCATAATTATCCAAAGACCTGAGGAGATTTCTCCGCACGAAAGACTCACGAATGGCAGA
Organism: Danio kyathit; assembly: GCA_903798195.1. Taxonomy (NCBI): domain Eukaryota; kingdom Metazoa; phylum Chordata; class Actinopteri; order Cypriniformes; family Danionidae; genus Danio; species Danio kyathit. Next base: position 4,995,996 of record LR812542.1, read on the forward strand.
TTATCCTGCTGCTGCTTCTCCAATAAGGAAGGTAATTACATATGAAAGAAATGTGGATGATGTGTCGAGATGATTGACAGAGGACATAATGTTAGCTAGGGATGCAACAATTAAGAGATTTCAGTTGTATAATTACAGTCTGAGAAATAATCACGGTTTCACGATTATTATGCATTCGTTTGTTTTCAAAACACTACTAATAAACATTGAAAATGAATGACAGAATAATTAATAAATAAATAAAAATAGTATTTGTCTAATGCAGGGCTTGAAATGAACTTTTTTACTTAGTAGCACCGGTGCTCCCAACTTCAAAAACTTAGGAGCACCAGAAAAAATTTAGGAGCACCCACCAAAAATGAATGAGCACCACTGAAATTGTATATTAACGAGTAATTTGAAAACATCAATCAGGACTAACAAAACCAGAAACAACTATCTAACTAATGCTGTAATGACTTATTGATATTTGCGCAATAATTCCACATTGAATGTCTAATAATTATAGAATATTAATGATGATGAAGATGACAATAATACTAACAATAAATTACATTTCTCATTATCATTCTGCCTTGAATGTGCTTGAATGTGAGTTATCTGCTAAAAAAGTCCTGCTGTTACTTCATGAAAAATAAATCTATGGTTTGCATCAAACTAAAATTAAGCACTATTATTTGCACTATAGTTTTATATGCATGTCAATTTAATAAACAAATAATATTTCTGCTACAAAACATAAACTTAAGATAAGAATAAATCATTCAACTCAAAGCTGAAAGCTGCAAAGCTGTCATCAGTAAATAAATAGACAAATAAAAGAAAGAACGGACAAAAGAAAGGAAGAAAAGTCTCACTTCTGCCACTCTTTAAACGTTTTGGTTGTGTCATTGTAAATGATCAGTCTCGTTATGCGCCGATTTACATTTTTCTGTGTTTGTGAAAAAAAAGTGAGTCAGCCGACCCAATATACGAGCAGGGCAGAGCAGGATTCTCGCCATGACCACCTGCGCAATACCCTTCTTTTTGTCATGAGCTGCAGATTCAGTTTAAACTTAGTAAAAGCGAGCTTCAGTGGTGATTATGTACAGTGTTAGATTTTACATTTCGCGTCCATTTGTGCTGAACACGCAGTGAATGCAATGCATCGAGATTCGAGCCATTAAACAGCTGATCCACTCCAAGACTTTCAGCACTCTCTCCGAAACACTCGATTTATCTCAGCTGGCAGATGAACATTTACCACATGATCGCTCTCATCCGCCATTATTTGTAACTTTAGGTGGGTTTGCAAACCTGTGTACTTTTCATTGAGTCTTCCTCGAACTTCAACCGGTTGCAGTTCCCGCAGTCACAAAGGTCCCTGTCATCTCAACCAGGTGCGTCTGGAAAGCGTGAGCGTGTTACGTCGTGTGTGCATCCCTCTATTGGAAATAACGAACTTGCCTGTCATAGTTAATCCAGTGTGCGTGGTTATTAGTCTCTGTGTTTAAGCTCGGAACTTTAAACTAACGCACAGTTGGCACTTTGTTTAGTTGCAGCAGTTTTGTTCCTTGACGAAACACGGTGTTGAGAAGCATTTACGATTAATTAACTGTGACGAATTAAAGCGCGGTTAATAGTGAAACCGGATAATTGTTGCATCCCTAACGTTAACTAAGCAACATTACGATGTGGTTAATGAGGAAGTAATATGTCCCAAAGCTTGCATACTCTTCTGTTACACAAAAGTATACACCTTTCCTTCACAAACACCATTATCAACTAAAAACAGAAAACTTCTTAAACGTTCACCCCTTTTCACCCCTATTCTTTAGAAATGACTTTATTTCACTGTCAAAAAGGAACCAATCAATGGTAAGTTTGACTGTAGCTATAATGCTGAGCACGAGAGGTTGGATTGTACATGGGAATGTGTGTTTATTCCATTTGTTTTGTGCGACTGGAGGCCAGAGCGAACCAAACGAGAGCTGTCGTCTGCTCCCTCATGGGGCTCTTCCTTTACCCACGCACAGGAACCAGGCACTGTTAGCTGGTGCCACTTGGGAAAAAGAGTTAGATGATCTGCTACCGTGTAGCTCGCAGCAAATTTAGCACAAACCAAAGAACCTTTCAAAGTTAAACAAATCACCCGCAGGCTATATGTCTCCTCCTATAAACCTCTACACATCTCACACACTCCCACTCGCTTTCACTCGCACTGTCTCCTACTCCGACTTTTCTCCTATAAATGTATCTTACGGTAGACTGTATATTTTAGTGTATAAGTGTTGTTCAGATTAGAAGCATAGTAGATGTATTACAACTTCTATTCCTAAAATGCAAGTTAATGTCTTAAAATATATCTGGGCGATTCGAAAAAAAAAAAAAAAGACAAATATTTTGTCAAATTTTATAGCCAAATAAGAAAAATTATAACATTATTTATTTATTTATTGCATCATGTGCATGTTTACATGTTTATGTCTGATATATTACATTAAAATATTATATTATTCTTATTTGTCTCCTGTTGATTTGGAATGGAATATGATCATCTTGGTGACTTCTTTACTCAATGAAATATTTATTATTATTAATGCATTCATTTTCTTTTCGGCTTAGACCTTTATTAATCTGGAGTCACCACAGCGGAATGAACCACCAACTTATCCAACATATGTTCTATGCAGCGGATGCCCTTCCAGCTGCAACCCATCATTGGGAAACACCCATACACACTCATTCACACACATACACTATGAACAATTTAGCTTACCCAATTCACCAAGCATGTCTTTGGACTTGTGGGGGAAACCGGAGCACCCGGAGGAAACCCACGCCAACACGGCGAGAACATGCAAACTCCACACAGAAATGCCAACTGACCCAGCCGAGGCTCGAACCAGCGACCTTCTTGCTGTGAGGCGACAGCACTACCTACTGCGCACTACCTACTGCGAGTCGCCCTCGCGAAAACAAAAACTACAAAACAACGTACCTGGAACGCATTTGTCCAGAAATGTATATAGGCTTACGTTTTCAGAATGAGCCTGGGTTGATCTCTTCACAGGTCTTAAATCTCATCAATGGCACTGCACAATCTTTAAAGGCTCTAAAAAATGTGCATAGCTGCTGTACATTATGTATTTGAACAAAAAATATTATGTCAATGCGAAGATTAAATGCTATAAATGAAATGAGTTATATAAACAAACATCGAAAGAAACATAGAAAACATAAGTATTTCTATTAAAGTGCCTGGTGTATTAAGAAAGGAAGAGTATGTCCTACGGGTGGTTTGTCAAGCCCACTCACCTCTACTAGGAGGCATATACGAGAATCAACCTCCTTTTGTGGACTTTGCTATTCTGGATACTACCTGAACCAGAAGCTCTGAATTTTGAGATCTTAAAGAGCGGGTTAGACTGTAGCGAGACAAAAGATTGGTTAGATAAACAGGAGCTAGACTATTTAAAGCTTTATAGGTAGAAAGCAATAATGTATAATCAATACGAAACTTAACAGGCAGACAGTCTAAGAATCTGGGCAACCAGTGAACAGAGCATTACAGTAATCCAGTCATAAAAGCACAAACTAGCTTTTCTGCATCTGAGATAGATAGCATGCTTCTTAGCTTAGCAATATTTCTCAGATGAAAGAAGGCTGTTTTTATGACATAGGACATATGATTTTCAAAAGCTAAGTTGCTGTCTAATATAACACCCAGATCTTTTACAGTAGAGCTAATACTAACTTTGTATCCCTCTAATTGCAGGTCGAGTTGTGAGATCTGCTGTGTACAGGATTTAGGCCCAATAAGTAATACTTCTGTTTTGTCTGAATTTAAAAGAAGGAAATTGTTGGTCATCCAGTTTTTTTTTTACATCTTAAATGTTGAATACTGTAATTGAGTATCATCTGCCAGGGGTAGCATTTATAGATAAGCAGAACCATGTGTGAGGACATATATAAGAGACTGGGTTAAATGTAAAAAAGTATAAGAATTAAAGCATATGAAAACAGTTCCAGTCTTTACTATTTCCATTTATCATAAATCTTTCAGATGTAATTTAATATTTATTGTATCACAGCAAATAACACCTTTTTAACTAACTATATTTGCAGCATTGTATTCAGCTTCTCGTCCCTTATTATTTATTTATTACCAGCTGCCTCAGTTACACATTAGTCTACATATGTTATTTAATTTGACAGTTGTGTGCTGAGCATTCATCTGTTATCGTGCAGATGTAATGCTACTCCAGATACATATTTAAAAAAATAGCTCATGCTCCCCTGTGAATACATTGTGCTATAAAATACAGTCAAATATGTCTGTGTAATAACATTTAAGTGTCTGGCTATAATATCCCCCACCAGTCCCTCGCTTATAATAACTGTTATCATAGCCAAAGCCAGTATCAGCGTGGAATCGGAGACGATCATATTCTCTTTGGGGTTAATAGCCCTAGGTAATCTATATAATAGTGCATGGATGAAGCAATTGTACAGTGGCAGTCTGAGAATACAATAGAACACTGCTAAAATGATATGATGGACTCTCTATTATCAAAATAACTATTGACTTTGCAACACCAATACATTTGGATTTTTTTATCCCTGTCTGCCTCCTACTTTTGGCACATTAAGCATGGATTGATGTTCAACTTCTACAGACTTAGTTTTTCATGTTCACTCAGATGCACTATGTAAGATAAACAGATGCTGATATTGTAACCTTTATAAATATAGCTGGTTTATATATATATATATATATATATAGTCTACCAAAGTACCTGTTGTATTAAGACAGGAAGAGTATGTCCTATAGGTGGTTTGTCAAGCCCACTCACCTGCATGGAGCACAATCACGCAACCTATGGTTATGCAATGCATTGTGTATATGCTTTACCAAGAAGATAGGTCTATAATCTAGTTTTAAACTGAGAGAGTGTATCTGAGCCTCGAACATTATCAAGAAGGCTATTCCAGAGTTTTGGAGCCATATATAAGAAGGCTCAACCTCCTTTAGTGGACTTTGCTAATCCGGATACTATCAGAACCAGAAGCCCTGAGTTCTGAGATCTAAAGAGCAAGTTGGATTGTAGCGAGACAAAAGATTGGTTAGAAAAACAGGACCTAAACTATTTAAAGCTTTATAGGTAAGAAGCAATATTTTATAATCTAGGGGTGTGAACCTACACTGGTCTCACGGTTCGGTTCGTTTACGATTATCATGCCATCGATTTGGTTCAATTCGATATCTCGGTGCATCACGGTGCATTGACGATGCTGTCCATACATAATTAGATTTTTTTCTTTACAACACAAGAAAACAAAATTGTATTAAATCTATAAATATGTTTATATTTATATATTACTTGTAATACAATTTTGTCCTTTAATACAAGCAGTAAGATACAGGAACTGTGCCTTTAAATTTACCTGCTAAAAAAAACACTCTTTGTGAATGTTCATTCATTCATTCATTTTCTTATCGGCTTTGTCCCTTGCGGGGTCGCCACAGCGGAATGAACCGCCAACTTATCCAGCACGATTTTACGCAGCGGATGCCCTTCCAGCCGCAACCCATCTCTGGGAACTTCCACACACACATTCACACTCATACACTATGGACAATTTAGCTTACCCAATTCACCTGTACTGCATGTCTTTGGACTGTGGGGGAAACCGGAGCACCCGGAGGAAACCCACGCGAACGCAGGGAGAACATGCAAACTCCACACAGAAACGCCAACTGACCCAGCCCAGCCGAGGTTCGAATCTGCGACCCAGCGACGTTCTTGCTGTGAGGCAACAGCACTACCTACTGCGCCACTGCGTTGCCCTCTTTGTGAATGTTTTAGACAAAACTCCAACACATGCGCAGAAGACAGCACGAGCATTCATAACAAATAAACTAATGTAAATATTATCCCGTATGCTTTTTGAGCGCTGGCAAGTTCTTACACCCCTATGATTTGTCATTGTCTTCACCCGCTCAACAGAAAGGGCTGCGCTTGGCTTTAGAAACGAAAGCGCTGTTCACCCATGAGTGACACGGAAAAAACAGCCGCGGGTCAGTCTATATGCGCATAATACGCGGTTATCAGGTAATCCTTAATAGAATAAATACACTACAATAAACTCGCACCACAGGCACGCTTGTGTCTGGATCCACAAGTATCGCTTTAACAGCCGAGAGGAGAAGAGAGAGAGAGATGGCTGAGATGGAGTTTTACAGCATTTCTCATTAGTAGTGAAATAGCAGCTCGTGCATTACCATTCCTTAGTGTCAGTGAAAGACTGTCCAGCACACTCAGACATGTGCACATTTATCTGCTTTTTAAGTAGTAGGAGTGTTTTATTTACTCACCCTCGCCTCCTTCGCCATAGTATTCTACCCATAGACTGTAAAAGATATGGACGTAGTGTCCGTGACGTCACCCATAGGTTTCTGAACACTGCAAAAGAAGCCACAAGTAGGCACGGCCAACCGTCGCCATTGTGTTAGCGCGTCATCGCGCCAAACGCGGCATACCAAATAAGGGCAAAGAGGCGGAGAGTGAGCGGAGCTACAGACACATGCTGGATTCTCAGCATTTTGCTTAGACGTGGCTTAAAACAGACTTATTACTTTGGGAGAACGTTTAATACTTCATTACCTGTGACTCGTTTGTGTTCTGACCACATGTGCTTGGTTGTACACTATATCAATAAAGTGTTTAGACTTTTAAAAACACTGTTGTAACACATTGAGCCACTAAACATTGTTCTTATGGCGTTTTTCGACAGGAGGAAAACGCGAATTACTATCAAACACTTCAGATATTGTCTGTGTTAGTAAATGCAAGGCTGTTTATAAAAATCCAGCACTAACACTGAATGACAACGCTTCAGATGACTGTTTTATAGCCTACATCTAATCAATCTGTCAGATTCTGGAGTGCATTACAGCTCTAAAGAACATTTAAATGATAAATGATCTTAAATAAAACAGACACATTTATAGAGATGTTATAGAAGTATATAATTTCTCTCACCTGTGAAATGGAGGCAACTTGAACGGTTTGTGAGCACAATTAAGTCCACACAGCATGCCATATCATCTGATAATTGCAGGAAATAATTCCAAAAGGCAAATGACTGTGTAAAGAAACATTAACCAAAACAAAAACGATGTATATGCCGAGCTCAGCGGCTAATTAGCCAGAATCAGCTGAGGTGACGAGACAGCGACCAGCGAGGGCTAGCTGTCACTCAAGTGGCCACGCCCTTAATTATGCAAACTTAATATAACCTAATAAAAACGAAACGGATGAGTTATAAAAAAATTCACCCCCCTCAGAGTTGTCATGAAGGGTAATCATAGCTATATGCACCAAAGCCATCGTTTGTACCAGGCTGTAAACATGTTTTTATCAGCTGTAAAAATGGCCAATTTACCAATGCAGAAAGAAAGCCCTTGGACTTCCTGGAGCCAGCCCCCCAAGGCGAGTCGATGAATTGCAGTTTTAGTTACTTCCGTATTGGCTTCCCGAGGGAGAGCGGGAGGTTGCCGCTTGATTCTACCACGACATCGCGCATAGGGGATAAATGACGCCAGTGCGTAATAACCGGTTATGATCTATTACTGAACCCATATTGAATTGTCCCCATCTGCATCGCTGTGCACCGAAGAAACGATTAATTTTGACACCCCTAATATATTCTATACAGAACTTAACAAGTAACCAGTGTAAGGAATATAAAATTGAAGACATATGATCATATTTTCTTGACCTGGTAAGAACTCTGGCAGCTGCATTTTGCACTAAATAAAGTTCATTAATTGGCTGGATAACCAACCAGCAGAGCATTACAGTAATTCAGTCTAGAAGTCATAAAAGCATGAACTAGCTTTTCTGCATCTGAGCTGGATAGCATGCTTCTTAGCTTAGTGGTATTTCAGACATAGTTCTTCATGTTCACTTAGAAAAAGTGCTTTGTAGGATAAACAGATGCTGATTTTATAACCTTAATAAACATAGCTGACAGATTCTTGTCTCCTCCTTGTATGTATGTTACTTTTTAATCTTTTTGTTTATCCTTTCAGTAAATATATACAGTTGTAGTCAAAATTACTACCCCTACTGTGATTTATTTTTTCCTTTTCTTTTTTAAATATTTCCCAAATGATGTTTAACAGAGTAAGTATTTCCGATAATACTTTTTTCTTCTGGAGAAAGTCTTATTTGTTTTATTTCGATAGAAGAAAAGCTAGCCATTTTAGGGGCAATATTATTAGCCCCCTTAAATATATATATATATATTTGTTTCAATTGTCTACAGAACAAACCACTGTTATACAATGACTTGCCTAATTCCCCTAACCTGCCTAATTAACCTAGTTAAGCCTTTAAATGTCACTTTAAGCTGAATACTAGTATCTTGAAACATATCTAGTCAAATAGTATGTACCATAATCATGGCAAAGATAAAATAAATCAGTTATTAGAAATTATTTATTAAAACTTTTATGTTTAGAAATGTGTTGAAAAAATCTGCTTTCCGTTAAACAAAAATTGGGGAAAAAATATACTGGGGGCTAATAATTCAGACTTCAACTAAAGATATGTGCTCGATAACTCTCATGTAACCATTGTATAAGTAGGATAATCCACAGTTATGTTTGCATTACATGATTTAATGCACTTTGCAGAATAAACCAGATTCCTTGCCTCCATTAAAATAGATTAATGCACACCCTACCGTTCGACAGTTCCATTGTAAAAGCATCACAGAAATAACCACTGAATACTCAATCTTTAACAGATCGACAGTATTGAAAGAGTAAATAATTGTGAGTTTTAAATCTTCATTGCTTTGGGCCATCAGACTCTGAGCTCATTTAAAGTAGAGCAGCTCCATTCAGGTCAAGTGGGAGTCAGTGATCTGAGGATCTAATGCTCTCCAGAGAAAAACCTGTGTGTACACAAAGTCAACCTGTGGAGTGTACAGTATAGTGCCTGAAGAAAAGATTGGTGCCAGTATGAAATTGGTATATACACTTAAAAAGAAATATATATACAATTGAAATCAAAATTATTAGCCCTCCTGTTTTTTTACAATATTTCCTATAATATTTTTTTCTTCTGAAGAAAGTCTTATTTGTTTTATTTCGGCTAGAATAAAAGCAGTTTTTAATTTTTTTAAATCATTTTAGGGTCAATATTATTACCCTCCTTAAGCAATATTTTTTTCGATTTGTCTACAGAACAAACCACTATTATATAATGACTTGCCTAATTACCCTAACTTTAACCAAATTAACCTAGTTAAGCCTTTAAATTGCACTTTAATCTGAATATTAGTAAAAATATCTAGTAAAATATTATGTACTGTCATCATGGCAAAGATAAAAAGTAATCAGTTATTAAAAATTAGTTATTAAAACTATTATGCTTAGAAATGTGTTGTTAAGCAGATATTGGGAGAAAAATATACAGGGGGGCCTAATAATTCTGACTTCAACTGTATATATAGTGTACTTCTGTACATAAATGTATGAGTACTATGACAAACTCTTATGCACTCCACTAAACAGTAAACAAAGACACGAGAGTAGTGTTTTACTTTTTTCACAGGTAAACAGTGATTTTTGATTACCTTAATCTGACTAAAATCATAATCAAACTAAACAGAAATTGAAGACATGTGGCTCTGATATCCAAATAAGTAAATCTGAAAAATACCTACTTGATATTTTAATAGTCACAGCCAAAAAAGCAATTACAAGACACTGGTTACTTCCTGAATCCCCAACAATCCAAAAATAGAAATGGTATATGATATTTATGTTATGGAAAAAACTACATTCTCCCTTCAACTCCGAATTAATGCATTTAGAAATATCTGGTCCAGGTGGACTGAATACATTAGGTTACTCCATCCAATCTTTGTAGAAGTATAAAAATATATCTAATTCCCATCCACAGAACAAACATTTTTCAATTCACGACCTATTGCACTCCCCCTCTTAATCCTCTCTTTAGATTAGGAATTTACAGCTGATAATAACTAAAGATCAGCGAATAAATAAAAATTCAACCCTCTCTGACCTATGTATATTTAGTAATTGATATTATGTCATCGTTTTATTGTTACGGTTATTTTCATATATTTTATTTTATGAAACTTTTTTTTTTATTGTGTTGTGTTACGTTATAGTTTGTAAAAAAGAAAAACGTTTAGCAATGGAAAACGTACACTCTCTTAAGTGAAATTATTGTACTGTATACATTGCTACTGTAAATAAAAAATAAATAAAGAATTAAGATGTGGAAAATTCCTATTTTAATGGCATTATTGAAGTGCAGTACAGACATTTAAACACCGCAATCAAACTATTATCGCCCTGTAGTTTTTGCTACATTTTGCGTCATGACGTACACATGGCAGTTGTCAGGTGTTTGGCAACAAACAAATGAGAATGGCTTTAAGCAGGAGAGCACATTTTTGGTGCGAGCATGAAACCATGACTATGCTCTTATGCAGTACCTCCGAGTTTGTTGTAGGGTACGAATGAAAAGTTGGTGAATGAAATGGGAGAGTTGGCCTGTGGCTTTAAATTCTATATCTGCCGTTATCTGTACCCATAGTGCGATAAATTAATTGCAGTTAAACTTGTCACAAATTACAAACAAAATGCCCAAAATCACATATGGGCCCACATGACGAACATGAACTGTATTGCGTGAAACAGCAGAGGAAACTAGCGTCTAATGCTGACGTAATGGCAATAATCGAACTATGAACTCATTCATTCATTTTCTTTTCGGCTTAGTCCCTTTATTAATCGCCACAGCGGAATGAACCGTCAACTTATCCTGCATATGTTTTACGCAGCGGATGCCCTTCACAGCCGGAACTCAACACTGGGAAAGACCCATGCATTCCCGTATTTAAACACACACACACACACACACACACACACACTACGGCCACTTTAGCTTATTAAATTCACCGATAGCGCATGTGTTTGGACTGTGGGGGAAAACGGAGCACCCGGAGAAAAGAACATGCAAACTCCACATAGAAATGTCACCTGACCCAGCCGAGGCCCGAACCGACAATCTTCTTGCTGTGAGGCGACAGCGCTAACCACTGCACCACCCAATGTAAAAACAAAAAAACACAATAAATCTCTAGAATCAACTTTCAGGTAATCTGTTTGTTTTTAGGTCAGCCACTGGTTTATGTAGTTAGAAATAATCAAGGTGTGAAGCCGGTTCTGCATTCTGTCGTGTGCATCTCTCAGTGTTTGCAGAGAGGTGTGGTATCTAATCCCCAGCAGGTGGAGCGTGATGAAGCTCGCTGGGGAAGATAACAACTCCCGTTCCATTACTGAACCTTCACTGCCCCACTTTCCCCATCCTGACGCTGGCCTGGGTGAGCAGCGCGCAGATAACCAGAGACCCGCCACACTCAGCTAAATCAATCTACACCTCCTGCTGCGCCTCTGGAGATTATTATTTTACTTTATTTATTCGGTGGAGAACAGGTAGAGGCGGAGAAATGTTGCTTTTATTTTTAAGAATTGTTGAATTGTTCTGTTATCCTTATTGACAGCTGCAGTTTTTAAAAGTGCTCTCTTAAACTAGGCTACAAGACAATACTACAAGAAAATATGAACAATTATTTTTGTTGTAATTTGAGGTGCAATAGGTGACGGTGAATGCACACTAGACAACAGTGTAACATTGAACAGAGAGAAAACTATACAGTAGCGTTAGGCCCTGATCACCCCAAACATGCTTTCTGTGTTGAGAGGCACATCTTTTGAATGGTCTACTAATGGCTGTGAGTGTTTTGCGTGCTGCTTATGTGCTCTGCATGCCTCGCATTTTAACCTGCTGCACCTTGCGCTTTTGCCGTTGTGCTCTGTGCGCCCGCAGTTGAAAATAAAAGACAACTTTGAGAGGAAAAAGAGCTAAGTCAGTTGCATCAAAGACTATAGAATACACAAAACGTGTCACTCGTATAGTTTTGAATGGGGAAAAGTGTAACGGTCAATACGGCGAATGGAGCCCCGCCTTATAGTACAGAAGCCTATCATCGATCACTATAGACTGACGTTTCTCCGGGGAAAAGCTTGGACCAGACGTGTGCTTTTACAACAGTTTGGTGGTCAACAAACGCGCTGGATTCTCAGCAAATATTTGCTTCACAGACATAAGAAATATACCTACATAAAGCTTGAAATATTTTAAATGAACCAAATGAAAACAAAAGTTTTCTAGTTTTGTAATCAGTATGAATCAAACATGAGGTACAGTCCATCCTGTCAAACGCACATCACATGACAGCAACTACTCAAACACCCACAAACTTGTAAACAAAGAGTCGCTGTCATTTCTGGAGGAGATTCGCCATCAAGACCAAGTTGTGGATTATTTCAGAAGACCAGCGTGATCAGACAAAGCATTATCTAGAGCAGGGATGTCAAACTCAATTCCTGGAGGGCCGCAGCCCTGCACAGTTTAGTTCCAACCCTGCTTCAACACACTTACTAGTAGGTTTTAAACAAGCCTGAAGGACCCAATTAGTTTGATCAGGTGTGTTAAATTAGGGTTGGAACTAAACTGTGCAGAGCTGCGGCCCTCCAGGAATTGAGTTTGACATCCCTGATCTAGAGGATGATAATGTGTAGAGCGGCCATAAATAAGGTTGGTGTTGTGATCTCATTCCTTTTGAGTGTGCATGCACATTACCTTGGGCAACCTGAAAAATATGCCGATTTTGTTTGATTCAGACGTTTAGAAACTAAATTTATGAGACAGCTGTTGCTTAAGTTTATTGATGTTTCCAAATATGTAATGTAATCGTAAGCTTGGCTAACAGTTTTGAAGAATTTGATGTTTCCCCTTTCAGACAGAACGCCCGATCATACTGCCCAAGCGGAGTTTCAAAGATGGCCACCTTAAATGACTTGCCTTAAAGGGACTTTGGTCGCATCTTTTTCAATCTCCAATCAAATGAAAGCATTTCAGTTCAGATGACAGCAGTGTTTCTGCTGTCACGGCAAAGACAGAGACTTTTAAAGATGGAGGAGAGACTAGTGGCTGCTGTTTCCAGTTATCCAGACTTGTAGGACTTCACAAATCGCGACTATCATAATATTATTAAATATTACAATTGTAACAATACCAATAGCAACACTTGCGGACAATATGCAGCTGATTCAGTGGTTGAATAGCAACATAAAAAAGCACATCACACTTTTTTTTTCTTGTCAACAAAAAAAGGCAGTGTGGTGTGCCTCGCGTTTTCAGAATGGAAAAGTGTGTTCGGTGAGATCGGCTCTTTGGTAATTACAATACCAACTTTTGAAAAAAAGATAAAATATATAGCCGTGTTTGTTCAAACTACTTATTTAAAATGAGCTAAAACAACACAATTCTTGAGTTTTTTGAGGACAACTTAAATGTTTTATGTGATTGTGATCCCTCTTTGTTCGGTCACACTTTATTTTGATGGTCCGTTTGTTGAAGTTAAGTTACATTGCATCTACATGCCAACTAATTCTCATTAGATTATAAGTAGACTGTTAGGTTGCGGTTAGTGTAAGTTGACATGTACTTGCAAAGTTTCTTCTAGTCAGTTATATGTCTGTTGAAGGAGCGGTATCAACAAATATTAAGCAGACAGTCTACTAATACTCAAACTGACCATCAAAATAAAGTGTTACCCTTTTTTCAAAAGAGAGTGGAGCTACAAACACCTATGCTTCAGCATATCAGCAGATTCAAAAGCACTAAATTTATCTCTTAAAACTAAATTTAAGTCGCTGACTTAATCTTTGGCAAGTTTGGCACGAAATGGCATTTCAAAGATGGCCACAGAGTGAAATTACTTTCCTAAAAGGGACTTTGGTTACATTTATTGAAGACAATAGAATATATTATGAAGAATGATGGCACCAAAAATATAATAAATACTATGGAAGTTGATGGGTTCAAGCAACCCACATTTTTCACAATATCCTTTGTGTTCAACAGAAGAAAAAAACTTGTGAGTAAATGATGACAGAATGTTTAATTTTAGATGAACTGTCCCTTTAACTGTGAATGTTTTGACTGTGTATATACTGAGCAAGTAGAAAGTAAAGTTGACAAACATACTTGAGATTTTTCTTTTCATCAGATGAGCCAAGATTGGGTTTGCGATGTTGCAGGAAATGGCGAACGCGGTCATGAAGGGGCTGAAGACAGACTGTCCATCAATAGAGCAATGCGGTGATGCTATCATTCAGTCATCTCTCTCCCTCACTCTCTCGTCTTTTCTTCTTTTGTAGATAATGGCACCTCTAGAACAGACGGCATCTTTGCTCTTTATCAGATAATGTATCAACACAGGCTTCCAGCCTTCAGCTATTTCCAGACGACTCCCCGCCATCCCTAAAACCATATCAACCTTTTTACAATCTCCCACCTTCATCTTCCATCAGATTTTACATCCCGGAAAGGACATTAACAGTTCAAACTCGATTCTACCCCGAGATACACTGATCAACACTTTTATATTTAAATCGGATTTCGTAAGACGCCAAAAATAGAGGCAAATAATGTGTCACCAGCAGCAGAGCCACGTGAATCAGTTTACAGCACATTAGTGATACAAGAGGTGACATTTCACAGGTAAAAACTTATGTATGAGTTTCATGATTCATAACTTGTCCTATAATTAATTATTAAGGGTACAATTGATTTGAAAAATGATGGTTTGCTCAGTCACTTTGTGGTACATCGGCAGGAGGGGGTGTAAACAAAACATTATACATTTTCTTAAATATAATATAACACTTGTTTTACTGAACAAATTGTGGCACTATAAACACAAACACTAATACTACTTATATACAAGGAAAATAATAAAATAATATTTTAACTAATAATAATTTTTAAATATTAATTTACACAGTGGTTTGTATAGCTTGTGTCCATGGCATATATTTTAAGCCATATATTAAGGCATTACTGATAGTGATAGGTTACATAAAATATAATCACATACAAGTTAATATGTTGCAAATAATTAGCAAGTTTCTTGTTTATTGTATGCAAAAAGGCTGATGTAAATGACTTTATTAGGTCACACTTTATTTTCCACTTGTTGAAGTTAAGTTACATTGCATCTACATGCCAACTAATTCTCATTAGATTATAAGTAGACTGTTAGGTTGGGGTTAGTGTAAGTTGACATGTACTTGCAAAGTTTCTTATAGTCAGTTAAACGTCTGTTGAAGGAGCAGTATCAACAGATAATAAGCAGACAGTCTACTAATACTCAAATGGACCATCAAAACAAAGGGTTACCCTTTATTTTATTTATAATGTCATCAGCATTTGCTATTTAAAATGGAGCTGAAGATATGGAGCAGTCTACAACATTAAAGTTCCATACATTACAATATCACTATTCTTATCACAAATCCAAAAACAACATTTCAAAAGTCACTCAAAACGACATGTACACTAAAAAATGGTTTAATTAATGCTAGCAACTGCGCCCAAAAACAAGCAGCTCCAGCTGATTTAATTAGCATACCAATGGAAGCAACAGCCATACGAATGAAATATTTGAATATTTAAATGGCAATACAAACGTACACCGAATACATTTCCCTATGTTTATAGACTCATTATGGACAAAATATCTAATTAGGTGACTCACCTTTATCTTTCTAGCTCCAATCTGATTTTCGGACTTCTTGAGTTTACACCGGAAGTGATTGACGGCGGGCCGCGAACATTTTTACTCTCGATGAACGTCAATTGATGGCGCTGGAAAACGCCGCCATCTTTTGGACATTTTTGACGCTACAAATGTTGAAAGCATAACAGACACAACAATGAACGCCGGACAACCCTGAACGCGGTAAATTCAAAACTGTACATATTGTTAAACCTTTAAAAAGTTATATTGCTGGGTTTATTCCAGCGTTATGAATGTGACATTTGCAGTAAAAACTCAAAACATAAATGCATAGAGAAACTATATCTCAACATTATATTGAAACATATGTTTATATTTACCAAAACTAACATTACTAATCACAGAGTTAGGGATCAGAAAAAATTAAATCTTTAAGCATTTATATTTTAAATGAGGAAAATAAATCTGTTATGGATGTGACCAAAAAAGTTAGCAAGTTTACGCTATACAACATACTTTGTAGAATTAAACAGCACAACACAAAAAAATAATGCTAATAAAAAGCATAATAGTTGGCTCTCTATAGAAGAAAAATGACTGATTGATTTTATTCAACATTTTTGCACTTATGAGGAAAAAGCTTGGTTATGGATGTGACGCCTCTCGGATGTGACTGATGTTAAATAGGCTTTGGTAAATCAAATATAACTGTTTGAAAACACTGACAAGACATTTGAGTATTTTTACAGTACTGTAAAATATGAGCCTAAACAAAAAAATTAGAGTTTCATTACTTTTTTTTTCATGGCAAGGTTGACATTTGCATGGAATAGCTCATATACAGGGACAGACGTGGACAAAATTGTTTGTTCCCTCGAATTTAGTCCAGGCAAGTTTCATTAGTTTGCCTCTTTCTGTTAAACCAATTTAAAAACAATATCTGATTTCATAAGTGCAATTTCAGAATAAACTTTTAATAAATATATACAGTCACCGGCCACTTTATTAGGTACATCTTACTAGTACCAGGTTGGACCCTTTTTTGCCTTCTGAACTGCCTTAATCCTTTGTGGCATAGATTCAACAAGGTACTGGAAATATTCCTCAGAGATTTTGCTCCATATTGACATGATAACATCATGCAGTCACTGCAGATTTGTCGGCTGCACATCCATGAATGGAATCTCCCATTCCACCAAATCCCAAAGGTGCTCTATTGGATTGAGCTCTGGTGGCTGTGGAGGCCATTTGAGTACAGAGAACACATTATCATGTTCAAGAAACCAGAGATGATTCACAGTTCATGACATGGTGCGTTATCATGCTGGAAGTAGCCATCAGAAGATGGGTACACTGTGGTCATAAATAGATGAACATGGTCAGCAACAACACTCAATGCTCAATTGGTACTAATGGTCCCAAAGTGTGCCAAGAAAATATCCCCCACACCATTACACCACCACCAGCCTGAACCATTTATACAAGGCAGGATGGATTCATGCTTTCATGTTGTTGATGCCAAATTCGGACCCAACCATCTTAAAGTTGCAGCAGAAATGGAGACTCATCAGACCAGGCAACGTTTTTCCAATCTTCTATTGTCCAGTTTGGTGAGCCTGTGTGAATTGTAGCCTCAGTTTCCTGTTCTTAGCTGACAGGAGTGGCACCCGGTGTGGTCTTCTGCTGCTGTAGCCCATCCGGCTCAAGGTTCTATGTGTTGTGCATTCACAAATGCTCTTCTGCATACCTCGGTTGTAACGAGTGGTTATTTGAGTTACTGTTGCCTTTCTATCAGCTGGAACCAGTCTGGCCATTCTCCTCTGGCCTCAATAAGGCATTTGCGCCCACAAAACTGCCGCTCAGTGGATATTTTCTCTTTTTTGGACCATTCTCTGTAAACCCTAGAGATGGTTGTGCGTGAAAATCCCAGTAGATCAGCAGTTTCTGAAATACTCAGACCAGCCCGTCTGGCACCAACAACCATACCACGTTCAAAGTGACTTAAATCACCTTTCTTCCCCATTCTGATGCTCGGTTTGAACTGCAGCAAACCGTCTTGACCATTTCTACATGCCTAAATGCATTGAGTTGCCGCCATGTGATCGGCTGATTTGTGTTAATGAGCAGTTGGACTAGTGTACCTAATAAAGTGGCCGGTGAGAGTACATATATATATATATATATATATATATATATATATATAAAAGAGTTAGTATCCCTGTCAGTGCATGTAATGAAGATGAGTTTTAGTTTGAATACATGCAGTATAAGCTCAGAACAGTGCCTGTACATCAGGAATGAGGTATGGCGTGTAAAATAGGGGTAGATGGGTAATTAAAGGCTGTCTTAGTGGGTGATTACAGTGCTTTACTTCATAATGACAGTGTAGGAGTTTACCAAGTACTTAGATTACCATCTTTAGAGAGGAACATGTGCACACAAGCGTACATTATAAAAATAAATGACGGAAGCAGGAACAAAATAACCAACTAAGAGGCTTCATCGGTGTCCTCAATTTGTGTGATGGTTTAAACAATGCTCTCTGTTTGTTTGTTTTGGGAATGGATGTAAACTAGGAAAGCATTAGTTGATATTGTGCAATCACGCTCTGCTCTCGGTGACGGTGAACCTTGCGATCATTATTGTTTAACCTTTAATTCGAGTCCAACACAGTCAGCGCTGATAAAACATGACAAAAGCCAAGCTCCGGAGGAAGGAGAATCATCCCGATGACCTCTCGTGGAGAAATGTGAGCTCCCAGCAGTTTTCAATGTCAATCTGATGCCATGCCACCTAAATAGGGGATGAAAAAAAATCAATATTTGATTATAAAATGTATATTTCTTATCTCTCGTGATGCTGTACTGAAAAAGAAAAAAAATCTTATCTAAAAATTGTCTAACCTTCACAAGGTTATAGGAGATTACAGTGGCTGGTCAGGACCACAATATGTTTTATATGATTTATTTGGAAATAACTTATGAGTAGTTAATTTGTGCATGAACTTGAATATAAAAATGCTGTTCTTTTAATGAATTTTTGAGGGAAAGTGTCTGTATGGTTTTAGTCTTTTAGCTTTTTGCTATTCATTTAAATAGCATGGGACATATTAATCTTAAAAGAGTGCAAGTAGGACAGTTCTTTGAAAATTTCAACCAATGTGTACTTACCAATGAACAGAAATAAATTATTTGTCACAATGTACTTTTTGTGTAAATACATGTTTTACGTTGCACTTATGATTGATTAAATACCTGCATGTAATTACATCTGTACTTAATTTGACAGGTAAACTCTTGACCATCCCTTAAACCTTAACCCACTCTTAAACCTACCCATACTACCAAACCTGTCCCAAACCCTACTCGTATCCCACCTTAAGAGCACCAGAAGTGTTCTGCAATACATTATGAACAAAGTAAGTGCTTTGTATTAATTTTCTAGGCTAGGTGAATAGTAGGCCACCTAATGTAAAGTATCGTTTTTGAAAGCCTCCGTTTTCACCAACTCAGGCTCATTCTGAAAACGTACTTCTATATACATTTCTGGAGAGCATCAAATATGTCCCAGGAGCTACGTTTTTTTTGCAGTTTTTGTTTTTGTGAATCCATCAGAGGTCCCTGTGTACGGTTTTTGAGATCTTAAATTTCTCTCATAAATGCCATTCGCGCCTGCTGTTCTCGCGTAAATCCACCAGAGAGACTGACTGACACACATTTTTCCTTCCCTAAACCCAACCAATAGTGTTTTTAAAATCACAGATTAACCCACTCACCCCACTTCCCTAAACCCAAGCGACAGTTTCGAAAAGCAAGAAAAAGAAAAGCCCTCGCCTGATTTTACCACGTTTTCAGATTTTACTACATTCTCACCCTGTTATTTACTTGTTTATTTTGTTTTTTGGATTCTGTTTTTGTCTTATCTGCTTTCTGGAACCATTCTTCATCGTGGTCAACTCCTCTCTGCGACTCAAGTCCACCAAGTAAATGGCGAGCCACTGGACAAACGAGTAACAGCAGAAAAGCCGTCCACACGGAGGTAAGTGGTTAGCTGGTAAGTGCGAAAAAAACGTTGTCATACGCCCTATAGCGTTCGTTTAATACGTACTTTTGGCTACATAATTTGCGATCTCCAGAAATGTGTTTAGGGCTACATTTTCAGAATGAACCTATGTTGGTTTTCACAGAATACACTGCAACACAATAGCGGCTTTTTTAAATCTATCCACTTCGAACAGCATTTTCAAAAATATATTTTTGGTTTCCTAAAAACACTGTTTTGGTGTTGACGGAAGTCCAAAATAGAGAGAAAAATATGCATTTTTTAAACAAAATGTATTAGTGTGTGCATGGACCCTGAAATGCCACTGTCATGTAAACTAGTTTACGAAACAAATAATAATAATAATAACATATTGTTAAGTTAACAATGTGGCACAGTGGCTAGCACTGTCACCTCACAGCAAAAAGGTTGCTAGTTCAAGTACCGGCTGGGCCAGTTGGCATTTCTGTGTGGAGTTTGCATGTTCTCTTCGTGTACCCGTGGGTTTCCTCCTGGTTCTCTGGTTTCCCCCACAATCCAAAAACATGCGCTATAGGGGAATTGAATTAACTAAATTGGCCGTAGTGTATGAGTGTGTGTGTGAATGTGAGTGTGTATGGGTGTTTCCCAGTACTGGGTTACGGCCGGAAGGGCATCCGCTGTGTAAAACATATGCTTGAATAGTTAGTGGTTCAGGCGACGCAGTGGGTAGCACGTTCGCCTTACAGCAAGAAGGTTGCTGGTTCGAGCCTCGGCTGGGTCAGTTGGCATTTCTGTGTGAAGTTTGCATGTTCTACCCGTGTTCGCGTGGGTTTCCTTCGGGTGCTCCGGTTTCCCCCACAGTCCAAACACAGGTGAATTGGGTATGCTAAAATTGACCATAGTGTATGAGTATGTGTGAATGTGTGTATAGATGTTTCCCAGTGAAGGGTTGCGACTGGAAGGGCATCCGCTCATATGCTGGATAAGTTGGCGGTTCATTCTGCTGTGGCGACCCCAGATTAATAAAGGGACCAAGCCAAAAAGAAAATGAATGAATGAGTTGGCGGTTAATTCCGCTGTGGTGACCCCAGGTTAATAAAGGGACTAAGCCGAAAAGAAAATGAATGAATGAATGAGTTGGCGGTTCATTCCGCTGTGGTGACCCCTGATAAATAAGTGACTAAGTTAAAGAAAAATTAACAAATGAACGAATGTTTGATTAACTTACCCAAAAAATACAGCAAATTCTTGCCAACCCTAAACCATTGTGGTTCAAATAAGTTGTGAAACATAAAAAAAAAACTCATCTCTTAATATCTTTTATTTCAATCTAGCATTTAGAGTTAAGAAAGTAAAAGAGATCTGAGGACAAGCAGTTCCTCACCCGCTGCCTCTGTCATTGTCTTCATGGTGACATCATACATGTGAGAAAATTACCAGTAATTTCAAAGCGACTACAAAGATGAATCAATCCACAAGATCATTGAAACTGTCACTGAACCGAGTCAAACTCTGAACCGTTAACTACTCTTCAGAGGTGTTTTCGAGCAAGCACAAGCCATTTCTACAGGTTGTTTCGCAGCAACCTCCCAGAAAGCCAATCGCTGCGTGCCATTAGTATGCTTAACCTCGAAAATTAAGAATGCAATTACTATTACACAAAAGACGAGACGGCCGCTCATTCTCCTCGGCATGGCATGATGGGTATTATGGTAATTAGTTGACAGAAGGTCAAAGGCAATATGTTTAAAAGTAATCAGCGCGTAACACTTCCTGCATTCGAAATGGCAGGATGAAAGGCCGAGGTTTGGTGAGTTTATTAGCAGTGCCGGGGAAAAAAGTCAGCTTTTCTCACATTACAGAGGAAATCTTGCCGAGGGATTTCAAACGTTGGCTATTTTAAGGGATGTCTGCAGGGCTGAGATAGGGAGAGGTTCATGACTGGGTCGCTTTGGACGGCGTGGAAGCGTCATTCATGTTGAAAGTCTTTCACCTCTCTGTCCTTCCGTGACAATCGCCAGGAAACGGCGACGAGTTTTTTTCCCCTCGCAGGAGTTTATTGAGCAAGCTTTGTCTAAAGCCTGTGTCAAATGCAATTTGATTTGCTTCTCTGAAAGCAAAATTGTCTTTATTAGAGGGTAACCAAGCAGTAGTTTACAGCTTATATTTGCCAATAGCATTTGCATACGGCTTCTAGAAGAACACTGGGAGGAAGGTTTTAAAAAGTAAAAAGACAAGAAAACAAAACGCACCTCCACATGAGTCAAGTTTGAATACTTTTTGCTAAAGTTTGATGGTTTACAACTGTGGTTCGCTTTTATTCTAACTTACAGTAATAATAATAATCATTTTAATAACTAAAATGTTTATATTACTAGATACAATTCTATATATGAGCAATTCCATGCAAATGTCAACCTTGCCATGAAGAAAATTAAGTTTTCACCAAAATACGGAAACCGTTTCAGGTTTTTTTGGGTAAGCAAGTATTTTACAGTACTTTACCAATACTCATAAATGTATCTGTCAATGTTTCAAACTATTATATTTAACTTTACCAAAATCACACAAGTGGCAATTTCACAGCTGTCACATCCATAACAGAGAGATGTCACATCCATAACGACACTTTTTCCTCATACATGCAAAAATGTCAAATAAAATCAAATCAATCATTTTTGTTCTATAGTGAGCCGACTCGTATCTGTTTGATTAGCATTGTTTCTTTCGGGTCGTGCAGTTTAATTGACAGAATTTCTGCAAAGTATGTCGTATACTGTAAACTCACTGACTTTTTTTGTCACATCCATAACGCATGTTTATTTTCCTCATTTAAAGTATAAAAAATGTTTACAGATTGATATTTTTCTGCTCCCACAACTCTGTGGTCAGTTGTTTTGGAAAATATAAACAGATGTTTCAATATAATGTTAGCATATACTTTCTATGTGAATTTATGTTTTGAGTTTTTACTGCAAATGTCACATCCATAACGCTGGAATTGCTCCTATATATATTTTAGGAATGTCCTGATCAGGTTTTTTTGCCCTCGAGTCTGAGTCATTTGATTTTGAGTATCTACCGATATTGAAACCCGATCCGATATTTAATACATAAAAAGAAACCGATCCAGGATGTTCCTTATATTTTATTTAATTCCACTTATTTTAACATTTAACAACTCTGTTAACAAAGAGAGCACTGCTGTGAGGTAGCTTGAACAATTAAGTAATGAATAACATCGGTTCTTCACTTTTGGACTTTACTGCAACAGTAAATATAAAAAAATCTAAAATAAAATACAAATAGCACCTCAACCTAAAGCACCCGGCAGGCAATCGAAACTTTACATATCTCATAGTTTGCTTTGGCAGTGTTGTCATCATCAACTTAATACCAATACCACCTCCAGACCGCAGACATACCCGTGCTTTGCCGGCATTTAACCAATAGAGTCTCTGCAACAAAGTGATGTCATGCTGCACACGTTGCTGTTTCTGTGTGAATTCAAGAAAGAGGTCTAACTATGTGCCACCGCATAACTGTAGATGTGTTCAAAAATAATGAGAATATATACATATACACATATGTTTAAGTCCTGATCGGGAGGTAACGTCCGGTTCCGATCGAGGCTGAAACCGCTGAATCGGACCTGATTTCCGATCACGTGATCGGATCTGGACATCGCTATATTTTTATAACTTTAACGTTTTTATTAAGATATTGGCTGTTTATTGATACATATAAAGTTTGATCTTAATCTACATTCCTAATCCTACCTAAACTCAACTACTTTTATTCATTCATTTTTCTTTGGCTTAGTCCCTTTAATCACCAGAGGTCGCCACAGCGGAATGAACCGCCAACTTATCCAGCATATGTTTTTACACAGTGTATCCCCTTCCAGCTGCAACCCAGTACTGGAGAACAACCATACACACTCATTCACACACACACAATTATACACTACAGCCAATTTAGTTAATTCAATTCACCTATAGCGTATGTGTTTGGACTGAAACCGGAGCTCCCGGAGGAAACCCATGCCAACACTGGGGGAACATGCAAACTCCAAATAAAATGCCAACTGACCCAGTCGGGACTCGAACCAGCGACCTTTTTGCTGTAGGGCGACAGTGCTAACCACTGAGCCACAGTGTCACCCTACTACTTTTATTAATAAATATTAATAAACAGAAAATTAATACTTTATCGAGAAAAACATCTTAGTTAATGGTCTGTTAATAGTGATAATTGCAATGCTTTACAACTAAATATATGGTGATGTAAAAGCAATGGATAACAATTGGTACAATCATTATTTTGTTGTTTGCGTCATATGATTTTTATTATTGAAACTATTTCAATAAGCTTTTTTGCTACTCAAAAATCATTTGAGGCAACAATTTGAAAACGTCTAATATGTTTATATTCGCTTCGCCAAGGCACTATTTATTTGATCAAAAATACAATAAACACTTGAATATTATGTAATTTAAATGTAGAATAGCTGTAAAGTGCAATTTAATCAACCATTCATTAAACTATTAATTACAACATAGGCTCATTTTGAAAACGTAGCCCTATATACAATTCTGGAGGTCGTGAATTATGTAGCCAGAGGTATGTATGGCTGCATTTCGTCTTTAAAACAAACGATACGGTGCGGGTATGATACAGTTCCTTTTCGTGCTTACCAACTGACTGCTTACCTCCATATGGACTGCTTTTCCGCTGTTACCAGTTTGTCCAGTGGCTTGTCGTGTACATCGGCAGACGTGAGATGCAGAGAGAAGTTGACAGCGATGACAGGGTTCAAGTCTAGACAATAACAGTTCCAGAAAGCAGGTAAGACAAAAACAAAATCCAAAAAATAAATAAACAAGTAAATAACAGAGTGAGACAGAGTGGTAAAATCTGAAAACGTGGTAAAAATCAAGCAAGTGCTTTTCTTTTTCTAGATTGCTTTTTAAAACACTGTCGATGGGTTTAGGGAAGTGGGTGGGTGGGTGGGTCAATCGGTGCTTTTGAAAACACTATTGGTTGGGTTTAGGGAAGAAAGAGGATGGGTCAGTCGAACAGTCATTCAACAGCAGCCTCTGGTAGATTTTATGGGAGAACAGCAGGCGTGAATGCCACTTGTGAGAAAATTTGAGATCTCAAATAGCGAACACAGCAGCCTCTGGTGGATTCGTGAAAACAAAAACTGCTAAAAAACGTAGCTCCTGGGACGTATTTGCCGCTCTCCAGAACTGTATATAGGGTTACATTTTCAGAATGAGCCTGGCTTTATTAATTAGGGTTGGTATTAATAATCAGTGATGAAAACATATTGTTCTGTTTTATACTTTTGGGGAGTACTCTGATCAATACAAAACAAATGCAATCATTTTAAATAATAATCTTTTGCCATCTGCAAAATTTTAATTAATTTAATATTGACCTTAATTAGTCTCAATAATAATTTAAGCACAAAAACATGATGTACACATGCTTAGCCAAATTCACATGCATGTAACCAAATTAATTTTCAATGATTAATTTTCAAAAATTTTCAATTAAGTTTCAATGTTTACAATTTGCGAGTTCATCATCAATTTTTTATCACCCTCTATTGTGTGTGTGTGTGTGTGTGTGTGTGTGTGTGTGTGTGTGTGTGTGTGTGTGTGTCTTTTTTAGACCTTCATGGCAGCACAGTTCCCTCATGCAGGTCACTCGTACCCTTTAGCTAATCAGATGCCAGCTCACTGTTCTACCAACCCAAATCAAAAGTGCTGTAATCGATGTGCTCATCTATGCACAGCTTTTGCACAATCTGACTTAATTTTGAATAGAAATGAAGCATTTAATCATTTAATTTGCCCTTGATGAATGTAAGAAAAATTATCTAAAGTATACAGTCAAATTTATTAAACCTCCCATGCTTTTTTTCCCTTTTTCAAATATTTCTCAAATAATGTATTTGTAGACTTTTTTCACAGTATTTCCTATCATATTTTTTTCTTATGGAGAAAGTCTTATTTGTTTTATTTTGGCTAGAATAAAAGCAGTTTTAATTTAAAAAAAAAAAACATTTTAAGGTCAAAATTATTAGTGCCTTTAAGCTATATTTTTTTAGATAGTCTACAGAACAAACCATCATTATACAATAACTTGTCTAATTACCCTATTTTGTTAAATTAGCCTAGTTAAGCCTTTAAATGTCACTTTAAGCTGAATACTAGTATCTTGAAAAATATATATTATGTGCTGTCATCATGGCAAAGAGAAAAGAAATCAGTTATTAGAAATTACTTACTAAAACGGTTATGTTTAAAATTGTGTTGAAAAAAATCTTCTTTCCATTAAATAGTAACACAGATGGGCTAATAATTCAGGAGAGCTAATAAATCTGACTTCAGCTGTGTGTACTTTTTAGTTTTTTACATTTTCTCCTTACTGGAAAACATTTCAAAAATGATATTTAGTTAAAGAGCCCCTATTATGGGTTTTTGAAACAGCTCTAAGTGAAGTGAAATATCCAGCTATGGCTTTAATCTGAAAGTGCACCGTGTTTAAAACTATTGATTCATCTATAAAAGAGTCTACACATAGTGGTTCGATTGAATCGCCACTGTTACAAGTCTTTAGCTGTGTTGGTGTGACGTCGATACGGGACTCAAGTCCCGACCATTTTTTTGGCACAGACCCGGGAAAATTGAAACCCCGGGCCCTTTAACAATGTTGATATGCGGTGGTGGGCGATTCTCTCTCGTGCTGAATGCAGTCAACCAATTACAACAGACTGGGTCATAGGACCAATCAGGGCAGATTAGCATCGTGCTAAGGAGTGGTTTGGGAACAAATGAATCATATGAGAGTCGTTGGTGTAATTAGGTAAAAATAAATGCATATTATAAGACAATGAAAGTGTTTTTTTGAATTGCATGCATATCAACCTGTTGTTGGAGACCACCAAAACCAAAATATGACCCTTTTTAATGCATAATAGGGGCTCTTTAAATAAAAAAATCTACTGTCAGTTGTTCGCCCCTCGCTTCTTCTTTCCTTCTCCTCATCCAGTGTTTCCTTCAAGTACGTGCTCGAAAAGCGCAGTGCCATGTAAATACACAAAGTAATCCTTTTCATCCTGAGTGCTTGTGTCCTTATTAGACTGAAGGAAAAGTCGCATTACTGCGGCGTGCTTGAAAGCACACAAATACAGCTTGAAAGCACAGCGAGCGATTCACACACACCACTTTCCTCCGTGAATTTTGAAAGGCGCTCTCACAGGTTTAATGCTCGGAGGGAAGAATCGAGGTGAGAATCGTTGGGGAAAGGGTGGTTTTCTGGCTTACACACTCCGTTTGGGAGACACATACAATGCTGCCGTGGCCTTGCTCAATTTATCGACTGCTCAGGGAAATCAAGTGGCACAGGCTTTTGCGCTCGGCAGATAATAAACTGAATTCATGGAACCTTTTATTCAACAAGCAGCGGCGGGAGATGAATGGACATCATGTCTACCAGTGAATTTATTAGAGCCGTCTCGCTTTTTTCCTTCCCCGCGAGCAGCTCTAATGTATCTTGGCATGCGAGTATCTGCGCCGGATGTCTGGATTGTTGATATCCGTGCTAAAATGCGTTAGGCTGTTGTAAGCTGTTTGTATAAACCTTTAGGAAGAGTGACAAATGGGTGTGTGTTATCTTGCTCCTTTGTAAGATGGATTTGGTCAGTATTCCAATGCCGAAATCTCATTTACTATTAACTAGGCCTTATAGGCACTTTATAAAAAGCACATTGTGGCATTTAAATAAAGTCATTATCAGGATCAATAGCAAATGAAGGTCACATGTCATGAATATTAAATGTTATGCATGCTTATAACAATTATGGCATTATGCTATTAAGTGTCATTCGCTCATTTACGTCATTTTAAATACAAAGATGACACTGTTGGAGATGTCTTTGTCATACTACCTGCGAGACCTTGGAAAAACGGGGCGCGAGAAAAGGAGATGAAAGCACAAGGAGAGACAGAGAGATGGAAAAAGGGATTCGGTTCTCCAACACGTTGTCACTCCGTCCTCAACCGGCTGAGAGATCTGATGATGATGTGCTGGGAGCCCTACTGAGGAATCTATCCACCTGTCTGTCTTCTGGTGTCCGGTGATGACTACTCCAGCTGGAGGAATGCTCTTGTCTCCTGCACCACTCCCGCTTCGGTGGATGGTAGCAGGCTTCGGCTTCATGGCAGACGGCAGTGACTCCCCTGGCCTTTGCTGGGATGGCTCCTGGCTCTTTCCCCGCCGGTAGCGAGTCCCGCATCTCCTGCTCCTCCCCATGCAGGGAGACGGCCACTCTCACCACTCAGACGAATGGGGTTCTTCCCTGCTCGCATTAACTCCCGAACACTCGCTCTCCCTCTCAGCAGCGAGTGCATCTGGGCAATGTGTCCCAAGGTTACTATAAGATAGGTTTAGGGTTGGGGTAGTAGACGCTAATAAAACAAAACAGGTTACTGTAAGGGGTAGGTTTAGGGTTGGGGTAGTAGACGCTAATAAAACATGACAGGTTACTGTAGGGGGTAGGTTTAGGGTTGGGGTAGTAAACGCTAATAAAACACAACAGGTTACTGTAAGGGGTAGGTTTAGGGTTGGGGTAGTAGACGCTAATAAAACACAACAGGTTACTGTAAGGGGTAGGTTTAGGGTTGGGGTAGTAAACGCTAATAAAACGCAACAGGTTACTGTAAGGGGTAGGTTTAGTGTTGAGGTAGTAGACGCTAATAAAACGCAACAGGTTACTGTAAGGGGTAGGTTTAGGGTTGGGGTAGTAGAAGCTAATAAAACATGACAGGTTACTGTAGGGGGTAGGTTTAGGGTTGGGGTAGTAAATGCTAATAAAACGCAACAGGTTACTGTAAGGGGTAGGTTTAGTGTTGGGGTAGTAGACGCTAATAAAACGCAACAGGTTACTGTAAGTGGTAGGTTTAGGGTTGGGGTAGTAGACGCTAATAAAACATGACAGGTTACTGTAGGGGGTAGGTTTAGGGTTGGGGTAGTAAATGCTAATAAAACGCAACAGGTTACTGTAAGGGGTAGGTTTAGTGTTGGGGTAGTAGACGCTAATAAAACGCAACAGGTTACTGTAAGGGGTAGGTTTAGGGTTGGGGTAGTAGACGCTAATAAAACATGACAGGTTACTGTAGGGGGTAGGTTTAGGGTTGGGGTAGTAGACGCTAATAAAACATGACAGGTTACTGTAGGGGGTAGGTTTAGGGTTGGGGTAGTAGACGCTAATAAAACATGACAGGTTACTGTAGGGGGTAGGTTTAGGGTTGGGGTAGTAAACGCTAATAAAACGCAACAGGTTACTGTAAGGGGTAGGTTTAGTGTTGGGGTAGTAGATGCTAATAAAACATGACAGGCTACTGTAGGGGGTAGGTTAGGGTTGGGGTAGTAAACGCTAATAAACCATGACAGGTTACTGTAAGGGGTGGGTTTGGTTTGTAGTGGTGAACATTAATAATACACAACAGGTTACTGTAAGTGGTAGGTTTAGGGTTGTGGTAGTAGACGCTAATAAAACACGACAGGCTACTGTAAAGGGTAGGTTTAGAGTTGTGGTAGTAGACAATAATAAAATGACATGTTACTGTAAGGGGTGGGTTTGGTTTGGTTTGTAGTGGTAAACATTAATAATACACAACAGGTTACTGTAAGTGGTAGGTTTAGGGTTGTGGTAGTAGACGCTAATAAAACACGACAGGCTACTGTAAAGGGTAGGTTTAGAGTTGTGGTAGTAGACAATAATAAAATAACATGTTACTGTAAGGGGTAAGTTTAGGGTTGTGATAGTAGACAATAATAAAAGTACATGTTACTGTAAGGGGGAGGTTTAGGGCTGTGGTAGTAGACAATTATAAAACAAGACAGGTTACTGTAAGAGTTAGGTTTAGAGTTGTGGTAGTAAACATTAATGATGTACAACAGGTTACTGTGAGGGGTAGGTTTAGAGTTGTGGTAGTAGATGCTAATAAAACATGACAGGTTACTGTAAAAGGGTAGGTTTTAAAGTTGTGGTACTGGATGTCAATAAAACACAACAGGTTACTGTAAGGGGTAGGTTTAGGGCTGTGGTGGTAGTCGATAATAAAACAGGTCAGGTTTACTGTAAGGGGTAGGTTTATGTTTGTGATAGTAGATGCTAATAAAACCCAACAGGTTACTGTAAAAGGGTAGGTTTAAAGTTGTGGTACTGGATGTCAATAAAACACAACAGGTTACTGTAAGGGGTAGGTTTAGGGCTGTGGTGGTAGTCGATAATAAAACAGGTCAGGTTTACTGTAAGGGGTTGGTTTATGTCTGTGATAGTAGACGCTAATAAAACACAACAGGTTAATGTAAGGGGTAGGGGTAAGGGGTTTAGGCATGTTGTAGTAAATGTTATTAAAACACAACTGGTTTCTTTCAGAGGTAGGTTAAGAGTTGTGGTAGTCAACATTAACAATGTACAATAGATTACTGTAAGGAGTAGGTTTAGGGTTGGGGTAAGGTCATAAGTTTGACTCCATAAAAAGGTTTGTACAGTTCTCTTGGGCTCAGTAAAGTCCCACTAATTTGGAGCTGCCACCCATGCAAGAAATACCAGTTAAAATACCATTTGCAATGGGGAGATTAGGACTAAAGGGGTTTTATTGGTGCTATGACCTGGATGGGAGTGATTGAATCTGAGATCAACTGGTACGAGCTGTTTAGGTAAA
The DNA here is from genome assembly GCA_903798195.1 of Danio kyathit. Classification (NCBI taxonomy): domain Eukaryota; kingdom Metazoa; phylum Chordata; class Actinopteri; order Cypriniformes; family Danionidae; genus Danio; species Danio kyathit. Next base: position 5,026,442 of record LR812542.1, read on the forward strand.
CTTTACTCCCCCGGCCTCAAGAGGCACACTAGCAACTGACACCAGAAGCTGGATCTTTAAAACCTTTGTTAGCACATCTGTCTGTAAACACAAACACAAAATTTTCAAACACAATTACTTGAGCAATAAAACAATAGAGTTGGCAGGCTGCAAAAAACACAGTGTTTATTCTCTAAGTGGACATTCATTCAATCATTTTCCTTTGGTGTAATCCCTGAGGGGTCGCCATAGTGGAATGAACCACCTGCATATGTTTTACGCAGTGGATGCCCTTCCAGCACAACCCAGTACACACTCATTAACACACACACACACTTATACACTACGGCCAATTTTGTTTACCCAATTGCCCTATAGCGCATGTGTTTGGACTGTGGGGGCACCTAGAGAAAACCCACGCCAACACTGGGAGAACATGCAAACACCAAACAGAAATGCCAATTGGCCCAACCTGGACTCGAACCAGCGACCTTCTTGCTGTGAGGCAACAGTGCTAACCACTGAGCCAACGTGCCACCATATTCAGGCTATGTATAATCTAATTATTAGCATGAATTGCAAACCAATGATTTGCTTTCGACATTCAGCTTTGTTTCAAACACGCATTTGTTGTTAGAGTGAAAGACTTGCCATTCCTTCATAGCTTTTGTCTTGGATTCAGATAGATGCCGTTATTTATTAAACCCACACGTCCTGTGCACCTCTGTGATAATGGATATAATTTCTCACATTGTTTTATTTGGTGCCAGATACAGACAGTAAGTAATGCCAGACAGGGAGTATTTCACAAGCGAGAAATCACAGCTTCGGCCATACATCACCCCGACTCAATGACACCAGAGACTCCGAAGGGGAGACAAAATATCCACCTGTTGTGGACGCTTTAGTGCAGATGATCTATACAGTTCTAAAAAAATAATAATTTATAGCTTTCATAATTAAAGCTGGTGTGATGACGGAGAGTCTGTCATTTGATGATTAATCAAGTCTCGCCGGCCTGGACTCCAAAGGGCACGCAGCAGGTGTTGCTCACTCCAGCTTGAAATGCTGTTTGCATGTATCTGTGCGCTTCTGCCAAGAATACACTGAAATACATGATCAGGATACTGTGATGTATCTATCTATCCATCCATCCATCCATCTGTATGTATATCTGTAATTTATTTCACTTCCAGGTACTTAGTTCTAGCTTAATTGCTACATTTACATAAAATAAGTTGCCTTTAGGGTTGGAAGGGCAACTGCTGCATAAAACATATGGCAAAGTAATTTTGCTGTGGCAACCCCTGATAAATCCACCCCAGCTCATTGTGGATATGTACCCAGGTCCGGGGACAATGAAATGCATATCCAGAGCTACGTCTGCTTCCAGTTTTTGTTTTCGCAAATCCACCAGAGGCCGCTGTGTACACTTTTTGGTGATTTCAAATTTCTCTTATTTGTCCCATTTGCACGTCATCTCGCGCAAATCCACCAGGGGCCGCAATATGTATTTCAGCCAACCAGCTTGCTGTTGACTGAGCGACTGACCCACCCACTTTCTTCCTTAAACCCATCCAATAGTGTACTTAAAAGCAATCTAGAAAGCTGTCGCGGCCGCGTGATTTTACCACATTTTCAACGCATTTATTTATTATTATTATTATTTTATTTATTTATTGTTTTGCTTATGTTTCCTTGGATTTCTGGAAAATTCTTCCCTGGATTATGAATTATGATGGCTATTTTAACCAACCTAACTTCTGGTATGTAACACTGACAGTTTTTACTGTCTTAACCATGCTGCTAAAACATGATTGATTGACTGACTGACTGACTGATTGACTGATTGATTGATTGATTGATTGATTGATTGATTGATTGATTGATTGATTGATTGATTGATGCATTTTTAATTTCAATGTAAATCTGTAAATGGCAACACTGTAAATCATTACATTTCAGCTCTATAGCATGTGACATTGAGAGAGAGAGAGAGAGAGAGAGAGAGAGAGAGAGAATTCCAGCATCTTTCCTGTTAACAGGAGTACTTTGGCCCACAGCCAACTCAATCCACAAATCCTCACACTGATCCTCTGAGCAAACTACTTTTGACCTTTACTGAAAACCTCCTGCTTCACAATTATCTCAACTCACTTTCACTTTGTCATACAGGATTGATGAACCAGCGAATAATAGGTCTCCTTTGCCATTTGAGTCTATTGATTAAATGTCAGCAATTAAATGTACATTCAGCTACAGTACCGGCTAAGCACAGATTTACTGTGTTCAAAATACATTTAAACTGGAATATCACACAGTATTATAAAAGCATCACATTTTCTACAAGCAGTGGCTCCCAGACAAATCTCGGATACTGAAGCTTATCAAATAACTTTTTTACGGACAAAGGACAAATACAGAATGTTTATAATTATAGGAAACAAGTGTCCAGTTATTTGTAGAACTTATGACACAGTTTACAAGGATAAAGACACTTGCAATGTTTCTCAGTGAATAAGGACCCTATCATACACCTGGTGCAATAAGGCACAAGACGTGTTTGGCGCGATGTGTTTTCAGACCAGTGCAACAGTAATTTTCCCATTTAAGTTGTTTAAATAGCAAATCCATTTGCGCTACTTTGTGGGTTCATGGGTGTGCTGGTCTAAAATAGAGGTGTGTTAAGGCGCGTTGTTGGTGCATTGCTATTTTAAGAAACTGAAATAGACTGCACCATTGACCAACTAAAACTTGCTTTAAAGTCACGCTCAGAGTATTTTCTACATAAATATAAAAACCACTGTCTTCATGGCTTTTTCATGCCTCAATGCCTTTTTTCAGTCCTTTCATGACAATTTGCATTTGGATAATGTTGTTATTATTGGTTTTATTTATTATATGCATATTTATATTTGTTTTAATAAAAACAAGTTTAGATTTGTCCACCTGTCGGGTTTTGGAGACGTCTGCATCACCATATGGGACATAAGAACAGGGCGTGTGTTTGGACATAACTCGTTTTTTTGACTACACTTCGTTATTATTGTTCATTTATTCGTTTGCTGAAAATTGGAACTGAATTTAGAAATAGTTTTGAAACAAATCTTTGCACTTAACAAACAATAATAAATATGTAGGCTGATAGATGTCCTCAGTGCAGTGCGTACAACAGTGTTTCCTTATCCACGAAAGTAAAGGAGTAAAGTAAAGAGTAAAAGTAAAGAGAAAGTAAAGAGGCTGAATGGAGGAGGTTGGTTCTTTATGCTCGCGCTGCAGATGGTCTGTTTAACTGTTTTCTTGCTACTGAAGCGTTCAGTTTTTCCACTTACAAAGTCTTCTGTGTAAATAGCAAATGTGCCATGGTGCGACGCAACTGACTCTTAAAAAGAATAGGAGATGAGACTTTGATTAGTTTAATGCACATTATGCTCAAAACACACCCAGAACTCATTAAGAGAATAAGTACAGCCCTGTTAGACCATGTGCTGGTGGTGCAGAGCATATTCTTTCCGTTCTTAAAATAGCAAAAGTGGATTCAGACATTCTTTTATTGCTTTTGTGCCATGCACTTTAGACTTTGCGTCTAGATCGTTAAAATAGAGCCCATTGACTTTCATATTATGTTTTCCCTACAATGAAAACATAGTTATAACATAATT
>LR812542.1:5030095-5165095 GCA_903798195.1 Danio kyathit
GACTGACCCACCCACTTTCTTCCTTAAACCCATCCAATAGTGTTCTTAAAAGCAATCTAGAAAGCTGTCGCGGCCGCGTGATTTTATCACGTTTTCAACGCATTTACTTTTTATTATTTTTATTATTTATTGTTTTGCTTATGTTTCCTTGGATTTCTGGAAAATTCTTCCCTGGATTATGAATTATGATGGCTATTTTAACCAACCTAACTTCTGGTATGTAACACTGACAGTTTTTACTGTCTTAACCATGCTGCTAAAACATGATTGATTGATTGATTGATTGATTGATTGATTGACTGACTGACTGACGCATTTTTAATTTCAATGTAAATCTGTAAATGGCAACACTGTAAATCATTACATTTCAGCTCTATAGCATGTGACATTGAGAGAGAGAGGAGAAGAAGAAGAGAGAGAGAGAGAGAGAGAGAGAATTCCAGCATCTTTCCTGTTAACAGGAGTACTTTGGCCCACAGCCAACTCAATCCACAAATCCTCACACTGATCCTCTGAGCAAACTACTTTTGACCTTTACTGAAAACCTCCTGCTTCACAATTATCTCAACTCACTTTCACTTTGTCATACAGGATTGATGAACCAGCGAATAATAGGTCTCCTTTGCCATTTGAGTCTATTGATTAAATGTCAGCAATTAAATGTACATTCAGCTACAGTACGGCTAAGCACAGATTTACTGTGTTCAAAATACATTTAAACTGGAATATCACAGTATTATAAAAGCATCACATTTCTACAAGCAGTGGCTCCCAGACAAATCTCGGATACTGAAGCTTATCAAATAACTTTTTTACGGACAAAGGACAAATACAGAATGTTTATACATTATAGGAAACAAGTGTCCAGTTATTTGTAGAACTTATGACACAGTTTACAAGGATAAAGACACTTGCAATGTTCTCATTGAATAAGGACCCTATCATACACCTGGTGCAATAAGGCACAAGACGTGTTTGGCGCGATGTGTTTTTTCAGACAGTGCAACAGTATTTTCCCACTTAAGTTGTTTAAATAGCAAGCCATTTGCGCTACTTTGTGGGTCTGGTGTGCTGTCTAAAATAGAGGTGTGTTAAGGCGCGTTGTTGGTGGCATTGCTATTTTAAGAAACTGAAATAGACTGCACCATTGACCAACTAAAAGCTTGCTTTAAGTCCACGCTCAGAGTATTTTCTACATAATATAAAAACCACTGTCTTCATGGCTTTTCATGCCTCAATGCCTTTTTTCAGTCCTTTCATGACAATTGCAATTGGATAATGTTGTTTATTATTGGTTTTATTTATTATATGCATATTTATATTTGTTTTTAATAAAAACAAGTTTAGATTTGTCCACCTTCGGGTTTTGGAGACGTCTGCATCACCATATGGGACATAAGAACAGGGCGTGTGTTTGGACATAACTCGTTTTTTTGACTACACTTCGTTATTATTGTTCATTTATTCGTTTGCTGAAAATTGGAACTGAATTTAGAAATAGTTTTGAAACAAATCTTTGCACTTAACAAACAATAATAAATATGTAGGCTGATAGATGTTCCTCAGTGCAGTGCGTACAACACGGTTTCCATATCCACGAAAGTAAAGGAGTAAGTAAAGAGTAAAAGTAAAGAGAAAGTAAAGAGGCTGAATGGAGGAGGTTGGTTCTTTATGCTCGCGCTGCAGATGGTCTGTTTAACTGTTTTCTTGCTACTGAAGCGTTCAGTTTTTCCACTTACAAAGTCTTCTGTGTAAATAGCAAATGTGCCATGGTGCGACGCAACTGACTCTTAAAAAGAATAGGAGATGAGACTTTGATTAGTTTAATGCACATTATGCTCAAAACACACCCAGAACTCATTAAGAGAATAAGTACAAGCCCTGTTAGACCATGTGCTGGTGGTGCAGAGCATATTCTTTCGTTCTAAAATAGCAAAAGTGATTCAGACATTCTTTTATTGCTTTTGTGCCATGCACTTTAGACTTTGCGTCTAGATCGTTAAAATAGAGCCCATTGACTTTCATATTATGTTTTCCCTACAATGAAAACATAGTTATAACATAATGTTTGACGTAAAATCCACTGATTCAGGCATATCGTCTAGTCTGTGCCATTTGTATTTTTATGATTTTGTGAAATTTTTGTGTGATTTTTCACATCAAATGGTTGAAAGACTTCTTATGCTTCTTATTTCTATTCCTCAATGAATCGACACTTTTGAATAAATCGATTGAATAGATGAATGTTTTAAAGACTGACCTTAAAAAGACTTTATAACTATTATTTAAGCATGAATTTATTAAATTCTGTATGATTTAGAGGACCGTGATAAGTGTTATTTAATAACAAAATGGTAGACTTTAAAATGTATAATAAAAAAGACAACAAGGGTGAAGCTAAACTGATAGGGCTGTTTACTCTTTCATAACCTTTAAGAGTCAAAATCTTTTAATTCAGGCACATCGTCTAGTCTGGGCTATTTGCATTTTTTATGATTCTGTGGGATTTTTTTCACATCAAATGGTTAAGAGAATGATTCGACAACATACTCCTTATGCCTCCTATTTCTGTTCCTGAATGAATCAACATTTTTGAACATATCGATTAAATGGATGAACATTTTAATGACCGGCTTAAAAAGACTTCATAACTACTATTTTATTTAGCATGAATGTATCAAATTCTGTATGATTTAGAGGACCATGATAAGCGTTATTTACTAACAAAACTGTAGGTGTAAGATTTAAAATGTATCATAGATAAGGTAACAAGGGTAAAGCTAAATTAATAGGGCTGTTTTCTCTTTCATAATAGTCAAAATCTTTTAATTCTGGCATATCATCTACTCAGGGCTATTTGTATTTTTATGATTTTGTGGGATTTTTGTAATATTTTTTTCACATCAAATGGTTAACAATGCTTCAACAACAAACTCCTTATGCCTCTTATTTCTGTTCCTGAATGAATCAGCATTTTTGAACAAATCGATTGAATAGATAAACGTTTTAATGACCCACTTAAAAAAAGACTTCATAACTGTTATCTTATTTAGCATGAATTTATTCAATTCCAAATGATTTAGAGGACTATAAAAAGTGTTATTAAATAACAAAACTGTAGGCGTAAGCTTCAAAATGTATCATAAATAAAGTAACTAGGGTGAAGCTAAATTAATAGGGCTGTTTACTCTTTCATAACATTTAAGAGCTGGAATCGTTTTATTTTCCTCTTAGATTACCAATTATCAATCTTGCTCACCTGTGTAAATACCACAATGTGCGTCTCTCTCTCTCTTTCTGGCAGCAGGACCCTATTTGTGTGTGTGTGTGTGTGTGTGTGACTGTGTGTGCGCGGCTGATGCCCCGGGCGCAGTGGTTCTCAGATGGGTAATTATCTCTTGTCTGAGAGGGTAGCAGTTTCCCTCGGGCCCTGCCGATGCCGAGCGTCTGTATATCGAACCTTTTCGCCTCTGCCAACAGGCCGGCTAATAACGATTCATGCAGCTGCCAATCTTTCCCTCCAGCGCTATCAATATTCCACAGCGACAAATAACAGCAATTAAGAGAGATATCTCAAAGAGAGACACCAGACAAACATTTCCTCTCCCGCTCTGATGATATTAGTGGCGGGTGAACAGACATCTGCTCTGCATAAGTACCACCAATAAAACAAGGTGGTGAAATTTAAATATGGCATAAATGAAACATCTGTAGAATTGACTAATGGAGTCACGGGATGAGGTTTTTTTTCGGTCTGTGGTGCATCAGGAAGGTTGTTGTTCTGTTCTACTTTCAAAACTTTTTTTAATCAGGCTGATAAAGTTATATTACACTGACACCGAGACATTTTGTGCCCATTTCTTATGTTTCAGTGATGATGTATTGGTTTAGCTTGACTTATTAATAACAATAATCCTTTATTTGAAGTGCATTCTGGCCCTCTTTTTTTTTTGGGATGTATGAGGGTAATTATTTATACGTTTTCTTTCACAAAGAGGAACAAAAAGATTTTATTTATTCCAGCATTTCTCTGATCTTGGTTTTGAATTAAATTTAGAATTTAATATAATAATAATAATAATAAAAATATTAATAATAATAATAGATAAGCCCAAAAAAAGATGATTCTTTTATTGATTCTCATTGTTATTCTCAATGTCATTTCCAAATATTTTCTTTTTTCCCCCCTCTATTGACCAAGGCAAAAAGAACTACAAAATTATTAAAATCTTGAAGATTATATCTTCTATCTTAAAACTTTACAAAAATCTAAACAATTACAACGATTTTTACTCTAGCAAAACTAAATGAAATAAGACTTTCTCAAGAGGAAAAATCTTTATAGTAAATATTGTGAAAATTTCTTTGGTCTGTTAAACAAAAAACAATACGTTTTTTTTTGTATATAACTGTGTGTGTGTGTGTGTGTGTGTGTGGGTGTGGTGTGTATATAATATATATATATATATATTATATAATATATATATATATATTATATAATATATATATATATATATATATATATATATATATAAATAAAAAAAAAAAAAAAAAATTATCTTATTAGGGATGCACCGATATGGATTTTTTGGCCGATATCGATAACCAATAACTCTTAAGCTTTGGAGGCCCATAGTCGATAAATATAAATATTTCAAAATGTTATATTTTTATACAGTAAACAACTAATTTTATTTAAAAGCTTCATATAAGTTTGAGCTGATCTTATGAACTGAATAGCTTACTCAAAGCAAAAGCTATAATTTCCAAATTGCAAGGGTGATAATAGAGACCTCTATTCACGATTTACATAAATTAGCATGCCAAAAATTAATCTATTTCCTTTCCTTGCATGGCAAATTAACATGCAACTTGACTGTTGCATAAAAATATTAGGTTAAATAACAAAATGAGACTTAATTAACAATCATATGTACAAATATGTAATGTCCGAAACTGTGTTTTTGGTGGTGTTTTGACAATTCAGAGCCACTGTACAAACAAAAAACTAAATACTGATAGTTAGATTTACTTTAGAAAATGCAGCATAAATTCGTCCCATTTGGCGTTTTAGATTCTTTTGAACACATGTAGCTGCTGCTTGTCAATCAAACAACGCTTCTATGTTCCTTCTTGCTTTCAATTGTGGGAAAAATGATCGATAAAAGGTTTTTGATAAACTGCTGTGAGTTCGAGACTTTAACTGCAGGCACAGTATGTTGTGCGTGCACACGAAGCGGAGTCAGATTTGTCCTCGAAAGTCAGATTTTGATACAACACCTGAGCATTGAGCAAAGATGACTTTATGACAAACACAGTGCAGAACATAAAGACAGAATGTGGCGGAGAGCTGAGAACCCCCATGCTGGATTCAGTGACTGGCACACCTCTCTGAAGGCTCTGACGGCTCACTAGTCACTATGTGTGTGCGTGGTAATAGCCATCATGTGCGCTTGTTATAATTATTATAAATATGATGATCAAACTGAATACAATCTTACATCAACAACACATGGTAGGAAACAAGTTGATAATAACAAATAATCATCTTAGATTACAAACAACCCAATGAGATGTTTAGCATGTGCATTGCTGCTATTACTGTTTGTTGTTTACACATGTAATATTTTTTTCCTGAGGCGATATAAACCAAACAGTTCAGAACAGTTCATATATATACACACAGTTGAAGTCAGAATTATTAGCCCCCCTTTATTTATTTATTTATTTATTTTTTTTTTTTAATATTTCCCAAATGATGTTTAACAGAGCAAGGAATTTTTCACAGTATGTCTGATGTTTTTTCTTCTGCAGAAAGTCTTATTTGTTTTATTTTGGTTAAAATAAAAGCAGTTTTTAAGTTTTTTAAAAACTATTTTAAGGTCAAAATAATTAGCCCCTTTAAGCAAATTTTTTTTTCCAATTCTCTACAGAACAAACAATCATTATACAATAACTTGCCTAATTACCCTAACCTGCCTAGTTACCCTTAATTAACCTAGTTAAGCCTTTAAATGTCACTTTAAGCTGTATAAAAGTGTCTTGAAAAATATTGAGTTAAATATTATTTACTGTCATCATGACAAAGATAAAAGAAATCAGTTATTAGAAATGAGTTATTAAAACTATTATGATTAGAAATGTGTTGAAAAAATCTTCTCTCCGTTAAACAGAAATTGGAAAAAAACAGGGGGGCTGATAATTCAGGGGGGCTAATAATTCTGACTTCAACTGTGTATATATATATATATAGATTTTTTTTTTTTTTTTTTTTTTTTCTTACACAATTGTTTCAAACTATTCAAAATGACAATAAATGTCACTTTTTTTCTGTAAATTTTGTACATCGAACATTGAAATATAGAGCGGAAATCAAGGTCCCATGAATCCCAAACTCACTGGATAATTATAACTTTTTTTATATTTATAGTATTATAATAGTATATAACAGTAAATAATTTAAAAGTTTTTGTTACTTAATTATTTTTTAAATTCAAAGAGTTGTTTGAGATTAGATTTAAACTTAAATCAGATGAAAAATCAACCTCTGAATAATACTTTTCTCCAGTTAACACTTTCAAATTCGAGTGATACTAAAACAAAAAGGAAAGCCTCAACTTCAGCAACATCTCTTTAGTCCTAATCATGATGTGCAGAACGATCAGTCCGATATGTTGAGAGTCAGAAGCTGATTACAGTGTGAAAGCGGTGGGAGAAGCCCTTTAGGGTGCTCGTCCCCTGCGGAGGGAGGGACAGACGGCTGCTCTCTGCTCTGAGTTATTATCCACAATTACCCTGATTACAAAGCCCTTCATGTTAATGACTGAGGTGAACTTCATTTACACTTCTGAACATCTTTCAAAGCTTCGCTGCAGCACCGAACAGCTCTATACAGCCTTCCTGCAGAACATGTTTTGTCTTAAAAACAATTTCCACAGTTAAAAGGTGCTATAAGTTCTTCTAAAGCATAAAAATGAGAAGATCGGGTCATTTTACTGACTCAGACCTTTGAGTCTCATTCATCAAGTTCAATGAATCTTTTCAGTCATTTCGTTCAATTTGCCACAATAATATTTAAATGTTACAATGTTACAAGTTGCTTCCAACTTTCAAACTGTTGATCACGATACAAGCAAACAATAATACCTAGAATGCTATAAGAAAGAGAAAATTCATTCATTGTTTACCTGGTGTTTTGTCTATGATTACCTGAGCTCACCTTGTCTGACAAGACGTCAAATTTGAGTAGTTCATTCACGTGACACAAACAGTCCTGTATAAGCTTAACCAATGCACACAGTTTGAGCAGAAATTACTCATGATTAGTTCACCATTCAAGTCTTTGGGCTTTTGAGTCATTCCTTCATCACGTGACAGCATGTAAACAGATGACTCAAGAGGACTCGAGAGATGAACGGATCAAATCTTTTCCCGACTCTGACTGCATATGCTTGGCTTCTGTCTTTAAAACGACGAACAAATGACTCAAACCGAGGACTTGAGAGATAAACGGATCAAATCTTTTTCTGGCTCTGACTGCATATGATTGGCTTCTGTCTTTCACGTGATAAAAGAATGACTCAAACCGAGGACTCGATCGATGAATAGATCAAATCTTTTTCTGGCTCTGACTGCATATCATTGCCTGCTGTCTTTTACGTGCGACAAACGAACAAACAAACGACTCAAACCGGATAGTGGACTCAAAAAAGGAACTAATCTTCTACCTAATCGGAACATCAAATATTTCACAACATAATCAATCAAGAATCTTTGAACACACGGATATAGTAAGACATATCAATGTGGCAATGTTATTGTTGTTTTGCAGCTCCCCATCCCCCATTTACGTAGGCAGGATTTGGGCCATTTTGTGACATCATAAACTTTGGAAAATCACTAATGTAGTCCAAATGAGCCTTTGGTCGTAGTTCTTGAAAAGAGATTTAATAAAAATGAAATATCTCCCTTTAGAGTGGACTTTGAGATTTGTAACATTGATGTAGATCTTTTTTCATGCCCAAACGTACACTCTAGATACACAAACTTCCAAAAATTGAAAACGCATACTAGGACCCCCTTTAATTCCATGTGACTTTTTTCCCCCACAGTTCTTTAAGATGGCTAAACAACAAAATGTGTTTTTACACATATTTGATAATCAGAATATCAAATATTTCACAACATACTACATTTTAAGGCATGGATATTGGTCAAGAGGACCGCGCAAAATCTTTAAGCGTTATTGTTGTTTTGGGTTCCCCAGCCATTCAAATTTCTGAAGGCGGGATTTGGGCCAATTTGTGACATCATAAACCCTGGAAAACCACAAGTGTAGTCCAAATGATCAATTCATTGTAGTTCTGGAAAGGAGATTAAAAAAATCTCCTTTTGGAGTGGATTTTCAACTGTGTAGTAGTTTTTTTTAAATGCCCAAATATACAGTCTAAATACACAAACTTTCAAAAAGTGAAAACGCATAATAGGACCCCTTTAATTCTGTGTGACCCCCCCACAGCTCTTTTCAACAATCTCTCATGTCAGATGTATACACTACCAGACAAAAGTCTTGTCATCAATCCCAGTTGTAAGAACTTCAGCCTCCACATCAAAGTTCCTGAAAAGCACAGGTCAAGGTACTCCAGGATTGGTCAGCCCAGTCACCAGATATAAACATTATTGAGCATGTCTGGAGTAAGATGGAGTAGGCATTGAAGAGCAATCCACATAATCTGGATGAACTCTGGGAGTCCTGCAAGAATGCTTTCTTTGCCATTCAGATGACTTTATTAATCAGTGATTCGAGTCATTGCAGAGATGTATGGATGCAGTCCTCCAAGCTCATGATGGAGTCAGACATATTATTCATTCTTCTTCCACTGCAGCATGACTTTATATTCTATACTGGACATTATTTCTGTTAGTGACAAGACTTAAGTCTAAGCAAAGTCAGACCTTACTGTCCTAATTAAATAATTAAAAGGCATGATCATATTTTACTTTGGTCAAATAAGCGTAATCTAGAGGCTTTTGTCTTTCATATAAGCCACTTCTGATACCAAATGATCAACTAGAAGTCAAGTTATTATTTGTTGTTCCCAAAACTTGGATATGTGACATGACTTTTTGTCAGGTTGTGTATAATCACACAAACACACACACAAAGTAAGGAAAGCCGCTCGTGCATGAAACAACAGGGAAGATGACCTAATTAGATTGTGAATAAGTAGCTCTGCAAAAGTGGAACTCGACGCATACAGAAATGCATATTAACTACGACGCCAGTGCTATTTCTGTGATTAAATAAATCAACAACGGCCTGGTTGAGTCATAATGGGCTGGGTTATTAATGCTGGTGTCCTTTTGTCGCAGGTGTAGAGTCGTACCTGGCCTCCTCGTATCGTGGCTGACGCTGGCATTTTTCCCTGCGCGTTGCATGCGTTTCCTTCTGTCTTAATTACCAACCCATTTCTCCCTCTGCCTCGCACATGTCTCAGTGTAATTATTCACCCCATTATATGATGCCTCTATCCTCCACACTTCATTATGTCCTGGGCGAGGAAGATAAATTAATTTCCTGATTAACCCGCAGACACTTGAGAAGGCTTCCTCACTCCTTCTAACCGGCGCGAGGAGTCTGGTGACAGGCCATTTCAAAATGTCATCCCCACACAAACAGCGTGAGATGACGTCCGTTTAAACAATCATGACTGATGGATCACTTTAGTTTCGGGGGATTTTGTTCCTGAATTATTAATTTGACCTCACTGGCTTTATTGACAAAATCGGCTGTCTGAGAACTGTCAGACTTTTGCATGGTGTTTATTTTAATTAGCTTATGTTGTCGTTTATGCATTTAAATAGTTTTTTTTTTTCAGGAGTGTTTATTATTTATATTTCGCTGATTACGCTGATTACCTGAGGAACAGACTGATTTTAATTGGGAAGCAACATTATGATGCAAATGGTGCATAAAGAGATTAAAATTAGCATGACTTTCTACTGTTAACAAACCATTTTAATCATTTGATGTAGTTTTTGTAATCATTTAGGATTTTAAAAGTTCATACACGAAAGAAAAATGTGCAACATGAAGCTGTTTTTGTCCATACAAAAAGAAAAATATCTGTGCAAAAACAAAACCACCCTCACTGGCCAATTATTTAGGTGCATCAGATTTAAGAGGGATAGTTCACCCCAAAATGAACATTGACTGGCTATTTACTCACCCTCAAGTGGTTTCAAATCTCTATGAGTTTCTTAATTCTACTGAACACAAAAGAGATACTTTGAAAAAAGCTGAAAACCATTGACTTCCATAGTAGGAAAAACAACACTATGGAAGTCAATGGTAAGTTTCAGTTTTAAAAGTATCTTCCTTTGTGTTGACAGGAGAAAGTGAAGGGTGAGTAAATGATGACAGAATTTTTAGTATTGTGTGAAATATCTCTCTAACTGATTGTTAACACAAATATATAATCAGCCAATCAAATGCTAGCCACACAATGTGTTTAGGGATGTTGACATCGTCAAGACAATTTAACAAGCTCAAACTTGTTAAATGTGCCATGGTTGTTGTCAGGGCTTAACATGAACTTTTTTGATCACCAGCCACTGTGACTTGTAGATTTCCAACATTACTAGCCACTTGTCATTTTCACTAGCCACACTTTTCTTGTTAGGAAAATATATTTTATATGCATAAATTTCACCTTGACAAGCTAAAATGACTTGATTTAGATGTTGTGTTATGTCCACATGCCTTCTGATTCATTTAACTTCTTGTGTGTACTGTGATTTAGCTTGCTCAGCAAATGGGTTGTGTCGCAATAGAATCAGTTTTTATTTCACATGACTTTTCAGGGCTCAAAATTAAGGATATTTATCTCTGACCACACCAAATATGTATTTCTTAGCCGCAATTTTTTAAATTGTCAAAACAAGGAAAATATAGCTGTATAGGTGCACTTTATAATTCAAACAATTAAACTGTGGGTGCACGATCATCGCTCTTTGTCAGTCTATTTCAAAGGGAAACCGATCGCACCAGTTGCGATTCCTCTAGGCACAGTACAGTTGCTTCGCGCAAGTAAACGGAGCGCGCGCGCTTTCTAACAGTCGCACATCTCTGTGCGCGCGAGTGATCATCCTCTCGTTCGTATTTACCTGCTTTCTGCTCGCGCGAACACAGTTATTTTTGTCAGTCGTGCTGCTTCTCGATTCTAAGATCCATTTGCAACGCATATTGGGTCATGCTTAATGTCGAACTCTGCTTTTAAGAAACTCCAATTTAAAATGATTTCCAACCAGCCAAAGTTGGCTAGTGGAGGTGTCTGTCTAACCCGCCATAGCTGAAATCTACCCGCATTTGGCGGGTTGGCGGGTGTGAATGTAAAGCCCTGGTTTTTGGTTATTTTAGAAAATGTTGATCTATTGGCATTTTCATGCACAATCATCTAAAAATATCTATTTGGTGTTCCTCGAAGAAGAACAAAATTCTATATATATGTTAAGTAGAGTACATAGTAAATTATTATTTCATTATTATTAAATTTATGTTCTAAAGAGGTCCTAAATAAATATGGGGCAAAAATATTTTAGACTTTCACATCATACATATATTGTGCGCATGCAATACTTATTTCTATGTCGTGCACACGATACTATGTTGTGAGCATGTGACACGTTTGTCGTGCGCAAGTGAAACACATGTCGTACACATGCATGCTGTATGCATGTGATATGTATGTCATGCGCACGTGAAACTATGTTGTGGGCATGCGATATACATGTCTTAAGGCTTATTTATACTTTTGCGTCAAGAGCATGCGTATGGTCCGGCACAGCCTTTGCGCAGTTGCATAGCCCTCGCTGTGCCTGACGCGAACCTCTCAAAAAATTTAACTACACGTCGCAACGACACATATCGCAAGCTTTGTGATTGGTCGGCTTGGTAGTGGTGACGAGCGTGGGCGGTGCTGAGAGCCGCAAGCCCGATGAAGCAATTGTTTACAAGTGTCAAGTTTCGTGAAGGAGCTCCAGATGGAGACTGTTGTTTTGTGTTTACCTTATGATTAAAGTTGTTGCACGTCGGCCCAGTTCCCGCCACTAAATGAGCGTGTTTTAGCTACTTGTACATCAAGGTAGCGTTCAGAAAAAACCAAACACCCACAAAGAAACTCGACACAGAGGAACATAAGCACCTACTGCCAGCTAGTGTTTTGTAAGTGTTATTGCACAGCAACGCAAACAGTACGCAGAAGTATAAATGCACGGCTACGCACAAGGCTTGCGCCATGGGTCACGCCGATCACTCGACGCAGAAGTATAAACCAGCTTTAAACACACCCACACAATTCATATGTATGGTCCTTGCCTATGCAATACTATGTTGTGGGCACACGATACTTATGTCGTGCACATGACATATGTATGTCGTGCCCACGCAATACTATCCTGTACGCACACGATCTATATCGTGTGCATGCGATATACAGTTGAAGTCAGAATTATTAGTCGCCCTGAATTATTAGCCCCGTTTAACGAAGAGAAGATTTTTTCAACACATTTCTAAACATAATAGTTTTAATAACTAATTTCTAATAACTGATTTATTTTATCTTTGCCATGATGACAGTAAATAATATTTGACTAGATATTTTTCAAGACACTTCTATACAGCTTAAAGTGACATTTAAAGGCTTAACTAGGTTAATTAGGTTAATTAGGCAGGTTAGGGTAATTAGGCAAGTTGTTGTATAATGATGGTTTGATCTGTAGACTATCGGAAAAAAAAATAGCATAAAGGGGCTAATAATTTTGACCTTAAAATGGTTCATAAAAAATTAAAAACTGCTTTTATTCTTGCCGAAATAAAACAAATAAGACCTTCTTCAGAAGAAAAAATTTTATCAGACATACTGTGAAAATTTCCTTGCTCTGTTAATCATCATTTGGGAAATATTTAAAAAAGAAAGAAATTCAAAGGGGGGCTAATAATTGTGGCACGCTATACTTGATGTTGTGCACATGCAATATGTATCCCATCTGCATGACACAGTACTGTGTGCGCACGTAAAAGTCTTATTATTATGTTTTTGCGCATCACTTTAGGGGCTCCGAAGTGTTCAATTTGGTGTCACTCATTTTTAGTACTTTTATTTTGGAAATGAATAAAAACTCTCAAGTGACAGTAAAGACTATTTTGTAAATATAAACATTATATGTTATATTATATTATATGCAATAGTTTTTAGTTTAATTTGTACACTACATCAGTATTAGAATTATTTCTAATAACTGTAACAATGCTGTAAGAGTAAACACTTCCTAAATATATATTCAAATATATAGAATATATGTTATACATTGAACTGTTATTTTAAAATATTCATTATATTGGACAATATTCCTATTCTCACCCCAATTAAGATCAAATAAATGTATCTTTGCTGAGTTTAAAAGGATAGTTCACCCAAAAAAACTTAATTACCTCATTATTTATTCTCCCTTATGTGGTTTTAACCGTTTTCTTTCTTCGGTTAAACACAAATGAAGATGTTTTGATAAATTGCTGGATGCTGACACCCATTGACTTCCATAGTAAGAACAAAAAATGACTATGAATGTCTTTTTTATCAAAATATCTTCTTTTGTGTTCAAGAAGAGAAGAAAAAACTCTAATATGTTTTGAAGGGTGAGCAAATGATCTTCCTTTAAGACTTTTGAACAGTTGACCATTAGCATACTACAGTACATACTAAAAAAAATAACCAATCAACCACACAAAAATGATGTCAAGATGCCCTCCTTTCAAAAATAAAGTCAAATCCCCTCCAACAAACATACCTTCCAGAAAGGATCGATACGTGTGTGATAAGCCATGGACGTGCTCCAAGATAGAGCAGCGGAGGGGATGAGATTTGACATCACATGGTCTGGACTTTAATTAAAGAGCAACAAACAAGAGCAAGTGTGTGTGTAGAAAGCATGCCTTGTTTTTTTGTGTGTGTCTTCTGGTCCTTTTCCCCTCTGAGCTCTCATTTGTTATCGAGCAATGAGTCCTGGCCTGTGGTGAAAAACAAAAAGCAGGAAATAAATGACAGAATACAAGCAGCCGCTTTACTCCCTGAGAGACTTTAAAAGAGATTTTTTAAAGAGAGATCGATAAAGATAAGTAGTTATCAAACAGATTATTACATCCTACATTAGCTACCCCAGAGAAAATGCATGGTGACGCTTTCAAGAATTGACGGGTGTACGTTTAAATTAGTTAGCTTTTTTTCCCCCTTCTCTGGCGTGTTGTGATAATATGCTTTAGGCTTTAGAACTTTGACGCTTACATAAATCAATTCTTGTAACGTGTTGTATTAAGTTCCTGTTGTCGATTCTAAACACTCAAGGGGGAATTCACCCAGAATTAATTGCACCCGCTGATAGTAGTTTATTTAAATGCATTGTCTGCATTGTTTTCCTTTGCTCCAAACAGGTCTATAACACCTGGAGAAAGCCATCCATTTGCGTTTCCATTCATCTCACAGGCAGTACTTTAGGTTTTAAGGGGGGGACAATTATGCACAATTATTTCTACAACATATAATATAACCCTGCAGGCACAGGACATCAACATGACATCATATTGACGTTGTACCCCAACGTACCCCAATGTCGTGGTTTTGTATGGAAATTAAAATAGGGTTGACGTCAGAACCCAACATCAGGCCGACAACAATGTCCAACCTAAAATCAACCAAATATCAACGTCTAATCATGTTACACCTTGACATTGTGTAGACCTTACCACTATGGTATCTATCTGATGTTGGACACAACCTAAAATCAACCAAATATCAATGCAATTTGATGTCGTTATTGGACGTCAAAATAACGTTGTCCTTAGACATTGAATTTTGGTCACCTGATGTCATGACTTAAATCTAACCTAATACTAACGTCTTTTGATGTTGTGTGCCTGCTGGGAAGTCTCAAGTGTCCCCAGAATTAATTTTTTGAATCTTCAGCTTAAAACACTCCACATATCATTTGTTATACCATGCTGTAAGTGCCTGTCTCTTTAAAAATGAAAGTCTGTGTATGCCTACGCTGTAAAAATATCCGCAAATTGGCAGTTTTCCATATTTTGTGATTCAAGTGTTCATGTATGCTTTTGAATTGCATTATGGGACCTTGATCTTTCTTCCAGCCACTTTCAAATTGTAAAGTAACTTTTATTAATATTTTTAATAGTTTCAAGAGTTCACACTTAAGATATTGCTTGATATTAATAGCAGGTTTGGCATCCTGTCCCGGGAGAGAACCCTGAGCTTGGAGATAATTGACCCGCCTGGTCAATGAGCATGTATGGGGGTACGATATTAGGTAGTTCTTGAGAGCTTCCACTGGTAAAGGAGAAAAACGGGGAGATGGGGTGGATGGGGGGATTCTTCAAAAATATAAAGATAAGGGAGTAAGGCACGACAGGCTATTTATTGTGAGTTTGGAATAATCTAATTGGTTTATTAATGATTGCGGATGAGAGACCAGCCGCGATCAATCACATCACGTGCTCCTCTTGAAATTAGTTTGTGAAACTTCACTTAAAGTGATATATTGTCTGGGTTGGTGTTGTATATTACGCTACACAAACCTGGTAATAAACTGCCAGTACATTTTCTGTTATTTCACAGGCTTATTTCTCTATACATTATTTCTTACACATTATATTACTCCAAACTGTAATGCTCAACATTAAAAGTTGACAGTGGATTATTTTGCTTATAGATTAGGTTAAACGTTCAAGTAAAAAAAGCTTATTTAAACTGCACGGGTATTATTCAAACTAGGGATATTCTCAACTTAAAGGTACAGTGTGTAATTTTGGCCACTAGAGGGTGTGTATTCACAACAAACAAAGGCGTACTTTGATGATGGAGTGACAGAGTGTGGAATCATGGAAGTTGTGGCCTTCATTACATCATACTGGACAGAAATCATGTTGATGGATGAGCTAAAGTATTCAACACTTAACATCTTAGTAGTATGAAGCAGAGTAAAGCTAAACGAGAGAAACACAATTGCTGGTGAGAGACAAGCCCGACCCGGTACGGAAGCAGCAGAGTTTTTATTATGCCACAGTCCACCATTTCCGGTTCTTCTGCTTGAGATCACGTGGTTGTTATCAGATTGAATATACTTTAGGCTTCAGTTATAATGCTGCTCTGTGCGAACTAATAAAACACACAACATATTTTTATAAACACTAATTGGAAATTGAAGGTGTGTGACATCATTAGCATGAACAATAACGTAAGTACATAAATCAGCAAAATACATAACACAGTTTTTATGTTTGGATACGTTAATAAACAAAAAAAAAGTACATATTGTCCCTGTAAGGGGTTTGTAGAAACCGATCCCAGCTCTACTCAGAATTTACATTGTTGTAAGCTGGTTAAGCTTTTGTTAAACACAGTTGCCAAGTGCCTTCACAGGGAGACAAGTCTTGTAATTACAGTTATTTCAATATTACCTTCCACAGGTACCACTCATTCTGGCTTTTTATTCCAGCTGAGAGACTTGAAATAGACCACCGTCACCCTCTCTTAATTGAAACCGAATTCATTTTTATACCGAGTACTTAATCCATTTGTGACAGCCCTCTATATTCAGTGTACAATAGACTTCCCCCTCTATTCTCCCTCCTCTCCCTCTTTCTCCTTCTGTGCCAAATCCATCTGACTTTAAACTGAAGTCCATTTATTAAATCTTTTATTAGGCATTTCATTATGCATGCTTATAAAGATCATAATAGAGATGTAAAATAATGAAATTCTGCAAGTTCTTAAAGCGTTCATAAATCTTCATAACTTGTCTTTTCAAGGCCCTGTTTTCACAAGTGCCTGTTATTTTATTCATATCCCGTGTAAATGCTTGCTGGGCTTTAATTAAGATAGTGTGATTTATCCTGCAGCTTCCTAAAAGCTTTTATTCTTAGTTAGTGTTTTAAATGGCTTAACAGAAATTACGACATTAAGACACACAGTAAGAATTTTTAAGTAATGATAATGATAAATATGCTAATAATGCCAACTAATTATGTAAACAAACAAAGATTTACTTGGAGATTTTGAGAGATTCCAGAAACTTAATGTGCCTTCGTGTGAAGTATACACTTAGCGGCCACTGAATTAGGTACACCTGTCCAACTGCTCGTTAAATCAAATTTCTAATCACCAATCACATTGAAGCAACTCAATGCATTTAGGCATGTAGACATGGTCAAGACAATCTTCTGCAGTTCAAACCGAGCATCAGAATGGGAAAGAAAGGTGACTTAAATGACTTTAAACGTGGCATGGTTGTTGGTGCCAGACGGGCTGGTCTGAGTATTTCAGAAACTGCTGATCTACTGGGATTTTCACGCACAACCATCTCTAGGGTTTACAGAGAATGAGGAAAAAGAGAAAATATCCAGTGAGCGACAGTTCTGTGGGCGCAAATGCCTTGATGCCAGAGGTCAGAGGAGAATGGACAGACTGGCTCCAGCTGATAGAAATTAAACAGTAACTCGAATAAAAGTAGAGCATCTTTGAATGCACAACACGTCCTACCTTGAGGCAGATTGGCTACAGCAGCAGAAGACCACACCGGGTGCCACTCCTGTCAGCTAAGAACCAGAAACTTAGGCTACAATTCACACAGGCTCACCACAATTGGACAATAGAAGATTGGAAAAACGTTTCCTGGTCTGATGAGTCTCCATTTCTGCTGTGATATTTGAATGGTAGGGTCAGAATTTGCCGTCAACAACATGAAAGCATGAATCCATCCTTTCTTGTTTCAATGGTTTCGGCTGGTGGTGGTGTAATGGTGTGGGGGATATTTTCTTGGCACACTTTGGGCCCATTAGTACCTATTAATGCCATAGCCTACCTGAGTATTTTTGCTGACCATGTCCATCTCTTTATGACCACACTGTACCCATCTTCTGACGGCTACTTCCAGCAAGATAACGGCATGTCATAAATCGTGAATTATCTCAGACTGGTTTCTTGAACATGACAATGAGTTCACTGTACTAAAATGGCCTCCACAGTCACCAGATCTCAATCCAATACCTTTGGGATGTGGTGGAAAAGGAGATTTGCATCATGGATGTGCAGCCGACAAATCTGCAGCAACTGTGTGATGCTATCATGTCAATATGGAGCAAAATCTTTCCAGTATCTTGTTGAATCTATGCCAGGAAGGATTAAGGCAGCTCTTAAGGCAAAAGGGGGTCCAACCCAGTACTCGTAAGGTGTACCTAATAAAGTGGCCGGTGAGTGTAAGCAATCAAAGGGGGAAAAAAGTAGCAGGTGAGCTGGAATAATGTTTCTTGTGTGTTTGTTACTAAAATCCCTGTTCTGAAGTGAAAAAAGTAACTTAAAGCAATAGTTTTTCAAAGCGGAAAATTTAAAGCAATTTAAAGCAAACATTTTTTCTCAAATATATGCTTGCCTGTGTGTATTTTATATATGTAGGCCTGATGTAGGCCTAAAGATTGAGTGTTTTACATGTGTGTTCCTAAACACGGTCACGAACCTGCTCTCCACTGCGAGCAGGACTCAATCCTTCACACGGCGACGCTCTCTGGAAGCATGTGTATGACAGCCGTGGATGTTTTGGGCCGCTGGAGTTCAGTGTTGATTGGAGTTGGCGGCAGATATGGAGCAGACAGAGGTTTCACAGTTGGCCGAAGCACATCCGTAATGGGTTTAAGAGCAGCGCGAGCCCTATCGACTGCAGCGGGAGTGAAGGATGAGAGTAAACCTGTTTGGAGAGAGATTTGGAGAGGGTGGTGAGCCACTCTGAGGGTGAAATGAGTCCAGAGGGAAGCAAGAACTCTGTGTAACATCTGTGTGTGTGCTTGTGTGGACGTCACATGGGACTGAAAGGAGACGCATTCTCAGAACACATCAAGCTTAAGCACTCATCAGTATCCATACTGCCTGCCATATGTGTGAACGCATGCAGAAAATACAAAGCTGCTGTTATTTTTTGACAGGAAAATGCATGTGGGTCAGTGACAAGTAAAGGCTGATTTATACTTTCGCCTGGCTCCAGACCATGACCATGAACCATGAACACATTTTTTGAGCTGTTGACAGTCATATATGTGTCCCACGCTGCTATAAACACTATTAGGACACGTATATTGCACTAAAAGTGAAAATTGGTTGTTTTTGCGTTATTTTGAGCAAATTCGTTCTTCCGGTTTGAAACGAATTTTTGAAGCTGCGTCACGCCATGAGATACTTAGGTGTAAATCCAGCCGGAGAGTGGCTGTCTGTCTTTTCTAGGACGTTCTTACGTATCTGAGTGTGCAGTATTAATTCATGAGAAAGACGTGCTTCAAACCAATCAGCGCGCTCTATTGTGTATGACGTGAAACTTCATTAATATGCATGATAGCTCCGGAGACTGTTTACCAGTTTACAGCGTTCAGACGGCAGAGAGAAGCCACGTTGTGTTGCCAAAACAAGTGAAAGTACAAGAATTTCAAGACAAGAGTCGTAGGTGTTATTAGTGTGTTGCAACAAAGGTTTTGTTTTCACTTTCCCTTTATGAGAGAGCAGCTGGACTCACGTGTGGATTACAGTGCACGCGACAGAAACGCGTTTGTAAGGAACATTTTTACCCGAGAGCTTTTTCTCATCTGGAAATGGTGAAATCCGGATTTGCCGCTCGTCTCCTTTTAATAAAAGACACAGCTCCAGTTTGATTGTCTGTCTACAGATTGGTAAGTGTTTGCAGTGCAGTGCCCTTTGTTTAATGCTGCTCTCCGAGTGTAAACATGTAAACACAACACTATTCCCGTCGTGCAGGATTTTCGCTGCAATTTGTGACAGGATAGTCTATACACACACGGCTTTCTGACGCTACCTACCGAGTACATAAGTTACAGAGAAATGCGGAGGATTTTTTTCTCTTATTCGCCGTATCAAATCAGCCTCTGTGTGTTTGTTTTCCTGTCAAACTTAGCGCGTGCCCAAATGTTAACTCCCTTCTATGCAAAATCTTATCCTCTTTCCCTCCCTCGAAACTCCCACACTCCCAGAGCTGGACACGCCCAACTTTCCTGACTTTTTTCAAAACAGAGGTGTGAAAACACCCTGCTGAGACAGGGGGTTTCGTGGCCCTTTAACAAAGTCGCCGTTGTACTATTATTTGCAACAACAGGGGGCGACTGTGAGACTGAAATGTTAGAATTTAACTATTTATAAATAGAATAATTAGTGGATAAAAATGGAGGACAATCATGAAAATGTTTGTTTTAGTACAGTTGTGTAAATAAGTAATTTATGTTATAGTTTATGTAGAAGTCGAAGTCAGCTGCGTGCTTAATTCAAAATATTATACACTATAAATAAAAATACAATTGTTTATATATATACACACACACACACACACACACACACACACACACACACACACACACCACACACACACAACACACACACACACACACACACACACACACACACACACAGACTCACCGGCCACTTTATTAGGTACACCTTCCTAGTACCGGGTTGCTCCCACTTTTGCCTTCAGAACTGCCTTAATCATTCGTGGCATAGATTCAACAAGGTACTGGGAATATTCCTCAGATATTTTGCTCCATATTGACATGATAGCATCACGCAGTTGCTGCAGATTTGTCAGCTGCACATTTATGATGTGAATCTCCCGTTCCACCACATCCCAAAGGTGCTCTATTGGATTCAGCTCTGGTGACTGTGGAGGCCATTTGACTACAGTAAACTCATTGTCATGTTCAAGAAACCAGTCTGAGATGATTCACGCTTTATGACATGGTGTGTTATCCTGCTGGAAGTAGCCATCAGAAGATGGGTACACTGTGGTCATAAAGGGATGGACATGGTCAGCAACAATACTCAGGTAGGCTGTGGCATTGATATGATGCTCAGTTAGTATTAATGGGCCCAAAGTGTGCCAAGAAAATATCCCCAACACCATTACACCACCACCACCAGCCTAAACCGTTGATACAGGGCAAGATGAATCCATGCTTTCATGTTGTTGATGCCAAATTCTGACCCTACCATCCGAATGTGGCAGCAGAAATTGAGTCTCATCAGACCATGCAACGTTTTTCCAATCTTCTCTTGTCCAATTTTGGTGAGACTGTGTGAATTGTAGCCTCAGTTTCCTTCTCTATAAACCTTAGAGATGGTTGTGCGTGAAAATCCCAGTAGATCAGCAGTTTTGAAATACTCAGACCAGCCCGTCTGGCACCAACAACCATGCCACTTTCAAAGTCACTTCAATCACCAAGTGTGACAAAGTGTTTCATTCCTGAACGAATTAACATTTTTGAACGAATACCTTGAATGACTGATTCAATGACACATCCGTAAGGACAGTGACTTGTTTTGTTCCTGAATGAATACGCGTTCTATCAAATCAGTCAAATGAATATTTCAATGACTCATGGCAGAGGCAATCACTGTTTTTATGTATTAATGAATCAAAATTTTTGAATGAACATTCTGAATAGCTGATACAATTACATGTGGATACGGTTGGACACTTCTTTTTTTCTTGAATAAATACAATTATTAAACGAATCAGTAAAAATATTAATTCAATCACTCACGACAAAGGTAGTCAGCAGTTTCCTTCCTGAACAAATGAGTGTTTTTTTGTTTTTTTTGGTTTTTACAACCATTTTGAATGAATGATTCAATGGCTCATTTATAAGCATGGCCACTTGTTTTGCTATTTCTTAAAAACATTTTTAAAGGAATTATACAATGACTAATAACAAATGCAGCCCATTGTTTTCATTCCTAAATAAATCAGGTACGACTGAATGATTGAATAAATATGAATGTGGATATAATTAATGCACTACTAGACCATTCAAATAAATTTGAAGATTAGATCTAACTCATCTGTTGTATAATATACAAGGAATCCATCGTGAGAGTCTTGACAAATCTAATAACAGATAAAATGTACAATATGACAAAAAAGGGATGCATGCTGCTTTTAATTTCATGTTGACATGCTCGTGTTTGGCCGGATTTTGTTTCGAGGTTCAAAACGTCTCTGAATATTAAAATTCGTTTATCAGGACTTTCCGACAGAGAGAGTAAGCAGCAGAAACGGCCTCTCCTGTGAGCTCTTTCCCATTTAAAGCCAAACTGTCAGCACTTCATCTCTGAGCTGTTAGCGTGCGGCCCAGAACTGCAGCCACATGCACTTTTCCATAAGCTTTATCCTCACTGTAGGACCTTGAGCTAAATTTGTCCCTCATTCCCTAAGCTGCAGCCATAATCACAGTAATACCAACTAAACTGCTTCAACTTTTCTTTTTTCTTGTTAGTTTGTTTTTAATATAACTGTAGAGATTTCCGCAAGGAACAATAATCAACCTTCTTACAACATTTTGTCAAAATTGTGGAAAACCATTGTGTCAGGTGAGAGGGAAGCAGCAATGATTTTACAATAGACAACGCAATTCATAACTTTCTGATTTAGTGGCTAATTCTGATTAATTTGTACATTGTTCATTACATCTCATTCGTACATTACACTTTCAATCTCCCAATGATGGTTTGGTTTAGGGCTGGGGTTTGAAAGCATACCTCCTTTAGAAATAGTTAGTTTTAATTAAAATTATATCATATGAATTTGTACCAATTAGCTATATTTGACAATATGTGTATACGATGATAATTTAACTACAATGGTTTTGAACTGTAATACTGCCAAGGTCTCAGCAAGATGGTGTAAAACTGTACATTTCTAGTCAAAACTACCTTCTGTATTCTTATACCAAAGACAGAAATAAGTGCAGTTAGAATAGCTATTTATGTCAGAGAGCATTGCTATCATGTGACTATATTGTATTGCAATATGAAGCAATTAAATATTGAGGTTAAATCCAAAAGTAATTCATAGAATACTTAATAATAAAATGTTTTGAAAACAGTATTATATATAACATAAACAATTATTATATTAACAATATACAATATTATACTAAGTTATATATGGTTACACTGAATTAGTTTTAGAGTTTTAATTAAATCCTGTTTTTTTGTTCTGCCTTTCAATCTGTAAGGGTCTTTTTGGTGAAAATGACATGGTGTGCAAAGGAAAACATATGCATATGATATTAATGTATTTGCATTTCCTCATAAAAACGGGTTGAAGTATTATCCTAAATAATTTAAATGTACCGTTACTTTCCTTACCCACATGCCATCCTAGGTGATGAAGTTTTTTTTTCTCTTTAGTAAAACATTTAAGCTTTTAGCTGAAAAAAATAGATCAATCAGCCAACCAACCATTCAGCCGAACAGCCAAGCAACTAACCCTAACCCAGTCAACTAACCAACCAACCAACCAACCAACCAGCCAGCCAGCCAACCAACCAGCCAACCAAACAGCCAGCCAGCCAACCAACCAGCCAACAAACCAACCAACCAACCAGCAAGCCAGCCAGCCAGCCAGCCAGCCATCAAACCAGCCAGCAAAACAACCAACCAACCAACCAACCAACCAGACAGCCAGTCAGCCAGCCAGCCAACCAACCAGCCAGCCAGCCAGCCAGCCAGCCAGCCAGCCAGCAAAACATCCAACCAACCTAACAGTCAGTCAGTCAGTCAGTCAGTCAGTCAGCCAGCCAGCATAACAACCAACCAACCAACCAGTCAGCCAGTCAGCATAACAACCAACTAACCAACCAACCAGCCAGCCAGCAAAACAAACAAACAACCAATCAACCAACAAACCAACCAACCAACCAACCAGCCAGCTAGCCAGTCAGCCAGCCAGCTAGCAAAACAACCAACCAACCAACCAACCAGCCAAACCAACTAGCCAGCCAACTAACCAACCAACCAACCAACCAGCCAGCCAGCAAAACAAACAAACAACCAATCAACCAACAAACCAACCAACCAACCAACCAGCCAGCTAGCCAGTCAGCCAGCCAGCTAGCAAAACAACCAACCAACCAACCAACCAGCCAACCAACTAGCCAGCCAACTAACCAACCAACCAACCAACCAGCCAGCCAGCCAGCCAGCCAGCCAGCAAAAGAACCAACCAACCAATCAACCAACTAACCAACCAACCAGCCAGTCAGCCAGCCACTCAGCAAAACAACCAGCCAGTCAGCCAGCCAGCCAGCCAGCCAGCAAAACAACCAGCCAGTCAGCCAGTCAGCCAGCAAAACAACCAACCAACCAGCCAGTCAGCCAGCCAGCCAGCAAAACAACCAACCAACCAGCCAGTCAGCCAGTCAGCCAGCCAGCCAGCAAAACAACCAACCAACCAGCCAGTCAGCCAGTCAGCCAGCCAGCCAGCAAAACAACCAACCAACCAGCCAGTCAGCCAGCCAGCCAGCAAAACAACCAAACAACCAGCCAGTCAGCCAGCCAGCCAGCCAGCAAAACAACCAACCAACCAGCCAGTCAGCCAGCCAGCCAGCAAAACAACCAAACAACCAGCCAGTCATCCAGCAAAACAACCAACCAGCCAGCCAGCCAACCAACCAACCAACCAACCAACCTACCAACCAGCTAACCAGCCAGCCAGTCAGCAAGTACAGTTTATGATAAAATTTCTACACATAAATTGTAAATGACTTCATTTTACCAAAGTAATATTTTGTCAGTGATGTTTTATTTGTAGGAGATCTAAAAGCTTAAACCAGCCGTATTATTTTCCTTTTCATTATTTTAGAATAAATTGCCAAACATGTTGTATTACAGCTAGTTTACCTTTGACTGTTTATTTGTTGCAGGACTGAATTCATAAAAGATAAACTTTGTGTCTATTTTCCTATTTTATTATTATGAAAATGACCACTATTTACTGTTTAAAAAGTGTTAAAGAAGTTTAAATCAGCATGCATGACATTTAATATATTTGTCTTGCCATTATCAAAGCTTCATTCGCATGTCTGCTTCAGTGCATGACTCATTCAAAAGCGACATCATTCATCCAAAACAACTGAATTTAGAAATCTCGAAGCGTCACTGGTAATGACTGTCTGTAGACGTTGCACAATAATAAGTATCATTTTATTTCCCTGAACTAAAATGACCTTTCAGGCTCATTTGTGTGAAACTACTACCTTTATTTGCATAATTAACAATAATTAAAATGTTTCCCTCTCGCCTGTTATTCTCATTAGAGTCAATTTAACTCAAAGCCTTTGTTTATTTAATCTGTCTCCAACACAAAAGCTGCTAATTAAAGATCAGAATGAACGTTATCATTAATAAGAAATTACATCAATTGCACATCAAATGTCGTCGAAGCAGATAAAGGATCTTTTTGATTATCTTGAGGGGGAAAAAAACAGGATTTCAACAATTAAAATAAACAATCGCTGGATGAAAGAAAAGCGCACTGCAATTTACTTGAAGCTGCTCTTTTTTTTCCTCTGAAGTCGGATGTTTGTCCTATAATAATCTTGGTTTAGTCTATATTTATTTACTGTGCATTTTTCAATAGTAAATTATTACTAAGCCTTTTGTGATGTATTATTAGTTACAATTACTTTAAAATAAAACTCATTGTTGACATTGAACTTCTCTTTCCTCATTTTTACCATCACGAGTATGACCCAGCCAGGACTCGAACCAGTGACCTTCTTGCTGTGAGGTGAGATTTGGCTTTTATTTAGTGGAGTGTAATAATTACAACAATCTTTGAGGATGGATGGATGAATGGATGGATGCTGTAGATGGATGGATGGTTGTTGTGGGTGGATGCTGTAGATTGATGGATGTATGGTGTCGATCACATGTTTCAAAGTCAGTTCCTGGAGGGCCGCAGATCTGCAGAGTTTAGCTTTAAAAACTAATTAAACACACCTGATCAAAATAATGGAGTCTTTTAGGCTTGTTTGAAACCTACAGGTCAGTGTGTTGAAGTAGGGTTAGATGGATGGATGGATAAATGGATACTGTAGATAGATCGATTGATGGATGGATGGATGGATGGATGGATGGATGGATGCTGAAGATTGATGAATGGATGGATGGATGCTGTGGATGGACGGATGTATGGATGGATTGATGGATGGATGCTGTGGATGGATGGATGGATGGATGGATGGATGGATGGATGGATGGATGGATGAAGGGATTCTGTAGATTGATTGATGGATGGTTGACAAATGGATAGAGGGATTCTGTAGATGATGGATGGATGCTGTAGATGGATGGATGGATGGATGGATGGATGGATGGATGGACGGAGGGAGAGTGGGATTCTGTAGATTGATGGATAGATGAATGGATGGATGGATGCTGTAGATGAATGGATGAATGCTGTAAATAGAAGGGTCGATTCTGTAGATGGATGGATGGACCCATGGATGGATAGATGATGTAGATGTATGGTTGGATGGTGTAGATGGATGGGTGGATGGATGATGTATTCTGCAGATAGATAGATGAATAGATAAATGCTATAGGTAGACAGATGGATGGATAGATGTTACAAATATATGTATGGATGGATGCATGAATGAGTGGATGTTGTAGATGGATGGATAGAAAGATGGATGGGTGGATGGATTCTGTAGATAGATGAAGGGATGGATGCTACATCTATACAGATTGAGTGATGGATGTTATAGATAGATGGATGGATGGATGCATGGATGCATGGATGGATAGATGGTGTAGATGGATGGATTGATGGATGGGTGGATTTTGTAGATAGACAGATGAATTGATTGATACTATAGATAAACGAATGGATGTTATAGATAGATGGATGGATGGATGCATGGATGGATAGATGGTGTAGATGGATGGATTAATGCATGGGTGGATTTTGTAGATAGACAGATGAATTGATTGACACTATAGATAGACGAATGGATAAATGGATGTTAGAGATAGACAGTTAGATAAATAGATGGATGGATGAATGCTATAGGTAGAGAGATGGATGGATGTTATAGATAGATTAATAGATAGATGCTATATATGAATAGATGCTGCAGATGGACGGACGGACAGACGGACGGACGGACGGACAGATTAGATAGATAGATAGATAGATAGATAGATAGATAGATAGATAGATAGATAGATAGATAGATAGATAGATAGATAGATAGATAGATAGATAGATAGATAGATAGATAGATAGATAGATAGATAGATAGATAGATAGATAGATAGATAGATAGATAGATAGTATATTGTAAGTATTATGGATGGATGGATAATTATTGTAAAGTGTAATAGATGGGTGGATGAATGTAAAGTGTGATGGATGGATGGATGAATGAATGAATGGATGGATGGACAGATGGATAGATGGGTGGACAAATAGATAGATGGGTGGACAGATAGATAGATGGGTGGACAGATAGATGGGTGGACAGATAGATGGATGGACGGACGGACGGACAGACAGATGGGTGGACGGACGGACAGACAGACAGACAAGACACATAGATAGATATTTCTTCAGAAACTGTAAAGAAATAAAGTTTGTGGAACTGAACACATTTCTCTCACACTGCTCTGGAATGATGAAACATGAAGGGTGATAATTGACTACAGTGGAAGGGCATTGAGTGAGATTGTACATGACGTTTGTGACTTGTGTCATCTTATAAACATGCATAACTTTCAAAGCCGTGTCAAAGCCGACTCCACGCTGAGAGTGACAAACCCCTGCAGCTTAATGAGAAATTCAGCACGAAACTGAGCCTAATTACCAGCCATAAATTAGCCATAATGCACCTAATCAGAGAAGATGCCACATTGGAGTGAGAGTAACGCGGTAAACAGCCCAGCGCTTTTCGTTTGTTTTAATTAGAAATAACTCAAAGCTTGTTACTGAACGACTTCTGAGAACAATTCAGAATATTAGAAAACTGTATGCAAGACACAATAAGACATTGCAAGATGGCTCAGTGGTTAGTACTGTCGACTCACAGCAAGAAGGTTGCTGCTGGGCCAGCTGGCATTTCTGTGTGGAGTTTGCATGTTCTCCCCGTGTTGGCGTGGGATTCCTACGGGTGCTCCGGTTTCCCCCACAGTCCAAACACTTATGCTATAGGTGAATTGGGTGAACTAAATTGGCTGTAGTGTATGAGGGTGTGTGAATGAATGTGTATGGGTGTTTCCCAGTACTACAGTAGGTTGCGGCTAGAAGGGCATCCACTGTGTAAAACATATGCTGGAATAGTTGGCGGTTCATTATGCTGTGGTGACCCCTGATAAATCAGAGACTAAGCCGAATGAATGAATGCAACATCGTCATCACATTAAATACAAATAGTGTTGAATAACAAGTCTTAAAAACACTTAATTATTTAAAGAGCCCCTATATGCTTTATGAATATTAATCTCCATCCAAAAACAAGTGTTTTTGAACTGAGAAACTGATTTTATAATTGTTATAAAGAGCAGAAATTCAGATATGATGAGTTTTTTGTTTATGACAAAATGTAAATCACAACAGATTGGGCCATCTGACCAATCAGAGCAATGTAGGATCTTAGAAATGCTGGCTTTAGAGAAACTAAATAATTTAACCAATTGTTTCGAAGACAAACTGTCACAGTCACCAAGTTGAGTGCCCACCAGACACAATAGAGAGCACTCTACACATCATATCTGCCACTAAACTGGACTACATATCCCATCATGCACCTCACACACACCAGTTCCAGATCAACACTGATTGCAAACACACAGCTGAAGCTCATGAGGACTGATTACCAGGACTATATATTTATCTCACTCACACACACACACACACTTAGCTGAGTCTTTTATCCTGTAAGTGAGCATTTCAAAGTGGTTTCCTGTCTAGCCTTACTGTGTTTTTTTTACCCTTGTTTTGTTTATGTTGTTTTGCCGCCTGTACCCAACCATTCGATACAATGATTACTCACTGGATTACCTTCATGATTCTGTGTGTTTCTGTTTTGACCTTGCCTGTATGACCATCCTAAAAAAAACTGGATCCTCACCTCTGTTGCAGACCCGACTCATAACACAAACAAACGTTATGATATTAAACATTAGAAACAAAATTAGGAAGCCTGAAAATAAATTCACACACATTACCCTCCCAAAAAAGTGTGGTTTACATATATTTCAGATTTAAAATGGATATTTTCTAAAGTAATTTCTAAAGGCTGTGAGCTCGCGATCCTCTGTCGTTTCAAAGCGTAATGAACCGCCAAATATCCAGCATATATTTTACGCAGCGGATTCCCTTCCAGCCGCAACCCAACACTGGGAAACATCAACACACTTATTCACACTCATACACTACGGCAATTACCAGGCCTAAAATCTACAATACAAAATTAACCAATCTCACCATAATTTATGGCTGGATTAATTATATATTCATATTTACAAACAAATCAGAAAACAATATGGTCACTAAATTACAATATTTTAGTTTCTCACCTCAGGTTGTCTTAAATCTAGCTCCTGGAAGCTAAGGATCCCATTAGCGGCAAGTAACCGCCTCGCTATTTTACACCGGAGTTTTTTATGGTTTCTCCAATGTCACTGCATCAAAGCTTTCTTGTCTGTACATGAATCTCCTCATGCCAGAAACCTTCCACCCCATTATCTGAGTGAAATGCCCTTCCTCGGCTATTTGTATCAGTGCCTGTCCCGCACCATTACCTCCCCACTATAATAGGTCTTTCAGCTATTTTCTTGTCAGGAGATTTTTTTTTTTTGCTTGCCTGTGTCTTTAAACCATCTGCAGGGGTATCGATGAATCACCCACAATTCCTTTTTGGTTGTCTTTTCTCTGTTTAACATTGTTATGAATTAATTGTATTGTATATTACACATCCATTTTGCTTTCATTAGCAGTTATTATTAAGTGTTTTGTCAAAATTTAATGATGTACAGATCAAATTAAAGAGATGGAGGAGGACGAGAGAAAAAAAAGAATAGAGATAAGGAGGGAAAGAGGAAGAGGAGGTTGACAATGAATTAATAAAAAATAAAGGAAAAGAGATGAGAGGAAAATGAGAATTAAAAAAAATAAGAGTTAGAGGATGAGGAGAAAAAGAAGAACGGTGAGGGGGAAGAGGAAGAAAAACATGACAAAGAAGGAATAAAAAGAGAAAGTGAGGAAAAATTAGAGGAAAGATGGAAAAAAATGAAGGAGACAACTTAGAGGAGGAAAAGAGGAAGGAGGAGATAGGGAAGGAGGAAGAGGAGGTGAAAAGAAGAACAAAAAGGAGAAGACAATGGAGAAGGAAATTGAAAAGCCTAACAAGGAGGAGGAGAATAAGATGGAGAAGGCCTAAGAAGAAGGAGGAGATGGTGGAAATAAAGAATAAAAAGGAGGAGGAAAAGATGGAGAAGGAGGAGAAGAAGAAAAACAAGGATGAGAAGGAGAAGACAGAAGTGGATAAGAATAAGAAAAAGGAGGAGGACGAGAAGGTGGAAAAGAGGAGGAGGAAAAAAAGATAAATGAGGCGGAGGAGGAGAAAAAGAAGAAAGGTGAAGGGGAAGAGGAAGGAAAAAGGAGGGAAAACGTGACAACGAAGAAATAAAAAGAGAAAGTGAGGGGAGGAAGGAAAAACCAGAGGAAAGATGGTAAACAAATGAAAGAAGATATACATTGGAGGAGGAAAAGAGGAAGAAGACTGGGGAGAAAGGGGAGGAGGAGAAGATGAAAAGAAAAACAAAAAAGAGGAGAAGAAAATGGAGGAGGAAGAGGAAGAAATTAAAAAGCCTAACAAGAGGAGGAGAATAAGATGGAGAAGGCGAGGAAGGAAGAGGAGATGGTGGAAATGAAGAATAAAAGGAGGAGGAAGAGATGGAGACGGAGGAGAGGAAGAAAAACTAGGAGGACAAAAAGGAGGAGAAGACAGAAGTGGATAAGACTAAGAAAAAAGAGGAGGAGGAGGAAAAGAAGAGGGAGAAGGAGGAGGAGAAGGTGGAAAACAGGAGGTGGAGAATAAAAAAGGTAAATGAGGAGGAGGAAATGAAGAAGAATAGCAAGAAGGACAATAAGGAGAAGGAAAAGGAGGAAGTAAATATGAATTCAGAAGAGAAGGGAGAAGAAAAAATAGGATAAGGAGGAGGAAGAGGAGGAAAAGAAGAAGGAGGAAAAAAAGGAGGTGGATTATAAAAAAAGGGTAAAGGAGGAAGAGGAGGAAATGAAGAAGAACAAGGAGGAGGATGAGAATAAATAAAAGAGTATGAGAAGGAGAAAAAGGAGGGAAAATGAGGTGCAGAATAAAAAAGCAGCATTCTTAAAAATATCTTCATTTGTGTTCAAGAGAAGATATTTTAAAGAATGCTGGTTGCTGCATGCTGCTTTTTTTGTCTTCATTATTCTCCACCTCTATCTTTATTTGTATTCAACAAAAGAACAGTACAAATGACAGTACAACAACAACAACAACTACTACTACTATACGAATACAACTACTACTACTTCTACAATGACATCTACTACAACGACTACTACATCATCAACAACAACAACAACTACAATGTAACGAATTTTGACGCTCTGTCAAAATTGGAGCTCGAGCTGTAAAGGCAGACATCGTTGTTGCCAGGGTGGCCAGAGCGAACTTTGACGCAATGTGAACGACAACAACAACATCAACAACCACAACTACTACTACAATCACTACTAATACAATGACTTCTATTGCAACTACATCTACAACAACAATAATGTAGCAAATTTTGACGCTCTTGCTGCTGGAGCTGTGAAGGCAGACAGCGTTGTCACCAGGGTGGCCAGAGCGAACTTTGACGCGATGTGAACGACAACAACAACAACAACAACTACTACTACTTTAACAACCACAACTACTACTACAATGACTACTAATGCAACGACTACTATTGCAACTACATCTACAACAACGACAATAACAATGTAACGAATTTTGACACTCTCGCCGCTGGAGCTGTGAAGGCAGGCAGCGTTGTCGCCAGGGCAGCCAGAACAAACTTTGACGGGGTGTAAACGACAACAACAACAACTACTACTACAACAACCACCACTACTACTACTACTACAACAACTACTACTACTACAACTACTAATACTACTTCAACAAACACAACTACTACAACAACTACTACTGTAACTTCTTCTACAACAACAACAACAACAACAACTATGTGGCAAATTTTGACGCTCTTGCCACTGGAGCTGTGAAGGCAGACAGCGTTATCGCGAGGGCGGCCAGAGCGAACTTTGACAGTATGAACACCAACACCAACAACAACCACAACTACTACTACAATAACTACTACTACTACTACAACTACATCTACAACAACAATGTAGCTAATGTTGACGAACTTTGATGCGGTGTGAACGACAACAACATCAACAACAACAACAACTACTACTACAACTACTGCTACTACTATGTCAACTACTACAACTACTACAAATACTACTTCAACAACCACAACAACTCCTACACTAACTACTACTACAAGGACTACTACTACAACTACAACAAAAACAACAACAATGTAACTAATTATGACGCTCTCGCCACTGGAGCTGTGAAGACAGACAGCATTGTCGCCAGGGCGGCCAGAGCAAACTTTGACACGGTGTGAACGACAACAACATCAACTACTACTACTACTACAACTACTGCTACAACCACAACTACTACTACAATCACTACTAATACAATGACTACTACTGCAACTACATCTACAACAACAACAACAACAACAACAACAACAATAATGTAGCAAATTTTGACGCTCTCACCACTGGAGCTGTGAAGGCAGACAGCATCGTCACCAGTGTGGCCAGAGCAAACTTTGATGCGATGTGAACGCACAGTTGTACCACACCAAAGTGAGTTTGTTTTACACACAACGTTTCTGTAAGTATTTGCAGTTTCCCAAAAATGTCGCCCCAATGAGCCTTTGTTGCTTGTTGTGGCAGCCTTTCAAAAAACTTTTGTTCCTACAAAACTAAAAGTACTTCTGTTTCATAAGAGCTGGAATGACAGATTCTTACATTTTTTGTGACTTTCCCGTCTCCGTTCTACCTTGCATAAGAACATCATGAGACACACAACCCGAGGCGCGTCACCGTTCAACTACAGGAGCCAAAAACCAGAGCCAAACCTCCAGACGTCCACTCGTTTCCTGCAAAATGGAGTTTTGGCTTCAGGTAAATGCTGATGTGCAGATAAACAAACCTGTGGCCAGAGCAGTCCAGAGCAGGACATTGCAAACAGCCACGGGTGATAAAACTCACACCACGTGGAGAGAAGAATGCAGAAAGTGCTGTTCAAAGGCGTAAAAAAGACATTATCTTTATGACACTGAACACAGAGCATGCATTTATTACAATACATCAGCAAACATGTTACAAACGTTAGTCAGCGAGTGGTGTGAAATGGCCTGATTGCAGCATCACAAATCAAACTATCTAAAAAGGTGTTTATATTAAATAAATGTGTCTATTAAGCTGTTAAAATAGTGATTTAAATTACTTGCGAGAGCAAATATAACAGCTTGTGCATTTCTGAATATGCTAATGTACAACACGATTCAGTTGTGATTTTATTCATGGTGTAATAGGATGAAATTAGACCTGAATGTGTCAAAAACTAAAGAAGTGACTATCAATTGCTGCAAGAAAACATCTGCACTCCGAAGTAAGGTCATTAATGGGTTAGTGTGATTTCACCAAGTAGGACATGTTCCTGCATTAGCATCAATGTTGATCCTGGAACAACATTCCAATCAGCCAATCAGAATTAAGGGATACATTTATAGATCATGTTAGGTTTAGGCTTACGATTAGGTTTATGCACTTCTGCATGATTGTTATCCAACTTTTATTTCCCTCTGATTAGGAAATAGGTATGGATTGCATTTTTGAGCAAAAATGATGTTCCAGGATCAATATAGATGTTAATCCAAGATTGCATTGTACTTGGAAAAATCACACCCACCAATAATTAATGACACACACACACACAGATTGATCAAGTTGAGGAATATCTAAGTATTTAGGAAGCATTTTTGATAACAGACTGAAGTTTGACCAAAATACAGATGCAATTATTATTTATTTTTTTTATTTCCGGCTTAGTCCCTTTATTAATCAGGGATCACCACAGTGGAATGAACCACCAACTTGTCCAGCATTTGTTTTACACAGCGGATGCCCTTCCAGCCACAACCCAGCACTGGGAAACACCCATACACTCTCACATTTATACACATAAACTCATACACTAAGGCCAATTTAGTTTATTCAGTTCACCTATAGCACATGTGTTTGAACTGTGGGGAAAATCGGAGCAAACCCACGCGAACACGGAGAGAACATGCAAACTCCACACAGAAATGCCAACTGAGCGAGCTGGGGTTCGAACCAGCGACCTTCTTGCTGTGTGGCGACAGCGGTACCCACTGCACCACCATGTCGCCCTATTATTATTATTATTAATATTATTATTAATGATAATAATACTACTACTAATAATAATACATTTTTATTTGTTTAGCACTTTTCCTACAAAACATGCAACTCAAAGTGCTTCACAAGCATAAACAAATATTAAAAAAAACATTAATGTTGGGTAAAATATAGAAACATAAAAGCAAATCCAGAAAACAAAACAAGCCCAGAAAATATGAGCAAATAGAACCAAATAAACAACAAATATAAACAGATACATACTTGTACACATTTATACACACACACACATATACATGTGGCTCAGTGGTTAGCACTATCACCTCACAGCAAGAAGGTCACTGGTTCGAGTCCGGGCAGGGTCAAATGGCATTTCTGTGTGAAGTTTGCATGTTCTCCCCGTGTTGGAGAGGGTTTCCCCCAGGTGCTCCAGTTTCCCTCACAGTCCAAACACATGCGCTATACTGTAGGTGAACTGGATAAACTAAATTGGCCCTAGAGTATGAGAGTGTGTGTGTGAATGAGTGTGTATGGATGTTTCCCAGTACTGGGTTGCGGCTGGAAGGGTATCCGCTGGGTAAAACATATTCCAGAATAGTTGGTGGTTCATTCCGCTGGGGTGACCTGTGTAATAGAGACTAAGCCGAAGGAAACTGAATGAAAATTGTTGCTTAGTATATTTTGAAGCACACACATCTGACCACTAGTGAAAATGGTTTACGTTTGCATTTGTTTTTCATAAACGTGTGTGTGTGTATTCAATTTTAACCATCTGCATGGCATTTGGAGATGTGGTCATTAATATAGTATACATTACAGGAAACCATCACTGGTGTAAGCAGCTGAAAATAGAATATAGGACATGTTTCTTTTATTTTTCTCTCTTTTTATTTTTAAGTGAAGCGTTTTGTCTGACCTGGTGCTCAGGAGGTCACAAAGCAGGAATATCTCTCTCCTCCGTTCCTCAACCACCCACTCTGCAAAAAAAAGAAACCTGCAGCCTGCGAATCAGAAGTGAAGCTGGCACTAATGAAAATGAATAGCACATTTGTCCGGCGCTAATGGCGAGCGTGGGCATGCGGTAATGTGAGTGCGGCTCATGCTAGTTCAACAGTGATTACTCAAAGGTTAACAGTGAGAACGGCATTAGCGTTAGCGCTCCGGCTCCGTGGCGATCAACCTCCCTCAGTTATCCATGGTCTTTTTAGTGTGAGTGCGTGTGTGTGTGTGTTTCTCTGCGTGTGTGCAATTGTCTTAATCAGTGGCTCAGTGGCTGAAACTCTCGGGTGATTACAAATGTAAGAGCTGAACTCGCAGCCAAAATGTTGATTTTCTTTCCCCACATCAACATTCATAGTTCATTAGAGCTACGCGTATCGCTCTCTTTATGACTTCGACTCGAAAATAAATAAATATATAATTCTCATGAGAACAAAAAGCTACTTTTAAGTGTATCTGAAACACTGCGAAGCAAACGGAAAAAGAAAAAACTGAAGCCAGAAACACTTTATATTATGTATAAAGATGTAAACACAGTGCAAACTTGATTATGCATTTATAATCTACAATTACTTGCAGCTTGGTTATCCAAATATCTAATCAGCCAATCAAATGGCAGCAACTAGGAGTGTTGCTAGACATAAAGCTCTACTGGGGCATGGGCCCCCAATAATATAAATAAATAAATATTATTATTATTATGAAAGTATTGTTATATAAAATTAAAGGTGACACGGTAGCTCAGTGGTAAGCACTGTCACCAGCAAGAAGGACGTTGGTTCGAGTCCCGGCTGGGCCAGTTGGCATTTCTGTGTGAAGTGTGCATGTTCTCC
Organism: Danio kyathit; assembly: GCA_903798195.1. NCBI lineage: Eukaryota > Metazoa > Chordata > Actinopteri > Cypriniformes > Danionidae > Danio > Danio kyathit. The sequence goes on from LR812542.1 coordinate 5,066,398, forward strand.
CCGTGTTGGTGTGAGTTTCCTCCGGGTGCTCCGGTTTCCCCCACAGTCCAGACACAGGCGCTATAGCTGAATTAAATAAACTAAATTGGCCGTAGTGTATGTGTGTGAATGAGTCTGTATGGGTGTTTTCCCAGTGATGGGTTGCAGCTGGAAGGGCATCTGCTCTGTAAAACATGTGCTGGATAGATTGGCGGTTCATTCCGCTGTGGCGACCCCTCATGAATAAAGGAACTAAGCAGAAGGAAAATGAATGAATATTATTATGCAATTATTATTCTAAATAAATACACAGCTGGAATGATATGCTAAGAAATCTTTTGCATGAATATTTATTAATCAATTCTAGAGAGAACACAGAAAAAAATATATGTATAGAGTTATCTTTTGTCTGAGACCTGACTCCGATGGCCAAGAATTAATGCTATTAAGTCTAACTGATTCATCATCTCTCCTTTCTGCTTCATACTGTACATCTATCTTACAGGAGCCAAGTTTAGTCAAAATAAGATCGTCATCATATTACTTAAATATTAGTTTTGCCGACATGCAAAACGTACTGCTTGCGGACACTAATATGCGCATTACGGGCTGTTACGCCGGTTTCACAACGTATGAGTGGCACATATTTTTTCGCCGTGCATATTAACAATTAGGATTCACACCAAGAGCAGAGCAGCATGTCACAGTTAAGCAGGAGCGGTGTGTGAGGTGCGCCGGTATGGATTGTCAATTTGTTTTGGATTAAACTACACTGCTTTCGCAAGCGTTGATCCGGTTGTACATAGAGAATGATACACTTACATATAAAGTAAACTGTAACTCAAAGCATGTACTGGGGCACTGGCAATTTTTACTGAGACACATGCCCCAGTAAATAGGGTCTAGTGACGCCCCTAGCAGCAACTCTACGTACTTAAACTTGTAAACAATGCTGAAATGAAAACTGTGCTTTAGAATGGGGAAAAAAATGTGATTTAGGTGACTCTGAATATGATATTTTTCTGAAACGGCTGATCTACGCTGGGGTGTTCACGCACAATCTTCACATGCATAATATATTATTTTATTGATATATATTTTATCTATCTATCTATCTATCTATCTATCTATCTATCTATCTATCTATCTATCTATCTATCTATCTATCTATCTATCTATCTATCTATCTATCTATCTATCTATCTATCTATCTATCTATCTATCTATCTATCTATATAAATAAAAAAGCTCAAAATAACTAATGTTTTAAACTTGACAATACTATAAATATGTCCAATTTATCCAAAAACAAAAAAATGTAATCAGCAACTCACATAATAAAACACAAATTAAGTTTTACTCAAATGCACGACTATAAATCATAGATCGAGATACATTTCCAAGTCCTCAATTATTTTTATATTTTATATTTATACCCCCCCCCCCCCCCCCCCCCCCCCCCCCCCCCATATCATTCCAATAACACTATTGTTTTTCCCATTTTTTCATACTAGTCCACTGTGAAAATGCTGAGTTTCACACAATCGATTTGTGTTGGGTCAACATGAAGGAATTCAGTTAACTTCTTATTGTTTTTTTTTTTGTATTTATTCTAATTTAAGTAAATTAAACAAAAAAAAAATTGGTTTCCCACCAAAGAAACTCTAGAATTGTGTTGTTTCAGCTCATTTTATATAAGTACGTGTGTTGTGGGCCTCAAGGTTTTCTCTGCATTAAACATTTTGTTTCATTTAACGCTGCTCTCTCCTCGCATTATATGATGTATAAATCCATTCCCCAGGTTTTCGACAGAAAGCATCTGCAGACTCCATCTAGGCCTTAATGATTTTAGATGACAAGCTTCATAAATGGCTTATCTAAAATCTATCTATCTATCTATCTATCTATCTATCTATCTATCTATCTATCTATCTATCTATCTATCTATCTATCTATCTATCCATCCATCCATCCATCCATCCATCCATCCATCCATCCATCCATCCATCCATCCATCCATCCATCCATCCATCCATCTAATGAAACAAAGCTCCAAAAAACAAATGTTTTTAACTTAAAAATACTATAAATATGTCCAATTTATCCAAAACAAGAAATGTAATCAGCAGCTCACAGAATAAAATACAAGTTAAGTTTTTTTCAAATGCATAACTATAAATCATAGATCAAGATACATTTCCAAGTGGTCTCTTATTTTTATTTATTACCCCCCCCCCCCATATCATTCCCATAGCACTACAATTTTTATCATACATACTACTAGTTTGAAAAAAAGCTCTGCACAATCGATTTGTGTTGGGTTAAGTAATTAAATTAACTTATTATTTTTACAAATTTAAGTTGATTGAATATAAAACAATTAAGCAACCCCCCCCCCCCCCCCCGAAAAAAAAAACTCTAGAATCATGTTGTTTCAGCTCATTTTACATAAGTAGTTTGTACAAATATCAAACATAATTTATGAGTGACTCGTGTCCGATACATGTCAAGGGAAAGATTGCAGCAGAAGGTCTGATAAGATCTGTCTATCTGTCTATCTGTCTATCTATCTATCTATCTATCTATCTATCTATCTATCTATCTATCTATCTATCTATCTATCTATCTATCTATCTATCTATCTATCTATCTATCTATCTATCTATCTATCTATCTATCTATCTATCTATCTATCTATCAATCTCTCTATCCATCCATCCATCCATCCATCAAAAATAAAGAAATTAGCTCAAATAAAAAAATTTCAACTTAAAAATTGTATAAATATATTAAATTTATCCAAAAATAAAATGTAACCAGTACTTTACAGTTCACATTTACTTGTGTTTTGGGCATGAAGGTTTTCTCTGCATTAAACAATTTGTTTCATTTAACGCTGCTCTCTCCTCGCATTATATGATGTATAAATCCATTCCCCAGGTTTTCAACAGAAATCGTCTGCAGACTCCATCTGGGCCTTAACGATAGGTTTTAGATGACAAGCTTCATAAATGGCTTATCTAAAATCCGATACATATCGGAGGAAAGATTGCAGCAGAACACTGCGCTTGACTGTATCAGCGTGATCCATATCTTTCCTATGAACCCGGGGCCCATTTATTGTCGATCGCATCCGAGGGATGGCCTGTCAGTTGGGTGGGAGTGGAGCTGCTGTTTATTTTCCAATCAATACTCAATTACTATAAGGAAGATCCTCTCGCGCCCATTTCCAAGACGAAATTATGAGCTGCAGCAATAACACTTAGTCAAAAGGGAAGCCGAGGAGTAGATGAACCCACCATGCAGAAGTCGGCGGATATTTGATCAAACCGCTCCACCCCTTTTCTCTTCCTCTCCTCAAGCCTTTAATTAATCACTCGGTAAAAGGCCTTTCAGGAGGTGACTGATGACCGGAGAAAACAATTTTCCCCCCTAACAGCCTTTTCATTTTAACTTGTGTGCTGAGAGATCATTGGCTGCAGCTCACAACAAGCCATCAGGGCCGGTTTTTAATGCGCTTCCGCTTTTGTTATCGAGAAGAGAGAGGAGACAAGGCTTTTCCGTCCCTTTTCATAACTCACGCCATTGATTCGGTAAACGCTTGACATTTGCCGAAGGATAAAAGTTCTGTCGATGGGGGTCGTGTGTAAATTACTCCATTAAGAGCTGGTTATTTATGATGGAGGGTGATTTAGGTGCGCCTTAAAGAGGTGCGAACTGACAAGTCGAATGCGTCTTTGTTTTGCCGCCGTCGGAAGCGCCGATGTCACATCGGTCACTGCACGCGTCCTTTTAGATCTTCGTCTCAGAGCTCAGATGAAATTGACAGCGTGTCCTGAAAACAAACAGCAGTGCAGGAACTCGCCGTGAGCACTGGATGTACCACCAAAAAACAATTGTCAGTGCTCTTTAAATAGATTTCTTATATCTAAAAAAATATCCTGTTGAACAAATCTACAAAACTCAGCGCTTTATATGTTTTCAGCGCTTATCAATTTTGGCCTGAAGTGCCCTTGTATTTGCTTTGTGCAAAATACAATTGCATTTGACCCTTTATGCGTTAATAAGCAATGAAAAAAAATGACAGTAATGCGGAATGTTTTGAAGTTGGTATATTATAGGTAGCATTTACTACACTATCTGTCTGTCTATCTATCTATCTATCTATCTATCTATCTATCTATCTATCTATCTATCTATCTATCTATCTATCTATCTATCTATCTATCTATCTATCATCTATCTATCTATCTATCTATCTATCTATCTATCATATCGGTCTACAGCATCCATCCATCCACCTATCGACATAATCCATCCATCCATGCATCTACACCATCCATCGTCCATCCACCAATCCATTTACAGAAGTTATCCATCCAGCTATCTATCTATAGAATCCATCCATCCATGCATACATCTAAAATAAAGAAATTGGCTCAAATCAATGAATTTTAAACTTAAAAATACTATAAATATGTCCATTTTATTCAAAAACAATAAATTTTATCAGTAGTTTACAGAATAAAATGTAAATTAAGTTTATAGTTTTATTACATTTTTTTGCTTATATCATTCCCATGCCACTATTAATTTCTATACAGTACCACAGTCCACATATACTTGTGTTAAGATTTGTCTGCATCCTATATTTTGTTTTATTGATGCACACTCATACACGGCCAATTTAGTCTATTCAATTGAATTATAGCGCTTGTGTTTGGACTGTGGGGAAAATGGGAGCACTAGGAGGAAACCCACGCCAACACGGAGAGAACATGCAAACTCCACATAGAAATGCCAACTGACCCAGCCGTGCAAACCACTGAGCCACCATATCGCCCCTGAAGATTAATTGTTTAATTATTAAATACAACAGAATCAAGATGATTCAGTGTAATTTTACATTTGATTATTTGATTTCTAAACTTCAGTACAGTCCAACTGAAAACCTTAAAGTATTGTTTATTTAATTGTTATCTTAGTTCTGTTGTTTTCATCTGAGCTTTAATGCTTTTTTTCACATTTCATATATATTTTATGCAGATGCACTCATCTACGAATGATTGCGTTCAATATACAATCAGCAATTCTTTCCAAATAGAGTCATCCTGTAAAATAATTTTCATATCGTAATATATATCGCAGAAAAATGAAACATTGCAATGTCATTTTTTTTCCAATATCGTGCAGGCATAATTGTTCATATTCATGGTTAGAAATTAAATATACCAAGACAGTCAAAGTAACCAAGACAGTCACTTTAAGTACTGCTAATGTTTTTTAGCTTTTCTTTAAAGCTTGGTTTTTATATCAGTATTGCATTAATTTACATAAAATGGCAGAACATAAATGTGAACATAACGGTACTTTCAAAATTATTGTATAAATTTATGTATAAATTTATGCAAATATATATATATATATAGGTGTGCAGTTGTGGGCAGAATTAGGGCCATTCTAAGTATTTTCCTATAATATTTTTATTATATATATATATATATATATATATTTTTTTTTTTTTTCACCTGATGTAATCATATGTTAAGAAAAAAAAACTATTATTAACGCAAACTGCAGTGCAGATGTCTTGTTAATAATAAACCAAAAACTTGGATTATTATATATGTCTGGAATTGGGAATTTCAAAGCATTTAATCTGGCCATACCCATAAACATTGCATCTCAAGTTAACCTTACACTTTTTTTTTTTTTTTACCTTTTTTGTCCTTCTCAGTGAGAACTAGTGCAGCAATCAGGCCTCTTTGTGTGAGATCACTTATTAATCAGAGCACTGTGGGAATGCCGTGTCATTACCGCAACAGTGCTTCACACCCCCGGCCTGTTTACCGCCAGTCCTGCCATGTCAAAGAACAATGCGCCTTTTTATGATCGAAACTGTTTAGTTGCATAATCTGCGATCATTAATTATAGTATTATATGGACATGATTGGAAAGATGGAAATCTGAAATGTATGCGAGCAATAATGTTATTTGGTAAATAATATGATGGGGGATAATATCATGTATGTTATTTTTAAATCCAATGGAAATAAAAATCACTATCAAGGACACAAACATAACCAAACACAGCTGATCCAACTAGTCAAAGTATTCAAGACTACTAGACACTACTAGATCAGCTTTGCTTGATTAGGGTTGGAGCAAATCTGTGCAGAGCTGCGGCCTTACAAGAACTGAGTTTGAGACCTATACCCAAGTATTTAAAGCATCCCTGAAGTCACGTTTTTTTATATAGTTTTGATATATATATATATATATATATATATATATATATATATATATATATATATATATATATATATATATATATATATATATATATATATATATATATATATATATATATATATATATATATATAATGTTTTGAAGTTGGTATGTTATACTTTAGGTAGCGTTTACTACAGAAAGAAGTGATTCAGTATTGTTCATAGGGCTGCACAATATCATTTCAGCATTGATATCGCAATGTGTGACTCTGCAATAATCACATCACAGGATCTGCAATGTCAAACTGGGATTATGATTAACCAGACAAGTTTTTTAAGGCCTGTTCTGACTTGTTTTATTTGTTTATAAATTTGTATAACTTCTGGATAAAAGTGTAAATCACTTTGAGAATTAGGTTCTGAAGATGCTATAAAAAAATAAATAATTATTATTGCTTTATTTATTAGTAATCCACTACTAGCCATTGCTGATATTTAGCTGCTAATATCCGCTTGCTTTGCTGTGATTAAGGTAAAGTTGGATTAATATTCGCACATTAATTCAGTGACAACTGGTCAGTGACACGCTCCCTATACTGTTTAGCCTGGTACGTTGAATATTCAGACTGAAATTACATGTAAGTATTACCTCAAAACAACATTTGCACTACTTACGTAATTAACTTCTTGTACAGTAAACAATGTTGTACAATGTTGAGTCAATGGCTGCTAATATGATTTTACCAGTTAGAATTTGCAAAGAATACTTTTCTGACGTTATATTAATAAGGAGAAAGTCTGAATGTGTGAATATAAAACCAATTTTACCTCAATCACGCAGCGTCCTCCTAACTACACGCAACACAACTCTTCAACATGATAAAATGTATCCTTTCCATGTTAAAATGAGTTTTTGTCCAAACCATTAGTGCCGGTGTTGTGTAAAATTTATTGAGGTAAAGTTGGTTTTAAATTCGCACATTCGTTCATTTTAACGCTCCCTATATTGTTTACTACGCTAATTTGAACATTCGGTCTGAAATCATATTTTAGAATGACTTGAAAACAACATTTGCACTATTTAATTGGCTGTGAACAATGTAGAACTTTGATAGTCAATGGCTGATAATATGATTTCCCTATTTAGAATTCGCAAATAATACTTTTCAGAAATGATATTATTAGGAGAAAGTCTGAATGTGCTATTACTATTTAACTATTTAATCTCAATGTAAAATTTCCACATTAGAAACGGTTTCTATTTTCTGCGACGTCGCAGCTGGACAACAGCATACAATAATACTGTATGACAGGGGTGCTCAACCCTGTTCCTGGCGATCGACCTTCCAGCTGATTTCAGCTCCAACCCTGATCAAACACACCTGAACCAATTATTTAGAACGTGAGGAGCACTTGATAATTACAGGCAGGTGTGTTTGATAAGGGCTGCAACTGAAAACTGCAGGAAAGTCGATCGCCAGGAATAGGGTTGAGCACCCCTGCTGTATGACAACGATCATCTGCTGATTATGTGCTTTCTTCAGTGTTAAATGTTACCAATGTGAGTTTAAATACCATTTTACTTGTCATTTATCGCCTTACTGAAAGCAGCAGGAGATAGTTTACCTAAATAAAATCACTAGCAAATGATTTGAAAATGAAATTCAGAACTGTGACTCAGTGTTAACCAACAATATCAGTCAGACAGTTGCCTGTGCACTTTTAATAACGTTACAGAGGCTAATATAGGGCTGGGCAATTAATCGAAAAGTAATCGAAATTGACATTTAGAACCTATTATAGATCTAATTTTTCCAGGTCAATTTTTTCAATTACTTCCGTACTTTTCCCTACTTCCCATGTAGAGTCATGTGACCCCGCTCTGTTAAGGTTGATTTATACTTCTGCATCGAACACTCAAGTATGGTCCGTGCAGCCTTTGTTAAAATGTAACTACACATTGCACGTTTGCACTACATTGATGAGGATTAGAAGCTGCACCTGAGATGCGTTGAGATGGCATATTTTCCATTACAATAACATTATTATTTACATTAACATATTAAATGCTGCTTATTTTCTACTTTTAAAATGAAAAACATTGAAAATAATTTAAGTTGTTTCCAAAAGTGCAAGTTATTTATTTACTACTACTATTTATTACTGTTGGTTTTACGCAATGTGTGTTTTAATCTTAGTTGTTCATCGTTGATGTTCAATAAATAATCATAGATAGTAGACAGTGTGTGTTTCCATCAATCATTTTAAAATCAACAATGCACCCTTCATTCAAACATCTCACAGCATATTAACTGTACAAAACTTGTAAGTGAACTACGAGGTCAAAAAAGCTAAATAAATAAATAAAATAATCGTTCATTAATTGCAATCGAGTTAAAATGTTCAATTAATCGAGATTTAGATTTTAGGCCAAATCGTCCAGCCCTAGGCTAATATATTGAATATAAACCTCACCATTTTATTAGGACTGCAGTGCACTTTTGCAGACAGATACATTGCTTGATGCTGGAATAGTGTGTAGTCAGAACAAGCCCCGCCCTCTTATGGAATGCACCAGCTCATTTGCATTTAAAGGGCCACACACACAAAACTGTGCATTGTTTGCTTACACCCAAGCATGGATAAATTTGACTAGCTATAATAAATGATCTGTGGAGACTTTTTGAGCTGAATTGTTTCAGACAAATTCCAGTGATATCATAGATTCATTTTATAAAAAGAGGTATAATATGTGCCTTTTAGTTTATCAAATGTACACATCGATCTGTACATCTGAACACAATTACCTATAGACACAAAGTGAACCCCAAACTCTGCAGGAAACCAAACTACTCAATATTTTCCAAATTTACACAGAGCATATCAAATTATTTCTCCATTATAAAATGTCCCAGTAATTATTTTTATTCTCAGGGTGTACAACCACTAAAAGAGACCAGGAGGCTGGGAATATGTTTCAGGCATAAAATAATGGAATCAATATTGTATTATAAATGTCACCGGCTTTAGTTCAAAATCACAATCCAAGAAATATTATAAGACAATACATGTTTGGTAAAAAACACTAATGTCACTGTCAATATATTGTAAGAGTTTGAACATGTCTGACAGACATACAAACACAGATACATAAATATATTAAACTAATATTATTATTATTATTTACATATCAGTTGTATGCTCCAAATAATCATATATATTTTTGTCGTGTTTTCTTGTATAAATATTACATTATCAAAACATTATTAAAGGAAGTTGATTTACTTGACATGGAAAAGTTTCATCTTGTTTAACTCTAAATATTAAATTTAAGTGTATTTATGCTTTAAATAAGGAAAAAAAGTTTAATGTTTTTGGGATTCCTAAAGTTTCATTTAAGTTCAATGTAGAGATTATAAAAGCCCATTACTTTCCTAACTGTTTCCTTACCTGTTTCCATACATACATACATACATACATACATATATATATACACACACACACACACAACAGTTCTGCCTGGTTCTCGAATCTGATTGGCCATGTGATATTTTGCAATAACAGCACTCGTACAGCCTCTTTACCCTTGTGTATTACTCCGCCCACATAGAGTGACAGCAGATCAATAATCTCACTACAGTTTGACAAATATTGCAGCTGTTGAAAACACAATGTACTTTTGAGGCTTTTTAGGCGAGAATGTAGTTGTTTAGCTTGCAACTATGCAGTTTATTTTAAAGATTTATAATTTCAGAGATTCAGCGCGTCGGCGGCCATCAGCCTGTCATACTGAGCAGAGCAAAGATGGTTGACATTCCGCAACAGAGACAGCATATTAAGTTCTTAAAGGAGAAAAACTCAACATAAATTTCAAACCACAGCTGAACAAATCATTATAAAACAAGTAAGTGACACTCTAAATCGACAATACAGTACTATAGTAATCTGGTAGCGTTTGCTTTGCATTGACTTTTTCGGCGTTAATTATTGTGATCTCCCAATTGCAACAGAGAAAGACTGGGAAATCTCTGTAGACTGATGGCATTTCATAACCTTCAGCCTTATTTATATTCTTATAATGTGAGCAAAATCACCTGTTTTGTCATCACTTTAGACACGCTAGAAAATCATTCAAATACTAGCTCTAAAGTGACGTTGGTGAATAAGCAACGATTTCTGCTGTTCTGACGTCGGCTGCAGATGTGAATGAATGGCGGACGAACGTTGTTCCTCGTACAGAAGGGTTTTTGAGACTCTCTGTGTTTGATTTTCTTTTTTATATACATGATTATGCCGTCAAACTGTTGTATAAACGCAATATCACACTCGTAGCAGTGCAATATAGCCTTATATCGTCACTGGTAGGACACTTAGGCAATCGGCCTGCAGCCTTGAACCATCGCACACCTCCCACCAGTGCTGATAGTCAGCCATATCGCACTGCTACTCGTGTGGTTTTGCTCATAAATATAAATAAATAAATAAATAAATAAATAAATAAATATATATATATATAATTACTGTTTTTTTATGGAGTCATTCTCAGGTTAATAGCTTTAAATCGGCCTTGAACCTAATAGTTATGTTTAATATGTAAAGCATCAGCAAGTAATATACTGTATATAATTATAGCTAATATATCTGGACATATATGTACATATTTTGTTATTTTATGTTTGAAAAAAAAACCATATGTACTATAAATGTCTTATTTTTTATTTTTAAATAAAATAAAAAGTCTGTAAGTGAAACCCAAGCATGAACTTGCATAGCATAAATCTGCTTAAGAGTCCTTCAGATAACCTGGAATCTACTTCAGATCTGCTCCATGATAAATCACTTTTTAGTTCTTTTTTCAGATGAGTAAAACAAAATCTCAGGCATTTTTCGTTGCATTTAGTAATAATGCAACTCAACGTTAATGATGACAGTGGGTGAACTACCGCAGCGCCGGCTGATCCGGGCTGAAACCCCTGGCAGTGTCTATTTTTTGCATCTCTCTCCTCTATGACACCTTGATAAGGCAATTACAGTGCAATTACCTTAACATGTGGCATTAGAGAAAATTATCTTCATTCTTCAACTGGAGTAACATTAAATCAGAGGAGAGGGCACGCAAGAATCTCTAATCAACATCTCAAGCGCTATGAACGGACGCTGTACAATGACATATGCAATTATTAATGAGAGACAAGGACCAAGCAGTCCAGCTTCACCGTAAAAAAAGAGAGGATTCTTCAGTGTTCAAATCAGATCCAGGTGTTTCACATTTGTTTTTAGGGAATAAAGGGATGCTGGATTGTCAAGAAGAGCATGGTATTGTAAGCGTCAAACGTGGAGAGGTCGGCTGATGGTGACGTGTGTCTGAACACATTATTGGCACATTGGGGAAAGTGGACATGACCTGTCAGAACATTTGCAAATCACAAGTGAGGCTGAAAATGCTGCAGAGCAATGCAGAAACTCTACATCTCAGGCTGAGACCCAATAAGTAGGGCTTAAATGTGTTACTATTTTATTCATCCATTCATTTTCTTTTCGGCTTAGTCCCATTATTAATCAGGAGTCACCACAGTGGAACGAACCGCCAACTTATCCAGCATATGTTTTACGCAGCGGATGCCCTTCCAGCCACAACCCATCTCTGGGAAACAACCATACACACTCATACACTATGGACAATTTAGCCTACCCAATTCACCTGTACCGCATGTCTTTGGACTGTGGGGGAAACCGGAGCACCCGGAGGAAACCCACGCGAACACGGGGAGAACATGCAAACTTCACACAGAAATGACAACTGAACCAGCCGAGGCTCGAACCAGCAACCTTCTTGCTGTGAGGCGACAGCACTACCTACTGCGCCATAACTGCAACCCATCACTGGGAAACTGTTACTATTTTTATGTTTATTAATATCTTCGAGATAGTATTTATATCTTTAATATTATCTTAATTAAAAACAAATCTCTTCATAATAGATGTTTATTGATTTATTTATTTCATAATAGATTATTATTTATTATATATCAACTTATACAACTTATCCAGCATATGCTTCCTTTAATAACACAGCAGATGCCCTTCCAGCTGAAACCCAGTACTAGGAAACATCCATACACACTCATACACTATGGCCAATTTCATTTATTCAACTCACCTATAGCGCATGTCTTTGGACTGTGGGGGAAAACGGAGAGTCTTTGAATATATTTAGTAAAAAGACCTTTGACAAAGTTATATTAAACATAGCAATATAAATACATAAATAACTATGCTTTATGGAACTGCATGACATTTAAAACAAACAAACAAAAAATTAAAACTGTGATATATATATATATATATATATATATATATATATATATATATATATATATATATATATATATATATATATATATATATATATATATATATATATATATACACACACAGTTGAAGTCAGAATTATTAGCCCCCCTTAATTATTAGCCCCCCTGTTTTTTTTCTTCTATTTATTTTATTTCTGTTAACCGAGAGATGTTTTCAACACATTTCTAAATATAATAGTTTTAATAACTCATCTCTAATAACTGATTTATTTTCTCTTTGCCATGATGACAGTAAATAATATTTGACTAGATATTTTTCAAGACACTTCTATACAGCTTAAAGTGACATTTAAAGGCTTAACTAGGTTAATTAGGTTAACTAGGCAGGTTAGGGTAATTAGGCAAGTTATTGTATAACGATATAACGGTTTGTTCTGTAGACAATCGCAAAACAAATTAGCTTAAAGGGGCTAATTACTTTGACCTTAAAATTGTTCTTAAAAAATTAAAAACTGCATTTATTCTAGCCAAAATAAAACAAATAAGACTTTTTCAAAAAGAAAAAATATTATCAGACATACTGTGAAAATGTCCTTGCTCTGTTAAACATCATTTGGTAAATATTAAAAAAGAAAAAAAAAATGTAAAGGGGCGCTAATAATTCTGACTTCAACTGTATATATATATATATATATATACTATTTTATATTTATATTATATAGATATTAAAATTAAATGTTTATGCCAAAACTATCTAATAAAACAAATTCATTCTCATTAATATTAATAATTACAACCACAGAATTGCATGAATTATTTTGCTGATCTGAACCACATCACATTTAAAACAAACAAACAAACAAATTAATTAAATGGCTTTATAAGAAAAAAAATGAAATGTTTGCTAAAATGAACACTTTGGCTGCAATAAAATTGCTATTATCATCAATTATTACAACCAACAAAAAACAAACAAAAAAACCCACATACAGTGCTTAGCAGTGTAAATTCGAATTTTTAATAGGAAGCTAAACAATATTATATTTGTGCCTATACATTAAATTAGTCAGTACTGAAGCCAAATCTGGAGCTTATCTAACAAAATAACTTATGATAACAGTCCAAAAACTAGTACACTCACATTTATACAGTATGTTCTAGAAAAATATTAAATACAAATTTTAAAAAGATGAAAAATCAAGAGAAGCAAAAAAATAAAAAAAAATTGTGTATATTTTTTTGCAATATTTTGCTTGACGGGCGTCGCGGTGGCGCAGTGAGTAGCACGATTGCCTCACAGCAAGAAGGTCTATGGTTCAAGCCCCGGCTGGGTCAGTTGGCATTTTTGTGTGGAGTTTGCATGCTCTCCCCGTGTTGGCGTGGGTTTCCTCCGGGAGCTCTGGTTTCCCCCACAGTCCAAACACATACGCTATAGGTGAATTAAATAAACTAAATTGGCTGTAGTGTAAGTGTGTGAATGCAAGAGTGTATGGGTGTTTCCCAGTGTTGGGTTGGAGCTGAAAGGACATCCGATGCGTAAAACATATGCTGGATAAGTTAATGGTTCATTCCACTGTGGCGACCCCTAATGATTAAAGGGACTAAGCCGAAAAGAATATGAATGAATGAATGGATTTTGCTTGAATTTAATTGTATTATCTTTCAATTTCTAAATATGTTTGGTGACTAAAATATTATTTTAATAAATATATCTGTTTAATACATCTGTTTTGTTTAAATGCACCAAAATACACTGCCTCTATTCACTGAGAAATGGAGAAAAATATTAATTTTCAAAATAGGGTGTACTCGTTTATGCTGACCACTTTAAATTAATGCAGTAAAACTGAAACACCTAAATACTTTGTGTATCTATAACTGAAACAATATTAAATAGTATTACTTGTTGTGTTAGTAAACTACCGTTCCATCTCTGACTTTATTTCTAGATAACATTACATCATTATTTATATTTTCATCTAATCATCCCTCATCACCATCATCATTTTTTTTAACCCACTTGTGTAGACGGAGTCATTATTATTATTAGTGCTGGCATTTTCAGTATTTAAGCCATCGCTGGCAGTATGCAGATCCGAAATGTGTAATCACTCACATAATCAGAGCAAATCAGATTGTCCTTGCATTAATTACAAATTATAATTAGTCGGAAATCCTGCTAATGATAAGGCAAAATGGCTTCTATATTTCAGTCACTGCTGTCCTAATCAAGACCTTATATTACAAAGTAATTAAGTGATTGTACGTGATAAGTGTATCAAAACTAAGTCATTAGAATCTGGCTCCTTTTGTGTGTGTGTTTGTTCAATCGTCCAGCTATAGCTGTCCAATCATATCGCAATCCAGTCCTCTGTGAAGGGCTTTTAACAGTTTTTTATTTACTTATTTATTTTTGTTGTCATCAAACTATCACTTAGAAAGCCAGATGTATAATTTGAGACCGATCAACATGTGACATAACCCTAAATCAGAAAAAGTTGGGACAGCATGTAAAACGCAAATAAAAGAAAGAAAGAAGTGATTTCTAAATTTGCATTGACTTGCATTTCATTGTAGACAATATGAACACAAAATATTTCATGTTTCGTCTGGTCAACTTCATTTCATATGTAACTATCCTTTCCTGTCATTCAGACCTGTAACACATTTCAAAGAAAGTTGGGACAGGAGCAGTTTAAGGCTAGTAATCAGGTAAACTGGTTAAATAATGATGTGATTTGAAACAGGTGATGTCAACAGGTGATTGCAATTATGATTTGGTACAAAAGCAGCATCCAAGAAAGGTCTAGTCCTTTAGGAGCAAAGATGGGCTGAGCATCGCCTGTTTGTCAACAAAAACGTGAGAAATTTATTGAAATGTTTAAAGGGCCATGAAACAAAAAAAGTGTTTTGGTGTTTCATGACCCTTTAAAAACAATGTCCTCCAAAAAAAGATAGGAAGACATTTTGATATTGCAACGATGCATAACATAACTAAGAGATTCAAGGAATCTGGAGGATTTTCAGTGTGTAAAGGACAAAGGTGCAAGCTTAAGCTGAACAACCGTGATCTCCGATCCCTCAGGCGGCACTGCATCAAGAATCCTCACTCATCTATAAGCGATATGACCAGATGGGCTCAGGACTACTTTGGCAAACCTTTGTCAAGTACAACAGTACGTAGTTACATCCACAAATGTCAGTGAAAACTGTACTGTGCCAAAAGGAAGCCCTATGTTAACAGTGTCCAGAAGCGTAGTCAAATTCTTTAGCTCGGAGGCATCTAGGATGGACCACCCCACAGTGTAAATGTGTACTGTGGTCAGATAAATCAGTATTTCATGTATTTTTTTAAGAGAAATGGATGCTGCATGCTCCAGACCAAAGAAAAAAAGGATCATCCAGACTGTTTCCAGCAAAGTCTAAAAGCCAGGGTCTGTCATGGTATGGGGTTGTGTCAATACCCTTGGCAAAGGTAACTTGCACTTCTGTAATGGCACCATTAATGCTGAAAAGTACATAGAGGTTTTGGAGCACAGTATGCTGCCTTCTTTTCCAGGGACGGCCACGGACATTTCAACAAGACAATGCAAAACCACATTCTGCACACAATACAAAGTCCTGGCTGCAGAGGAAGAGGATACAGGTACTTGACTGGCCTGCCTACAGTACCGACCTGTCTTCAATAGAGAATGTGTGGCACATTTTAAAGCGAAAAATGCGACCACGAAGACCTTGTACACTGTAAAAAATGGCCGTGATTTCAACGGTAAAAAACTGTAAAAATGCTACAGTACAAATCCGTAAACTGGTTAACAGTATGTTTCCTTAATATATACGCCGAATAACCGTAAAATGACTTTCCCAGAATTCCCTGCATGGCACATAACTTTTTATGCTTTTTGTTGACATTACTATGGATTTTTTTACTTGTTTCCCCATCAGTAATGTATATTAGTGAGTTATGTTACATCTAATGTTGATAAACAATGTTTATTTCATGACTTTAATTTTATGCGTGTTACCATACTGGTGTTTAGTAGCTGTGTGAATGACACTGAGCACCTTCTTTACACTGATACACTTTTCTGATTGTGGGTAAAGTTGTTTGTGATGAGCATTGGTTGATTATGCATGAACTTTCTCATCACCACCTGCATATGGCTGTGTTATCATGTCTATCTGTGTAACAAAAGATGTGCAGATGTTGCTAATTTAAAATACAGACATATTACCTCTATAAATTAATAAAATACGGTAGTTTACTGTAAAAATGAGAATTTACTTTTACAGTTTGTACCGTATTTTTTACGGTTAAATACTGGCAACCACAGCTGCTGGTTTTTTACCGTAAAATTTACGGATTTATTTTTTACAGTGTACTGTTGCCCACTGACTTGTTTGCAGGAAGAATGAGACAAAATTACACCTGAAACACTTCATCACTTGGTGTCTTCAGTCCCTAAACGTCTTTGAAGTGTTGTGAAAAGGAATGGCAACATTACAAAGTGGTAAATGCTTTACTGCTGCAACTTTTTTGAAATGTGTTGCAAGAACTAAAATTGGAATACATGTTAAACTCATGAGGAACACATTACATACTATTTGTTGTATTGTCTGTAATGAAATACAAGCCAAAGTAAATTTAGAAATCACTTCTTTCTTTCTTTCTTTTGGTGTTTTTCATACTGTCCCAACTTTTTCAAATTTGGGGTTGTATATAAATATTTAAAGTATAAATATAAATTAACATTTTCTTAATTTATTATAAATTCTAATATTATAATGTCGTAAATTAATCATGATTAATCTTTTGACAGCACAAAAAAATGCATCTTAATATCAGCTGTAAACGGGCCTAAAAAGTTGTTGGGGCTCAGAAAGAAGTAATTGCCTATTAACATATTTAAAGTCTAATGCACCAAAGAGGAGGCGATGCACGATGGGAGAGAAAAAAGGAAAGGGAGTTTGCAATAATTCCGTTCCTGTTTTTCCTGATAAACAAGGCAGAACATGAACACTTCAAATAAGGGGTTTTCGAGCTAAGAGGTGACAACCCCACTCCCAAATCAGCATCTTAACTCTGTTTAAAACGTGAATGATTAAAAGCAGAGGTCCGCATGTCAGAGCGATTTCGTTTAATCACCACTCAGAAAACAAGCTGCTAATGTGACCTTCCTGACATTCCCCCCCAAATCCGCCCATTTCCTTTTGATTTTGCTAATTTTGTATCAACGCTTTTCTCCGGCAGCGCAAAAAATTACCCACATCTGTTTCTGAGAAAAACAAGCTTTTTATTCTGCCCCGGCCACCACAGCTAGGCCTGACCCTCATATCTGACTTCTCATACCACTATTTCGCCCCCTGTGTACCTCCACGAGACATGAGTAACATTTTGCGGAAAAAAAACACACTCACGTCTCTGCGTTCTTCAAATGCCACTCAATATCTCATACCAATCAAATCAGTGGGATGCATTTTCCCGTGTGGCTTTTCTGATTAAGTGCCCTATTAGCATATGTAAACTGCACTTTTGAAGTGAAACAGCGTTTAATGGTTTATTTGAAGTATGCGATTGGAAAAAGGGAAAAGTAAAACATCCCTTTGATGGAGAAACGCTATATTGCAATCAAACGTTTACTGTACCGAAGGTTAATGAAAGCTATTTGCGGAGAAAAAAAATGGACTTGTGCGTTTGCAAGATGCATAAATTAGATAATAAAAAAACGAAGGAACTGATGTGTCGTTTGTGAGAGAGGAGAATGTGAAATAACAACATAATTACGGCACCGTAAAAACTATTTCCCGTAAAGAGAAGCAATTTGACATGCCTGAGCAACAAAATAATAGCATTTGCAAAATGGCCACGCCAAAAAAATGGTAAACCAAAATAGTTTATAATATATAGACTCACCGGCCACTTTATTAGGGACACCTGTCCAACTGCTTGCAAATTTCTAATCAGCCAGGCAGCAACTCAATGCATTTAGGCATGTTCACATGGTCAAGATGATCTGCTGCAGTTCAAACCGAGCCTCAGAATGGGGAAGAAACATGATTTAAGTGACTTTGAAAGTGGCATGGTTGTTGGTGCCAGACGGGCTGGTCTGAGTATTTCAGAAACTGCTGATCTACTGGGATTTTCACGCACAACCATCTCTAAGGTATATAGAGAATGATGCGTAAAGAGAAAATATCCAGTGAGCGGCAGTTCTGTGGGCTCAAATGCCTTGTTGATGCCAGAGGTCAGAGGAGAATGGCCAGACTGGCTCCAGCTGATAGAAATGAAACAGTAACTCAAATAAGCACTCGTTACAACCGAGGTCTGCAGAAGAGCATCTCTGAATGCACAACACGTCCAATCTTGAGGCACATGGGCTACAGCAGCAGGAGACCACACCGGGTGCCACTCCTGTCAGCTAAGAACAGGAAACTGAAGCTACAATTCACACAGGCTCACCAAAATTGGACAATAGAAGATTGGAGAAACGTTGCCTGGTCTGATGAGTCTCAATTTCTGCTGTGATATTTGAATGGTAGGGTCAGAATTTGGCATCAACAACATGAAAGCATGGATCCATTCTGCCTTGTATCAACGGTTCAGGCTGGTGGTGGTGGGGTAATGGTGTGGGGGATATTCTCTTGGCACACTTTGGGCCCATTTGTATCAATTGTCAGTGTACCCATCTTCTGATGGCTACTTCCAGCAGGATAACACGCCATGGACAAATCAAAGCACAAATCATCTCAGACTGGTTTCTTGAACATGACAATGAGTTCACTGTAAACAAATGGCCTCCACAGTCACCAGATCTCAATCCAATAGAGCACCTTTGAGATGTGGTGGAACGGGAGATTCACATCATAGATGTGCAGACGACAAATCTGCAGCAACTGCATGATGCTATCATGTCAATATGGAGCAAAATCTCTGAGGAATATGTCCAGTTGAGTCTACGCTACGAAGGATTAAGGCAGTTCTGAAGGCAAAAGGGGGTCGGTCCAACCACGTACTAGTAATATGTACCTAATAAAGTGGCCGGTGAGTGTGTATATATTAAAAAAAAAAAAAACAGTATTCAAAGAAAACATTACTACAAACAATATGCACATCTTACTGTCCAATAAACATTTACTCAATTACAACATAAGGAAATTCACCATTAACCTAATACTTGAAACAACAGCGACCTTTCCCCTCGTTTAATTTGTTCCAAAAAAGTCAATAGTTCCTTTGGACCCCCTAATTGGTTACTCATTAAAATGTATCTTTTTCACCCTCTCTGATGGCTCAATGGTTTGAAAACTGTCCTTGCTGGCTCTAATGTGTTCTGACGTAGGCATTTTCTATACTCCATTACTCTCTGATGATCATTGGACTTCTAATTAGCTGATAGCTGAAATATAGCTTTCCCTACTCAGTGACCTTGGACCATGCTCGAACGTGACAGATGATACTATCAAACTGGATTTTTACAAATTCTGAAGAAAACGGGAGAGGTTCTTGTTAATATAAAACTCACTGTGGAGATGCTAAAATGTTAGATTGTTGTTTAAAACCCCCTAGATCTCTATGATATTTTTGATTTCTAGATATGGCTTGGTCCCATATATTTTTATTTATTTATTTTTAGAGAATTAGTAGAATAGAATAATAGTCTTTGAGGTATAATTTCTGCACAATGTACAGACAAAATTATTAGCCCTCCTGGATTATGTTTTAAATATTTCCCAAGTGGGCGGTGGCTCAGTAGTTAGCACTGTCGCCTCACAGCAAGAAGGTCGCTTGTTCGAGTGCCAGCTGGGCCTGTTGGCATTTCTGTGTGGAGTTTGCATGTTCTCCCCATGTTGGCATGGGCGCTATAGGTCAATTGGGTAGGCTAAATTGGCCGTAGCATATGAGTGTGTGTGTGTGAATGCGAGAGGGTATGGGTGTTTCCCAGTACTGGGTTGCGGCTGAAAGGGCATTCGCTGTTTAAAACATATGCTGGAATAGTTGGCAGTTCATTTCACTGTGGTGACCCCTGAAAAATAAGGGATTAAGCTGAAGGAAAATGAATGAATGAATATTTCCCAATTGCTGTTTAACAAGGCAAGGGTTTCTCTAAAACCTTCTTAAGGCCACATCATTCTTAAGTTGTACCTTAAACTGTACTTTAGCGTTAATATGTTATCCTGAAACTATCTTAGTTAAGTATACCCGCTATCCAGATATCTTATACTGATACTGTTCTTCTGGAGAGAGTACAGTGTTAAACAATCTCAATTACAAAGCTTTCAATGAATAAATAAATCAACATTTTACAAAAGTTTGTGTTTAATTTATTTAAATGAATCTTCATTATATTTAACAAGCTTGCAATGATAATAAAGCTTGTTAACAAGTTTTTAATGATTTATGAAGGAATTATAATGCTTTGTTTCATTATTTCATCTTCATTTGCAAGTAGTAGTGCATTTACAGCTACATAACATACAGTAGCAGTGTATTCACAGCTATATTTGTGTCTGTTCGCATCCCGTCCCTTTGTGTCCCCTGGCGGCATTGTCGCAAACTGTTGTTACACCTAAACACATTTTCGTAATCCATTTGTCCCGCGGCAGCATCACAAGTGGCGGTAGTGGTTATTTTGAACTGTCACTCACTGTATATGATGTATTAATGTACATTTTTACTTAGAAGTATTGAAAGTCTTTTTTAAAACATTATTAGAATTTTCCATCCACATTATATTAATGTTCTAGGAATTATTTTTTTGTTCAACATTACAATTAAAAATGCCAGCTAACATTGTTTCCTGTGATCTGAAACACAAACACAAAATTCCAGCGTTTCCTGAATTTAACCTAGTGTCATCAACACAGTCATATCTCCTCAGTATTTCTGTAAAGCAGAGGTGCCAGCTGTTTGAAGGACCAAAACATCCTCTTTTTTTGATCTTCAAGTACTTTTCCAACAGCAGCCTGTTTGAAATTGGAAGCCTCAGACGGGTTAATGGTTTGAAACAGCGTGAAATATGATACTATTCACTCTATGCTCCACGAGGTAGAACAGCACAATTTCAAGAGGTTACCAAAGCAGGCAGAATACAAATTCTCCTCAAATCAACCCAGATGATATTGAAGAGATCTGGGAAGATTAATGTCGCAGTCGCTGCTTTCCATCTCCATGTTTATTGGCAACACTCCAAATTGAATTTAACTTTAGTTCGCTCCGCCTACTCAGGCTGCAGCCGCCATTTTGGTAAACTCCATAGTCAACAGATGGCTTAGGCGGTTGCCAGTCTTTTTTTTTTTAAAAGTTGCATTCAGTAGTTGGGCCGTTTGAAACGTTTTACACATTAAGACTAAAACTCTCAAACGTGCTGCAAGTTATAGCAGGCATGAAAAGGAACTAAACGATAATATTGTCCTTTTTTCCCATATCATGACGTACATCCAATTGAAACGGTTTCTGAAATGAGAAACAAATGTAGGGTGGTGCATGATTTAGTCCATTTGGGAACCGATTGAATCATTGGGAGATGAAGTATTTAACCTAAAACTTCAAATTTCGATCGTGGGTTGATCCAAAACAATGATTTACACTCTTCTGCCACTTTATTAGGTACTGATAGTAAGGCAACAGTAACTCAAATAACCACTCGTTACAACCGAGGTCTGCAGAAGAGCATCTCTGAATGCACAACACGTCCAACCTTGAGGCGGATGGGCTACAGCAGCAGAAGACCACACCAAATGCCACTCCTGTCAGCTAGGAACAGGAAACTGAGACTACAATTCGCACAGGCTCACCAAAATTGGACAAGAGAAGATTGGAAAAATGTTGCCTGGTCTGATGAGTCTCGATTTCTGCTGCAACATTCGGATGTAAGGGTCAGAATTTGCCATCAACAACATGAAAGCATGAATCCATCCCGCCCTGTATCAACGGTTCAGGCTGGTGGTGGTGTAATGATGTGGGGGATATTTTCTTGGCACACTTTGGGCTCATTAGTACCAATTGAGCATTGTGTCAACGACACAGCCTACCTGAGTATTGTTGCTGACCATGTCCATCTCTTTATGAACACAGTGTACCCATCTTCTGATGGCTACTTCCAGCAGGATAACACACCATGTCAGAAAGCGTGAATCATCTCAGACTGGTTTCTTGAGCATGACAATAAGTTCACTGTACTCAAATAGCCTCCACAGTCACCAGAACTCAATCCAATAGAGCACCTTTGGGATGTGGTGGAACGGGAGATTGGCATCATGAATGTGCAGCTGACAAATCTGCAGCAACTGCGTGAAGCTATCATGTCAATATGAAGCAAAATCTCTGAGGAATATTTCCAGTACCTTGTTGAATCTATGCCATGAAGGATTAAAGCAGTTCTTAAGGCTAAAGGGAGTCCAACCCAGTACTAGGTGTACCTTATAAAGTGGCCGCTGAGTGTACGTTTAGTAGAATAGTAAAGATCATTTTTAGCTAAAATCGTGGTCACTGGTGATTCATAAAACATAAGTCAATGGCTTCTGTCTCTTTGAGTATCACCTTTTTTTTTCCACAGACTTCAACAGTGTGTAAAAATCTTGAGGGTTCTGTGGGTTTTGTCTATCCAAACTGATCTTTATTTTGTATTTTGTATTGGATTCCAGTCAGGTGATTGGCTAAGCTTGGTTTTCTTTCTCTGAAAACATTTGAGAGTTTCATTGGCTGTGTTTTGGATTATTATCTTGCTGAAATGTCCACCCTGGTCTTCATCTTCATCATCCTGATAATGTGGATGTTGGACTGAAGCAGCTGATATTCATTTACAATGAGAAAGGGCAGAGGGTTGCTGAAGGAACTACTGAAAGATTTAAGCTGCTGTCTGGGCTTTCACTGCTTTTCTACACCTCCCTTTCTTCATGTGTTCAACACTTTTTTTCCCCTGTGTCATTTCATTTAATTAAACATAACTTTATTTGTAAACTAATTAGATTTATTTTCTTTCCATGTATGGATTTCTTTGGTTGTTATCAACATTTGGTGAAAATTTCAAGTCAACAGCATCTTTAAAAATATGTTTTCTGAGAAAAATGGTGGCGTGTTTAATACTTATTTCCGCCACTTTATTGTATGTTTG
Source organism: Danio kyathit (assembly GCA_903798195.1). NCBI lineage: Eukaryota > Metazoa > Chordata > Actinopteri > Cypriniformes > Danionidae > Danio > Danio kyathit. Next base: position 5,090,038 of record LR812542.1, read on the forward strand.
TGTGCGTGTTTGTGTTTTTGACTCTCAAAGTGCTGGTAGTTGTTGACTTATATTGTAATAATTTTCTATGACTGCAGTTTCAGAAAACATCTGATTTAATATTCTACTAAAGAAACCCAGTCACCTGTAGGATGACCTAAGGGCGAGTAAATGAACAGCAAATTTTCATTTCCACAATGTTAAATTCGATCTGTTTTGATGTAATGCCGACTTTAATCTCTTTCCCACCATGTTCTTCACTTGTCAAATGTGTTTTAATTTGTTTTTTTTACCAGCTCTGACCATTCAGCAACACCAGAAAATAAATAAAAATAAGTAAATCAATGCCTCTGTGGACCCATACACCCCTATGGCTGACTAATAGCTGTATCTAAATGTCATCTGAGGGAAAACAGATGCCTTGGATATGCTGTGGTATTTTGGTTGGCGGCTAAAAATCACTGCCTGCTTTTCGAGTCCTCCGATGATTCATGGTCCGGCTCTCACCCACTCCTCACTGAAGAGCCAGGGATTCCTTAATGAGCAAAACTCTCGTGACTTTGTGCTTCTGAGAGACTCCACGCATCAATACATATATGGTTGACGTCAAAATTATTCGCCCCCAACGACATTTTTATTCTTTTTCAAATATTTCCCAAGTGATGTTTAAGAGTTAGTTATCAGAAAGTCGTATTTCTTTTAGTTTGACTGGAATCAAAGCCGAATAAAATATTGTTTCAATAATTTTAAGGCCAATATTATAACTATTATCTATGTTTTCACTGTCTACTTATCCTAACCTTTAAGCTGAATACTAGTATCATGCAAAATAACTAGAAAAATATTATCATCATGTCACAGATAAAAGAAATGATTTATTAAAAATGACTTCTTAAAACTATTACCTTTAACCCTCAATCCTCACGTGCAGCGGATGCACTATGAATTCTATGAATTCAGACATACTACTCGGCTCGCTTACTGTTTTTAGCGTACTATATAGTATGGAAGTATTCCATTTCGGACGCAGCCTTGGTTATTTTATTATGCTTCCTCTGCCGCCGTACTTGCAACAATAATATCCGCAAAATGCGCCTGCAGCTTTTGACCGCTGGGTGGCGCTTTAACCATAGACTTCGTCAGCATCAATTTCAGTGTTGTCAGCTTTGCCTTTTCACAATACTATATAAGACGGATGCAATACACAAATAATCTAAGAAAAAACATGTAGTCTAGCTATTCATCTTTAACAAAACCATATTTAGTTTATGCACATTGTGAGGATAGTTTTTAAAGTTGTGGTAGCCTATTCGAACTAAAAATGCATCATGAAATGAAGAGTCATGCTAGAGATAGCTGGCACGAAACTGACGTCGAGATCCTGAAGAGCAGATGTTTGAAACAGTGCTCCCTAACCCTATACCTAACCCTAACCCATGCTCAATGTGACACTCAGAACACACACATATACACACACAGGCCCCGCCCCCACCACCGTCTTCCCTTCAGTCAAATGTTGTTACTTATTTGCCATAATAAGCCACCACGTTACCAAAGTCTGAACTGACTGCAGAGTATTTTTGAACACATCTACAGTTATGCAGTGGCACAGAGTTAGACCTCTTTCTTGACTTCACACATAAACAGCAACGTGTGCAGCATGACATCACTTTGTTGCAGAGATGCTATTGGTAAAATGCCGGCAAAGTAGAACACGGAAGCAGCTTGAAGCAGAAAGCGTGAGTATGTCTGCGGTCTGGAGGTGTTATTAAGTTGATGACGACAACATTGCCAAAGCAAACTATGAGATATGTAAAGTTTCGATTGCCTGCTGGGTGTTTTAAGTTGAGGTGCTATTTGTATTTATATTAGATTTTTTATATATATTTACTGTTGCAGTAAAGTCCAAATATGAAGAATAGATGTTATTCATTACTTAATTGTTCAAGCTACCTCACAGAAGTGATCTGTGTGTTAACAGAGTTGTTGAATGTTAAAATAAGGTGAATTAAATAGAAAATAAGGAACATCCTGGATCTGTTTCTTCGCTCTTCTTTATTCTTTTATGTATTATAGAAGTACCAGATTAGGTTTCGGTATTGGTAGATACTCAAAATCAAATGACTCGCAGTCGAGGGCAAAAAAAACCTGATCGATATATATATATATATTCTGAAGTAAAAGAAAAATGACCTTTAATATAAAAAATAAACATATCTTTACATTAACTTCCAACTGAAAGATTTGGGCAAAATCATTTGTATGTATGTATAGTATGTATTTACAGTATGTATGTATGTTTGATTGTATGTATGTATGTATGTACAGTATGTATTTTAATAAGAGGACTTGATTCAACAAAGTCTTTAAATCCAACTCCATCATTTGTCAAATAAGAAATAATTGGGGAATACTAAAACTAAAAGCATTTTTGTACTTTTAGATGTGTATAAATAAAAATATAATAAACATGCAAAAAAATACCTAAATTGATAATATTTTATTTTTTCAAAGACACTGATATGCCTTACTTTAAAATTAGGTTCACACTTGAGACCACAAGGGAAAGATTAATGGCTGCAGTATAAGGTGTGAATGAGGGTTAAAAATGTTTTGAAGAAATCCTCTCTCTGTTAAACAGCACTTGTACTGAAAAAAATGATTCATTGGATTCAGTTTTTTTTTTTATTAAGGTAAGTGTTTGCAATTTATATGGGCTGATTTTAAACAAACTAATTAAATTATGTAACGTTCAACTTAATTTGTTTGTTTAAATTCATATAAATTGTTTGCAACCACTTACCTTAAAACAATTTAGTATATCCAATGAATCTTTTTTTTTTTAAGTGTGGGAAATATTTACTTATAAAATAATTAAAAGTTCATTCATTCATTCATTTTCTTTCAGCTTAGTCCCTTATTTATCAGGGGTCGCCACAGCGGAGTAAATCGCCAACTACTCTAGCATATGTTTTACACAGCGGCTACCCTTCCAGCCGTAACCGAGTACTGGGAAACACCCATACACTCTCACCTTCACACACGCACTCATTCACAACGGCCAAGTTAATTTATTCAATTCACCTACAGTATAGCGCATGTCTTTGGACTGTGGGGGAAACTGGAGCACCTGGAAGAAACCCACACCAACATGGAGAGAACATGAGAACTCCACACAGAAATGCCAACTGACCCTGCCGGGACTCCAACCAGCGACAGTGCTAACCACTGAACGGCCCTAAAATTTCACAGGAGGGCTATTATATAATTTTGACTTCAACTGAATATTCACACACACATTAAAAAGCAGAACTGAAACTTTTTTGTGTGTGTTTACCATAAAGACGTGTGACGCAAATGAAAGTGTCAGTCAAACTACTGTAACACAACGTCTGTTTTTTGGGGCAGGACCTCAAACGGTGCTACTACAGATGAAGTTTGTGCATAATGAGCACCATTATCAGACTGATTTGATTTTCCTCAGCCTCATTGCACTCAGACAGAAATAGAAACAAATGAGCTGGTTATATGCTCTCATAAATGCCTAATGATGCCTCAGTCACTCCATAGTTCAGTGTGCGGCGCGCTCGCCATCTGGAAACAGCACTTCAGCACTACTGTACCACTTTTTTTCTGGTGCGTTTGGTTTTCCTATCTTGTTTATTTATTTGTGTTTTGAGAATTTACTGAGTCAAAGTGTGGAGGAGTGTGGCGGTAGTTCAGAGTTAGAAACACGCTAAGGCGGGTGTTATTTGCACTGACGTGGGATGCAGATTATCTTTACATGAAAAAATAAATATAATAACATGCAAAAGATGGGTTTCGTTTATGTGCTTAAAGCCTCCCACCACAAACAAACTTTTCACAATCACAAATTTAATCTCTTCATCATTCTGATTTCTTCCTCTCAGATAGCAGTGAGAGCAAAAGAAGGCTTCTGTGTACTAGAGAATTCAGTCATTTCTTGTAATTGGGGTACAGATACATCCATCCATTACACTTTACAATATATCTAACAATCCATCCATTCTATTTATAACACTTTACAATATCCATCCATCCATTACACTTTATAATATATATATATATATATTCATCCATTTATCCATCCATGCATAACATTTTACAATATCCATCCAATACACTTTATAATATATATCCATCAATTCATCCATAACATTTTACAACATTCATCCACCTATCTAATATCCACCCATCAATCCATTAGACTTAACGATATCCATCCATCCATCAATCACATTTTACAACATCCATCCACCCATCCATCGATTACACTTTGCCATATAAATCTATCCATCCATCCGTCCATCATCTATTAAACTTTACAATATCCATCCATTAATCAATCACATTTTACAATAATCTACCCATCCATCCACTTTAAAACATCCATTTATCCATCCACTTTACAACATCCATCCATCATCCACTTTACAACATTGATCCATCACATTTTACAATATATATCCATCCATCTATTCCATCTGTAACACTTTACAATATCCATCACTTTATAATATATATCCATCCATTCATCCATTACATTTTACAACATCCATCTACCCATCCAATATCCACCCATCCATCCATCACACTTCACAATATCCATCCATCCATCAATCACATTTACAACATTCATCCACACATCCATTGATTACACTTTGCCATATAAATCTATCCATCCATCACATTTAACAGCATCCATCCATCCATCCATTCATCCATCCATCTATTAAACTTTACAATATCCATCCATTAATCAATCACATTTTACAATATCTACCCATCCATCCACTTTAAAACATCCATTTATCCATCCACTTTACAACATCCATCCATCCATCCATCATCCACTTTACAACATCCATCCATCCATCCATCATCCACTTTACAACATCCATCCATCCATCCATCCATCCATCTATTACACTTTATAATATATATCCATCCATTCATAACACTTTACGATATCCATCCTTCCATCAATCACATTTGACAATATCTACCCATTTATCCATCCATCCACTTTACATCATCCATCCCTCCATCCATCTATTACACTTTACATTATCTATCTATCCACCCACCCACCCATTACACTTTACGATATCCATCCATTTATAACACTTCCCAACATCCATCCATCCATCCATCATCAATTTCACTTTACAATATATACCCATCGATTCATCCATCCATCCAGCCACTTTACAAAATCCATCCATCCATCCATCTATCCATCTATTATACTTTACAATATCTATCTATCTATCTATCTATCTATCTATCTATCTATCTATCTATCTATCTATCTATCTATCTATCTATCTATCTATCTATCTATCTATCTATCTATCTATCTATCTATCTATCTATCTATCTATCTATCCATCCATCTATTATACTTTACAATATCTATCTATCTATCTATCTATCTATCTATCTATCTATCTATCTATCTATCTATCTATCTATCTATCTATCTATCTATCTATCTATCTATCTATCTATCTATCTATCTATCTATCTATCTATCTATCTATCTATCCAGTCATCCATCTATCCTCCTGTCTGTCTGTCTGAAGAGCAAGATATTTAAATATAATAAATTCAATTTATGGCTTCATGACCCCATTAATAAAAAGACCAACCCCATGAACTGTAATATTTCAGTATTATATAGTTATGCTAAAATTAAATATTTAACTGTGGACTAATTGCAGAACACAGTCTGGAATTATCCAACCCCAAACGAGAGCTAAAAACACACACACAAACACACTGTATTTTCCCTCGTCTCTGGTAAGTGTAGTATAGGGAAGGTTAAGAGCGGAGCTGGATCCAGCGCTCACAGTGTGTTATTACTCTTGTAGGTTAAATCCCAGGTGGAGGCTCTATTTTTTGTTGCATCATGTGAAATATTGCTTTACAGAGAGTTCATTGAAGCGGAACAGACTCAGTCTCTGAATGTATCTGTGCTTGGACTGACAGATGGCCAAACCCCAGCAGCTCGTAATGGCAGAATGAACAACCAGGTCGCCACACTCTCCAGCCTTTAATGTTGTTGATTTGCAGAATAATGCATCATGGCATTTACATTAAGCGTCCCGCAGGCTCTGTATTTGTAAAGGTGATTACTAAACTACTGTAAATGAAGTCTCTGCCTGGCGATTCTGCAGTAAATTCACCCAGAAGGCATCATTAGACTGTCCACTGCAGGTTAAAGTGGAATTTATGTGGTTAAAGAGGATGTTATTAACAAGCAAGTAGATGCATTTGATAATGTGATTAGATCAAAAAATGTCAAGAGTTTTGAAAATGGGAAATATAAAATCTTTACATACACTGGGAATGTACAGTGGAGTCCAAATTATTATTATTATTCATTCATTCATTTCCTTTCGGCTTAGTCCCTTTATTAATCAGGGGTCGCCACAGTGGAATGAACCACCAACTTATCCAGCACATGTTTTACGCAGCGGATGCCCTTCCAGCTGCAACCCAACACTGGGCAACACCCATACACTCTTGCATTCACACACATACACTACGGACAATTTTAGTTTATTCAATTCATCTACAGTGCATGTGTTTAGACTTGTGGAGGAAACCAGAGCACCCGGAGGAAACCCACGCATACACGGGGAGAACATGCAAACTCAACACAAAAAATGCCAACTGGCCCAGCTGAGGCATGAACCAACGACCTTCTTGCTGTGAGGCAATCGTGCTACTCACTGCCCCACCGTGACGCCCCATTATTATTATTATTACTATTATTGTTATTATTAATATTATTTATTTTATAAATTTTCATAAATTAGAATGTGTCCTTAAGAGGGTAAAAAGTCTTGTCTGCAATATTTAGAACAACAATCATATTAAAATCTTTTATAAATAATATTAATATCTTTTAAGACATTAAAAGACTAATTAAGTGCATCCTCAAAATATGCATTTATCTTAAAATTTGTATACTTTGCCATATTATAGAAAGTATATTCATTATACTTATTTTTATTTTAGCTTTTTATGGTTTTAAATACAAAACAAAATCAATCAATAAATAAATACATATATATATATATATATATATATATATATATATATATATATATATATATAAAAATGTACTGACATTTCATAACAACTTTTATTCATTCATTAAATGATTTATTTTAACTTATTTATTTATTTTTTTTGGTAAATTTAAATGAAGTATGAAAAAAGATATGAAAAAAATATTAATTTAAAAAACATTACAGTAAAAATGTTGTAAAAAAAATCTAAAAATATATATCATTTCAAAATCGTACAGATTAGTACAGTATAAATTAAAATAAACATTCATAATTATAAAATATAAAAAAATATATAATATATATATATATATATATATATATATATATAAGTTTTGGTTTTCAATCTCTAATGCAGAGTTCAGACTGTATGATTTTTACCCTGATTTTGACTCGCCGACAGGTTTTGAGAAATCGCCAACAGATGCCTGAAATCACAGGCAAGTCGGTGCTCGTTTACGTGAGTAACAATCACAAAGTGTGAACTATCAAAGACGCCATCTAAGAGAATCGCAGACGAGTCACCGACAACTGTGAGCTTCGAAATGGTTTAAAAATAAGTGCCCTATAAAGGGTGTCCACACAGCCACTGAGTGCCTCTAAACAGAAATGGCAACGATTGGCCCTCCTTCAAGTTCTTCTGATTGGTCCACTGCTTTGGAAATAACAGTGATGAGCAGCATTAAATGAAAAGTTCACAAAAACTTCAGTCCAAACTTTTAAAAAAACGGTTGGTAACCAAACCTAAATTAACCCTAATGGATCCTTTTCACATTTCTCAGTAGCGGAAGTCGTCATAGGCTGTTTCTCAATTCCAAGAACACAGAGAATGGACTCTAACAAGTTTGGTCTTGCCAAGTTACCTCGGAAGAACGAACTCGCAAGACCGCAAGAACAGAGAACACGTCCTGTGAGATTTGAGATGCTGCGTTCTTCCCTGATGGTCATTTGACCTTCACACGTTTTTAATAGAAAATTATTTAAACATTACAGCATTCATACAATGACCTGGTTTTCCCCTTTTCACAATATACACTCTGCATAAATACCTTACAAATATACTTTGCACAATACAAATAAAACTAATTTCAATACGAATTTCAGCAAATGAACACCCTTAATGTGTTTATGCCCTTATTAAGATTTTCATATTAATGTTTACTTTCACTGTTTCATTCAAGGAAACCCCTGAGACAAATAAGTCATATCTCCAAACTTTAATATTAAATCTATATAAAATGCTGCGCTTCCCACCTCCTTTAATCAGCCGCAATGACTTCTGGGACTTCTCGAGCGAGTTTTGACCTCAAGTCTGCATCGACGCGTCCTTGATATCAAGAACACATCCGGGAACTTACACGCGTCCTCCGTTCTTGTGGTCTTGGGTATTGGAACTGAACTTTGGCAGTTGATGATGACACTACATGAGAACACGAGGACGCAAGATCGCTGAAGAACTTATATTAAGAAACAGCCATAGTTTGGTAAACTTAGAGCACAGTGAATTGGAGAGTACAACAATATTTTTTTTTACAATCCTATTTGCTGAAATAATAAAATAAAAACTCCATGATGGTGTTATCAAGACTTTCAGAGAAAGAAAAAAGAATAGTGTGAGACTCATAACGGCAGCCAGAAGAGAAAACAACATCAAATTTACTGTCAATCAGCTGATCTGTCAGCGAATAAATCGCTCATATAGCTGCACAGTTCAGCTGATAAATGTGGTTTTAATATGCTGACAAATGAATCGAGTGCATCGATGACCATTCAGGCCAATCACAGACATTTCTGTTGAGCTCCAGGAACACAACGGCCAATCACTGGAATTGTTTGATTTGGTTGTAAAGTAAGAGTAAATGTTTGACTTTCATCTTCGAAGTGTCGAAGTGAGGCTCTTTGATGCGTTGTTCAGTAGGTCACACATAAAAATTTTCCCACAATCACAGCGAAATCTGTCAGCGAACTCCAAAACATGCAAATTAGGCTGATAAAAGATCCAGTTGTGTGAACTAGGCATAATCCTGTAATCCTGAGTTTGTTCAGCCTGCGTCATGGTACTGGCGATCTTCAGGTCAACCGAATGTACCTCAACTAAACCAAGCTCAGATTAACTTGACACAATTATTGCTCTCTCCATTCAGGTTCATGACTATCAGATAGACGACTGTGATCCCTGACTGTGCTCATGTCCCAAAGCCTGTCATTAAAAACAACAGCGATCGGCATCTAGTAAAGCAGAATAATCCAATCATCGCGGCTTTGGAGCGAATTAGCAGTCCGAGTGAAGAGAGAAATGCACTCGGGAGTAATTGAACCCTTCACGGTTTCTCTTCACTAAAGTGTACAGACTAACCACAGGTTGTCTGGAACCTGATGAGGGAGAGACGAATAATTCTAATGGTAATTATAAGCCGGAGGAGTACATGTGGAGATCCTTTCATTGTGGGTGATGAGAGACGCTTAATGTGGCATTACATAAAGCATGGATGGTTTTAATATCCATCTGTCAAAAGGACACATGCTTTATGAGCTCGCGCGGGTTATTTTTAGGCCGTCTTGGGAATATGCGAAGAGAGAAGTTTTGTGGAGGTTGGTTTGACGAAAATATATAAATATATAAGAAAATAAAGACATCTTAAGTGAAGTTTTTGCAGAAGTTTTTTAATGTGAGATATAACAGGACGTGCTCTTGATGATGTGTAAAATATGCCCTCTAGTGACCGTCTCTCTGTTGCCAATGCTCGTTCTGAGGGTTGATTTTATTTTCATAAATACTAATAGTGGAATCTGTGTCAGAAATTATTCATAAAACTAATCTTCCTCAATTGCGTTTGTCTTTCAATATACATTTAAAGAATTTTAACTAAAGAAATGACACATTTGTGAGTTTTAAAATAGGAAAACATATTTTAGAATAAAATATTCACATTTTAAAACATATAATTTCCTATTTATACATTCATAAAGTTACACTGTTCAATGTGCATGGTTTAAGATCATATATATATTTTTAATACAAATAAAAATATATACACTGTAAAAAAACAACTTTAAAAGAAAGCCAACAAACTTCAGGACATTTTTGAGTTGACTCAACTTTCAATGCAATTACTGCACTTGACTCGATTTAGTTGAGTAAACTTAAAAATGTCCTGAAGTTTGTTGCCTTAAAATTTTAAGTTGAGTCAACTTTTTGTTTTACAGTGTATGAACCAACTTGAAGATCTATTCACTTGCAGCAAGGATTAGCATGGTTATTATGAATTAGTATTATTATATCTTTTTTAATTACATACAATATTTAATGTTTTTTTGACAGTATTAACTTGTAAATATTACATTTATTTAAAGTTTAGAAAAACAGAACTTCACTCAAGAAGAAAACGACTTTCTTAACCCACTGGAATTGAAGGATGGATGGATGGATGGATGGATAGTATAAAAGGGAATGGATAGATAGATAGATGGATGGATGGATGGATAGACAGATTTTTAATAAGTTTTTTATAAATGTAAGTGGACTGAACAAAAAACAATTAAATTGTTGCAAAAAACCCTCAAGAGTTGTGTTGTTTCAGCTCATTTAAAATAAGTAGTTTGAACAAACAGCAAATGTACATTTTTGAGCTTATTTACTAACACAAACTAAGCATAATTCATTCATTAGTTAAGAATAAAGATGAATAAATACTGTAATACATGTATTATTCATCGATTAATCATGTTAGTAAACATATTACATTTACTGTAAAAAATCCAGGGTTCCCACACAAATCGATTTGTGTTGAGACAACATGAAGGAATTAAGTTAACTTATGTGTTTACAAATTTAAGTAGACTGAACATAAAACAATGAAGTTGTCCAAAATAACCATCAATAATTGTGTTGTTTCAGCTCATTTTAACTAGTTTAGTTTAAACAAACAGCAAATGTCATTTTTTGATGTGGACTAACCCCTTTGGACCGTGTATATATATATATATATATATATATATATATATATATATATATATATATAAAATTATTGACCCTATTCTTCAATGCGGAAGTACGCTCGTTTTTGCGTTTTAGAACTTGCAATTCTGTTGCCTATGGGAGAAATTACTAGGAATAATAAACCGCAAAAAACGGTCAAATTACTTTCTCTACAAACAAGTGTTTGCATGACTATACATAAAAAGGAGAATAATATTACAAGAAAACATCGGTTTGCAATATCAAGCAGCAGAACAAGCTGCTTTTAACGTCTAAAAATGAATAGAAGTGAATGAGAACGGAAGTCTCGAGCCAAAAAGATTCAAATGGCTGCGCCCACTCGTACGCGAAGAATAAGGTGAACATCGATGTACTAATTCATTGCTGAAAGAATTTCATATGCAGAATATACAGATCTTGAAGTTCTTGAGCATGTAGCAGATGTCAATCGGTGCTTCTGAAAACACTATTGGTTGAGTTTAGGGAAAGAGGAGGGTGGGTCAGTCAGTCAGTCAGTCAACAGCGGCCTCTGGTGGATTTACAAAAACTAAAACTGCAAAAAAAGGACGTATTTGGCGCTCTCCAGAAATGTATCTAGCGGTACCTTTTCAGACTGAGCCTGGGTTGGTTCAGACTTATTGTAAAACGTGCTACCAATATATTAAAATGCTGCCGTTCCATACCAAAAATCATTTCCATGGCATAATGAATGTGTGCAGGTTGAGATAAATCACAGAAATTTGCTGTGTCCACTGCTGGATTCATGAAAAAAACACAGAGAAAGTGAAAAGCAAAGTGTGCTCGAAGCAAGTTTAGTGTCTAAAAGTGTCTAAAAACTGCAAAATAAAATGGGCTTGAAAATAATAAACCTCCAAATGCAGAAAGAGAGAGAAAGAAAAAAAGTGTTTATGTTAAAATCTCTCATTTCCAGCGCATTGCTCTTTGACACTGCAGTAAATTGCATTATCTTTAATGCCGGCTGCGGTGCTGGAAATGCGATCCTGTTATATTGTTGTTCATGGGGATGATCTGTCCATAATGAATGTTATTGATTTGCTTATTAAATATGATATGCCTTCTGCGAGTGGCTCGGCAGGCCTCCATGATGGATTTCTTTGTGGAGTCACACCTATTTACAACTCCCCGCGTAAAATAATAGGTTCATTATGTCTTATGATTGGATTTTAGTAGTAATCATTAAGCTTTTAATAGCGTATACAGATCCAGCACCGGGCAGTCCATATGTCACTGGAAGCTTACGTACTATGCAGTGTTGGAGGTAATGCATTATCAAGTAACATGACTTACACAGATGACTTTTTTAAAGCAACTAGTAAAGTAACTGCAACCCCAAATCAGAAAAAGTTGGGACATTATGGAAAACGCAAATGAAAAAAAAAAGGAAAGTAGTGATTTCCAAATTTACTTTGACTTCTATTTCATTGCAGACAATATGAACACAAAATATTTCATGTTTTATCTGGTCAACTTCATTTCATTTGTAAATATACATCCTTTCCTGTCATTCAGACCTGCAACACAATCTAAAAAAGTTGGGATAGAAGCATTTTAAGGCTAGTAATCAGGTAAACTGGTGAAATAATGATGGTGATTTGAAACAGTTGATGTCAACAGGTGATTGGGATTATGATTTGGTAAAAAAGCAGCATACTGTACAAGAAAGGTCTAGTCCTTTAGGAGCAAAGATGGGCTGAGGATCGCCAGTTTGCCAACAAATACGTGAGAAAATTATTGAAATGTTTAAAAACAATGTTCCTCAAAGAAAGATAGGAAGACATTTGGATATTTCACCTTCAACAGTGCATAATATAATTACAAGATTCAAGGAATCTGGAGAAATTTCAGTGCATAAAGGACAAGGGTGCAAGCCTAAGCTGAACTACTGAGATCTCTGATCCCTCAGACGGCACTGAATCCTCACTCATCTATAAGTGATATCACCACATGGACTCAGGACCACTTTGGCAAACCTTTGTCAAGTACCACAATACGTAGTTACATCCACAAATACCAGTTAAACTGTACTGTGTCAAAAGGAAGCCCTATGTTAACAGTGTCCAGACGCGCCGTTGAATTCTCTGGGCTCAGAGGCATCTGGGATGGACCATCACACAGTGAAAACGTGTACTGGGGTCAGATGATTACTTCAGGTATTTTGAGGGAGAAATGCGCTCTGGAGCAAAGAAGAAAATAGATCATCCAGACTGTTACAAGCAAAGTCCAAAAGCCAGGGTCTGTCATGGTATGGGTTTGTGTCAGTGCCCTTGGCAAAGGTAATTTGTACTTCTGTGATGGCACAGAATGACATCAAATCTTGTCTAGAAAATGCTTCTTGATTTAAGAATTGTTAGATATTTGGACTGGAAACAAGACAAAAACTCTTAAGTAAGAAAATCTTTTTTGTAGTGATGCATTACTTTTAAAAGGCCCAAACGCTGCTCCTATGGAATCAAAAAAATTATGTAACGTTTAATTGTATGCAAATACTGTACCTTCTGCTGTGTTTGCCGTGTATGCAGTTGATCTGGAGGATATGGAGGTCTTGTTAGAGCAGATAGTGTCACTTCTGTCACTGTTGTCATAGCTGTGTGATGATGTTGGATGTGGTGCACTGTCAGATCTGTGCCCTGAGAGAATCAGCCTGTTGTTTTATGTGAAGTCGTACACAGGTACATTTAAGCAGGTCACTGGGGTCTGCTGAGCGCTCAGTCAAGCCTGAAAACAGAGTCCAGTCGGCTCATTCTGCTGAACCTCACATCTTTTTTTTTATTTTTACACTCTTTTAATGTGTCAATGCTTCTATGCTCATGACAATCAAGTGTCACTGACATTGCCCAAACAGTTACAGATACAATATTATTTTGTCTTATGTCTTGCATGAAATACAGCAGTTATTAAATTAGTTAACTTTTTCAGTGCAAGAAAGGAGCTATTTGCATTGCAGAAAACGTTTTTGTCTTGTTTCTAGTCCAAATATCTGAAGATTCTTAAACCAAGAAGCCTTTTCTAGACAAGTAATATGTGTTGTCTTGTTTTCAGAAATAAGTAGTACAAAATATTTTAAAGCAAAAACAAGATTTTCATGTGAATTTTCAACTCCAAATACCTCACAAATAATGCATTTTTGGCTTTGCCTTTTAGGATTTGATCCTAATTGTGCAATTCTGTTGCTTTTGAGATTTTTAAAAAAAAGGGCAGAGCTACAAATAATGCAAAAATCAATTTTATAAGGGGTTTAAACACAGTCGTGTGGCAACATACTGTGAATATAACCAGATTCTAACAGTATAATTGTATTAATTTTATTTTTTATAATCACACTTGATAAGAACAGTCTGCAGAAACATTTTGATTGACATTCTCCCTTTGTACGTGTCATCAGAGGGGAAAAACTCCACCCACTAGTGACAATCTCTCCCTCATTAGCATATGACATTAGTCTTGTTTTGGAATCTGCCATTATGCTGACACGTAGGCATTTGTAGCTCCGCCCTCTTTTGAAAAGAGGACCGTTTCATTTGAATTTAAAGTGACAGCCACCAAAACGCCACAATTAAGATCAAAGCCTAAAAGAAGCAGTTTTAAACCATTATCTGTGTGGTATTTTGAGCTGAAACTCTCTCTCTCTCTCTCTCTCTCACACACACACACACACACACACACACACACACTAGAGATCTTATTTTTTATCTTGTAAAAAGGGGCATAATTTAAATACAAGCCGTTTCAAAAATCAAACTGGTTGATCATTCGGTTGAATAGCAGAAAAGACAACCACAATGACCTCCAATGTTTACAACATACATATATTTTTAAAGTTCATTCATAGCCTTGTATACACACATGGCACTGTTCCTGAAAACGAGCCCGTGAGCTTTGACTGACATAATGCCAACGCAAGGTTACAATCAAGTTCCTGTGGGTGTTGGAAATGAAGATGGCACTTTGTAAAGACACGAGGCCCATTGGGCACCACTGACCCTTTGCTAGCAGGCCTTCAAACACAATGTCATTCAAACCTCTAGAGAATTCTCCACAAAACTCTTTCTAAACAGTTCAGCTTGTTAAAACAAGTGCAATCACTCGATAATCAACCATTGTTCCAGAATCATCTACTGATATAACAATGCCTACAAATATTTTTGCTGCTTGTTCAAACTACTTTTATTTATAATGAGCTGAATCAACACAGGGCAACATGGTGGCTCAGTGGTTAGCACTGTGGCCTCACAGCAAGAAGGTCGCTGGTTCGAGTCCCGGCTGGGCCAGTTGGCATTTCTGTGTGGAGTTTGCATGTACTCCTCATGTTGGCATGGGTTGCTCCGGTTTACCCAACAGTCCAAAGACATGCGCTATAGGTGAATTGAATAAACTAAATTGGCCATAGTGTATGTGTGTGAATGAGTGTGTATGGATGTTTCCCAGTACTGAGTTGCAGCTGGAAGGGCATCTGTTATGTAAAACATATGCTGGATAAGTTGGCGGTTCATTCTGCTGTGGCGACCCCTGATAAATAAAAGGATTAAGCCGAAGGAAAATAAGTGATCGATTGAATCAACACAATTCTTTAGTTTTTTTTGGGGGGGGGGGCATCTTAATTGTTTTATGCTCAATCCAACATAGGCTCATTCTGAAAACATATCCCTATATACATTTCTAGAGATAGCGAATTATGTAGCCAGAATTACTTATAGCTGCATTTTGTCTTTTAAACGAATGCTACAGGGTGGTATGGAGCCGTTCCTTTTCACGCTTATCAGAGGACCAGTTACCTCCTTATGGGCGGCTTTTCTGTTACCAGTTTGCCCAGTGGCTTGCTGTATATGTCGGCGGACATGAGACTTGACCACGATGGGGTTCGAGTCCGGTGACGAACTCTTCCAGAAAGCAGTTAAGACAAAAACAGAATCCAATAAATAAAATAAACAAGTCAATAACAGGGTGAGAATGTGGTAAAATCTGAAATCTGTTTTTCTTTTTCTGGATTGCTTTTTAAAACTGGCGGTTGGGTTTAGGGAAGTGGGTGGTCAGGACAATCGGTGCTTTTGAAAACACTATTGGTTGGGTTTAGGGAAGAAGGAGTGTGGGTCAGTCAGTCAGTCGACAGCGGCCTCTGGTGGATTTGCGTGAGAACAACAGGCGCGAATAGCACTTGCGAGAGAAATTTGAGATCTGAAAAGCGTCCACAGCGGCCTCTGGTAGATTCGTGAAAACAAAAACTGCAAAAAAAAAAAAAAAAAAAACGTAGCTCCAAGAATGTATTTGGCAGTCTCCAGAAATGTATATAGCTGTACACATTCAGAATGAGCCTGGGTTGGTTCAATCAACTTAAATTTGTAAAAAAAAAAAAAAAAAAAAAAAATAAGATAACTTAGACGATTTGTGTTGAGGCAACATGAATTAAGCTAACTTATTAGTTTTTTTTTTTTTTTTACAAATTTAAGTGGATTAAACAAAAGAATTAAGTAGTCCCCAAATAAAACTTGAAGAATTGTGTTGTTTCAGCTTATTTTAATTAATAATTAGCTTTTGGGTGAACATTGTTTGTCTATTTGACATCCACGTTGATGCTATTCGAAATGACAGCGGATGTAAATAAATAAATATATAAATAAAACAGCCAGGGCTTTTTTTTCCTTGAAATGCCAGTGCCCATCATGCCACAAAATACATTTGTCCAGTCACAGCGCGCCCACCAGATAGACTGGCACGTCTGCAGAGATCACATCACGCAAGCATATTCCCTTCAACATCGATTACCTTTGGGCTTGCAGGATAAGGGCCGTCCCGTCACCTCAGCGATAAAGACCCGGACGGGACATTTGACTGAACAGCGGGCTGATTCTGAATGCCAGGACACAGCGCTGGGGAATGAAGGCTGACCTGGGAAGCGGCGGTGAATATTGCTCTGACCCTCCTGCTTGCCCTCTCACTGTTTTTCAATTAAACATGGCCACTTCGCCGCCAACGTGACACTGACAGATGGCAAGGTCTTTGCAAGGGTTCAGAAAGAAGTGTCGACGGAAAAATAGCACTTACTCTTGTGAGGAAGAGCGAAGCTGATGAAAACTCTGATTTAAGCACAGAAAAGCCCAGTAGCAGAGATAAACTAATGCTGTAAAAAAATCTGCTAAATAAAAGGTGTCAAAAAAGTGTTTTTCTGTTTATTTATGATTGTGAATTGCATTATGGGATGTTGATCTTTGCTCTGTTGACTATTGATGTAGAAAGTTCAACTCTTCAGCTTAATAAAGTTACATTTATTGACATTTTAAGTACTTTGAAATAATATAATGTATAAAAACTAACATATAGAGAAATAAGTCTGTAAAATAAAATGTACTGGCGGTTTATAACGAGGTTTTTGTAGCGTGATATACAACACCAACCCAGACAATATAGTACTTTAAACTATTAAAAATGTTCGTAAAGGTCACTATGAACTTTTCAAGGTTAAAAGTTGTTGAAAACAATGATCAAAAACCCATAATGCAGGAAAAAACAGGGACAATTAAAAACCCCAACCCCAACCTAACAGTCTACTTATAATCTAATAAGAATTAGTTGGCATGTAGATGCAATGTAACTTAATTCAACAAACGGACCATCAAAATAAAGTGTGACCTAAAACTATTTTTTGTCCCTCAAATACCCTATTTTTTCCACTATAAATACTTTAGTTTAATGCTTCTATGAATATTGCAGGTTATTCATGGAATCATTATTGCAGAAAAGAACCTTTCGACCCATTAAGTGGATTTAAGTAATTTGCATATATAAATATATAATTCAATTTAATTCAATCCAATTCATCTTTATTTCTATAGCGAATTTACAATGTAGTTCGTATCAAAGCAGCTTAACATAGAAGTTCTAGTAAATTGAAACCAGTCAGTCCAGTAAATATATACATACAGCTGAAGTCAGAAGTATCTGAATTTTTTTTCTTTTTTAAATATTTCCCAAATGATGTTTAAAAGAGCAAGGACATTTTCCCCGTATGTCTGAATATATTCTGGAGAAAGTCTTATTTGTTTTATTTCAGCTAGAATAAAAGCAGTTTTTAATTTTTTTAAAAACATTTTAAGGTCAAAATTATTAGCCCCTTTAAGCTATATATTTTTTCGATACAGAACAAACCATCGTTATACAATAACTTGCCTAATTACGCTAACCTTCCTAATTAACCTAATTAAGCCTTTAAATGTCACTTTAAGCTGTATAGAAGTGTCTTAAAATATATCTAGTAAAATATTATTTACTGTCATCATGACAAAGATAAAATAAATCAGTTATTAGAAATGAGTTATTAAAACTATTATCATATACATATATCATATATTATATATTATATGTTGTATGTTTTCAAGCTATGCAGTTTCTGTGTGAATTATCTTTGGTGGAATTGGTTGCAATTCAAAGAGGAGCAGCCAAAACCTTGCCTAGAGCAACAAATAGTTTAAGGCCAGCTTATGGGAAAAACATGCATCAATCTCCTATACTATATATTCTCTATATCCAATACAATTTAAACTATATATTCATCCAAATAAACATTTATATTTTCATTGAACAAAAACTTACTTCCGCATGGTTTGCTAGGCAATATAAGTTATCATCTCAAAACATTTTACCATAGAGCATGATTTGTAAACCAATATGAAGAAGTGCTCATTATCTCAACCGCACAGTGTTAAACAGTGTGTTTGGGTATTAACGCTCTAAAAAACTGTTAAAAAGCCCTCAAAGCGGTGTAAAAACAAGGTAAAATGGCATGGTTGCTTCAGTTTTATCTCACTCTTTTTTATTCTTTAACACTATTAAACTATTATTACACTATTATTTTCAAATGTGATAAAATATTAACACTTTAATTCCACTCATTAATCGGTCTGTGACTGGTGCAAAAAAACATGCATTTTAGCACCATCCACTGGGCATTTTGTTTGAAAACCATTGTAAAATGTGCATGAACCAGTGTAATAAACAGTAAATGTGCTTGTACACTATTTTTATTATACCATCCCAGCCATACTTAATTTTATTGCAACATGCTTGCTCACGTTTTAGACTCTATTTGTTAATTTCATTCTAATTATTAATAGATTTACTAAATTTTTGTCCAAATAATACATTAAATAAAGCCTGAATTACATTGGAGTGCACCAGGACTCAATGGTAGGCCCTATTCTTTTCTCAATACACAACACTACAGCTTGTTCACTCATGTTAGACTTTATTTAAGTGTATTTGCTCATTTTTGTCCTAATTATTAATAGATTTACCCAATCTTTGTGCAAATAAAATATTAAATAATGCTTGAATTACATTGGAGTGCCCCAGGGCTCGATTGTAGGCCCTCTTCTCTTCTCAATAGCCAACATTACTGAGTCCGATAATAAATTATATCAATAAAACAGCATTAACTTTTGAGTGTCTATCAGCATGCGCACATGAAATTTACTAGCTCTAAGGCAGGATTAAAATAAACCACGGCTAATTGCTTTCAAGAGCCTTGATTGTTGCAGGGCAAAACGGCCAAACGTTATGCAATGAATGTATTAAATAGACATTGATTGCAGACAATGGCTGGTCTTGTGTCACCTGCTTTAAAAGGCCCTAAAAATGGGAATCACGTGTGTTAGTGACATGAGTCTTTATTGATTATCTCTATACAGATCCAGTCAGAATAAGATTTTCCTTTTCACTGAGCCACGACTGTTCCCAGTGGCTCAGTATCTCTGCAAGCGTTCTCATAAGCATTAGCAGCAATTGATTTTAAGCTGCACCGGTGAATGTTCCTACTCATTTACTCCATTTTTTTCCTGATCAATATTCACTGTCACTTAGTTGTGCTTTACGGGGTGGGAGAGTATCAAAACATACTCCCAATCTGGAGGTGAACCATCTGTGCTCGCTTACTAAACAGATGGCGGATGGAAACGCTGCCACTAACACGTCAATCCAGAGAGTGGAAAGAAAATATAGTCCCTTCCAACAACCAAACATAGTAAAATAAGCCTACGCTGTTTCAATGCTTAGAATTTTAATTATATAAAGGCAAGGAGGTTTCAAGAAAACACAGCAGACAAATAGCCAGTCAAACTACAGGCTTATTGCATGATAAGTGTTCACTGTCACAAATAAAGGTATAGGAGCTGTCACTTGGGTAGTACCTTTTCAAAAGGTACACATTTGTAATCAAAGAGTCCATATTGATACCTCAAAGGTGCATTTTAGTATTCAAATGTACACAAACTGTACACTAACTGACAAAAGTCTTGTCGTCGATCCCAGTTGAAAGATCAACAAATAATAACTTCTATATAATATAATTGACTTCTATTAGATCATTTGTAAAAGTGGCAGAAGGTAGATTTTTCTGATGAATCATATGTTGAACTGCATCCCAAAGCATCACAAATACTGCAGAAGACTTACTGGAACCCACAT
Source organism: Danio kyathit (assembly GCA_903798195.1). Taxonomy (NCBI): domain Eukaryota; kingdom Metazoa; phylum Chordata; class Actinopteri; order Cypriniformes; family Danionidae; genus Danio; species Danio kyathit. The sequence goes on from LR812542.1 coordinate 5,110,570, forward strand.
GGACCCAAGATTCTCACTGAAATCAGTCAAGTTTGGTGAAGGAAAAATCATGGTTTAGGGTTACATTCATTATGGGGCATGCAAGAGATCTGCAGAGTGGATGGCAACATCAACAGCCTGTGTTATCGAGACATTTGTGCTGCCCAATACATTACAAACCACAGGAGAGGGCAAATTCTTCAGCAGGATAGCGCTCCTCATACTTCAGCCTCCAAATCAAAGTTCCTGAAAGCAAGGAAGGTCAAGGTGCTCCAGGATTGGCCAGCCCAGTCACCAGACATGAACATTATTGAGCATGTCTTGGGTAAGATGAAGGAGGAGGTATTGAAGATGAATCCAAAGAATCTTGATGAACTCTGGGAGTCCTGCAAGAACGATTTCTTTGCCATTTCAGATGACTTTATTAATAAGTGATTTGAGTCATTGCAGAGATGTATGGATGCAGTCCTCAAAGCTCATAATGGAGTTAGACACAATATTCATTCTTTTTCCACTGCAGCATGACTTTATATTCTATACTGGACATTATTTCTGTTAAGTGACAAGACTTTTGTCTAAGCAAAGTCAGACCTTACTGTCCTAATTAAATAATTAAAAATCAAGCCATGATTATATTTTATTTTGGTAAAATAAGTGTAATCTAGAGGCTTTTGCCTTTCATATAAGCAACTTCTGATACCAAACGATCAACTAGAAGTCAAGTTATTATTTGTTGTTCCTAAGATTTGGATAGACGACAGTACTATTGTCAGGTAGTGTACCTTGGAGGAACCATTATGGATCTTTTGGGTACAAATATGTCCAATTGGAAAAAGTATTACCCCAGTAAAAACTCCTGTGCCTTTATTTTTGAGAGTGTTGCAAAAAATAAGCATACAGTGCTCAGCATATATGAATACAGCTCTCACAAATATCTCTTTCAAATCATTATTTTCTATAGGATATTATATTTGCGCATATACAGTACATTAGATTAGTCAGTACCGAAGCCAAATCTGGAGCTAATCTAACTTACAATTATGGTCCAAGTAATAGCAGCCCAAATGCAAAATGAAAAATATTAAACAAAAAAAGTTTAATATTTAAATATTAAAAAAAGCAGAAATCAAAAGAAAAAAAAATAAATACATTTTTGTTGAAAATTTGTAGTTTGTAATATTTAGCATGAATTTAAATGTATTATCTTTCTGTTTATAAAGATGCTCGGTGAATAAAATATTATTTTAATAAATATATCCATTTAATAAATCTGTTTTGTTCAAATGCACCAACATGTACCTATATTCACTGAGAAATAAATACAAATATTCTTCAAAACAGGGTGTACTTATTATTATTATGAAATAATCCGATTGGTTTACTAATGATTACAGATGAGAGACCAGCCGCGATCAATCACATCCCATGCTCCTCTTGAAATTAGTTTGTGAAACTTCACTTTTCTTTTGAAACTATCAATTTTTAAAATTTTTTTTATGGTGAGATAATATTATACATTTTAACTAATCATCACATTAAGATTTTTTTAATAGATAATTTTATTTATTTTGACCCAAAACAGCGTAAAACTAAAAAGCCACTGTACTTATTGTCTTGATTATTTATAAGTTGATATAAAATTCTTAAAATGTTGTTGTTATTATTATTATTATTATTATTTATTTATTTATTTTTAAATAATAGATCATTTACAGAGATACAGCTAAAGTCAAAATTATTCGCCTTCCTGTAATTTTTTTTTTTTTTTTAATATTTCCCAAATTATGTTTAACAGAGCAAGGAATTTTTTTACAGTATTTCCTATAATATTTTTTCTTCTGGAGAAAGTCTTATTTGTTTTTTTCTGGCTAAAATAAAAGCAGTTTTTAATTTATTTAATATTATTTTAAGGTCAATATTATTAGCCCCCTTAAGCAATATTTGTGTTTTTAATTGTCTACAGAACACACCATCGTTATACAATTAACCTAGTTAAGCCTTTAATGTCACTTTTATGTCGCTTTAAGCTGAATACTGGTATCTTGAAAAATATTTAGTAAAACATTAAGTACTGTCATCATGGCAAAGACAAAAGAAATGATTGGAAGTTATTAAATTATAAGAAATGAGTTATTAAAACTACTATGTTTAGAAATGTGTTAAATAAATATTCTCTTCGTTAAACAGGAATTGAAAAATATACAGGGGGGCTGATTATTCAGGAGTGTTAATAATTCTGCTTTCACCTGTACTGTATATTTATTCATTCATTGCTCGCACACTGGAATTTCTTGCTTTGCCTCAACACTGAGTGAATAAAAGTTAGCTCAGATAACCTGATCAGGTCGAATGCACCGTTTACAGCCTCTTATCGGACATCTGCAGTTCTCCTTCAGTAATAAAGCATAGCAGGGACATCGTTAAGCAGTTTCTCATTATCTTTAGTAGGGCTCTAACTTCCCCTCACAACCACGCATTGATTTTACATTAGAAACACATGAACATCGTAAATAAGAAACTGAGCATGTGAGAACTGACCACTGACCATTTCACACACACACACAGTTGGGTTTTCATGCTTCCCAATAGACATAATGATTTTTATACTATATAGACTGCATATTGTGTCCTCTCTTCCTCAAACCCTACCCCTACTTAACCCTCACAGGAGACATTCTGCAGTTTTACATTTTCAAAAAACTGCATTCTGTATGATTTATGAGCCATTTTCCTCATGGAGACCAACAAAAAAAGAAAAGGTGCCCACAAGGTCAAAAATTACTGTATCACTATAATTGTGGAGACATTTGGTCCCCACAATGTGATGAACACCATGTCCACACACACACACACGCGCACACACACACAGTTCATTTCAACCCTAATTATCTTTCCCACTGGAGTGTAGTGAGGGGACAAATAGGGTGAGCGGCTGAAACATAGATTTTGTACAAAGGTCAAGCGGCAGCTAATAGCACTGGATAAGACAGTGAATTATGAATATAAACAAAGCACACTAGATGTGACACTACAGCGAAGGAGAACCGAGTGATGACGGCTTTGAGTATGAGAACACCTTTTGAAGGAGATTTTGAAGAACAGTGAAATAAAATCTCCATGAGCAAAAACGATCCATGAAACAAGTTTTGTGATGCTTACAATAATATCACAATCCCTATTGGGCAATACTTTAAATATTGTCAAAAAGTGGCTAATTCGTACAAATTCACACAATTCAGACGAAATTATTAAAGGGAAGCATGTACACAAACTGCACCCCTAAACGTACCCATCATTGGAGAGCATTTTGCATTCTGACGTGCTGTGAACAGATGAGCCTCTTACAGATTACGCTGCAGATTTCACAATATATACACTATATATACGCCACAGATTTTTCAATACACGTTAAAACAAAAAAAAAAATGGTACACTTAATCAGGTTTTATATAAGATTTTAATCTGTATATCCAGCATTTTGCATTCTGACGTGCTGTGAACAGATGAGCCGCTTGCAGATTATGCTGTAGATTTCACAATATACGTTATATACGCTGCAGATTTCACAATATACACGATATATATCCTGCAGATTTCACAATATACACAATATATATCCTGCAGATTTCACTATATATTTGATATATATCCTGCAGATTTCACAATATACACAATATATATCCTGCAGATTTCACAATATGCACGATATATATCCTGCAGATTTCACAATATACACGACATATATCCTGCGGATTGCACAATATGCACGTTATATATCCTGCAGATTTCACAATATACACGATATATATCCTGCAGATTTCACAATATACACGATATATATCCTGCAGATTTCACAATATACACTATATATATCCTGCAGATTTCACAATATACACGATATATATCCTGCAGATTTCACAATATACACGATATATATCCTGCAGATTTCACAATATACACGACATATTTCCTGCGGATTGCACAATATACACGATATATATCCTGCAGATTTCACAATATACACTATATATATCCTGCAGATTTCACAATATACACGATATATATCCTGCAGATTTCACAATATACACGATATATATCCTGCAGATTTCACAATATACACGATATATATCCTGCAGATTTCACAATATACACGATATATATCCTGCAGATTTCACAATATACACTACATATATCCTGCAGATTTCACAATATACACGACATATTTCCTGCGGATTGCACAATATACACGATATATATCCTGCAGATTTCACAATATACACGATATATATCCTGCAGATTTCACAATATACACGACATATTTCCTGCAGATTTCACAATATACACGATATATATCCTGCAGATTTCACAATATACACGATATATATCCTGCAGATTTCACAATATACACTACATATATCCTGCGGATTGCACAATATGCACGTTATATATCCTGCAGATTTCACAATATACACGATATATATCCTGCAGATTTCACAATATACACGATATATATCCTGCAGATTTCACAATATACACTATATATATCCTGCAGATTTCACAATATACACGATATATATCCTGCAGATTTCACAATATACACGATATATATCCTGCAGATTTCACAATATACACGACATATTTCCTGCGGATTGCACAATATACACGATATATATCCTGCAGATTTCACAATATACACTATATATATCCTGCAGATTTCACAATATACACGATATATATCCTGCAGATTTCACAATATACACGATATATATCCTGCAGATTTCACAATATACACGATATATATCCTGCAGATTTCACAATATACACGATATATATCCTGCAGATTTCACAATATACACTACATATATCCTGCAGATTTCACAATATACACGACATATTTCCTGCGGATTGCACAATATACACGATATATATCCTGCAGATTTCACAATATACACGATATATATCCTGCAGATTTCACAATATACACGACATATTTCCTGCAGATTTCACAATATACACGATATATATCCTGCAGATTTCACAATATACACGATATATATCCTGCAGATTTCACAATATACACTACATATATCCTGCGGATTGCACAATATGCACGTTATATATCCTGCAGATTTCACAATATACACGATATATATCCTGCAGATTTCACAATATACACGATATATATCCTGCAGATTTCACAATATACACGATATATATCCTGCAGATTTCACAATATACACGACATATTTCCTGCGGATTGCACAATATACACGATATATATCCTGCAGATTTCACAATATACACGATATATATCCTGCAGATTTCACAATATACACGATATATATCCTGCAGATTTCACAATATACACGATATATATCCTGCAGATTTCACAATATACACGATATATATCCTGCAGATTTCACAATATACACGATATATATCCTGCAGATTTCACAATATACACGATATATATCCTGCAGATTTCACAATATACACGATATATATCCTGCAGATTTCACAATATACACGATATATATCTTGCAGATTTCACAATATACACGATATATATCCTGCAGATTTCACAATATACACGATATATATCCTGCAGATTTCACAATATACACGATATATATCCTGCAGATTTCACAATATACACGATATATATCCTGCAGATTTCACAATATACACGATATATATCCTGCAGATTTCACAATATACACGATATATATCCTGCAGATTTCACAATATACACTATATATATCCTGCAGATTTCACAATATACACGATATATATCCTGCAGATTTCACAATATACACGATATATATCCTGCAGATTTCACAATATACACGATATATATCCTGCAGATTTCACAATATACACGATATATATCCTGCAGATTTCACAATATACACGATATATATCCTGCAGATTTCACAATATACACGATATATATCCTGCAGATTTCACAATATACACGATATATATCCTGCAGATTTCACAATATACACGATATATATCCTGCAGATTTCACAATATACACGATATATATCCTGCAGATTTCACAATATACACGATATATATCCTGCAGATTTCACAATATACACGATATATATCCTGCAGATTTCACAATATACACGATATATATCCTGCAGATTTCACAATATACACGATATATATCCTGCAGATTTCACAATATACACGATATATATCCTGCAGATTTCACAATATACACGATATATATCCTGCAGATTTCACAAAATACACGATATATATCCTGCAGATTTCACAATATACACGATATATATCCTGCAGATTTCACAATATACACGATATATATCCTGCAGATTTCACAATATACACGATATATATCCTGCAGATTTCACAATATACACGATATATATCCTGCAGATTTCACAATATACACTATATATATCCTGCAGATTTCACAATATACACGATATATATCCTGCAGATTTCACAATATACACGATATATATCCTGCAGATTTCACAATATACACGACATATTTCCTGCGGATTGCACAATATACACGATATATATCCTGCAGATTTCACAATATACACTATATATATCCTGCAGATTTCACAATATACACGATATATATCCTGCAGATTTCACAATATACACGATATATATCCTGCAGATTTCACAATATACACGATATATATCCTGCAGATTTCACAATATACACGATATATATCCTGCAGATTTCACAATATACACTACATATATCCTGCAGATTTCACAATATACACGATATATATCCTGCAGATTTCACAATATACACGATATATATCCTGCAGATTTCACAATATACACTATATATATCCTGCAGATTTCACAATATACACGATATATATCCTGCAGATTTCACAATATACACGATATATATCCTGCAGATTTCACAATATACACGATATATATCCTGCAGATTTCACAATATACACGACATATTTCCTGCAGATTTCACAATATACACGATATATATCCTGCAGATTTCACAATATACACGATATATATCCTGCAGATTTCACAATATACACTACATATATCCTGCGGATTGCACAATATGCACGTTATATATCCTGCAGATTTCACAATATACACGATATATATCCTGCAGATTTCACAATATACACGATATATATCCTGCAGATTTCACAATATACACGATATATATCCTGCAGATTTCACAATATACACGATATATATCCTGCAGATTTCCCAATATACACGAAATATATCCTGCAGATTTCACAATATACACGATATATATCCTGCAGATTTCACAACATATGTTATATACGCTGCAGATTTCAGAAAATACACGATATATATCCTGCAGATTTCACAATATACACGATATATATCCTGCAGATTTCACAATATACACGATATATATCTTGCAGATTTCACAATATACACGATATATATCCTGCAGATTTCACAATATACACGATATATATCCTGCAGATTTCACAATATACACGATATATATCCTGCAGATTTCACAATATACACGATATATATCCTGCAGATTTCACAATATACACGATATATATCCTGCAGATTTCACAATATACACGATATATATCCTGCAGATTTCACAATATACACGATATATATCCTGCAGATTTCCCAATATACACGATATATATCCTGCAGATTTCACAATATACACGATATATATCCTGCAGATTTCACAATATACACGACATATTTCCTGCGGATTGCACAATATACACGATATATATCCTGCAGATTTCACAATATACACGATATATATCCTGCAGATTTCACAATATACACGATATATATCCTGCAGATTTCACAATATACACGATATATATCCTGCAGATTTCACAATATACACGATATATATCCTGCAGATTTCACAATATACACGATATATATCCTGCAGATTTCACAATATACACGATATATATCTTGCAGATTCACAATATACACGATATATATCCTGCAGATTTCACAATATACACGATATATATCCTGCAGATTTCACAATATACACGATATATATCCTGCAGATTTCACAATATACACGATATATATCCTGCAGATTTCACAATATACACGATATATATCCTGCAGATTTCACAATATACACGATATATATCCTGCAGATTTCACAATATACACGATATATATCCTGCAGATTTCACAATATACACGATATATATCCTGCAGATTTCACAATATACACGATATATATCCTGCAGATTTCACAATATACACGATATATATCCTGCAGATTTCACAATATACACGATATATATCCTGCAGATTTCACAATATACACGATATATATCCTGCAGATTTCACAATATACACGATATATATCCTGCAGATTTCACAATATACACGATATATATCCTGCAGATTTCACAATATACACGATATATATCCTGCAGATTTCACAATATACACGATATATATCCTGCAGATTTCACAATATACACGATATATATCCTGCAGATTTCACAATATACACGATATATATCCTGCAGATTTCACAATATACACGATATATATCCTGCAGATTTCACAATATACACGATATATATCCTGCAGATTTCACAATATACACGATATATATCCTGCAGATTTCACAAAATACACGATATATATCCTGCAGATTTCACAATATACACGATATATATCCTGCAGATTTCACAATATACACGATATATATCCTGCAGATTTCACAATATACACGATATATATCCTGCAGATTTCACAATATACACGATATATATCCTGCAGATTTCACAATATACACTATATATATCCTGCAGATTTCACAATATACACGATATATATCCTGCAGATTTCACAATATACACGATATATATCCTGCAGATTTCACAATATACACGACATATTTCCTGCGGATTGCACAATATACACGATATATATCCTGCAGATTTCACAATATACACTATATATATCCTGCAGATTTCACAATATACACGATATATATCCTGCAGATTTCACAATATACACGATATATATCCTGCAGATTTCACAATATACACGATATATATCCTGCAGATTTCACAATATACACGATATATATCCTGCAGATTTCACAATATACACGATATATATCCTGCAGATTTCACAATATACACGATATATATCCTGCAGATTTCACAATATACACGATATATATCCTGCAGATTTCACAATATACACGATATATATCCTGCAGATTTCACAATATACACGATATATCCTGCAGATTTCACAATATACACGATGTATATCTTGCAGATTTCACAATATACACTACATATATCCTGCAGATTTCACAATATACACGATATATATCCTGCAGATTTCACAATATACACGATATATATCCTGCAGATTTCACAATATACACGACATATTTCCTGCGGATTGCACAATATACACGATATATATCCTGCAGATTTCACAATATACACGATATATATCCTGCAGATTTCACAATATACACGATATATATCCTGCAGATTTCACAATATACACTACATATATCCTGCGGATTGCACAATATGCACGTTATATATGCTGCAAATTTCACAATACACACGTTAAAACGAATAAACCGTACACTTAATCAGCTCTTATATAAGAGCGCTTTGTGGTCATGCATGTCTCTCTTACTTCTGTTAAAAAAACATAGGACGAATGTTGGAAAAACAGCCATTGACTTCCACTAGTATTTTTTGTTCCTATAACTGGTGCGTTCACAAAGGGAGGCATGATTACAAACTCCACCCCTAAACCTACACATCACTGATACAAATATATGCTGCAGATTTCACAATATAAAAGATACACTTAATCAGATCTTATATAAGATTTGAATCTGTATGTCCAGCATTTGAACAGATGAGCTGCTTTATGGTCATGCATGTCTCCCTTACTTCTGTTAAAAACAAAGGACAATAAACTGAATAATGTTGGATAACAGTGATTGACTTCCATTTTTTGTTTCATTTTTATTTATTTTTGTTCCTATTAATAGTGGGTTCACAGACGTGGATGAATCGTTAAACGTGAGTGATTTGCATATTCAGAAAATACAAAGATGTGATTAGACATCATGCAGAGCTATTAGCACAAATAAGGTGTCGCGAATGTTGTCATTTGAGCGTATTGAGCATTCCAGTCTTTCCACATGCTCGAGTTGAAAATTCTGACCTTGGTGGACATTTGCACCACGTTAACGAATCAGGAACTTGCTCCTATAGTGATGTGATTAGATGTAGCGCCTGTAGTTGGTGTCGTGAAATCCTTCTGCCGACTCGAGACAACACAGGACTGAGACTGAAAGCATCACTGAAAGTGGCTGCCATCCAGTTGCAGCTTCTGGAGGAGCAAGCTGGGTGCGCCTCTGAAGAATCTGATGGCCCTGACATGGCGTCGAATGAATCTTTGCCGTTTTTCAGCTTTCCTAAAGCACAAAGTGCAGCTTCTCTCTCAATAAATTCCATATAATCCATTTTGCATCAAAACTGGAGTAGCCGAGCAGACATTGAATCCCATGATGCAAATCCATGTCTATTCTGATGTGAATTTGATGCAAGTAAGCGAGTAAACGCAAAATGTTCAAGCATCCAGATACATGTAAATAGCATGATCTATTCGGGTAAGCCACGTCTTTTGTGAATGCCCCATCAGGATATCAATGGCTGCCTTTTTCTAACATTCTTCAGAACATCTTGTTTTGTGCTCAACAGAAGAGAGAAACTCATAAACGGTAAGAACTACTTGACGGAGAGTAAATGATGAGGAAATGTTCATTTTTCGGTGAACTATCCCTTTAATAAAACTATTTTCAATCAAATACATGTAATAAAAAAATGTTACCAACCCAAAAGCATTTAACATACTGTACTTATAAAGCACTGATTTCTTCTGATAATAAAATGCCGATACGATATTTACAGCAGACTTTTATCAGGGGCCGCTGATCATATACATGCCTCGTGCCGGTGTCGATTAATGGAGAAATTTATGAAAAAGCCCTTTAAGGGGTTTGATTTATGTTCATCTACGGTCATTGAGACAGGTAATCAGCCAATGACATGAAGGCAGAGGCACGTAACAAAGGTACATAAAAACTACGAGAGGAAAAAAACAAGAGGAACTCGCTGAAGCCGAAAAGCATTTGTCCAGAAAAGTACTTGCGACAGCAGTGTGGGACGGTTGACGGGGCTGTATATCTGTGAAATAGGGACCCGGGGAGCGTTTATTAATCAGTAAGCACATTGGGATGCATCATAGCATTACAGTATAGCGGCTTGTTTTAATGTCATTTATGAGTCTTGTGTGCATCAGGGATTCGCATTGGAGACCTGCAGGACTCGCAGATTTACAGTACACGGCCCTGTTTGAGCAAAATATGTCTCATGAAGGAACATTTCATATAATTTGGTTTTCTAAATGGACAAGTCTTATTTATCTTCCACATTTGCAAACATGAAGGTCATCTGGAGACTCTTTAACACTATACAAAAGGAACGTCATTGTTCTACATTGTAAAAAATGCAGACTTCACACAATTACTTCATGTTGTCCCAAACACAAATTGATTAAGTTCACTTAATTGTTTTTGCAAAGTTAAGCATATTGAACATAAAACGATGAAGTTGACCCCCATAAAACCCCAAGAATTGTCTTGATCCATTCATTCATTTTCAACATAGGCTCATTCGGAAAACGTATCCCTATATACGTTTCTGGAGATTGTGAATTATGTAGCCAGAAGTACGTATGGCTGCATTTTGTTTTTAAATGGCCACGAAACCCCCCTTTTGCGGTTCAAGTCTACCTCAGAATTTTTTCAAAAAATGCTTCATGATGGACATGGAGTGCTGTGAGAAGGAGGAGGAGTGGGCGTGGCCAGCAGAGCAGGGGAAAAAGAGGGGAGCAAACAACTGTTGTCAGTTGACTCACAACACAAACCATGAGGAGACCCATAATTTTATAGTTTGCAAAGTTAAAATGCAAAGAAATTAACAGTAATTTAATGCCCTGCTAAATGTGTTATTTGTAATTTCATATACACATAACCACAATTTGTTATAGCATTATAAAAATAATCATGTATATATGAACACTATAACTGAGAAGAACTTCTTTCCTCCTGAATCCCTGAATGCAGACACAGTGGATAGCAGTGCAGCAGGTCTCTTGTCCTGTCTATTCCAACCATTAACCCTGCCGGTAATCTGGAGGATTTTATGATGCCGTTCATAACGGATGGCTCCAGGAAGCGATTAAGTCAAAAACAGAATCCAATAAATAAAATAAACAAGTCAATAACAGGGTGAGAATGTGGTAAAATCTGAAAACGTGGCAAAAATCAGGCAAGTGATTTTCTTTTTCTGGAGTGCTTTTTAAAACTGTCGGTTGGGTTTAGGGAAGTGGGTGGTCAGGACAATCGGTGCTTTTGAAAACATTATTGGTTGGGTTTAGGGAAGGAGGAGGGTGGGTCAGTCAATCGGTCAGCCAGTCAGTCAGTCGACGGCGGCCTCTGGTAGATTTACACATTTGAGATCTGAAAAAGCATACACAGCGGCCTCTGGTGGATTCACGAAAACAAAAAATGCAAAAAACATAGCTCCTGGGATGTATTTGGCGCTCTCCAGAAATGTATATAGGGGTACATTTTCAGAATGAGCCTGCGTTGTTCATTTTCCTTCGGTTTAGTCCCTTTATTTGTGCATTATTTTCATACACTAATATTTTAAGTACTAACATCTACACATCTTAACTTTGTTATACAGACAAAAACACAACCATAACATTATTTATCAACCTAAGATGTAACAAAAGTGCATAACTTAATAAAAAATAACTAAAAAGAATCATAGTAAAGTTAACAAAATAGCATAAAATGTGAAGTGTCATGCAGGGAAAACTGGGAGAGTTAATTTACAGTTATTCACTGTATACAGTATATTAAGGAAACTAACTGTTAAATAGGTTATGGATTTTTACCGCAGCATTATTAGTTGTTTACCATTTAAATCATTGACATTTTTGACAGAAATATTGATTTTTTTGTGGTAAAACATGTTCTATGATCTTTGTTTTTATTAATTTATTAATTTTCCTTCAACTTAGTCTTTTATTTGTCAGGGGTTGCCACAGCGGAATGAACCGCCAACTATTTCAGCATATGTTTTATGTAGTAGATGCCCTTCCAGATGCAACCCAGTACTGGGAACACCCATACACACTCATTCACTCACACACACACACACACACACTACGGACAATTTAGTTTATTCAATTCCCCTGTAGCGCATGTCTTTGGACTGTGGGGGAAACCAGAGCACCTGGAGAAAACCCACACCAACACTGGGAGAACATGCAAACTCTGCACAGAAATGCCAACTGGTCCAGCCGAGGCTCGAACCAGCGACCTTCTTGTTGTGAGGCGAGCCACCGTGCCAGCCCTCCAATGTTTTATTCACTTTCAATATTACCACGTGTAAAGACGGCTCTCTCCAGCCACCGAATAACGATAAGTTTATGTGACACAAAGCTGAACATCAATCCCAAAACTAACATCATTCATTGACGGAAGCAAGATTCTGATTTGGTTTGAGACGAGGTGGCATGTATACCCTGTTATGTGTCATCTCGCGTTCTTCTTATTGCCGAACATGTGAATTTGAGCCGAGCCGCAGATCAATAGCACTCAGTATAACATGACATTTCCTCCAGTGTGTCATCAGAGCCATAATGGCTGCCTTTACTGTCACTGCTGCTCTACACTTTCCTGCACCGCTGACAGAGCTATCATTTGAAGAACATCTGAAGAAACGCCATCAAACGCCTTCACATGTCCTCTACCTGAAAGAAGATATGATTGCAAGTGAAAACTAGTTTTATTTAACCTGGCTGATTAGTTTATTTGGAAGACTGGCGGTGGACATTTGAGAGTGTGTGTGTGTGTGTGTGTGTCTGAAGTTAAAGCACAAACTTATATTGGTAGAAAATTGATAGAGGACGACAAATAACTGTTTAAAGTGGGAGTATGGCAAAAGTTCATAGCGTTTTCTCATGATCATAGTGCCAAAGAAGGTAAAGCGTGGTTTATACGCCTTCATGCAAATGAAAGCATTCGAAGATTTCAAAAGTTTGATGGTTATATAAGCCTGCTGCAGTTTGATAAGTTACATTAGCAATCCTTCTCATTATCAAATGAGGAAACTGATTCCTACATTTAGTGGCAGATTTCGTTTATGATTATGATTGGCTACTGGTAAACAATATCCAAATGCCTGCATTGTCTAAAGCTGGGTTCACACCAAACGAGAAGACGGCGCATGGGATGGTTTTCGCCTTATACACATTTTCTGCTTAAATTAAACTTTTTTGAACTTGCGTGGAAAACACAATATAGGTGAAATACATGCCTTCACTGCAAATACATAGCATATTTCATATCATTAATGCTACCCGGCAGAAATTTGCCTCTTTTTGCACATTTGCATACACTAAGCTCTATTTCTAAGCACATGGTGCATGTTAGGGCATGTTGAAATCCACTTTTGCTATTTTGCTGTGTGCACCAGGCGCATGTTCTAAAAGAGTCATCCTTATTCTCGTAACGAGTTATGGGAGTGTTTTGGGAATAACATGCATTAAACCGGTAGTCCTCAACCACTGGGCCGGGGACCAGTACCGTAGATCAATTGGTAGAGGGCCGCACAAGAAATCCTTAATTATCTTTGTTTTATTTATTATCTGAATCTGAATGATCTTTTATTTTGAAAAATCTTTTATTTTGAAAATGACTGTATTCTCTTGCTTACATCTCAGTTACTTGAGCGCCCAAATTAATCCCACAAGCAGCAAAATGAGTAAGAAACGGACGTCTTTGGAAAGTTTCTTTGTGAAGGGGACAAGGCCCAGTGAAGGACCCACGAACTGGCAAGGAATGGATCCACAACCCATTTGTCAACAAATCAGGTGAATCCACCATGTCTGTGCAAGAAGAAGATCAACGGCTGGAGATCACAAATGATGGCGGTCTTTAATGATGGTTCGCATTTTGCGTTTTTTTAGTGTTTGTGCAAGTTTGTTATTTCCAATGGAGGTGTGCGGGTGCACGGACAAGCAGCGTGAAAATCAGCCTTGATGATCTCGCGTCTTCCAAACGCACACAGTGAATGAATGCCATAAGTGCACCATGAGTCGCGTGACAAGAACTGACCGTTCAGCTTGTATGGAATATACACATTACGGTAGACTAGACTCAGACAAACGCAGAAAATCCAAACACTGCAGTGCTTTGTAATTTTCTCCTTAAATAAAACTTGTATCAGAGTGGCAGCTTGTCATCCTCTTAGAAAATGGTTGATGGTTGCCTAGCAACCTACGAACCTCCGACCCCCCACCCCGGTCAGTGGTAAAATTGTCAGGCGTTAACTGGGTCGCGGTGATAAAAAGGTTGAGGACCACTGCATTAAACCATTCAGAGTGTCATTTCTCTTTAAGAACAAGTTGCATTCACGCCATTCACTATTTACATGGTGGACTTTGTACGCAGAAAAAACAAAATGCTTCACTAGTGAGGAAATGGATCTACTCGTGCCCAAGGTTAAAGTCAGCAGACCATCTACAGAACAAGCTGCATTCACAGAAGTCCCCTGAGATGAAGAAGGTGTGAGAGGAGGTAGGAGGTCAAATTTTTTTCTATTTATGCAGACAATAATAAAGTTTTACATTTTAATACTTTAATCTTTAACAGGTAAATATATTAGTGGGCTGCTAAGCATCCCTGTGTGTGTAACAAGTAATGTGTACACGTGCTTAGACCTGCCTTTCACTAATGTGCTATCTAAATAAATTAATAAATAAATGTAAATCTTTTTTGCAGCAATAACAAACCATTTTTGGTTCCCTAAATATCCGTTTTTTTTCTCTCTCTTTCTGTTTTTTGGTATGAAAAAAAGAAATCTTAACTGAACCACTGATTCCATGAAGAAATAAAAAAAAAAATTAAAAAATCTTAATGGGAAAAGGTTCTTTAAAAAAATATTAATAAAAAATATATTTAAAAAGATAATTTTTTTAACTAGCTTATTTCATTTCACTTATTTTATTTGACTTTACTTTAAAAAGTGAGAAAATAACCTCACCATCACCTTAAAATTATTAAGTAAAGTCAAGTCAACTTAAAAGTTCCAAGTTCTAACAGGTTTACTCATTCATTTTAAGTAAAGTCAACGTATCGCTTTTAAACAAATGGGTTTACTCTTAACTTTTGAAGCTACTTTTTAAACTAAAACAACTAATTTATTTTCACAGTCTACTCACCTACAGCATAGTTATGAGATGTGACAAGATTATGCTGGTTATTATCAGCGGCTCCAGTTGTTTTGCATGCATTATCTGTGCTTTTATGGGATTGTGCTTTTACATTAATTTATTTGCCCTGGTTGTTAATTTGTTGTGCGCTTTTCTGGGCTATTACTAGGGAGTTCCTAGTGGCTAGGAAGTTCTAGACTGTTGCTATTGTGTTGCTAGGCATATGGGTGCACAATTCATAACCATTTGCTAATTGTAAATGAAAATTGTAATGTTGACTATTTGAATTTAGCTAATGATGGTGATCATAATACATCCATTCATTAGTCCATTCATTCTTTCATTCATTTATTTATCCATAGCATCTCATGCATATTGATTATGTATATGTAATGTAAAACGTATGTAAAACCCTCATGTCACTACACTACACCAAACCCCAAAAAACCTGAATCTAACAGGTAACTGCTGAGAATACAGTAACAGTAACAGGTGAAGCTGAATATAAACAATGTGCAAATTATTCAGTGACTTTTCGGGGGGTTGATTTTGAAAGCGACTGAAGTCTGGTACAGCAATCAGCTTCATCTCACACATGCAAATGCCTGCCGTCGCTCATACACAAGACTAAATGCAAATTATCTTTAAGGTTTGATATACTGTATTTATGCAGTTGTGATGTATATTTGCATTGTCAAATCAGCCGACCCGAATGTTATCACTCGATTGAATGGGTGTTATCAGTGGTAATCAGTGGTATATTTTATTAACGTCTACCCCTAGCCCAACCCTAAACCCAACCCAACCGTCACAGCAATGTAAAAACAGATCTGGATCTAAAGTCTTCTCCATTTGTGTAGCTGATTCCGATTGCAAAAATGTTACATGAACGCAATTGTTGTAGCCTACCATATATTACATCCACAATAACATATGAGAGAAAAAACAACAGCATTTCTTCCATCATTACCTCTACATATCTGTCTCTCTTTCAAATGATGTACATATGTGGGTTTTATTAACTGTGTGACTGTGTGTGTGTGTGTCTTCTCTCTCTCTATGTGACTATCAGCAGTCAATGCGTCCATTAATAAGCAGCGCTGTGCGTTTGCAGGCTAATTTGTATTTCTGCCTCATTTAACATTTGAAGTCACTTCACCATCATCTGAGGCATTTCCGATCCGCAATCTTTAAAGGTCTGGCTACATTAATCAAGAAGTATTTACCAGAGAAGAAACTGTAATGATTTCGAAAGGTGATGATGGTGGTAATAAATGCTCAGTTACAGGCATCTGGATCACGCAAACAACAAATACGACAGAAAGTGAACATATACTTAACATGAATTTCTAGAGGTGAACTGTTAAAAGTGAATCGCAAACGAATGCTTCATTGTGTCAGACTCACCTAAATATTGTAACCCCCCCCCCCCCCTTTTTTTTTTTTTTACATACTGTAGCTTTCAATAGGATTCATTCATGTGAATTGGTTCATCCTAAATGATTCTCTTCATCTCATGTGCAATTGAGGAAACAGATTCATTTGTATGAACTGGTTTATTAAACTCTTTCTTATGTAACTTTAGGGTCTGATTCATTCATGTCAATCAGTGCATCCTAAATGATTCTCTCTCTCTCCCATATAAACTATTGAGGAGGTTAATTTATATAAACTTCTTTATTTATATTTCTGATTTAAATGTGTAGGTCTGATTCATTCAAGTGAATCAGTTTTTCCTAAATGATTCTCTCTCATAGATGTATGTAGAATTGTGAGAACAGATGAGAACAGTGAGAACTGGGTTGTTAAATGGTTGTCTTTCTTGTGTAACTTCTTGATGTTTGATTCATTCAAGTGTAATGGTTCATACAAAATTATTCTCTTGCTCATGGTGTAGTTGGACCAACATTCATGGATGTATATAGGTTGATCCTAAATGACTCTCTCTCTCTCTCTCTCTCTCTCTCTCTCTCTCTCTCTCTCTCTCTCTCTCTCTCTCTCTCTCTCTCTGTTATATATAGCAATGAGGAGATAAATTTATATATTAGTTATTTTTTTATTGGTTGTTTTTCTCATTTAAACTTGTAGATTTGATTTATTCATGTGAATCAGTTTGTCCTAAATGACTCTCTGTTTCATATTTGTAGAATCGGGGGAACAGACTCATTTGTATGAACTGGTTTATTGAAATCATTGTCTTCTTATGTAACTTTTTAATGTCTGATTCATTCTTGTGAACTGGTTTATACTAAATGATTCTGTTGCTCATGATGTAGAATTGGACCAACAGATTGATTCATATGAATCACTTCATCCTAAATGGTTCTCTCTCACACACACAATATATATATATTTGTTTATTAAAATGGTTGTCTTCCTCATTTAAATTTGTAGGTCTGATTCATTCAATCAGATTCATCAGATTCAATCAGTTCATCTAAAATGATTCTCTCTCATTTATAGTATTAAGGAAACAGATGTATTTGTATAAATTGGTTTATAAAAATAGTTGTCTTTCTTTTTTAAATGTGTAAGTCTGATTCATTCATTTGAATCAGTTCATCCGAAATGAACTGATTCACATGACCAACTGATTAATTTTTGTGAGCCAGTTCACACTAAGCTATTTCATCCTAAATGATTCTCCTGCTCATGATGTAGATTTGGATTCTTCAACAGATTCTTTTATGTGAACTGGTTCAGAGTTGGATGAACAGATTAATATGTATGAATCACTTAAATGAATCTCATATGTTGCGTTGGAAGAACAGATTAGCGTAGGTGAACTGGATCATCTTAAATGGTTCTCTCTCTCATATGTTGTATTGGGGGAACAGATTCATTTGTATTAACTTGTATATTAAAATCATTGCTTTCGCATATAGATTTTTGATATCTGATTCATTCATGTGAAAAGATTCATACTAAATGATTCTTATAGAGTTGGACCAACAGATTCAATTTTGTTAAAACAGATTAAATTGATTTGTTTTAAATGATTCTATTTCTCATATGTGATGTTGACTGAACGAATTCATTCGTGTGTTTTGATTCATCCTAAACGATTCTCCTGCTCATGATGTAGATTTGGATTATTTCATGTAAACTGGTTCATCCTAAATTATTCTTTATCCTGTAGAGTTGGACGAACCGATTCAATTGTGTGAATCACTTCATCTTAAGTGATTCTCTCTCATATGTTTCATTGGAAGAACAGATTTGTTTGAGTCTCTCTCTCTATGTAGCAGTGGGGAAACGGATCTATTTATATAAATTGATTTATTTCAATGCTTTTCTTTCTGATATAACTGTAATATTAGATTCATTCATCTGAAATGGTTCTTCCTAAATGATTCTCTTGCTCATGATTAATGAATCAAATCAATGTATTCGTTTGAGAACAGGTTCATCCTAAATGACAGTTGGGATGCTATTTCTGATGTCACTCTCTCAGTCTTTTTTTAAATCTCTGTTCATGCTTTGTCAGTCACATGTTCCTTTGCGTTTCTTGTGCCTCGTGATCTTGTTATTCTATACATTCCTCGAATTATTCATTTTCTGCTTGCTCATATTTCTATATCGCTCACTCTTTCATTCTCTTTCACCTCTCTCTTTCTCTCTCTCTCTCTCTCTCCATCTGGCTCTGTGGAAGTGTGGCCGTTGATTACAATCATAAATTACTCACTTTTATTCCTGCCATGTGCGACTGGACTGATTTTTCCCCATTCTTCTTTTTCTTCCGGCCCTCTGATAAGGTGCAGGAGCATATCTGATGCTGAAGCTGCATGATTACATCTCAATGGACTCTTTTGGCCCGATAAAGACAGTCAAGCAAAACCTCAAGCGGGAAATGGCATTTGCATCGATGCTAGAAATAAAAAAAAAGTGTTTTTGAGTTTGTTTAGTGCAAAGAAGACAACTTTATTACAGAAAACATGTTATGCCTCTTTTCATAAGATGTAAAATAAATATCTGGTGTCCCTAGAATGGATCATGTATTATAATAATGTATTAGCCCCTATTTGGGTGTGACCAAAAACAAAATGTCCCTTTAAATGCGAATAATCTGCAGCTTTCTGGATTGGTGCAAAGCGTAAAGGGCGGAGAAAAAACAAAACAAGGCTGCGTCTAAAATCGCATACTTCCCTACTATATAGCACGTGAAAAACAGTATATGAACTGAGTAGTGTGTTCCTATGTGTGTGCAGGCAGTAAATCACTGATTCATGAATGTCTCAGAGGACATTTTTACTAAAACTTCCCGAAATTTAACCAAGGATTTTAGAAATCCTGCATTTACCAATGAGCACTGTCATCAATATAAACATCACAGCTTTTTTTAAACCAATCAGACATGTTTCCAGGCCGACTGGTTAAGGTTGCTGCACACTCGACTACTGGAAATCTTGTATATTTAAACCAATCAGGATGACTGAGGATCTGCTGAAGTGTTTCCAGAAAAGTGTTTAGCCACAGGTCTGTGGATCTGAGTAGGGATGCACCGATGCCGATACTTGGATCGGATATCGGTTCGATATCGCATATTTTTGCTGGATCGGGTATCGGCCAGCTGGTACCGATCCAAATCCGATCTTGCGCGTGCACTATATTCTGTGTTTATAAGCCAAATAATAGGCTACATGAAGCCTATTTAAAGGCACTAGAACGTTGTCATGTAGGCCCACTATATCCGAAATGTTCTGAAGCCATTCTACAGTTTAATGTGAAGTACAGATGAATATTAAAGTGTTTAAATTCATGTTCAGTTCAGCGCTTCCCGCCGCTGCGCGGCTGCGCCTGTCAATCATTCTCCATTCATTCACAATTCAGTCTGCTTGTCGCATTTGACAACAGGAAAAACTTTCACTAAGACTATTTGTTCCTTTTAGTCTAAATAATTAGTGGAGATATGCATTTAGTTTTGCATTAAATGGTTTCATTTTGACCTGCAGCAGGAGTTTATTTCATCATGTTTGCGCTGCTGTGTGTGTTAGATCAGATCGCATTTGAGTGGAGACGGTTATTACCTGCTCTTCGCACACAAAGTAGGCCTACCTGAAATGTTTAATCAGAAAAGCCTCAATAATGCATTGGACAGATCCTCAACGCACTTATTTCTTCCATTTGAGCTGCTGTTTTGCAAATGTCTGCAGATACCGGAGCGCTGCGCGCTGTCTCCGATGCATCAAGCGCTTTCATTCACGTGCCGGCTGCATGCGCAGAGGCGAGGTGCGGCGCTCTGTATAAGATTAATCTTACAATGAGTTTGTTCTCCCATCCTTCAGATTGAGTTTATTTTTCTAAGGTGAATACTTTAATTGCTGCGAATAGTTTTAAAGTCTGGCCCATTGTGGTCACAGTAGTTTATTATATAAATTAAAGGTGAAACTGACGGGCGCAATATGGATTGTTATTAACAGAAAATGATTTAGCCTAATATAGGCTACTCTGAAACTGTGAATATTTCACTGTAATTTTATATATTAATATTTTATTAAACAGACCAGTTTGTGTTTTGGCTTTTGAACTTTCTCCGTTTCACTCACGGCGAGATTTGGAGAGGAATTATTAAGTAAAAATGGCATCAGACGGTTTAGTTTAATCTGCATCAAACCTGCAGGAAAATATCAGGCTTTAATTTAATATAATTAATAAATGTAATAAAAGGCTGATTATTTTACCAACGATGTCAATAGCCTATTGCAGATTTCAAAGAAAAATCTTAATATTAAAAAGGAAAGGACAATATCAAAAGGAATGCTCAAATAATGTAGCCTAGTTCACAGCAAGCATGTTTTTAGTTAGATTGTGCCGTCTGTCATGTATACCTATAGGTCTGTTATTTTTTACTAAAGAAGATGATTTTAGTTTAGCACCAGAGCTATAGAAACTGCTCATTTCGGTTAATTTTGGCTCGTTAACCGAATGTTAACCGCTAACAGATTAATATTAAAATATTAATAAAAATATAATTGACGTGCCTATATTTTGTATGACACATTAAATATTGCATTTTAAAATACTTATTTATTTTAAATGCAAACAGCATCAGAACATAATAGAGCATCTTCACCTGCTGTGTTTTTAGCAGCATAGAAAAACAGAATAAAATAAAAAGAATAAAATAAATCCTGCTCTAGATCTTTTCCTTAAATGACAAATGTAAATTACAAAACGAAAACACTGACTGAATACTTTTTAAGAACCGGCAGGCTGTTTGTCCAATCATGTTTTTAAATATGCATTTAATTAATGTTAATTAATTAATGTTAAATATTACAAATCCCCTGTCAACATGTTTCATAGAATTCATTAGTTTAAAGATTATGTCTTTAATTACGATTATGACTTATTTCCTCTGTCTCATTTGCGGCTAATGTGCGCGCGCTGCGTGTAATGAAAGACAATGAACCTAAAGGCTCTATGTTGACTTTTTGTAAAGTATTGGCTACTACATAGCATATAACAATTTTGTTGTTTACATATGATATTGCATTATTTGCCTACATGTTTTTTTAAGCTGTAAAATGAAAGCCTCAGTTTGGTGCAAGGTCCATTAGCCTATGCAAAAAAAAACTTGTTTGATTAGTAGATTAGACTATGTAGGCTATTAAAAAAAATATATTATATAAGAACTATTAATAACTGTAACTTTCCAAATGGAAAAAAGGTTGGTTTGCTAGTTGAACACTAAATTACCATTAGCCTATTTATTGAGTTTATGACACGGCTCTGGCAGCACAGAGGTGATCCACGTCATCGCTGGCTGGTTTGTCAACAATTCTGTGTCAAACTATGAGCAGAAATATCCTTCTTTCATTTTGCTTCTTTGACAAAATATGTAGGCACGTGTGGTTGCACGTTACTGTTACTGCACGCGCTTTTCCATTGTAAAAACGCGAGGCGCACCGCACTGCCTTTATTGATGACAAGATAAAAAGGAGCGCGGTGCTCTTTTTATGCCACTAGGAAACGACTGAATCAGCTGAGCCGTATTGTGCGCGAGTGTTCCTGTCAGTAATTGTAATTTTTAATTGCATTATGATATTCAAGATTTGTAAAGTCATACAGCTTTGAATGACTTGAAACAGCGACCACAAGTCTCTCCTCCATCATTAAAAGATCGCCGAAGTCGTCTTGACAACACAGACACTGCTGTCACCTCAAAGAAAACCCAACCCCGCCTCTGCTTTCATTTGATTGAAGAATGAAAAAGAGGAGACTGACATAACACGCTTTTTCCGCTCGAGAGCACATAGCAGCGCAACGGCAAAACATTAGTAAACCATGCAAAAGATGCACCTATCAGTCTCAACGCGTTGGGGACAACAACAAAAAACGGCACAGTATCGGAATCGGATCGGTATCGATCGATATTCAGAATTTTGGTATCGAGATCGGATCGGTTGGGAAAAAATGGTATCGGTGCATCCCTAGATCTGAGCCTGAGA
Source organism: Danio kyathit (assembly GCA_903798195.1). Lineage (NCBI taxonomy): Eukaryota > Metazoa > Chordata > Actinopteri > Cypriniformes > Danionidae > Danio > Danio kyathit. Next base: position 5,134,362 of record LR812542.1, read on the forward strand.
CTAACTTTACATCCATGAGTTCCACCTGCTGATCTACATATATATATATATATATATATATGAAAAAAGGGAAAATATTTCCAATGTTGACTAAAAACCCTCTCTCCGTGCGCTCTCATTGAATGTCCTATATGGTTTACAATGAAAGTGTTTCATTTATGTTGGTTCGACCTCTGTGTTAAACCCCAATCCTACCCCTCTGTCCCAAAACGCATATTTTATATATTTAGTCAAAAGACCTACTTTAAATGCTCCAGGTGAAGGAACAGTATGCAGTGGTCCATTTACTCAGCGTATGTGAATAAATACATATCCTGAGGCAAAAAGCTATTTTAAAAGAGTGTTTCGCTAACATCGCTCTCTCTGTCTCTCACCAGCTGGCCTTCTCCAAACGGCCGGTACCACCAACTGTACGCCAGGGATATTTATCTCCTCTGTGCTTTGGGCTCTTTATAGGACAGTCATGGTTGATGACCCATCCTGGTGAAGCTGGACGGCCTTACAAAAAGTGCTGTGGTGGTGATATGGTGTTGTGATGGTCTCATATATATTTTAATATCTGCAACTGAATTACTATTTACATAATGTGAAATTACCATGATACTTCAATGGTTAGCATGTTGTTTCCTTTGCTAGTTAAACGTATTACATTACAAATACAGTATATATTGAATGTATTTAGAAGTTGGTCTAAGAAAAAAAAGAGGCCTAAAAATTATTTGCTTACTTTGTCAAAAAACATCCAAGTCACCATGAAATAAAAGATTTAGATTGTCCTTTTTCCCCATATAGTGACATGCATCCAATTGAAACGGTCCAAAAAATTGAAAAACATATAGGGCAGTGCATGGTTTTATCCATTGGGAACTGACTGGATCATTGGAAGATGGGTGTTACTAACAAATTGAAGGAAAATTGAAGAATGGAGGAAAGCGGGGTAGTTGTGAGATGCACCGTGATAGCTCTACCTTAAAATGACCCCGCCCTAAAGGACTGATAGCTCCGCCCTAAAGGACTGATAGCTCTGCCCTAAGGAACTGATAACTCCACCCTATAGGACTGATAGCTCTGCCCTAAAGGACTGATAGCTCCGCCCTAAAAGACTGATAGGTCGGCACTAGTGGTGTAGTGGTCAGTGCGTCGACACATGCACTTCGGTGCTCACGGCGACCCGAGTTCGATTCCGCCTCGCGGTCCTATGCCGATCCTTCCCCTCTCTTTGCTCCCCATGCTTTCCTGTCAATTCTCTTTACTGTCTTATCTAATAAAAGTGAAAACCCGGTAAAAATTATTATATAAAAAATTTAAATAAAAAAAATAAAGGACTGATAGCTCCACCCTGTTGGACTGATAGCTCTGTCCTAAAGGACTGATAGCTCCGTCCTAAAGGACTGCTAGCTCTGTCCTAAAGGCATTCCATGTGACCAGTAGTGAAGAAAAGTTATTTCGAGGGGTCAGGGAAGCTTATTTTATTTGATAAAAGATTATGAGTGCAAATTAATTTTTACATATGAATAAAGTGCAAAGATAGATCAATTCTAACAAGCACTACTATATAAATATAAAAATAACATGAGCAAATTTGTATTTCATGGCAACTTCAAGAGCACTTAAGTTATTATTATTATCCACAAGTACGGTTTTTAAACTTAGTTAGATTTGACATTAAATACTTTGATTTGACTTTGATTTTTTCCAACCATGGTATCATGATGGAATACTATGCTAATACAATTTTATGGCACCATTAGCATGTCCAAAACCAAACAAAATTTGTCACCTGACAATACAGGGCATGCTAAATGTGTGTTTGTTACACAGTGAGTGTTTTTGAGATAAATCTAACGACAAGGCTTTAGGGTGACTTTAGCCACATTAGTCATGCAGCATGTAAATAAGTACATTCAGAATGAAAATTTGGAAATATTCTTAAAATATGAAGTATTTACTTTTTTTTAGATATGAAAACAATGAGCAGATAGTATTAAGACATCCCTCAGAAACAGCATTAAACTGATGGTGAAGCAGTCGGCCACAGCCATATCACCCTGCAGCGCAAGACTGGTTACTCACTGAAGCCAAGCAGGGCTGAGCCTGGTCAGTACCTTGATGGGAGACCACATGGGAAAACTAGGTTGCTGTTGGAAGTGGTGTTAGTGAGGCCAGCAGAGGGCACTCAACTTGCGGTCTGTGTGAGTCCTAATGCTCCAGTATAGTGAAGTGGACACTATACTGTCAGTGAGCGCCGTCTTTCCGATGAGACGTTAAACCGAGGTCCTGACTCTCATTAAAAATCACATGGCACTTCTCGTAAAGAGAAGAGGTGTAACCCTGGTGTCCTGGCCAAATACCCTACATCTTACCCATAATGGCCTCCTAATCATCCCCATCCACAGAATTGGCTGTATCACTGTCTCTTCACTCCACCAATAGCTGGTGTGTGGTGAGCGCACTGGTGCCGTTGTCCTGTGGCTGCCATCGCATCATCCAAGTGTATGCTGCACACTGTTGGTGGTATGAAGAGACCCCCTCATAATTGTGAATCGCTTTGGGTGTATGCCTATACACAATAAATGTGCTATATAAATACACATCACATTACAGTCTGCCATTAAATGTATTCTGCACAATTATGTGAATATGTCCAAAACCATGTTGACACCATTTTACTTTTTATACAAAAACAGGACCAAGCATTTGGACACACGTTCAGCGGTTCAAAAGCATTGTATGCAAGTGCACAGCAACCACTTGGTTTCAAGTTTATAAATTAATTCAGCATCCCCGTGCCCGTAAAGCAAGTATACATAATGTACATGTCAGCTACTGAAAATGTAAAGTTAAAACACTGGCCTCGAGTACATTTCTCTTCCCTAACACTGTTTCATTTCCCTCTCTCACAGTAGCTCTCCATTTTTTTTTTGTCTCAGGATCTGAAGTGTGTCCCTGGGTAATAATTGCTGACACGCCAAAGCCAACATTGCACACGGGGCCCTTTAATAGTTTTCATTTTTCTTCTTTACAGGCCAGCCTCTGCGCTGCCATTATGAATGATCAGGGCTCAGCAGCCGCCATGGAGAACTCTCTCTCTCTCTCTTCCTCTCTCTTTTTTCGGAGGCTGACCCACGCCTCGCTGACCATTATCTCTCCCTGTGTCTTCCCTCTTCCCATTTACTCGATCTCCCCACACAGACAATTTATATAAAAGACTTTCCCCTGGCTTTCATCAGGGCCCAGGTAGCAAAGCCCATTTCATGACATTAATTTGCCACCTTTGGTGACCCCGACACATCAATTCGCTACTTTATAAACTATTTCCAGAATCAGATTTATCAGACCTGACAGAACTTTTTGCGCCGATATAAACAGCGTTAGCGCCCGGGCTAGCTCCCCTGTGCCAATTCATCATTATCTTATTTGGAGGGCCGCAAAATTCTCTGACATTATTAATAGTAAGATGAATCACTGGAAAAGTTCAGAATCGGTGCCTGGCGAGGCCGAAATAATCCATTTGGGCTGGAAAGTATTGGGGTGAAATTGTGTTTTGTGATGGTGGAGCTCGCCGTCATTAGCATCGGTGTATGCATGGGTGGTGAACTACTGAGGCATGATGTTCCTGAGAGGTTAACATCGCTCTAGTTCACCACCAGCTACTGCTTTAACAATAACTGCACATGTTGGAACTGATACGCGACTCTTTCGGCTGGATTTTGAATCAGTGGAATGGTTAATTAATGCTAATCTACTGTAGAATGAAGCATACTTGGTATTGCACAGTTAGCACTAGCATCTCACAGACATCACTAGCCTCTCACAGACATAGCAAGCTCTCATTACTAGCATCTCACAGACATCACTAGCCACTCACAGACATCACTGGGGCTGGAGAGAATAACTTCCGGAAAGGCAGGGTAACCAATAGCGTTAGAGATAACAAGTAAACCAAGTCCCGTCCCAAGACTGACAAAAATTCCAAAACTCCCGTGAGCAGAGAGAAGAGTCAGCGAGTGAGTGGAGAGAAGTGATCGCGCACGCTGCAGGCATGACCTCGCTCGCGAGAGGGTATATTGTGGCACAGATGATGATGTGCGCAAGCGAGGGTTTACAACGAGCGCACGTTTCCTCGTGGTGGATGAGTTCAGCTTGTGTGTGAACATCCCATGTGCGTGCACAAGCAGTAGTTTCCACGCGTGTAGGCCTGTAATCAGCTTGTGGTTCACTTCTCCTCACACATAAACATCACCAGTGCACTCGATTATTTTTGTCATGGACTTGCCGTCATAGACTAAGCCGAAGGAAAATGAATGAATAAATTGCTCATAGTGTATACTGTAAGTGCATGTGTGAATGAGAATGTATATGGGTGTTTCCCAGTACCGCGTTGTGGCTGGAAGAGCAGCCACTGTGTAAAACATATGCCAAAATAGTTGGCGGTTCATTCCACTGTGGCGACCCCTGATAAATAAGGGACTAAGCCGAAGGAAAATGAATGAATGAAAAGGTATAACATTGGGACATTTTAGGCCAATAGTAGATGATGTCTCTTTGTAAAGAAACACCAGGCACAATTAATCTTGATTTAAAACTAATGACAATTCTGTCAGCATTGCAAACAATGTTTTCCTTAGTTTATATGGGACATGATTTGATTTCCTAAGTCTGAATATGAATCCTCAGACTTTGAATTATTCAGTTTAAGGTTCATGCAGTTCATCTAAACACTGCTGTGTTGACTGTTTTTAAAAACACTATTTTGGGCAAACAGCCCTGATGCGTCCATTCATAAAATTCACAGTAAACCACATTTAGCATATATAGTTGAAGTCAGAATTATCAGCCCTCCTGAATTATTAGCCAGCCTGTATATTTTTCCCCCAATTTCTGTTTAACAGAAAGAAGATTTTTCCCACACATTTCCAAACATAATAGTTTCAATAACTCATTTCTAATCATTTATTTTATTTATCTTTGCCATGATGACAGCACATAATATTTGACTAGATAATCTTTAGTATCCAGCTTAACGTGACACATAACAGAATTAACTAGGTTATTAGGGTAAAGTTAAGATAATTATATAGCAAATAATTGTATAACAGTGGTTTGTTCTGTAGACAATCGAATAAAAAATATTTCTTAAAGGGGTGGTCCACTACGATATCACATTTTAAACTATAGTTGATGTGTAATGTAGCTGTGTGAACATAAACAACATCTCCGAATGTAATACACTCAAAGTTCAATGCCAATGGAGACATTGGCTTTTACAGAGTTAGGTTAGCAAAGCCTACAGTGAATGAATTTGGGGACTACAAAAAATATACATCCGGGTTAACAAGATCATGAATGCTTCAGGTTATGTGCATTTACCATGCGCACACACCCCACGCAGCAAAGGGGAAGGCCAGATTCGCTGTAAAGTTACAGCAGAGAAAGCTAAAATGGCGTCCAAACGTTGCTATTTCCACAGAGCTTCATCTGTTTTTGTATTTGGGCTTCCAAAGGACACAAAGAGAGAAGTGCTTACAGTTTAATCAATTATGTATCAGAGAATTATAAAAAATATATAGCTCTAGCATTTGACAAAGGACAGCTTCCAGAATTTCTCCCAGTGCAGATTCAGCTAAAAACTCCTCAAAGGAGCAGCTCCAACCATTATAGACGAAGCTGTGGATAGTGATCCACAACCTGTAAGAATGTTTATTTGTCAAAATTGATCTATTACATGCACAATTTCTAGCGTTAATGGTATGTTCTAGCAAGGATGTAAACAAGGGGAAATGCTGTTTGGCACCATTAACAATTTAGCTACAAAATCATATGTTGATATGTCAGATGTTATTTTAGAGAGCAGGCGTGAGGTTCAGCTCTGTCCTCTTCATTCTCTGTCTGATTTAGGCTCAAACTGATACTGCTAACAGCTACTCTGACTGTATGTAGACCGCAGAGGCACAGCTCATGCTAGTGACTGGACGTGATGCTTTTCCTGGTGGCGTGGAGCCGATCCGCAAATCAAAGCACATTATGTTAGCTGACCAATCAGAGCCTCTTGAGGGCGACCCTTTCCCTTGTCGTTTTCATGTTAGCTGAGTAGCTGTATAATCAAAGTAAGACATATGAACAAATAACGCAATTTCTTTTACAAAAGAGGCATGAGCACACATTGCTTTGCATCTTATAAACACAACCAAGCCTTAAAAATACACTCTGGACCACCCCTTTAAGGGGGCTAATAATATTGTAACAAAATAATATTGTAATATACTTTAAAATAGTTTTTAAAAAAATTGAAAACTGCTTTTATTCTAGCCTAAATAAAACAAATAAGACTTTCTCTAGAAGAAAAAATATTATAGGAAATACTGTGAAAAAGTCCTTGCTCTGCTAAACATCATTTGGGAAATATTTGAAAAAATAAATAGATAAATTCGCAAGAGGGCTAATAATTTTGACTTCAACTGTACATAATAGTATGCAAATCGTGAGTAACAAGTGAGATTCCTCATCTCAGACAAGATGCCGGACTCCATGTGGATGCTGTCCTAGTTTCTCACTGTTGTTTGCTGGAGTTCATCACCCCAGGTCGGGCACTCTCTGCTGGGCTCGGGGGGTTTGGCTGATCTCTAAGTCCTGGAGCCGCTCATGCTCTGGATCCTCCACTGTAGGCTTCAGCTCTGAGCCAAATGACACTTTGATTATTTCCTCCGCCACTAACAGTGATGTTTTGATGCTTGTCAGAGCCGACGGGTCGCAGGAACTCTGCTGTACATCAGTCAAGCTGGTTACTGATGCTTTCTGTTCGGTTACAAAAGATTCCTCAAAAGACAGGTAATGTGTTTCATGTAACATCGATTGGAATTTATATATTTAAATAGACAAATTATGTCATGAATTGTTTTGGGATAAAAATAAATAATAGTATATGATATTTATTAAATGATATTTAAAAAGTAAAAATAATAATGTATTTAAAATAGTGAAATATTAATATAAAATAAATATTATTCAGTCATTTTCCTTCGACTTAGTCACTTATTTATCAGGGGTCGCCACAGTGGAATGAACCAACAACTATTCCAGCATATGCTTAACACGGCGGATGCCCTTCCGCCCGCAACCCAGTACTGGAAAACACTAATACATTCTCATTCACACACAAACACTCATACCCTACGGCCAATTTAGCTCATCCAATTCATATAGTGTATGTGTTTGGACTATAGGCAAACCGGAGCACCCGGAGGAAATCCACGCCAACACAGTGAGAACATGCAAACTCCACACAGAAATGCCAACTGACCTAGCTGGGACTCAAACCAGTGACCTTCTTGCTGTGAGGCGACAGTGCTAACCACTGAGCCACCGTGCTGACCCAAAAGCTTACAGCACCTGGCATTCCCAGAAACTTTTTTGAGTGAATATTTATCAGCATATACAGTAGCGCAAAACTGCTGTAAATCCTGAACCTTCCTGCACAGTATTAAAGAAGAATTATAGTATTAAAGAATTATTATTAACACACACACACACACACACGTCTGAAACGATAATTTAAAAATCAACAAATAAATTGACATTTGAATAAAAAACAGCAATATCTATTTTTGTAAATCATATTCCAATATTCTGTTTTATTTATATATAATTTTGAATTGTTTATTGATTTATTTAGCTTGAAATTCATTCATTTTAAATGTACTGTATAACGAACTAAAACACATATAGTGTAAAACAAATATTTATCAAAATAAGATTTTTTTTCCCCACTTAATTTAGTTTTTTCTTTCATAAAACATGACTTCATATGTTATGTCATTTGCATCTCAGGTAAATGTATCTTGATTTAAGAACGTTTAGAATTTTATTTGCTGGAAAACATGACAAATTATTGAGCAAACTATACAACAAATTATAAATAAATACATTAAAAATTAAAGATATATAATTTTATTTACAGTAGTTTAATTAGATAAATTAAAAATAATTATAATAATAAATGAATAAAAACAATGTGGGTGTAAATAAATAAGTAAATATATAGATAAATACAATATAATAAATAAATATTTACATAATTTACTGAACTGAATTAAAAAACACACAATCAATCTAAATTATTAAATAAAGTTATAAAAGAATAATTATAGGATTTAAATAAAATAAATAAAAATAATACTTCCTTACTTTAAACAAAATACAGGTAAAGTGTATGTAAAATCCCTTCATTTATATATATATATATGTATATATATATATATATATATATATATATATATATATATATATATATATATATATATATATATATATATATATATATATATACATACAGTATATATAAACGTAACATATTACAAGTAAAAATATTACAAGTTACATAACAAGTACAAGTTACGTAATAATATAACTTTTGTAAGTAACGAGTAAAGTAACAAATGACTTTTAAAAATTAAGTAATAATATTTGAGTAAATTTTCAAAAAATGTAATGAGAGTTCTTTATTATTTTAACTAATTAGCTTAAAAAATAATTTGCTGAATAAAGTGAACGTAGTTGCGTTGAAGCCAGCGCGCAATAAGAGAATGCAGGAACAGACAGAAATGAAGATGGCAGGCCAGAATCTTACATTTCTGCAATGGAAATATTCTCATTATTTTAAACACATTGAAGAAAAGGAAAAGAGGATTATCTGAATGGACAGTGATTTTACTTTATGTTAAGACAAAAAGTACAAAAGTAGGAAACGCATTGCTTTAAAATTTCATTAATCTGTATAAATGGCTCGTATAGCTATAGATAACATTATCCTACATATATACTGTATATATATATAGTATATTATGTATATATAAGTAACACAACCCCAGTAACTTTCCCCAACACTATATATATATATATATATATATATATATATATATATATATATATATATATATATATATATATATATATATATATATACACGTACATACATACATACAGAGTAAGTCATAATTAATCGGCCCCCTTTGAATTTTTTTTTCTTTTTTTCATATTTCCCAAATGATGTTTAACAGAGCAAGGAAATTTTCACAGTACGTCTGATAATATTTTTTCTTCTGGAGAAAGTCTTATTTGTTTTATTTCGGCTAGAATAAAAGCAGTTTTTAATTAAAAAAAAAACTATTTTTAAGGTCAAAATTATTAGACCCTTTAAACTATATATTCTTTCCGATAGTCTACAGAACAAACCCTAACCTGCCTAGTTAACCTAACAAACCTAGTTATGTCATTTCAGTTTTTCTAGTTTTCATGTTTAATTTGATGTGTTACAGATGCTCGTAGTTATTTGTGAAACTGTACAGCAATTTCAATTGCCTTAACGCATTTTATGCTCACGCAGGAAGCCATAAATATAAAACAGAGTAAAAATGTACAATGATTATTATTATAAACTGCTGCAGAGTCTATTGAAATTCACTTTAAAGACAGAAGTCCACCTACCCAGCAGAAAAACAAAAGCTCACATTACTGTCTTTAGTATAAAAAATACATGACATTTGTTTATGAACATATCAGTGTTACTGATTATAACATGCATTTATATATTCCTTCCCAGTTTTTATAATGCATTATTGCTCATTGAAGCTTCTCATACTTTTCTAAGACTAAAGAAATGATTCAGTCCCTAATGCAAAACTCTTCATTATGAGAGAAGCACAGTCTTTACTTAAAGCTTAGTTTATTTTGTGGCATTATGACTCAGACAACAAGATGCTTCTTAATAGTCTGCTCATTACAGCTCAATATCTCAGTATAAAGCAGCACTTTGAGTAAGAGCATGCTTATGCGTTACGATAAATGATAAATAAATGTGTCTATTTTAAGCATTTATTTCATTCAGAGGCATCGTGGTTCATCTTTTGAATGATTGTAGAGTAGGAATGAGCTGTGCTTTAGTTATTAGTGGAGTGTGAAAGAGAAAGTGTGTGTTTTCTGTGCGTCTCTGCTGCCCTCTGCTGCTCACACTCATACATGACAGGCAAGTTTTTTGTATAAATTCAGTACAAACATATACATCTCACAACAATTTTGAAGACAGGTGAGGGTTATTGAGAGTCGATCTGAAAATAACAGGGTCTCCGCAAGTCTTAAATTTAAGTTACTAAATGTTTAGGCCTTAAAAAGTCTTAAATTCACTGAAATATTTTGTTGTAGGTCTTAAATAATTTGAAACAGCTCCTAATTTTCCTTTGTCCATGTAATCATCCAATCTCCAACAATCCATCTCAATAAAACCTTTAATAAAAGATGCATTTATAACCTCTATTTGCCAACATGGTTTAATTATCATCCTCACAATAACATTTGTTTAAAGTTCTCCATGTATTTCTAGCTACCTGGTGAGGATACTGACCTGGAGAGACAGGCTGGTGTGGATAGCTCCTTCAGCTTAGTCCCTTTATTAATCAGGGGTCACCACAACGGAATGAACCGCCAAGTATTCCAGCATATGTTTTACACAGCGGATGCCCTTCCAGCTGCAACCCAGTACTGGGAAACACCCATACACAATTATTCACACACATACACTACGGCCAATTAAGTTTATTCAATTCCCCTATAGTGCATGACTTTGAACTGCTGGGGAAACCGGAGCAAACCCACGTGAACACCGGGAGAACATGCAAACTCCACACAGAAATGCCAACTGACCCATCGACGCCATGTTAGTGTTAAGTCTGAAATTCTATTCATAACGGTCTTGAAAAGGTACTAGAAAGTCTTGGTGAAACCTGCAGACACCCTGAATAAACGTTTACTGCAGTTGAAGGAAATGTCTGTAGATTTGACAGAATTGTACTGGGATAGCGTTTATAAAACTATTTAAAATGTGTAAATATTTTATTTAATAATTTTATTTAATAATTTATTTTATTTTATTTTATTGTGTTAAATTTTGTTATAATTAAATATAATATTTTAGTTTGACTAACGTTTTAATTATATTATTGAGCGTTTTTGTGATTAGTGATATAAATATATATATATATACAGGATTAGCAGTGCAATATGGCTGTATATCTGCACTGGTGGGAGGCATGCGTTCCCTTAGCATCCCACCAGTGATAATATATGAGGAACTACTTTTGTATGAAAAACTACTTTCTTCCACCATTCATTCACATCTGCAGCTGACGTCAGAACAGCAGAAACCGTTGCTACAACGTCACTTTAGAGCTAGTGTTTGAATGATTTTCTAGCGTAATGTCTAAAGTGATGACAAAACAGCTGATTTTGCTTTCATTTTAAGATTATAAGGCTGAACGGCAATAGATGCCATCAGTCTACAGAGATTTCCCAGTATTTCTCTGTTACAATCGGGAGATCACAATAATTAACCCCGAAAAAGCCAAAGCAAAGCAAACAAACACTACCAGAAACAACACCAGACTAAGGCATAAAAACAGCACTACAACATACAAAAGAGAGGGATCGTCTTAGAAAGTCACTTACCAGTTCTATGGTTTCGTTTTAAATTTACGCTCAGAAAAACATTTTTATCCCCCAGCTTATTATGCAGTCTTTGTCGCCATCTTCGTGCTAAATTACTACAAAATTTGTACTACAAAAATATTTTTTTATTAAATATTACTGCAATTTATATGAAATGAATTCAATGATCGATTCAAAACAATGATATAAAGACAAGTAAATCAGTCAAAAGAATAACAACCAAGTTGTCAGTCTGCATTAAGCTAAACTTGACATTGCAGTCAAATCTATTTGCTCTGGAGTAAATAACAGATGACTGTGACCAAAATACTGCCTTTAGAAATAGCCTAAATGAATAACATTTTACAGTAGACTAAAATAAAGACCCCCACCATAATTTTGAATTAGTAGCCATCAGAGGAGTGCTCACGACAGCCGCCGACACGTTCAAAGTCCCGAATTTATGAAAACATATTCTAAAATAGGCACCATTAATAAACTGTGTAGTTGCAATCTAAACAACTACATTCTCGAAAAAAAGCCTCAAAAGAACATTATGTTGTCCAACAGCTGCAATATTTGTTAAACTGTAGAGAGTTGTTTAGCCTTCTTAATGTTGCTGGCATGGGCGGAGTAATACACAAGTAGTACACAAGGGTGAAGAGGCTGTTAGAGTGCTGATATTACTTTAATATATCTCACGGCTATTAGCCAATCAGATTCGAGAACCAGACAGAACTGTTGTATGCATATATATATATATATATATATATATATATATATATATATATATATATATATATATATATATATATATATATATATATTCAAAAAGTGACAGAAAAGTAATCCATAATTAAAATAAAACTTTAGTATTTTGTTTTGGTGGATTCTTTAATTTAAGTATTTGTTGCAAAAATATTACTACTACTACTACTAATAATAATAATAATTAATATTACGATGATTATTATCTTGGGTATATAAAATGTTGATCAATCAGAAAATATTCAAAATATTCAATTCACTTCAAAATAATACGGTTATTGTAATTTTGACCAAATAAAAGAAGCCATAAGACTTTTAACAGCTTTTGTAAACACTACAGACAACAACCTTTTAACTTCACCCTTGCATTTCAGAACAGTTTTTACAAAATGCATTTTTAAATAGCCATATCCATATAGCATGTTCTCTCATCCACAACCCAATATCATCAATCTACACTCACCGGCCACTTTATTAGGTACACCTTACTAGTACCTGGTTGGACCCACTTTTGCCTTCAAAACTGCCTTAATCCTTCGTGGCACAGATTCAAGGTACTGGAAATATTCCTCAGAGATTTTGGTCCATATTGACATGATAGCATCACACAGTTGCTGCTGATTTGTCCTCTGCACAACCATGATGTGAATCTCCCGTTCCACCACATCCCAAAGGTGCTCTATTGGATTATGCTCTGGTGACTGTGGAGGCCATTTGAGTACAGTGAACTCATTGTCATGTTCAAGAAACCAGTCTGAGATGATTCGCGCTTTAAGACATGGTGCATTATCCTGCTGGAAGTAGCCATCAGAAGATGGGTACACTGTGGTCATAAAGAGATGGTTATTTGAGTTACTATTGCCTTTCTATCAGCTGGAATCAGTCTGGCTATTCTCCTTGACCTCTGGAATCAACAAGGCATTTGCGCCCACAGAACTGCCGCTCACTGGATATTTCCTCTTTGTCGGACCATTCTCTGTAAACCCTAGAGATGGTTGTGTGAGAAAATCTCAGTAGATCAACAGTTTCTGAAATACTCAGACCAGCCCGTCTGGCACCAACAACCATGCCACGTTCAAAGTCACTTGAATCACCTTTCTTCTCCATTCTGATGCTCAGTCTGAACTGCAGCAGATCGTCTTGATCATGTCTACATGCCTAAATGCATTGAGTTGCTGCCATGTGATTGGCTGATAAGAAATTTGCGTTAACGAGCAGTTGGACAGGTGTACCTAATAAAGTCGCTGGTGAGTGTATATCTTACAGGAGCTGAATAAAACAGGTGCAATTTTGCATGTCCATAATAAACCATTTACAAAGCATTATTTATGTTGTTGTATTGCAGCTTTCAATCTGATTTACTCTTAAAAATTAATCAAATAAACAGCTGAATGTGTACAAACACAGAATCTGCAGGAAGGTAATTAATGCGCACGGTTTTCCTCACACATGCCGACCCTCTTCGTTCTGCCACAGTAAACTGTAAGTTCTATGTGAAAATAAGCATCAGCTCATTGTCTTCCTATCAGACTCGCAGGCAGCAGTAATATGATTCTTATGAGCGAGGACTAATAGTTTATTTAATGGACCAGCGGGTTCCTGCGGATGGATGGTCAATGGGGGCGCTGATCATTAGCCAAACAAATGTAAAATTACACCGCATCATAAAATCACACTTATTTGTGAAGTGCAACATGTATTTGGTCTTAAAGGGATAGTTCACCCAAAAATGAACATTCAGTCAATAGACCCTTCACATTTCTCTGTTTCTCAGTCGCAGAAGTCATCATAGTTGGGTAAACGTAGAGCATACAGACAAACTTGAACTTAGAGAGCACAACAAATCATTTTTTACAATCCTATTTGTCGAAATAATAAAAGAAAAACTCCACAGTGGTGTTATTTTATATAAGACTTTCAGAAAAAGGAAAAAAATAGTGTGAGACTGATAACGGCAGCCAGAAGAGAGAACGACGTCAAATTTACTGCCCCGCCCCCATACATACTGCATTACAAACGCCTCACTGTAATTCCTTTTTTTTTTTGGTATTTGATGCAAAAATGATTTAATACATACATGATTACATATAAATGTTCATTCATTCATTTTCTTTTCGGCTTAGTCCCTTTATTAATCTGGGGTCGCCACAGCGGAATGAACCGCCAACTTATCCAGCACGTTTTTTACGCAGCGGATGCCCTTCCAGCCGCAAGTTATCTCTGGGAAACATCCACACACTAGGCATGGATCGGTATAAGATTCTGACGGTATGATAACCTTGGATAAATATATCACGGTTTCACGGTATCACCGTATTGTGATTACTGCTCTAAAATATATTCTTTTTAAATGTCTGGGTAAAAAACTAAAAGTTTTTTCCTCTTTGAACACAATATATTTTATTTTGAGAAATATTTATAATATTTTGGAGCAGTAAACGTGCCCGGCTAAATAATGAAAATGAATCATTGACTTCTGCTGTCTTCATTAGTTTCAAAAACACAGATTTATTTACAATTTAAAACGGCATCTTTGGATATCTTTTCTGCTGGAGATGCTGTTGTTAAAAAAGAAACGTAAATAAAAAAATCTTACTCATACCTTAGAAACGGTATTAGAGAAAATTTTGACGGTGTGATAACCTTGACTTTTCCAAACCGCGGTATACCTTGAAAACGGTTATCGTCCCATGCCTACCACACACTCATTCACACTCATACACTATGGACAATTTAGCCTACCCAATTCACCTGTACCGCATGTCTTTGAACTGTTGGGGAAACTGGAGCACCCGGAGGAAACCCACGCGAATGCAGGGAGAACATGCAAACTCCACACAGAAACGCCAACAGACCTAGCCGAGACTCGTACCAGCGACCTTCTTGCTGTGAAGCGACAGCACTATCTACTGCGCCACCATATAAATGTTCATATCTTGTTTTTAAAAAAATCTAAATATTAAAAACTTTCAATGATTTAAGAAGTCCATGTTTACTCAACTTTAAGTGTTGAACACAAAACCAGATTTTCTGAAGATTGTTGGAAACCGGTAGACATTACACTGTAAAAAATGCTGGGTTCCACATGATTTCCTCATGTTCCAATTAGCATAATGGTTTTTACAAATTTAAGTGAATTGAACATAAAACAATTAAGTTGTCTCCAAACACTCTGGTGGTTGGAGTCTTATCTTACCGGCAGATCTTCCAGGGTTACCTGGAGACGAGAGGTATTTCAAAAACCAGTGTTGTGCTAGTTACTGAAAAATAGTAACTAGTTACAGTTACTAGTTACTTCATTCAAAAAGTAACTTAATTACTTTATCTATTACTTACACCAAAAAATAATGCATTACTGTTTAAAAGTAACTTTTCCAAAGAACATTTTAATGCTCCCATTAATAACGTCACTTCAGTGCTGCATGGAGAACAGACTGTTGATCAACTTCACAATTTTAATTAATTTGCATTCTCACAACTAAAACACGAGACAGACTTAAATAAATTAGTGTTTAAAAATGACTTTTTGTTTAAGTCAGACCAGCAGCACATCAATGAAAGTAATCTGAATTATCATTCACAATCAATTTGGTGAAACTCAGCACTAAAAAACTGCTATTATAGACAACTGTACGGTTTATGCATTTTAAACAAAACAAAAACATAACAGCTGCTCAAAAATGAAATTAATCGTGGTATGTCAGCAACTTATGGAATGTAAGCTGTGTATATTCAAAGAGCAACATCTGCTGTTGTGTGCAAATGTGTGCTTATTTAATCACTAAACATTATATACTGTAACTGTTAATTAACATGTTGAAGGCCAGCAGTCTGAAGGTTGTGGGTTCAACATCAATCAATGTTGGAAACTCCGGAAGTTGAACCTAAGCTAAAATGTCCTGGGATGCCTCTATTATGACTAATGCCTGGAGCAGGGCAACTGCCAAAAAGAATTATCCCTGTAAATGCTGTTTCAGATGAATTGGAATGTGAAACTGAAAAGGAAAAGAAACGATTACATCTACATACAGTTGCATTCAGAATTATTCAACCCCCTGATTTATTAGCCCCCCTGTTTATTTTTTTCCCCAATTTCTGTTTAACGGAGAGAAATTTTTTTCAACACATTTCTAAACACAATAGTTTTAATAACTCATCTCTAATAACTGATTTATTTTATCTTTGCCATGATGACAGTAAATAATATTTTACTAGATATTTTTCAAGACACTTCTATACAGCTTGAAGTGACATTTAAAGGCTTAACTAGGTTAATTAGGTTAACTAGGAAGGTTAGGGTAATTAGTTATTGTATAATGATGGTTTGTTCTGTAGACTATTGAAAAAATATATTGCTTAAAGGGGCTAATAATTTTGACCTTAAAATGGGTTTTAAAAAATTAAAAACTGCTTTTATTTTAGCCGAAATAAAACAAATAAGACTTTCTCCAGAAGAAAAAATATTATCAGACATACTGTGAAAATTTCCTTGTTCTGTTAAACATCATTTGGTAAATATTTAAAAAAGAATAAAAAATTCAAAGGGGTTCAATAATTCTGATTGCAACTGTATATATATATAAAAAATATATATATAAAATATATAAAAAATTTCCCAAATGATGTTTAACAGAGCAAGGAAATTTTCACAGTATGTCTGATAATATTTTTTCTTCTGGAGAAAGTCTTATTTGTTTTATTTCGGCTACAATAGAAGCAGATTTAAATTTTGTTAAAGTTATTTTAAGATCAAAATTTATTAGCCCCTTTAAGCTATATATTTTTTCGACAGTCTACGGAACAAACTATCGTTATGCAATAATTTACCTAATTACCCTAACCTGCCTAGTAAACCTAATTAACCTAGTTAAGCTTTTAAATGTCACTTTAAGCTAAATACTAGTGTCTTGAAGAATATCTAGTAAAATATTATTTACTGCCATCATGGCAAAGATAAAATAAACCAGTTATTAGAAATGAGTTATTAAAACTATTATGTGTTGACAAAAATCTTCTCTCCGCTAAACAGAAATTGGGGAAAAAATAAACAGGGGGGCTAAAAAATCTGACTTCAACTGTATATATAATTTTCTTTTTCAAATATTTCTCAAGTCTTAACGGTATTTCCTACAATATCTAGAAAGTTGTATTTCTTTTAGCTCGGCTAAGCTTTTTATTATTATTATTTAAAAAGTAGTTTTAAGGTCAATTATATTAGCCCCCTTACAATTTTTTGAATGGCTACAAAAAAACAGGTGTTGCCTAATTACCTTAACTTGTTTAACTAACTAAGCCTTTAAATGTCACTTTAAGATGAATACTAGTATCTTGCAAAATATCTAGGAAAATATGATGTACTGTACTGGCAACCAGCCAGTTATTAGAAATTTGTCATTAAAACTATTATGTTTAGAAATGAAAAATCTTCTTATTGTTAAACAAAACCAGGGAAAGATTTTTCGAATAATTAAAATTTCACATGAGGCCTAGTAGTTTTGACTTCAACTGTATATGTGTCAACAAAATACACCACAAAACGACGAAGAAGAAAATAAGCTATATTTTGTATATTGGTGTGGTAAGAAGGTTTTAGTGCAAGCCGTGTGTCAAAAACTCCAAATAAAATCCTAGTGTGAAAAATTGCACATATTTAATATATAAAAATAATACATTTCAAACTAAAGACTGAAAATATCAAATAATACATAAAATAAATACATTTTAAATTCAGCCTGGTCTCATTGAATATAATACAAGGTTTCCGCTACATTCATTCTTCCATGGCGGGGCACCACACCAAAATTCATCCGCCCACGGCTACATTACAGCTTCTCATTCAAAAACATTCAGTCGGGTTTTTTAAAATAGCGGGTTATAACCGCACCAAAACGTATTAAAAGCTACGTGAATTATAACAGCGCAAACTTTTCTGTAACCGTAGTAGTGCTGTGCGTTATTTGTTTAACCCTTTAATGTGACATGCTGACTGACTGACTGACTGACTAACAGGTGCGTGATATGTGAGGCCAGCAAACACGTAGCTTTTAGTTAAGATGAACACAGTTTCCATAATTATACTTTATAGATAAAGGTGTAGGGCTCTGCAAGCAATGACTTTATCTTGCTGCAGTTTATAGCTGTTTCACTTTACTTCGGGAAGCATTCATGCCGCTCTGTAGGTCTATTGGACGCAATTATATAAGTGTTCCTAACAAATCTAGTAAACGTTGGAGACATAGTCGTTACATAAACGCACTAAATTACACTTCAGCAGCGTTTGAGAGCGCGCAAGAAAATCTGCGCTTGAGCAGAGTATATATTTGAGGGCGTGCAAGAATTTTTGTGTACGAACAGAGGAAATCGGCGTGCAAGAAGAGATTTGCATGCTCGTATTACATAAATGCGATCTCGACTTGTAATACTGCGCTCATGACATTGAATCAACGCCAAAGGTAGTTGGTAGATCTGTGCCTACCAGGCCTGCCACCACAGCTGGAAAAAATCCTAGAGGAAACACTGTAATAAATAACATTTACATGTAAAAAGGTGCATTTTTAAAATCATTTTGTTTGATTGATGAAATTCACACTTATTTTTATGCTCGTCCATTGATCATTTGGCTTCAAGCTGATTTATACTTCTGTGTCAAGTGCACACGTATGGTCCGGCCCAGCCTTCGTGTGGTTGCATAGCCCTCACCATGGCTTACACCGACACTGACGTGTTTTCCTCTCAAAAAAAAAAAAAAAAAAAAAATCGCAACAACGCATAGCACAAGCTTTGTGATTGGTCGGCTTGGTATCTGTGACAAGTGTGAACGATGCTGAGAGTCACGAGCCTGATGGAGCGAGTGTTTACAAGTGTCGAGTCCTGTGAAGGAGCTGCAGATATAAACTTTTGCTTTGTGTTGTTTACCTTATGATTAAAGTTGCTGCACGTCCGCTGGTTCCCATCCCTGAATGAGCGAGTTTTAACTACTTATACATTAAAATAGTGTTCAGAAAAAAAAAACACCCTCGAAGAAACTCGACACAGAGGAACAAACTCGACTGCCAACTAGCGTTTCAGAAGTGTTATTGCAGAGCAACACAAACAGCACTCTGAAGTATAAATGCATGGCTACACACAAGGCAGGCACCGTGGGTCACGCCGATCACACAACGCAGAAGTATAAACCAAACTTTAGTCTCTAATTCAGAGGTCGTCACAGCGGAATGAACCACCAACTGTTCAGCATGTTTTACGCAGTGGATGCCCTCCAACTGCAACCCAGTACTGGGAAACACTCATACACACTCATTCACACACACATACATTTCACAATTTAGTTAATCTAATTCACCTATACTGCATGTGTTTGGACTGTGGGGAAAACCGGAGCACCCGGAGGAAACCCACGCCAACACGGGGAGAACATGCAAACTCCACACAGAAATGCCAACTGATCCAGCCATAACTCGAACCAGCTACCTTCTTGCAAGGAGACGAGAGTGCCAACCACTGAGCCACCATGCCAGTGGTTTTTATGCTCATACAAAAATAATAATTAACATTTTTTATTATTTATTTTTAATTTTAGTTTTTATTTTAGCAGGCTTAAGTGTCTACACGTGCATTTCTATATCACACCATATATCTAAGCCACGACACAAAACAGGTCTAATTATTGTAAATAAAGCATTTGCATTTCTGAGAAACGTATAAACTCAACTTATCACGTTTCCTGTATCTCTATTGAACACAAGTTTACGAATGTTCTGCACAGAAACCAATGTGGGCAATTATGTTTCTGATTGACTTGTTTTTGACATCTTTGCCGACACTGTGCTTTACCGCTCAAACAGGTTTCACGATTTACATTGTCAATCTTTCCGGAAAAAAAATGACATCACCGTTGTGCATGATGGATTGTTTAGCATGCCTATGCACCGCTGCAATCTGTAACTGACACCGCTTAAAGGGTGTGTGTTGCTAAAAGCATACAATATATCATATTGCTAATTACTTAAACAATTTGATGCAATGTTGTGCATTCTGAGAATGTAGTGATGTAAAAGCATACATTTAAATAGCTATATGTATATACAGTTTAAGTCAGAATAATTAGCCTTCCTGAATATTTTTTTCCAAATTATGTTAAACGAAAAGCAGATTTTTGTCAACACATTTCTAAACATAATAGTTTTAATAACTTTTTTTATTTTATTTTATTATTATTTTTTATTTAACAGGGACAAAGCTCATTAATCAACAGTAGAACTGTAAATAAGCCAGAGTTAGCCACAAGGGCTCATTTTCATCTGTTGCCCCCTGCCAGATTTTAAAAGACAACCTAAAATCAAAAAGCACATCATCACACATACAATAACAGTAAAGTTACATACAACAAAAAAATAAAACATCTAATAAGAATTTCTTAAAATGTTAGACAAAAGAATTACACATGATTACAAACTTGCTTTGCTTTTAGCCATTTTTTTAACTTGTATTTAAATGTTGAATAATTTGCAACACCCCTTAAATCCATAGGAAGTGTGTTCCAGAAATGACTGGCTCTAACTGAGAAGACTGACCGTGCAAAAGTTGTACGTCTAAACTGCACAGCACAGTCTCCTCTGGTAACAGATCATGTTGCTTGACCATTATTATTCTTGTGTGTCACAAACTCACATAATGGAGGTGGAGCATATCCATTTAAAATGTTAAAAATCATACAAGCATCAGCCAAATATTGCATATTATCAAAGCTCAATAAATAACGTTTTTATATTCTATTACAATGATGATACCTAATAGACGTCTGATCAAATACTTTAAGTGCCTGTTTAGAAAGTGATTCAACTTATTTCTAATAACTGATTGCTGATTTTCAAAATACTAGTATTCAGCTTAAAAGTGACATTTAAAAGCTCAACTAGGTTAATTAGGTTAACTAGGCAAGTTAGGGTAATTAGGCAAGTCATTGTATGGGACAATCTACCAAAAATTTACATTTTCACTTATAAAGAATGTGACAGGGCCTGACCTTTAAGCCTGTCCTCCTCAAATAAGCAATAAAAAACACACATAAAATCATACAATTCAATGATAGAATGCATCCTTGATTACTGTCAGCTTGTCCTCTGTCAAATGATGCAGTGTTTCCTCTAGGATTTTTCCCAGCTGTGGCGGCAGGCTTTTTGTTTACACAGATCTGCCAACTATTTCAAAGACAAATATTACACGCAGTATTACAAGTCGAGAACGCATCCATGTAATATGAGCATGCAAATCTCTTTGCTTGCGCGCTGATTTCCTCTTCGTGCACAAAACTTCTTGCACGCGCTCAAATTTACATGCTCAAGTGCAGATCTTTTCGTGCGCTCTCCAGTAAGCACTGCTGAAGTGCGATTTAGCGCGTTTTTGTGCATTTTCCAACATTAACGCGTCCTGAAGTAAAGTGAAGTGAAACGGCTATAAACTCCAGAAAGATAAGTATACTTATGGAAACTGTGTTCATCTTAACTGAAAGCTACGTCGTGTTTGCTGGCGCCCCACGCATCACGCACCTGTCAGTCAGTCAGTCAGTATGTCACCTTAAAGGGTTGAACAAATAGCGCACAGCACTACTACAGTTACAGAAATGTTTGCGCTGTTATAATTCACTTACCTTTTAATATGTTTTGGTGCGATTATAACCCGCTATAAAAAACACGACTAAATGTTTTAAATGAGAAGTTGCAATGTAGCCGTGGCGGGATGAATTTTGGCATGGCGGCCTGCCACGGATGAATGAATGTATCGGAAACCTTGTGATGTCTCTTCCTCTCATAGCTAGGACAGAATCTGCGGACATTGTTTGCTATTTCTGCGCAGAATTTTGTAAAAATTCTGTGTATTTATGGGGAATGATTTTAGGAGTAATCCGTTAATTATTTTTCATTTGTAAAGATATTTGCGTATTGCTGTACATCCTGCGTGTTTTAAGCAATATGCAAGAGAGGCGCATAGCTAACACACTTTGCGCTGAAATTTAGAGCTGCTTTCAGCTGGTCTATTTCAGTTTCTCAAAATAGCAACTGCCAAACAATGCGCCCTAACACACCTCTTTTCTAGAACAGAACACCCACAAAGTGGCACAAATGGATTTGCTATTTAAACAACGTGGCGGAAAACGGGAAAATTAAGCTTGTGCTGGTCTGAAAATAGCAACACGTCGGGGCAAACACATCTTGTGCCTTATTGTGCCGGGTGTATGATAGGGCCCTAAATCTCTAAATACCTCTAAATAGAGACTAAGCCAAAGGAAAACGAATGAATGAATGAATGAAGTTACTATGAAAAACATATGATGAAAAGGTATTTATGCTGTTTTTTTTTTTTTAATTTTGGATGGAAAAACTGTTAATGAAGAACTGAACCATTTCTAAAGGAGGGAAAGGGACAACTACTCATGTATTTCTAATCCTTTAACCCTCTTCCAAAAAAATCAATTGCCTGTGGATATGACCAATGACAACACTGTTATCCTGACCAATCACACAGCGGCTGGGGATCAATACAGTCAGGTTGTCAGTCAGATAACGATTTTCGAGACAGCTCAATTAACGATTCGCTTGTGGAAAATGCAGTTGCAAAAGTGTTTTTAACCTGCATTTTATTTGCTCTTTTCACCAGAATTAAAACATTTAATCAATCATTCATTCATTTAACTTCGGCTTACTCCCTTTATTCATCAGGGGTCGCCACAGTGGAATGAACCTTCAACTTATCCAGCATGTGTTTTACACAGCGGATGCCCTTCCAGCTGCAACCCAGTACTGGGAAACACCCATACACACTGATTCACACACTACGGACACTTTAGTTCATCTAATCCACCTATAGCGCATGTGTTTGGACTGTGGGGGAAACCGGAGCACCCGGAGGAAACCCAACATGGGGAGAACATGCAAACGCCACACAGAAATCCCAACTGGTCCAGCTGGGACTCAAACCAGCGACATTCTCGCTGTGAGGCGACAGTGCTAACCACTGAATCAATGTGTCGCCCAACATAAAATCAATTGTGTTGAATAAATGAACGCATTGACTTTGATTCACTTGAACAAACCCAGTTATTTTAGATATAACCTTTTTTTTAGTGTACACTGTCCTAAAATTATTGCTGCCTTCATTTTTTTTTAGTTGAATCAAATCAACTTTTCTTGTCATCTCAACTTACATTGATCAAACTGACTATGTAATGTAATGTAATGTGTATTTATATAGCACATTTATTGTGTATGGCCATACACCCAAAACGCTTCACAATCATGAGGGGAGTCTCTCCACACCACCACCAGTGTGTAGCATCCACTTGGCAGCTACAGGACAACAGCGCCAGTGCGCTCACCACACACTAGCTATTGGTGGAGTGAAGAGACAGTGATACAGCCAATTCTGTGGATGGGGATAATTAGGAGGTCATGATGGGTAAGTGCCAATTGAGGGACTTTGGCCAGGACAAGGTTACACCCCTACTTTTACGAGAAGTGCCATGGGATTTTTAATGAGAGAGTCAGGACCCTGGTTTAACGTCTCATCCGAAAGACGTCGTCCACTGACAGTGTAGTGTCCCCTTCACTTTTACTGGGGCATTAGGACTCACACAGACCACAGGTTGAGTGCCTCCTGCTGGCCTCTCTAACACCACTTCCAACAGCAACCTAGTTTTCCCATGTGGTCTCCCATTCAGGTACTGACCAGGCTCAGCCCTGCTTAGCTTCAGTGAGTAACTGCTGTTGGGCTGCAGAGTGATATGGCTGTGTATGGCTATGACTAAAAATATTAACCCTTGTGCACTGTTTTACTAATTAACTACCCTTTTGTTATGTTAGGGATGAAAACATCCACTGAATTAGTCTTTGTTTTTTATTTACTCCATGTAGTTCTGAGATCTGAGACACATCAAGGTAAGTGCGCAAAGGTCACTCTCACACACTCACAGACACACACTTTAATTTGCTGTTATATTCCATATAAAATCCAGAAACTACGTTTTTTTGCACAGGCCTATCTAAAGGGTTAATAGTGCCAACTGATGATCACCAGTAAAAATTTCACATTTGACCTCTACCCAACAGGGAAAACAACCAACAATCAAAAATGCATAATTTTATGGTGTCATGGTTTTGTATTACAAAAATCAGGTTATAATGGAAGTCAATGGAGCAAAAACAGCCACCAACAGTAAATTAGGGAGAAAAAAATGTAATCAATCAAAAACAATGCATCAAAGGCAATATTGTTTCATGTCCAAGACTTTGATAAAAGGTAAAAAAAAAAGAAAAAAAAGAAAATCTTAACTTTTATTGAAAATACATAATTTGTGTGTTTTTATCACCAAATCAGTGACATCATTTATGAACTTGGCATTTAAAGAGTTAAAATCCTGTAATTTTTCTAAGCAAATTAGTTTTGATCAGGACTGAGGTTGATTAACAGATTTATGCAAAAAAAAATTGAAAAGAATATTTATCTGATGCATCTTTGCAGCAGTTTAATTCAGTGGATGTTTTCATCCTGAACATAACAAAAGGGCAGTGGTGGAAAGAGTACTGAAAAATCATACTTAAGTAAAAGTACCATTACTTGCCTAAAAACGTAGTTCAAGTAGAGTAAAAGTATCTGTTGTAAATATTACTCAAAGTATGAGTAAAAAGTAGCTCTTTTAGAAGTACTCAGGAGTAGTGAATATTACGCTATAAAAAGCTGATGCATTTACATGTAATTTGTGGATGTGTGTAAACGTAACATTCTGTAGTGCATTTAGTTATTGCCCAGCAGGCACACAATGCCATAAGACGTTAATATTAGGTTAGATTTAGATTGTGACGTCAGGTGACCAAATTCAATGTCTAGCCAGTGTCTAAGGGAAAACGTCAATTTGATCACCAATAACAACGTCAAATGACGTTGATATTTGGTTGATTTTAGGTTGTGTTGGAAAGTGACCAAAATCCAGCATCGAGCCAACATCTTAAATCATATTGACATCAAAAAATGACATTTAATCGTCACGTATGGCAACCAAAATCCAACATCTGATAGACGTCATAGTGGTAATGTCCACACAACGTCAAGCTGTAACATCATTAGATGTTGATATTTGGTTGATTTTAGGTTGGACACTGATGTGGGCCTGACGTTGAGTTCTGATGTCAAAGCGATTTTCATTTCCAAACAAAATGCAACGTCCCCACAAAGTTGACGTACAACATCAATCTAACATCATGTTAAAAACCTGTGCCTACTGAGTGTTTAAGGGCATGTCAGTCATCATACAGTAAACAACCGTCATCATCTCATCAGTGACATGCATCTAAACAGTCTCTGGGTCAATGCGTGTAAAGATTTTGGACTTCTTCTTGGACACGTTTAATGCTTCCAGTTTGCTACAATCTTGAGGTAGTTCATTATGATGTGATTTACCTTCTATGTGTGATTTGATTGGACAGGAATCACAGGACTGACTTTTCTAATCTCATAGACAAGAAAAAATAAAGTAGTGACTGCAGGTTGAAGGAAAGTAGTGGAGTAAAAGTACCAATACAGAACTAAAAATGTACTCAAAGGAAAGTAAAAGTACACATTTATAAAACTAATTAGTAAATAACAATTTCTGAGAAAAAACTACTCAATTACAGTACTTGGAGTATTTGTAATTTGTTACTTTACACCACTGCAAAGGGTCAGTAAATGGGCCAAGCATGTATCATTGGGTTTTAAAAAAAAATTCAAAGCATTTTCTCAAATATGTGTCAATATAAGATTTGTCACCAAAAATCATTCTGTTAGCTGAAACACAGAAACAGTTTTGGTCAAATTAAGACTCAAAATCACCCCGGATTTGGATGAAAACATCCCCAACAGTACATAAGGGTTAAGTTAAACTTTATGTAACTGAAAAACCTGAACTCATTAAAATAAGTTAAAGCAACATAAAAATATTTGGGGGTTTTTTCATTACATTTTTTACACTTTAGGCTAATAGTTACTATGTATATAGTTGCTAATGTAAACAAGTACTTGTACTTTCCACATTGCCAAGTGACATTTTGCTGCCAACATCACCGCTGTAGATGAATGACAAGATAACATACTTGTATCATGGTTTCAAGAAAAGGTGCTGTTGTGCATGTCAAGACAGGCTTTATTCCGTATAGTGATGCTTTATCCTGTATAGTGTTTAGGAGCTTTTTCTTCTCAACTGGTTTCAGTTTTATTTTCCAATAATAAAACACTGGATCAGAGCATCACCTTGGAGCATTTCCAGGCAAATAGTTGCATATGTTTCAACTACATCTCTAAAAAACCTATGTAATTTCCTGTTTAGGATATAACTGAGCCTTTTATTGTCATTTATAGGGGATTTATAAAGCATACATTGTCCTCAGTATCAGTTAGGTCACAAAACCGCATGACGTTGTGTTAATAATTCATTTATTATCATACAAAGTAACTCCTACTTAATGTCTGAATATTAAGATACATAAATGTTAATGTGAATAGTTTATTAATTATTAACTTATGCATTCTGAATGATCTTGAAAAAACCACCAACTATTCTTAAATAAATGTTTCGTAAATAATGCATTATTAATTTGGTAATGAAAAATCAATCATTAACAAAATATGAAAATACACTCATTAAGGACATTACACACATGCTTAAGAGTCAAGAATACAGCACCTGTAGCTGTATTTATAAACTGCTTACTAACGTCTATTAATGTATAGTTAATGCATAACAAATAATGAATTAACTATTTCCTAATTCTTGATAAATGATTCATAAATGATTATAAAATGTTATTAAAAAGTTCAGTCTCATGATACAGTAGAGTGAAAATAAAGATGTACAATTTACTCATTTTCCACACAGTTTTTACTTGATTCTGTATTGCTTTTATCTCTTTTGTTGGCTGTGCTTCACCAGACTCAAAGTACAATGATGGATGGATGGATGGATGGATGGATGGATGGATGGATGGATGGATGGATGGATGGAGGGGTGGGTGGATGGATGGATGGATGGATAGATAGATATATAGACTGGATTTCTCAGAGAACGACAAATTCTGTTCTCTCAGAGGATGACAAACCTTTTCTGCAGCTGTTTTATTCATAGAGAAAATGAAAACCGCTGCAGTGTTCTGTGTTTGTCTGAGGTAATTAGTCTACCAAATGTGCATATTCCATACAAAGTACGAAGCTGAGTTCTTGTCACGTGACTTGCGGTGCGCTTGCGGCATTTTGAAATTTGAGATGTTTTCAAGTAGAGGCGCCCGGAAAATAGCAATATGCACGTGCAAGCCACACGGCTCCACTAGAAATAACAAACTTGTGAGCGCAACAGATGCGTTATGTGAATGGTGCCTTAACGACAGATAGCTCCGCCCTAAAGGCATTCCATTTGTCAAGTGAAGAAAAGTTTTTTGATTAAAGATTATGAGGACAAATACATTTGTATAAAATAATGAAGTGCAGAAGATACATTGTTAATAACAAGCATTATATACATAGAAAAATAAGAAGAGCAAATTTTGATTTAACTCTGACTCTTTAAGTACATTTTTGCACACTCAAAAAATTTACTAAATTTGCTTAAACTACTTTTTTTTTTTTTTTTAAATGAGCTGAAACACAATTCTTGTTTTTTTTTAGAC
The DNA here is from genome assembly GCA_903798195.1 of Danio kyathit. Lineage (NCBI taxonomy): Eukaryota > Metazoa > Chordata > Actinopteri > Cypriniformes > Danionidae > Danio > Danio kyathit. Next base: position 5,162,294 of record LR812542.1, read on the forward strand.
AACTTAATTGTTTTACATTTAATCCACTTAAAATTGTAAAAACTAATCAGTTAACTTAATTCATGTTGTCCCAACACAAATCAATTGTGTGGACATTTTTTACAGTGCAGTTTGACAAAGAAGTAGGCTGATGTGTTTCCAATTAGCCCGTGTAGCAAAAATGCCATATAGTTGGATCACCACCAACTGCTGTTCGGTTGCACTGATGTAAATCTCTTGTGTCAGCAAAAGAGTTTTTACTTTCATTTCCAGCACAAACTACCCTCCCACTTTCACTATAACAGCACGTCACAAATTTGACATGATCAAGGAACCTCCAGCGCCGCAGGGTGATTATCTTATGTCAACCGCAACATAACAATGCATCTTATGCTGCTGATAAAATAATGCAGTAATGCTTTACCGTTACAGCCGCTGACTTTTCTCGTAACGTGTTCTATTTTTCAGCACACTCGTGTACTTTTCCAATTAAGAGCATTTTCATTGATTAATTATTATGATAATATCTTAAATAAAACTGTTTAAAAAGCAAAGCAGCACTTGATGAACCAAAATTATACATTTAAAAAAAGCATACATCTTGCATTTATGTGCATATCCTTTGCAGAGTTACAACTATAGCTATTATGTATATATATATATATATATATATATATATATATATATATATATATATATATATATATATATATATATATATATATATATATATATAATCCATAATTATTAGCCCTCCTGAATTATTATATATTTAAATATGTATATATTTCCCCCCAATTTCTGTTTAACAGAAAGAAGATTTTTCCAACACATTTCTAAACATAATAGTATTAATACCTCATTTCTAATAACTGATTTCTTTTATCTTTGCCATAATGACAGTAAATAATATTTGACTAGATATTTTTCAAGATGCTAGTATGCAGCTTAAAGTGACATTTAAGGGCTTAACTAAGTTAATTACTTAAGCACAATTAGAGAAGTCATTGCATAACGATGTAGACAATCAATAAAAATCAATAAAAAAATGCTTAAGGGGGCTAATAATATTGACCCTAAAATGGTTTATTAAAAAATAAAAAACTGCTTTTATTCTGACCGAAATAAAACAAATAAGACTTTCTCCAGAAAAAAAAAATATTATAGGAAATATTGTGAAAAATTCCCTGCTCTGTCAAACATCACTTGGGAAATATTTACAAATGGCAAAAATTGCAGGAGGCTAATAATTTTGGCTTCAACTGTTTATATATATAATAGAATGTTATTATTTAAAATATATTATATACAACAAACAATCAAATAAATAATAAGTTAGTAAATAAATAAGGTAAAATGATAAACATAACTGTGAAACGGTAACCAGTATCAGTTGAAACGCCCCCACACTTTTCCACTGACAGGAACTTCCTCAAAGAATACCAGAAGTTGAGCATCCAAAAAAAAAGAGCATCCGTTTCATTTCTATCTTACCTGACAGGTGTGGTCAGTGTTTTTGGCCTGTTTCACTTTGACCCAGCTTGGCAGGTGTGCATGTGCGGTATAAGGTATAAAAGCCACAGCACAATGTCACATCAGCATCTCAGAGCATCTCAGAAACCCTCACTGGAAACAAGAAAGAACAACAACAAGAGAAGGTGAGCGTCTTTGCACACGTCATACTTTAGATTATTTTTGAATGTTACGTACAAAAGACGTCTCTTTTTTGCTCATTAAATTTAAATGACTAAAGTTTTAAATTTTATATATATATACACACACTGTAAACTCTACTTTTAAAAAGTGATTAAACCCGTTGCTTTAAAATTAAATACTATGTGCATACTTATAAAAAATAAGTTTGGTCAACTTAACATTTCCAATTTACAAAAGGCTTACTATTTTTTTTTAATTTAAGTAAAGACAACGTTCTTAAAGACACAGTCTTGTTCTTTTTTTAAAGATACTAATCGCTTTGTTGGTCACGATTTATATTAATGTACAATTCACACTATTAGCAAACCATTAGGTCACACTTTATTTTGATGGTCCGTTTGTTGAGTTTGAGTTACATTGCATCTACATGCCAACTAATTCTCATTAGATTATAAGTAGACTGTTAGGTTGAGGTTGGGGTTAGGGTTAGTGTAAGTTGACATGTACTTGCAAAGTTTCATATAGTCAGTTAAATGTCTGTTGAAGGAGCAGTATCAACAGATATTAAGCAGACAGTCTACTTATACTCAAATGGACCATCAAAATAAAGTGGTACCAACCATTAATTAAGATTTTAGCTCAATGAATGGCTTATTAAGACGTTAATAGTTGGGTTTAGGAATTAGGGATGTAAAATGAGAACATACTTTATAAGAAGTAAAAATGTCAATAAGATGTGAAAATGTCAAAATATGAGTGAAATAACGTTCCATTGTCATTCAGTGTACATATATGATATGCAAAAAAAAAAATAATTGATAAAGCATATTTTGAATTGTAAGTATTAAAATATATAATTAAATGATAATTATAACTTTTATTGTATAATAAATTATTAAAATCTTGCTGACAAATATATATATATATATATATATATATATATTTGCTCAGAGTTTGCTCAAGGTAAATGAAACATGTATAGCAAAAATGACATCGATATTACACTTCTACATTTTTCAATGCTTTTCATATTTTCAACCCATCAAATGAAAAGTTTTGCTAATCAATATTTATTGTTTTATTTCAGAAAAATGGCCTGGATTAGAATCCTCATCATCATTAGTATGTTCGTCTCTTTTCTGCAAGCGCATAAGGAGTGCACAAGAC
>LR812542.1:5170095-5252595 GCA_903798195.1 Danio kyathit
TCACCTTCCTTCACGGAAGAGAGTCTGCTATTGGTTAACGTTCTGGCGAGAATGTGAAATCTGCTCAGCTATTGGCTGAGAGAGCTGTCAAACACCTAGATCGCTGATGCAGGTTCATCGAGGACGTGCAGGAGGAGACCGCTGGAGAGAGAAGAGGAGAGGGGAGGATAGAGTCTCCAAACCGGCACAAATCTATTAGAACTATATTTATTGATTATTGTGTTTTAATATATTGTAAGTAATAAAAGGAAAAATGGCTCAGTCGGACAATAAGAGGTTTTTTGAGAACCTGACAGGCGCTGGGAAAGCCATCGCGGTGCTGACGAGCGGAGGAGATGCGCAAGGTAACATCACATTGATATCTTATGATTATTATTTCATAATGTATATCTATAATTCGTTATTATCGGTGTAATATACTATAACTGTGTTCAGAACGATCTCTGGAGTATGTATGAATGACACGCTCATTCTAATGCACTGTAACGTACCGTAACGTTACGTTAACATTGGGATTCACGACTGTCAGTTAAATATATCTACCGTTATTGCGTTAGTAATGTTATGTGTAATTAAGTCATACAACTAAATTGTTATATTTTGACATTTAGATTTAATTCTAGCTAAAGACTGATGAAATGGCTAAGGTTTGTCTTAGTGATGCAAACGTATATATAGCATCAGATTTTCACAAGGTCATCGGGTTATCTTTGACTGTCACCATTATTTTAAAGTGCTATTACTTTAAATTTAACCACTGCTAGTTAAATCTGATCAATATTAATAAATAATACCGGCTGAGGTGATGGTGTTGATGATGATGGGGAGGAGGAAAAGGATGAGGATACACTAAATACACTCTTTTCTATCACAATGTCTCCATTTAACGGACATAACCATTTCCCTCAGCTCTCTGCTGTGTATGTAATTACTTATAATTTACTCCGGTATTCGTGTCACTGCATTGCGGAATCATGTGACCTTCACCAGTAGCACGTAGCATATCTTCCCTGCCTCCATTGTGACCAAATATTAATATGCTTACTTGCATTTGCTTAATATAAATCACCACATCTGTGTTACCTCATCAACGCTTTCCTGTCTGTCAGTTGGTGATTTTGCTCGTCGTCAACCAGGAAGTTGCTTCTCATTCAGAGTCGCTTTCTTGTGTTTACCGTGTTGGTATGCTTTGAAACACGTGTTTGTTTCTTAATTGGGTTACATATTTTCGTTTAGAAGAGGTGAATACGGTGACATTAGGGTGAAGCATGTCTGTAGCATGCGTACGTGAGAAGCCGACGCGCGTTTTGAGCTGGAGAAATGTTACGTCACAGGAAACTGAGTCATGTGGGCAACGCGCATGGCATTATAAACCAATGTCACGTTTCACTCAGTCATATTAAAAAAATAACATGCCTTCACTATGAAAATATGTGTACGTGCAGTCAAGAGGCTGCTTCTGCTTTAGGAGGTTGCTTCTACCTGATCTGACCTTCAGAATGCCTTGTGTGTGTAACCTGATCTAGTCAGAACGATTAGGTCATAATAATTAAACATCAGTTTTTCTTCTTTTAATTATTATTAATATATTATTATTAAGGGCAACTTTAATAGTTAAACCACCTTAAAAAATTTGGTATTTTCTTTAGGAAATGTGTATGAGACACCTCTTGTGTATGAGATGTGTTGTTGGGGAGAGAGAGAGAGAGAGAGAGAGAGAGAGAGAGAGAGAGTTTATTCTGATATATTATTTTTTAATTTGTGTATTTATTTAACTATTATTTATTCATTTATTTTAAAATTTTAATTTCTTTTTTTTCTTTTCTTTTTTTTACTACTACCACTACTATTTTACTGTGTTCACCATGCTGTTTTTAAAGTAAACTTTATAAATGCTTTGGCAATACATTTGTAACATAAAATAAAACAATTATTGTATTAAATTGAGACACACACACACACACACACACACACACACACACACACACACACACACACACACCTAGATTATTATAATGAATAATTCTAAATATACTTATTATTATTATTATACTTATATTTTTATTATTATTGTTTTATCCATAAATCTTGATTGATCAATGTACAGTTTATTCTGATTTATTATTATTATTATTATTATTATTACATTTGTATTTTTATTTAATTATTATTTATTAATTTGTTTATTTTTTATTTATTTTATTTTTTATTCATTCTTTTATTTTGTTACTACTACTACCACTACTTTTTACTGTGTTTACTATGTTGTTTTTAATGTAAACTTAATAAATGCTTTGGCAATACATTTGTGACATTTGTAATGCCAATAAAGCAATTATTGAATCAAATTGAGAGAGAGACACAAACATCTAGATTATTATAAATGAATCATTGTAAATATACTTATTATTATTATTATTACTTATTATTGCTGTTTTATCCATAAATGTTGAATGTTAAATGTAGTTTATTCTGATTTATTGTTATTTTTTATTTCTATTTTTATTTAATAATAATAATAATAATAATTACTATTATTATTATTATTTATTTTTATTTATTTATTTAATTATACATTTTTTACTACTACTACTATTTACTGTGTTTTGATATATATATATATATATATATATATATATATATATATATATATATATATATTTCACATTATATTTCAAGTGATACAAAAGAAAAGCAAATAAAAATCATATTAATTACATAAAAGTCTATACTTTGTGCATAAGAATATAAACTTTAACATATTTTTGATTGCCAGATTAAAATACATTTGAAATGATTCATATTAAAATACATGGAAAGTAATGTTAAAGTGTTAATATATAGGACCTTTTTAAAGTGTGTGAATTGGAAACTGCATTTTAATGTCAATGCATTTTAAAAATAGCAGAAAAAGGAATTACATATCAAGATTTAATAAAGGTCTTTTAACTGTAAATTTACATATTAATAACATACTGTATTAAAGTCTACCCTTACACATCAATGATGTCAAAAAAAGGGTACAATTGGTGTAATGTCATGTCTCCAAAGTGGGCCAAAAAGCATTGTAAAATGTATATATTGTAAAATAATGTAAATTAATATAAATATATTCTACAATATATTTCATTTTATCACATTTAATATGCAGTAAGTGTCTGAAAACACTAGATTTAGTACATTAAAAAACATACTATTCACAAAACTCCTTTTAAATGGATGCTAAAGTGAACTTTGTCACAACAGACTTAACTCGAGACTTCCAGTCTCTTTCACGTCCATTGATTTTTAGACATTAAAAACAGCTTGTTACAAAGGTCAATATGAGAAATGCAAATGTCCTGGTTTTATACTGCAGATGACTATGTTGAAAATCCACATTTGATAGTAGTTAATGAGTCACCATAGACGAAATGTGTCATTCTGAAATGTGAAATGTGGATCTGATGTAACTTACATGCAATATTAGTCAGTTCAGTGACTTGATGTATACCTGCACGTACGTGTTATAGGTGAAATCCCTTATTAACACTCTAGAACAGCTGCTGAACACAAATAGCAGGACTGTATTTTTGTTTCAGTTAAACTGATAGACAGTGACAGTCTAACTGGTGACACTGACACCTTTTGTCATTGATTTGAATGTGACCCACATCAGACTTAACATTTTGGCTGACAAACAATGATAAACATCTGGAAAAAAATACACAAAATATTTAAAATATGGAGGAATCTTATTTCATAAAGATGGTTTATCCCACAAAACACAAAATATGAAATAAAAACTATATGAATAAAGATTGGATATGCTAATTTGTATGTAAAACCCAGTGTTTTAAATGAGTTCTTATGTGAGGGTATTCAGAAATATTTTTTAGAGGAAATTTAGACGAAATTAGCAGAAACACCAAACAAGAAATACAATTATTAGTCAAGGACTAGCTTATTTATGTTATCAGATTAGGTAAATGTCTGGAAAAACACGTCCAAAACAGTTATAATAAACATATATTCCAAGTTGTAAAGGCAAAACTACACTTAACAACAGAGCAATATATTATAAGTGACAAACGATATAAAAAATGTATTACATAATTCATTCATAAATCTATTGGGGGCGTTGCATTTTAGATGGAAAGATTATCTGGTTGATGTCAGAACCCAACGGCAGACCAACATCAGTGTCCAATGTTGAGACAGACGTTGAATTTTGGTCACTTTCCAATGTACCTAATAACAACCAAATATCAACATCTAATGATGTTACAGCTTGACGTTGTGTGGACCATTATGACGTCTATCAGACGTGTAATTTGGTTGCCATACCTGAGGAATAAATGTCAGTATTTGACATCAATATGGCGTTGGTTTAAGATGTCGGCTCAACATTGGATTTTGGTCCTTTTTCCAACACAACCAAAAATCAACCAAATATCAACATAATTTGACATCGTTATTATACGTAAAAATAATAACGTTGTCCTTAGATGCTGGCTAGTCATTGAATTTTGGTTACCCGACATCACAACCTAAATCTAACCTAATATTAACGTCTGTCGTTATGTTGTAGCATTTATCAGCAATGTATAATGTATAACAATATATACTTTACAATAGTATGGTTCAAAAGCAATATCGTATTTAGTATAAATTACTATAGAAGGCTTTCATGTGAGATTAAAAGCATGACAATATTTTTTTCATATGTGTATCCTTCATGAAAAGAAAATAGTAGATTATGAATTATTTTTCCAATTTTTTCTATTTTTGCTGCTGACATTTGATCACCTACAATATTGATACTGAAACTGTTTGTTTTTAAAGGATCGTGCTGTTCTGCTGTTTCACGCTGGTTCTCTCTTACTCATCAGTCACAGTCTGTTGTAATGTGTTGCCTAGGAACACCAGTACGGCTTTCAGTACACACATTTAACATATTAAATCCAACCTGATATTGCCAATTCTTGGTTAAATCAAATAAATGGAAAATCAATCTAGCCCCCAGAGCGGCCTGTTATTATATAATTTGTAGTAAATAACATTTCAATAATGTTACAACAAACAGTATAGCCTACTTTTGTTTTTATAGTGTTGTGCATTTGATATGTTTCTACATAAACATTTTTGTCTGGTGTTTCTTTGCATCCAGGGATGAATGCTGCTGTTCGGGCTGTTGTCCGTATGGGAATTTATGTAGGAGCCAAAGTCTACTTTGTTCACGAGGTCAGTCTCTTATACAAAATGATGTCCTTACATACTGCACTGTGTATATTTATAGTAAACATTAATAAGACAAACTAGAGACTATGACAGTGCTGTAGAACATATACTGGTCTAATAGCTCTCAGTGATGTCATAGCTCTTTCTGAATGGCATCTTTATTTATAATAGAAGAAATATTAATGTTTAAAGGGCACCTATTATGCAAAAATCACTTTTATAAGTGGTTTAAAACAGTTGTGTGGCAAGAGTCGGTAGATATAACCAGCTTCTAATGGTCTGCAGAAACACGCTGATTGAAATTTTCCCTTTGTACTGTATGTGTCATCAGAGGGGGAAAGCCTGCCCATTAGTGACAATCTCTACCGCATTAGCATTGGATGTCAGTCTTCTTTTTGAATCTGCCACTACACTGACACTCTTTGGAAAAGAGCACAATCTCATTTGAATTTAAAGTGTTCACACCAGACGCGAAAAGAGCGAGTAAATCGTAAATCTGCCTAGAAATTTCCTTTTATTTCCTTCACATACGTCAAATCCGCTTCATTTGTGCATCAAATTCACTTTACAATAGACGTTTGCGTTATGGGCAGGGCTTCTGTCTGCCCGGTGACTCTAGTTTCTAAACTTTTTTGCTGATAAACAGCATAGATTCGTTTGGAGTCGTGTCTGAGTCAACTAGATCCATTTAAAGTTGCACCCAGCCCTGAGTTCATCAACTCCTCCAGAAACTACACCTGGATGATGGAAACTTTCAGCGGTGCTGACTGAGCCAAGCACAGTTTGATGAGCTGTTGTCTGGTGTCGGCAAGAAGACCAACAACAGGCGCTACATCATAATCACACTCTTACAAGAGAAAGCTCCTGACTGGTTAATGCGGCGCAAATTTCTAAAAAAAAAAAATCCGATTTTCTAATTCGAGCGTATCGCGCGATTCATAATTGTGCAAAACGCTCAACTCACGCCGCTTCATTTGTGCGAATTGTGTCATTCGTGCCGTCACATTTGCGAGTATCGTGCCGCAGGATGTCTATTCGCGTCTTTGCATTGACTTACCGTGTAAATCACTCGCGCTTGACGCTTTATCCTCGTCTGGTGTGAACAGACATTAGGACCAAAGCCTAAATGGGGCAGTTATAAAACATGTTTTGTGTGGTATTTTAAGCTGAAACTACACACTCTAGGGACTCTATTTGACTCCTTGTAAAAAGGGGCAGAATATGTCCCCTTTAAGATGTATTATGAATACACACAACCTTTTAAGTAAAGCAAGCCATATAATGTACATAATACAAATCTATTTTAGTGCTGTTGGCATGGCATAACTATTTCCACAGTGGTTTGAATTGAAGAGCCGAATATCTGGCTTCATATAAACACAATTTTTCCATTAGCATCTGATAGCGCACCATGAGATGTCTGGCTTTAATAGGCTGCATATTTATTCGCCTGCTGTGCTCTTATGCAACAGCTTCAGTGAAGAAACCCACACGTACATCTTCTCCTGGTGAAAATGAAGGTGAAGTGTGCCATATCATTATTTGTCAGTGGCATTTGCTAAGGCAAGCATTTGCTAGTTCTGCTAATGATGCAGAAGTGAGACACTTCAACTTGAATACCACGAGTGTGCCGAGTAGAGACATTTTGTAAACACACAACCATGTCTTTGCCAAGCCAGAACATTGTCTGTCAATATCAGTAAGCTGGCTCATATTTCTGGTAACTGAGAGGTCACTGAAGATAGAAGGGTGAATGTTTGATTGTGTGTTTGTGTTTTACAGGGTTATCAGGGTATGGTGGATGGAGGCGACAACATAAAAGAGGCGACATGGGAGAATGTGTCCAGCATGCTGCAAGTGGTGTGTGTGATAAAAAACACTCTTACATACCACTAATCCTGTTTTCAAGAGCATTGGTTACTATGCGCTGGTTACTATGTAACCAGCCCCCATGGGTCTCTAAGATGTCTTACTTTCAGTACTTTAACTCACTATTAATAACCAGAGTTTCTTACCTCCGTATCTTCGTCTTGAAGAATCCCCCCTCCCACCCCTATTCCTCCCTTCTTTTTTTAGATTGTGTGGCATGGCAGTCCAGTGATTAGCACTGTTGCGTTACTGCAATAACGTCACTGGTTAAAAGTCCTTACTGAACCAGTCGATATTTCTGAGTGGAGTTTGCATGTTCTCCCCAAACGCGTGGGTTTCCTCCCACAGTCCAAAAACACGCAATATAATTAATTTAATGATACCAAATTGGCACTATAGACGAGCTATTAGTTATCAGTATAGCTATCCCTATAATCTGTCATTAGCCATTAACAAGTTGGGGGAGTTCATCGAGATCTACCTGAGCTCAAAACTCCCCTCTCGCCCTGCTAATGGGAGGGAGTCCAGGGCTCTCTCCCGGGACAGCATGGCAAAACAAGCTTTATTATCAATCATCAGCTAAGTGTGAATTCATGAAAAACCCTTCAGATAGCCTGCTGTGTTGACCACCCATGTTTTCAAAGGGAGTTCTGAGAAATTGTTGTCTTTAGATTTTAATTTGGACTCTGTCCATTCAATAAACACTGATTAATAGGCTAAAATCTTTTCCAACGAATATTTGCTGTGGTTAAAATTTTCTGTGATTGTGTTCCAGGGCGGCACAGTTATTGGGAGCGCACGATGCAAAGATTTCCGCAGTCACGAGGGTCGCCTGAAGGCTGCTCATAATCTAATACAGAGAGGCATCACCAACTTGTGTGTTATTGGTGGAGACGGCAGCTTGACCGGGGCCAATCTCTTCAGAGAAGAGTGGAGCGGCCTGCTGGCAGAGCTGGTCCAGCAAGGTATGAGCTGCAGATTATTCAATGCACATAAATGTTTGTTAATTGAACGTATTTTTAACGAGTTTTATTTGAATTGTGAAAATGTTGAGCAGTAACTGGGTAGTTGACAAATAGGCATTAAAAAATGATGTTGTTGTTGAGAATTTTAATGGTGGTGCCATTTACTGGGATTAGGTTTCCTGGTCAAAACATTAGGTTCACACCACTATGTTTGACAGTGGAGATAACCCATCCAGGTGCACACACAGAGTGGTAAACACACACACCCGGAGCAGTGAGAAGCATTGCTGCAATGCCTGGGGAGCAGTTGGGGGATAGATGCCTTGCTCAAGGGACTCACTTCAGTTGTGGTATTGAGGGTGGCGAGAGCGCTGGTTATACTCTTACCACCAAGAATCTCTGCCAGAGCCAGGACTTCCGATCACAAGTCCAACTCTCTAACCATTAGGTCATGGCTGCCCCCATGGATAGTGTTCTTAGAGTTGGACCATCTGTATCTACCTTAAGATGTTGCCACCAGCAGAGCCCAGATTCATCCCGATGGCCTTGGTGGTGATCCTTGGATGCTTTTATACCTCTCTCACTATCCTTCTTGCCAGTACAGTTGTAAATTTTGGCTTCCAACCACATTTGTTGAAATCCTTCACAGTACAGAAAGTCTTGTATTTTTTTAATAATACATTGCACTGTAGCCACTGGAACTTCAAAACATTGAGATACGATTTGAATTGTGAGCATTTATAATGCGCAACAGCAGGTCCTCACTGAGCTCTTAGCCATGCTGAGTTGATTAACAGCTGTTCACAATGAACCAGGTTAATCAGGGTGCTTTAAAACAACTTGGACTATTTGGAATGGTATAGAACAGAGGTGCCCAAACTCAGTCCTGGAGAGCCAGTGTCCTGCAAAGTTTAGCTCCAACTTTCTTAAACGCTCCTGCCTAGAAATTTCCAGTATACCTAGAAAGAGCTTGATTAGCTGGTTTAGGTGTGTCTAATTGTGGTTGGAACTAAACTCTGCAGGACACTGGCCCTCCAGGACCGAGTTTGGGCACCCTTTACCAGATCTTTGGATTTTCCCAGAGACTGTAGCTGTAGCTGCATCCCAAATGGCGCACTATACACTTATGCACTATGTACTTATGCACTTACACACCCAACAGCATAGTATATTAATGTAGTGTCGTCCCTAATGGAAGACTAAAGTTTTACAAAGCTGAAATTCAAACTGTTTCCCAGATGATGTTTGACGGTTGCCAAACTAGTGAAATAAGTGACCAAACTACCAAATAATACCTGCCATGAGTATAACCGCATTCACCATCGGGAGCGGTATAATCACTCTCATAGCGGAATTTTGCTTTCACAATCCAATATAAATAAAGCTATCCAACATCAGTGCCCGAAAGCTCCGCCTATGAGAAAAATTGCGGCCGTTGAGTGCGTGAAGTGTCCAACATTCCAGTTTTTTGTGTGTGTTGTAGGTCTAATTGATGAAGACGCGGCTCAGAAGTACTCTGCTCTTCACATTGTGGGAATGGTGGGCTCCATTGACAATGACTTCTGCGGCACGGACATGACGATAGGAACAGACTCAGCCCTGCACAGAATTATTGAGGTGGTGGATGCAATCATGACAACAGCTCAGAGGTACATCAGCTGTCCAGAATTCACAAGTTACATAATCCAGATTGCATAATCCGCATGTTTCTTGCGAAAGAAATGCAGACTTTTTTTGTTACAGTCACCAGAGGACATTCGTTCTGGAGGTGATGGGCAGGCATTGTGGGTAAGATAAGTACATGTCATTACCAGCTATTTTGGTTCATTTAAAAAATATATTGATAGCATGTTTTCTGCACTTTATGGTGAAATTATGCTGTTTAGTTTCAAGTCAGACACTGTTTTCTATTAATCTGTATGTATAAAGCTATCTGGCATTGGTGAGTGCCCTGGCATGTGGAGCTGACTGGGTGTTGATTCCCGAAATGCCCCCTGAGGATGGCTGGGAAGAGAAAATGTGTCAGAAACTCTCCGCGGTAAAACAAAAATACTCCACCTCACCCTCAATGCATCACATCTGATATACTTACGATATATAAATCCTCATGTTTATATTAAATTATAGGGTTTTCTTTCCTTGAAAATGGTCAGAACCTTGTGGTTGTGCACAGCATTGGGGAAGTGAATCTGAAAGTCCATCTTGACAAGCTACAAGATATTATTTCAGTTCCATTATCTACAGTTAGGCTTCAGTTTTGATAAAGTTTGATAAAAATTCAGATTTTAACCCTTCATGGTCATTTGATAGAGACACTCTGGAAAAGTGTGATCGATTGATTGATTAATTGATTGATTGATTGATTGATTGTGGCCTTTTTAGCACCGTTGTAAAGAAATGTAACAGCATCACTACACTAGTTGCACATATTGATATATTATAAAAGGTATGTATCCCACAGATGTCCTAAAATGTTATATCTATGTGTACATGCTCTTCTGTCTGTAACTTGCTTATGTGTTTGTGGAACAAATGTGTCTGCTGCCTCAGACTCGATCCAGAGGTTCAAGGTTGAACATAATCATAGTCGCTGAAGGAGCCATTGACAGACATGGAAAAGCTATTACTTCTAGTATAGTCAAGGATGTGAGTACTGAATGTTTTCAAAGGGAGAGAGCAAAAATCTGGAGTTCTACCAAAAACGAGTGGCCCATGTCCAATAAAATTCTGAATAAACATGCATCGTTTACCATATGCCACGCATTGTACAAAGGCTTTCACTCTGACAGCAATATGCAACAGATCTTTCTTTTTTAATAAGAGTTGCCAATTCGAGGCATTGTGATCCTTGGTAAAGAGAAACTGTTTAAGAGTCCTGCTGGCTTTAAGCAAAAAGGTACTTACTTGGACACATTAACCAAAAAGTACAATGATTTTTAGCAGTATATCAATATTGGTGTGTTAACCTTAGACCCTTCACCACCAAAAACCATTTGTGGAACATAAAAACGACATAACAACTTGGTGTTATAGCAACATGAAAACCTCAATCAACAGATTAAAGCATGACTTGGATACATTGACTAATTTTACTGCAAATTAACAGCGTTAACTAAAAAAATTATGACTTTGTGACCTAGATTAACAAAACAACATCTTTCTAAATAGTAGACTTCAACAGTAACGTTAAACAACAACACAAATATAAGTGCAACAAAAGTGCCAGTACAGATACTTGGTGACCTTGAATAGCAGTACTCATCAGCTTTCTGACTAACAGACTTTACAACTTCATCAACAACAACATTTGAGAACCTTAAAATACAATATACCAAATATACCAAATTGCAATATACCACTTAAAAACCTTAAACAACAATCAATTGTTCAAACTACTGAGTAAAATGAACTAATTACATGTAAGGTTGTCAAAAGTATCGAGTTCGGTACCAATTGGTACTGAGTGCAAACACGGACACTGGAGCAGTTTACGAAGTGTGTAGATCAGTGCTCAAATGTTAGCAGAAATGGACGTTTTTAAAATTTCAGAACTTATTGGTACCGAACTCGATACTTTTGACATTCCTAATTACAAGTACTTACTTTATGGTTAGGGTTAGAAGGTCGGTTACGTTTAGGGTTAGTTGCATGTAATTACACATAATTAACTGTATTTGCCTTAGCAAGTACACAGAACATGTGTTACAAGGACATGTTATTATAAAGCTACCTTTTAATCTTAAACAATAATATACAGAAACTAGCGCATTGTGCTATACGGTTACTTGGCCAAAAATATAGCAACTTGGTGACCATGAATAACAATACAGCAACATTCTGAACAACAGCACGGTGACCTCAACAACAACAACAACAACACAACCATCTGAAAACCTTGAACAACAATATAACAACTTGGAGTCCTTGACCAATTGAACAGCCTTGTTCACTTGGTGACCTTACATAACAGTGACAGTATGGCAAATTCGACACCTTGCCCAGGAATATTCAGATGACAACATAGAGACTGAAATTGCATCAGCTTTGCACTGTTGATCAAAGTCTAATGACTTGCTGATCATAGTCAATGCAACTCTTTGTCCAATAATGTTGTCATTTCATTGATATTACTGACAAACAGCTCAGGTTTTGCGGTCTTTTAAAAGCAATATGTTGCCTCGTAGACCAACAGAAAAGGCAACCATTTCCAAAAGTATAGTAGCTTGATGACCATGTTTGATGCACATGTTCAACTTCCTGACCAAAACTGTATTGATTTTAAGATATCGAAATTGAAATGTGGACACATTATATGGACAATCTTTTGAATATATTGACCAGCAACCTTGACCAACATTATACTCAGTATAGAAACATTCTGACCAACAGTACAGTGACTTTAACCACCAACAACCACACAGGGACACTGAACAACAACAGTATACCAAACTGTAGACATTGGCCAATATTAGAAGATCACAGTAACACTGACCCAAACTTTAATGACCTACACTTAAAATAATAATACTTAAAAAGTCATGATAACAAATGTGTTTATGCCACTTTAATCTAGTTTAATTAGTAGATCAGGCTAAATGATTTTAGTTATACAAAGTTTAATGAAATGCTTTAGGTCAACTTGATTGATCCAAGATAAGTTAAACAGCAAGTATTTTTTACAGTGTAGTCTTCATGGGTCACTTTACAACAACTTGCTGACTAGAAGTATAACAACAGCCACTTTTGGACAACTAACCTGACTTATATATCTCAACCAATGGCAGACCAGTTCCAGTAGTCTTTCACATATTATAAATAGCAGTAAAGTCGCTCTAGTGCAAATTGCCATGGTCATTGCACTGTAAAAAACTATTGGCAAAAAGTCAAGACAACAAATTAATTTCACGTTGCTTTAACTTATATTAAAAAGTTAATCAGACTTCAACTAATTATTTTAGGTTATACAAAGTCTAACTTAATATTTTTGGTCAGTTTGATTGATTGAAGTTTACAGTGGATGACTAGAAAGGGTAATATGAATGAATTAAAACATTGAAGTCAGCTTTCTGGGGCTATAAACACATATTGCTTGTCAGGAATATTCGCTCAAATCGTTTCATTCTGCCACAATTTATTAGATAAAGATGTGCTGATGTTAATAGTCGGTCTTGAATACCATCAGTAAAGCCGTTTGTTGTTTTTGATCAACAGTCACCATCATTGGTGACTTTAACCAAAATACAGAAACATGGAAACAAGTGGATTGCCGTCAGTGAAAATGAAGCTTAAAGGGATAAGTCCCCCAAAACTGATCATGTCATTATTTACTCACCCTTAACTTGTTCCAAATCTGATTTTCTTTCTGCTGTTAAGAAAAGCAAAGATATTTTGAAGAAAGATGTAAACCTGTAACTTTTCTTCCTTTTTTCGAATGGTTACCTGCTTTCAGCTTTCTTCAAAATATCCTCTTTTGTGTTCAACAGAATAAAGAAACTCTTTGGAACCAATTGAGGCCGAGTAAATACTAATTACAGTGCAAATGTTCATCTTTTAGTGAACTTTCCCCTCAACTTGTGGTATAGCAGGTGAAGATCTGAATGAGTAATCTCTCTTTACTTCCTTCCTGCGCCACTTCTGCATCCTGAACTCCAGCTTTTTGAGTCTCTCCTGTTGTTTTTGTCCTTGTTTGTGACGTGTCTCTTACCCTCGTAGAAACGGGCAGGAATGAAAAGGCTGAATATCATTATAGTAGCTGAAGGTGCGATTGATCGTAAGAACCAGCCCATTACCTCAGAACATGTAAAGAATGTAAGTACATGAGATACAGCAGATCCAGCTCCTGCATTGACCCCTGACATCTCTGAGCTCTGTTTGCCCTCCTTCTCTGGCTTTGTCCTGTGTGGTTTGCCTAAACACACACACACCACACCACAATGCACACACACACGCACACATACTTTCTGATAAGGCACTTTTTGTCACCTGTAGAATGTAACCAGCTTTGGCTGTCATTTCTCTATTTATTTATGGCTATCAAATACACTTCATTGAACATATCATAATCACATAGACATCACCTATATACTTTATAGCTGCATATTAACTATGTTTATATATAATAATTTTAACTGTTAAATACTGTTAGTTACTAGTTAATTAATTTAAGTTAATTTAAGTAAAGGTGGAGTACGTAAGTTTGACACCCAGTGGTTTAACGAGGTATGCACACCAGGTTAAAAAACAAACGCAAGTGCAGGTTGCCAGATTGACGACACCAACAGCAGTGTGCCTGACTGTCGAGCCTAAAGGCAGATTTAAGGTTGATTTAAGTCGTGTTCTAAATAAAAGCAACGTTACACGATAGAATTCATCGTGTTTTAATTTCCATATTAAAAGGAGTTTTTGTCCTAACCAACATCTGACATTTATATTTTAGAAATGGCTTCTATTTCTTGCAGCTGATCAACAGAAAACTGACAATGATCACCTCAGGTATACCTCATGTGCTTTATTCAGTGTTAAATGCTAATAATGTGAGTTTGAATGCCATTTTACGCGGCATTTATTGCCATACTACTAAAAGCAGCAGCAGATAGTTTACTTCAGAACTGTTACTCAGTGCAAGCCAACACATATCAGTGATTCAGCATCTACATTTAATAATGTTAAAGAGGTTTAATATGTATTTTTTAGATTGTAAACCTAACCATTTTGTTGGAGTGCAGTGGGTGCACTATTCTGTGCTTCTGAATGGCTGTATTTAAATTTCTGTCGTGTTTCGTCTAGTGCAAACAGCTCAATTGCTTATCACTGTAAATCTCATCACATAGCGTTATTATTAGGACATAGGGTTACAATGTAACCTGCTCATCTAATGTTTACATTCATAATATTTATATTATTTGCTAATTAATAACCACCTCATGTGGACCTCTGAATCTGCGTCTCATTTCGGAGTCTGCTACTGTCAACTGGAGATCGCATTTCGGTCGTGGATGCGTACTTTGAGAGCCTTCCTGACTGAATGAATGAAATATGCTGTTTCCAGCAAGGCAACTCTGGGTGCTGAAATGTAATTGGCTAAACTGGCATTGGGCGGGTTAAATGACCAAAACAAAGACAGCATTCCGGCATGTAATGCACATTTTCAAAGCAGAATATCTGACTTCATTATAGTTTTTCAGATAAACAAGAAAGTTCACTTAGCATGTTTCTGAAATATGGTATTTTTATGTCTTGGACGAATCAAAAACTTACATACAACACCTTTACCTTTTCTGAATTTGATTATTATGCAATAATGTGCACCTTTTGTAAAGCTGCTTTGAATGATTCTTTATGATTATTGTGAAAAGCGCTATACAAATAAAACTTGAATTTACTTATATCTTAATTTACTGCATCAGTTCATAGTCATATGAATGCACATTTTCCAGTTCAGTTTTATGTGTTTTTCTTTTAAACTTTGTATTACAAACTACATTAATTTAGTATCACTATTAGTGTTACACATGCTTAGTTTAAAAACATCTAACCATAGTTTTTAAACTTCATTTTGTAACTTGTCACACTATATATATATATATATATATATATATATATATATATATATATATTTTTTTTTTTTTTTATAACTAATATGAATAATATGTCTGACAGGCACTTAAAGTTGTGAATAAATAAATAACTACCAGGATATCATAGAGATACTGGATTAATCTGCTACAATCAAGCCTTATATCAGCTAAAATGCCATAATAAAATAAAGGAAATTGTCTGCAGAATATGAATAGTTTTAGTCTGTATGTTCAGACTAGTCAGAGCGACCCCAGTAAGCAGACAGATTATGTGTATTCATTCATTGCTGTCTATTTGATTGCAGGCAGTCTTCTTTTTCATTTTTTAGATATCTATTCGATTTTCACTGACATCCCAAATTTAGCCTTGTTTTAGCAAAGATGTCCATGTTTGGACCTCTATTAGACGTCTTCTAAACACACACAATCACAGGCACACACACACACACAAATGCTTGACAAATGCACCCTGAAAAAACGGTCCTGCAGGAGTTGAATTCATTTCAGCGTTTAGCACAATCTCTAACATGTACTAAAATGGGCTCTTCTTTACTGACTGGCATGGAACGCTACTCTACTTCCACCAATTGTTGCTAAGTTTCTTATTTTCTGCATGGGCGGCACAGCTTTCTTGTGAAACTTTCTGCTAAACGCACGCAGATATTATTGATTAAAGCCTTCTTTTTATTGTACTAAGGTTATTTTTTTAAAACTCTGTTGCTTAAAAATTTTAATTTTGCAAGTTTTATGAAGATATGCAGGACAGATTCTGCCATCATTTACAGTCATAACAATCTCATACAGTATGTATTTTTTAAGTAAAACACCAAAGAAGATGCTTTGCAAAATGTTAATGCTGCTCTTTTAAATAAAATTAAAATGCATGGTGACCAGATTCTAATCAAGTCTATGAAATAACAAAAAATAGGGACTACGGGGACCTACACTATATTTACAGGTAAAATCATACAACAGGTTTGCATAAGGAACACAATTCAAGATAGAATCTTTGTTTGGCTAAATTGGTCACAGTTGAATTCATTGTGTGAAGTAAATGGTGACAGAACTTTCAGTTTGAAGCTAATTTCGTCATATTTGTTTTTATTGTAAGATTATTAAATATTATAAGCTCTGGGCTTTTCACAATTGAGAGTTAACCCTGGGTCATTCTAAACCTCAGGTAAACAGAACCCACTAAGTAATTTTGTGTTTGGACGTCTAACAGACATCTAAACGTAGATTGTTGGCTAAAGCAAGGCTAAATTTGGTCTGTCAGGGAACATCTAATAGACATCTAAGAATAGACCAAAACTAGACTAATCATCAAATACAGATTAGACAGACTTCACATATGTAGTCGTTCATTTTCTTGTATTTGATGACTAGTCTAGTTTTGGGCTTTGCTTCGATGTCTATTAGATGTTCACTGACAGATAATATGTTTAGATGTCTATCAGACATCTATTAGACTTCTTTCAATAACTAAATATACTTGCTGGGAAGCCTGTGTCTTCTGTCACACTGTCTGTAATTAATCCTACATAATCATAAGTATGCATTAGTGTTAACATAAGTTGACATATTTGCTATGTCACTTATTAATCATATGCAGCACATGACTTTTATATTATATACATATTTTTGTTCTTAAAAAATAATATAATGTTTTACTAATTCATAGACTATGCCTAAATTAGAAATGAAACCATCTCTTCTGTCTTTTGGCCACTATTTGAGATGACTGCCCTTAAATTCTAAAACAAGTTTATATGCAATGCACAATGTTTCTGTGACTGTCCAGAGCACATGTATAGATTAACACTGCATTATTTTGCGCTGCACATGTTTGTCAGTGCGGTGAGGGATTAAAAGTGCTAAAGCAGAGCTAACTCATAACTCTGAGTAAAAATTTTTCAATATAATACTGCTATAACCCCTTCTAAATAAGTGTGAAACACAGGGGTATTTAGAATGGAAATAACCTGGGGTTGTTATTCATTTGTTTTCCAATGGCTTAGTCCCTTTTTTCATTATCGCCACAGCGGAATGAACCGCCAACTTATCCAGCATATGTTTTACACAGCAGATGACCTTTTAGCTGCATCCCAGTACTGGGAAACATCCACACACATACACTACGGCCAATTTAGTTTATTCAGTTCATCTACAGTATAGCGCATGTCTTTGGACTGTGGGGGAAACCGGAGCATCCGGAGGAAACCCACATCAACATGGGGAGAACATGCAAACTCCACACAGAAATGCCAACTGGCCCAGCCGAGACTCGAACCAGCGACCTTCTTGCCGTGAGGCGACAGTGCTAACCACTGAGCCACCGTGTCGCCCCTGGGGTTGTTATATAAATACTTATTCCAGACCTGTTTGAGTTTCATTATTAACACAAAATGAAATATTTTGATGAACGTTGTTAATCGGTAACCACCGACTCATAAAGGTTTGGAACTACTTGAGGGTGAGTAAATAGGGAGTAAATGTCCTTTTTTGTGGGGTGAAGTATCCGTTTAGAACCACTGCAGTGTCGGGTTAACAGCACAAAAGCTATGCTGAATCTTCAGGTAAAAGATAGTGCAAACCCCATTTATAAAGTTGGAAACATTCTTTTATACAGAGTTTAGAATAACTTTAACCTAGGGTTAAGCTCAGTTTGAAAAGCCCTTTCTTTTTTTTGTACTTTTTTGTTTAAAAAAGTCAAAAACCTATGCTTTATTCAGAGCAGATTGTCATCTTGCATGATGGATAAGACATTCTGTTGACAAAATATGACCTAAAACCTCTAAATTTCCTTGATTCCTGTAATTCAACTGTAAATCTTCTTTGTGACCCCTCCAGCTGGTGGTCAGTCGTCTGGGCTTCGACACACGCGTGACCATCCTGGGCCATGTCCAGAGAGGAGGAACCCCTTCAGCATTTGACAGGATTCTGGTGAGAATCTCTTCAGGAAATAAACAGGAGGGTTGGGGAAGCTTACATTAAGTACGTAAACAGATTTGACGTCCACACACACGCTGCACGTGCTCTGCTGTTTCTACAATGATGAAGCAGCACTACATAAAGATTCAACTTCACTCTGGGGAACTGAACAAAAGGAGTGCAGCATTTTTATAAAGTGCTCTTCTGGGAGTACTCCGTTTCTTTTTAGCCAATGTCGATAAAAAACAAACACAAACTGCAAAAAATAAATAAAATAAACCACATGAAAATGAAAGAAATTAATAGTAATAATAAATTAAAATAGAATAAAAACTCTTAAATCAAATAGTCAAAATTTCTGTAATTGTGCATATTCCCCCAAATAATAATAATAATAATAATTATATATATATATATATATATATATATATATATATATATATATATATAACAAGCAATTTTGCTTCTCTATTATATATATATATATAATAGAGAAGCAAAATTGCTTGTTTTCAAATTAAGTTTAAAACAAAAATATAACTCTGCCAGTTTGATAAGAACTAAACATTAAATTTACAATTACATATTATTATGTTATATGTTTATTTAAATTAAGTTAAAAAGTAAACTGAAATTAAAAAGGTAATTAAAAGCTTACCGACAAATGGGTGCATACACACTGGGAAAGTATAAAGATTTATAATAACAATTATTTGTATTATTGGATTGCACTTTGATCTTAACACTTTTTAATATGTATTTTAGTATATAATCAAATGATTCTTGCTCTAAACATACCTGTCAAAATTTGAGGGTATATAAACACTGAATGACATTTTAGTCTTATAAATGAGCAATGTCACATGAGTAGCAGTGTGATATGGCTGTATATTGGCACTGGTGGGAGGCAAGCGTTGGCTCGAGACCGCAGGCCGAGTGCCTTAGTGTCCCACTACTTACCATATACAGCCACATCGCACTACTACGAGCGTGATATTGCATTTATACAACAGTCCGACGGCATAATCGTGTATTTAAAAAAGAAAGCCAAAGAGGAACTACTTTTTTCCACCGTTCATTCACATCTGCAGTTAACCGTCAGAACAGCAGAAACTGTTGCTACTTCACCAACGTCACTTTAGAGCTAGTATTTGAATGATTCTCTAGCATAATGTCTAAAATTATGACAAAACAGGTGATTTTGCTCACACTATAAGATTATAAGGCTGAACGGCATGAAATGCCATCAGTCTACAGAGATTTCCCAATATTTGTCTGTTGCAATTGGGAGATCACAATAATTAACCCTAAAAAAGCCAAAGCAAAGCAAACTCTAGCAGATTACTATGGTATAAATGCAGCACTATATACAAAAGAGAAAGACCGTACGCTGAAAAAATGCTGTTATTCTCCCCTATGTTCTTATTATGCGGTCTTTGTCGCCATCTTGTGGCAGAACGTCAACCGTCTTTGCTCTGCTCAGTATGACAGGCTGATGGCTGCAAACGCAATGAATCTCTGAAATTATAAATATTTTAAAAAGGCACTATCCTTATAACTAAACTGCATAGTTCCACTCTAAATAACTACATTCTCGTCTAAAAAGGCTCAAACGTACTTCATGTTGTCCAACAGCTGCAATATTTGTCAAACTGTAGTCCTCTGCTTGCCACTCGTGTGGGCGGAGTAATAGACAAGTGTAAAGAAGCTGTACGAGTGCTGATATTACTTTAATATCTCACGGCTCTCAGACAAATCAGATTCGAGAACCAGACAGAACTGTTCTATAAAGTCTTATATACAACAAAAGAAAATAATATATGAAAGTCATTATTTTTTGTTCAGAAATTTGTTTTAAATAATCAATACACTTTGTTGTAGAGCATAATATAATTTAAACATTATTATTTTTAGTATTTGACTTCTATGGTTATGATGGTTTAAACCCATTTTAATCGTTGATGCATGTAAACTCTTTGAATCAAAAAAAAAGGAAAATTACTTGTTTACATGGAATATAGAACTACTCCTATACATAAAGTGAGTCCTATTACAGTAAATCTAGTTATGGCGCACTGAAGACTGTAATGCTCATCTGTGTTTGTTGTCAGGCCAGTCGTATGGGTGTGGAGGCGGTTCTGGCTCTGCTTGAGACCACAGCAAACACACCGGCCTGCGTGGTGTCGCTGTGTGGGAACCAGTCTGTGCGGCTGCCCCTCATGGAGTGTGTGCAGATGGTAAGACTTGGACAGATTCCAGCACGGGTTTAGTGCAGTGATAATAAAGATCCAGACTCACACCCTCAACAGAGCATTACGGCTGCGCTCATGGATTATTACTGCACAGCCATCCCTGGGAGATCAACCGAATTACATTTATGTAATGTTAAATTTAATTACATTTGGTTTAAATGTGTCTGGACAGAATGATTTAGATTACTTCATTACAGTAATGAAAATTTACAATGTTTATTTTGCTTGTGCACATTGTTGTTCATTAAATGAACAGTTAATCTGTGCAAGTTAATCCAGTGAAAAAAAGGAAAATCATAATCTTGGTAATCATAAAACTGGTAATCTTTAATCAAAGTCTGACCATTTGCTTCTTCATTTAGAGATGTGGTCCTCAGCCACAATATTTTTAATCAAACACATCTTACCGCTAGTTTGCTGCTGATGTTTGATATTGTTTTCAGTCATGTGACCTCTGCAGATAAAAACAAAAAAACAAAAACGACAATGGGCTACACTGAGATCTCCATAGAAATGTAGCACAATCCGATCACATTTCCATCTGATTCAAGAAGCTACGAGTATTTGGATCATATATTAACAGAACAAACTAGATATATAAACACAAACTGTGAAATTGTTGGCACTTGCAATCCATATTCTGCACCTGCACCTGTTTTTCCAGTCATTTAAAACAGTCATGTGCCTTTCAGAGCTCCAGTTCAGCAATTTACATTTATCTTGTGGATATTCCTCAGTGATTTAGTCATTGATGACACTGTTATAACTTGTAAGTGCCTGCTTTTATATTTCTTTTGGGTTCTTTTGCTTAGATTAATATTTGTTGGAGTGGCACGGTGCCTCACAGCAAGAATGCAGTGCCGCCCTAATGGTGTGACGTCATGCAAAAACTATCAATAAAAAAATGATCTGCACAAAGAAAGCCCCGCCCCCTACTCAATATTTAGTTTTAATTGGAAGTCAACATACTGAAAAAGTCTCAGGAACTTCAGGTTAAAGCAGACTTTAAAATGATTGGAGAAGTCAATGTATTAGGTTTATATCTTGCAGTTTCGATATTTTTCAGAATAGCTAGAACAAATTACTAATGTAAACTTACACCTGAAAAAGCCAGAAATATTGTTTTTTTCTCTCCATCTCATAGCAAAAATAGGCTTTAAGAGAAATATGAGCTGTGCATTGTTTGCAAAATTAATTTCAAACCTACAGATTATATGTCATAAAGCCTTAACATAATAAAATGTAAGTGCTTGTTTGTTTTGTAGACTCAAGAAGTGCAGAAAGCCATGGATGGGAAAAGGTTTGAAGAGGCCGTGCAGCTACGTGGCAGGTGCGTTTACTTTTTGCAGCTTGACTTCAGTTTAACTTCTTGTTCATTCAGATATTACTTTCCATGTAGTCTGTAATACACCTGATGTCAGTGTAAAAGTAGCAGCAGCAGCATAGCAGATCTATTTCACCAAGACCAAACCATCCACACTGTCATATACATATTCATTACTGTACTAAATCTCCCTGAGTATTTTCATGGCAGAAATTGAGTTATTGTCTGCCCAAAAATACAAGTGATTCTGAACTGCCTGAAATTAGTTTTCAGTAATTACACTCATAATTCTTCCACAAACCTAAGCAGGTTTGTAACAAATCTGCCAGTCTATGGTCTTTATTGGCTGCCCACGAATGTCCACTTTTCCATACTGAAATCATATACATGTATAGCCATAAATTAATATATTTGAACATATATATGTGCATATTTGTTATTTATATTTATAAAAATGTAAACAGCTATATAAATGTGATATATGTTGCATATATATATATATATATATATATATATATATATATATATATATATATATATATATATATATATATATATATATATATATTAGTGCTGGGCCGTTAACGGCGTTAACGTGCTGCGTTAACGCGAGACTCTTATCGCGCGATAAAAAAAATATCGCCGTTAATCTATTCTCAAAGTTGGGTTGGGAGCTGGGTCTATTCTACGCAAGCTATGATGACTTTCACCTTGATATATTACCGCGGATGTATACCTGACCGGTGAGCCGTCTGCTCTATTGAATCAAATCAGCAGGATGCCTGACTCTAACTGCAGTTTCACTTTTCATTTATTCCTTCGTGACAAACTGGGGTAATATAGACGCAAATACGGAGTAAGGACAGGTGAGAGAGTTATGGAGTTTAATAACGCATGCCAAATGGTAAGAAAAAAAAACTTCCGCATTTCGCGATGTGTGTGCGTGTGTGTTTGTGTATGTGTGTGTGCAGTCCTTTCTGACAGCCGCGTGTGGACCTTGTCGGAAAATGGCGAAAGGTCCTAAAGACCGCGGTGTTTACTTCAATAATGCCACTAAAATCTGCATACTCCACGTCTTAATTCCATTTCTGTTTAGTTCAGTGCTGACTTTAGTCTGATTAAGAATTCGCTGTTTGGAGCTTATGTAGGCCTACAGTTCAACATTCATGTTTAACTGAATAAACAGTAAACACAAGTAAGTAAACACATCTTATTGAACATCATTTATTTTCATCACCAATTATCATAGTAGAACAGTTTCTCAAGCAGTTTGTGATGCATTTTGGAAACATTTTGGAGATGAGACACTGGTCTAATGCGACACCCGGCTTGAGAAACCCGTTCTCAAAGACTTATTATTTGGGTAACACACATATTCTGAATACCTTCGGCAGAATTCAAATGAGCCATTTTAATCTAGATTAATCTAGATTAATTTTGAAATTAATCTAGATTAATCTAGATTAAAAAAATTAATCTATGCCCACCTATAATATATATATATATGTGAAACCCAAACATGAGGACACTGTTTTCTTTAATGTAAAAAGCTAATCTAAATCTGTGCCATTAGATATGCCAAGATGCGCATGCTTTTAAAAATGTGCATAAAAAACTTTTGTACTACTTAGTAGGATAAACTTTTTATCCAGTAAGAAAAAAATGTGCAAAACACTTTTACTAAATTAATTAAATAGTATGTGCATCAAAAAAGTCATGTAAATTTGCTTGAAGAGATCATGGGATAAAAAAATAGGTGCAATGGGACCTTTAAAATAGTATAATAAGAGAAGTTTAATCAAAATGACATATATAACACGTCTTTCTTATTAATCTCCACAATAACTCTTACATGTTTGTTTGTAAATGCAGGAGCTTTGAGAACAACCTGAGAACGTACAAGCTGCTGGCTCACCGAAAACCAGAGTCTGAGCTTCCACATGTGAGTGTTTCATCCTGAAAGCCAGTCTGCGTTTGTTTTAACCTGCTAATCCTTTACTCTATCTCAACCAAACAATCCTCTGTTGACATCAGCCTGCTGCTGGACCATACACTATTCACAACACCTCAGTACACGCTCTGAGACACCATTCCAGACATAGCAGCTGTTTCCAGAGGAAACCAAGGATATACACACCCTGTGTGCATATTTCTGCTAGTGAAGTTATTTTTAGCTCTATGGGCTATATGCATGGCAAGTGTTTTTCAGCCACTAATACACTTCCGGTGAAAAGTTGATGCGACTTTTTTGCATTTCATAAGATTTTATCAACATCATAGATAATCTAATTGAATAAAAATAAAGTCCATAAATAGACTTAAGCATTAATTTAGTTGTTCAAGTGTAAAATTAAGATGAAAGACTGTTTAAACGCAAGCACCGCCAGGATCAGCAAACTCCATTGAAGATACTGTGGAAAAATTCAGTTCCATATTTTAAAGACATGATGCGGAACAATTGAATTTAATGCAGTGCTTCTTATCTGGTGAGAAACCTACTTTATATCAGATTTTAATCAGGCAGTGAAGATCATTGATTTTAAACAAACCAGATATCAAATGTGGTGAGCTTATAGAGCATGACAGCTCACCGGAAGTGCCTGGCTTATTCAAAATTAAAAGTCTCTCTTTAGCTAGTATCATCTCAATGTCACACTGTCCTAAAAATGATCCATATTGCACACTTTTGCAGCAGTTTGTTTTAGTTGTGATTTCTAGGCTTCTGTTTTAGTGGTTTTTGCTAATCAAATCTCATGATTTTAGACATTTCTAAGCGATTATAATCACAGTTTTTTACTTAAAAAAGAAATGATGTAATATTTTAGAACTTCTTTGACTTGACAATCTTACACATCTTCCCAAGAGCTACATAACGGCAACGATAATTTGATAATTGTCCACAAACAGATTGTTTTGCTACATTACCTTTAATGCTTCTTTATTCAAATAACCTCTTTTATGATTGGTTACCCTTCACACCACTTCACCCTGTCGTTAAACAGCTGCTGACTTTAAAGTGTATATCCATGCACTGATGTGCAAACAAGGGTCATGTGCTGACAAACTAATGTTTGCAATGTCAACTCTGTGGTGTTTTCGTGTTGAATACAAGCAGTTTCTGCAGCTTAAATTCCATAAACATAGTCGGTAATAAAACAAAACAACTGTAAATCATGGAAATAATGAAATCTTTGGGTTTACAACTTTTATTAGCAATGAATATGCACTCTCAGAAATAAAGGTATGCAAGCTGTCACTGGGGTGGTACCTTTTCAAAAGGTACAAATTAATACCAAGGGTACATTTTAGTACCTAAAAAGTACAAATATGTTCCTCTTAAAATTTTTAGGTACTAATATATACTTTTGAGATACCAATATGGACCCTTTAAGTACAAATGCATACCTTTTGAAAAGGTACCACCCCAGTGACAGCTTGCGTAACTTATTTCTGAGAGTGTGGAGTAAAATTTTTTGGTAGAGATTATTATTATTATTATTATTACTATTAATAATAATAATAATTACAGGGTTGGTATGAGTGATAGACATAATATAATTCTGATTCTTAAAATACAATTGTGTTGCTTTTCATAGTAGTTTCATTGCTTTAAAAAGGAAAATTATTGAAAATAGTTAAAATTTTTGAGTGAGATGCTAGTGATCTAATCCGATTCCATGATTTATGCTAAGCTAAGCTAAAAGTGCTCCCACCAGACCTGGAGATCGACTAATGGGATTTAAAAATGGTGATGCTTTGACACAATCTACATTGTAAAAGCGCTACAGAAATAAAGATGAATTTAATTGAAACTAAACTCTAGAGGAGTTGTAAAATGAGCCTTTTTGCAAAAAAATAGTGGAGTGTTCTTTGAATGTTTGTTTTGTCTCTAGTGAATCGTCTAGTGGTTAGTGCTGATACAAGCAGGCAAGTATTGTATATTATTTTTTGTTTATTTTTTTATCCTCATGTAGAAAATTGTGTGAATTCTTGAAAAGCTAAGTTATCACAGAAAAGTCAAAAGGCTTCTTGTCAAGAAGTGCTTAGTTGATAATTATTTTGTAATGCTTAAAGCTGTGTGTCGAGTTAACACGACACCAAATTACCCTGCGCCGACTGATAAGTACCAACAGCAGTTAGATTTTTAATAGATTTTATGTTTTAAAAACAAAAACAGCAGTCCTCAAATATATAGGTACATTCTAGACATAGAAATGATTGAAATACATGGATTGTTTAGTTTGCTCTACATGCCAGACCACACATATCAAGCAGAATGTTTGATAATCTAGAACGAAGCTTGCAGGATTCATTATAGACAACTCAACATAACTCAATAATATAGCTGAAGCCTCATGCTGGCTCAAACGATTAGTTGGATTAAGAAGCATGACCTAAATGTAATTTATTGACATGTTTGTGTTCATCTCTCTTTCAGAGTAATTTTAATGTGGCTGTGTTGAATGTGGGAGCTCCAGCGGCAGGTATGAATGCAGCCGTTCGCTCTGCTGTCAGAGTTGGCATCTCCGAGGGACATAAAATGTTCGCTGTCAACGACGGCTTTGAAGGATTCTATAAGGGACAGGTAAATATTTACGTCTATATTTCAGTGTTTGTGAACCATACAGCCGGTTTTGAATTCTTTATATAGAGATTCTGTGGGCGACGTGACACAAGAACCACAACTCAACCAAGATACAAAAAGTAAAAAAATGCGCATCACATCTGCATATACTGTAGACTATGCAGTCCTGATTGAATGGATTTTAAAGGTCACTTGAAGTAAATAATAACTTGACTTCTAGTTGATCATTTGGAAAAGTGGCAGAAGGTAGATTTTTCTGATGAATCATCTGTTGAACTGCATCCCAATCATCACAAATACTACAGAAGACCTACTGGAACCCACATGGACCCAAGATTCTTTCAGATATCAGTCAAGTTTGGTGAAGGAATAAATCATGGTTTGGGGTTACATTCAGTATGGGGTGTGCAAGAGATCTGCAGAGTGGATGGCAACATCAACATCCTGAGGTATCAAGACATTTGTGCTGCTCATTACATTACAAACCACAGGAGAGGGCAAATTCTTCAACAGGATAGCGCTCCTTGTCATACTTCAACCTCCACATCAAAGTTCCTGAAAGCAAAGAAGGTCAAAGTGCTCCAGGATTGGCCAGCCCAGTCACCAGGCATGAACATTATTGAGCATGTCTGGGTTAAGATGAAGGAGGAGGCATTAAAGATGAACCCAAAGACTCTTGATGAACTCTGGGAGTCCTGCAAGAACGCTTTCTTTGCCATTTCAGATGACTTTATTATTAAGTGATTTGAGTCATTGCAGAGATGTATGGATGCAGTCCTCCAAACTCATGGGAGTCAGACACAATATTCATTCTTTTTCCACTGCACCATGACTTTATATTCTATACTGGACATTATTTCTGTTGACAAGACTTTTGTCTAAGCAAAGTCAAACCTTACTGTCCTAATTAAAAATCAAGGCATGATCATATTTTATTTTGGTCAAATAAGCGTCATCTAGAGGCTTTTGCCTTTCATATAAGCCACTTCTGATACCAAATGATCAACTAGAAGTCAAGTTATTATTTGTTGTTCCTAAAACTTGGATAGACGACAAGACTTTTATCAGGTATTGTGTACAACCAAAGCTCAAATTGAATCAGAAATGTCTGTATGTGCGTATGATCAGAA
Source organism: Danio kyathit (assembly GCA_903798195.1). Classification (NCBI taxonomy): domain Eukaryota; kingdom Metazoa; phylum Chordata; class Actinopteri; order Cypriniformes; family Danionidae; genus Danio; species Danio kyathit. The sequence goes on from LR812542.1 coordinate 5,197,949, forward strand.
TTGTCTGTAGTTCCTGTACTACTTTCCACTGGAAATGAATGACTTCTGGTCTGTTGTGTATTGCTCATCAAAAATAAACGGAAGGCTGTATTATGCTACACACAGTAAAAGAATGAGTTCACATATTTAAGGCTGCACAGACAAACAAATCAACACAAACTCTTGACTGTAATAGCAGCAGCCTATATGTTACAGCAATTAAATACTGCACTTTTAAAGGTCCACTGAAATAAAAAATGAGATGTTAATTTTAGACTGTTACTTTTAAAGATATCTATAAGCTAGTGCGTTTTAAAAGAGTAACAAATTTCGCATTTAGGAAATATAAACCTGATATAAACATCCAAAGCTTGCAGTTTGTCACTTCCGGCTAAATCGATCAACATTTTTTTTTTCACATCAGCTCATATTTCAGTTTCTCATCAAATCATGACCAATCTTGATTTGAGAGTTTTTACTATCTGACAAGCCCCGCCCTCCTCTCATTTGCTTTTCATTTGATGTGCTTGAGCTCAACCACTCTCGCTGGCAGAGCTGTGATAAAAACAAACGCTATTGGCTGTCTTTTTAAAAGGGGAGGAGCTACTCTATGCCCCACCCTCTCTTCATTTTTCACTTGAGATTACGTCAAACATCGAATAAAAAATGCACATTTTAAAGCGCTTCACAAGACCTTTAAATAACATGCTCAAATCCAGTTGTGATAATTGTATTTCTATTGTAATTGCATTAAGAGCGAGAAGCACTCAACAGGTTAACATGTTTAACTCAAGTAGGGGTTGAAAGCAGCCAACAAGCAGCGTCGCCAGCTCTATCTCTAAAACTGCTGCTCTTTTGAAAAAACACGATAGGATTAACCTAAACCAATTTCCCAGTGGAGTACCACTCTGTACTGATAGGGGGCAGTGTGTAAAACCTATTAGCCGTGTGTCAAAAGTGGATGGAGGAATCAAGATAAACACTAAGCAATTAATTAGATTACATGGGCTTGGCCTAAGACATGATCCACTAATTATGATGTTGATTAAACGGAGGGAGGATTACAGTAAGCAGTGTGTTATTAAAACGGTGAGTTGTTATTATTAGCAACTGTTTTTTTTTTTATGCATTCAGATTTTCTGCAAACATTGAATGACTTATTGAGTTATTTTTGACTAAGAGTGTCTTATCCATGGCTGAGTTTTCTGTCATGATCTCCCGAGCCAGTCTAATCCAATAAACCAGGCAAGTCAGAAAAGCACATGAGCGGTAATCAAATTGAGTCCATTTGCATTTCCAGTTAAAATGAAGACAAAGATGGCAAAATGGAGGCCATGATACTTTTTTAGTTTCAAATGTATTCTTGTAATGCAAATGCAAGATAATGTAAGAAACTTAAGATTGCAGAACTTTTTTTTTTTGCATTTTTGAGTGAGTACTAAAGAAAAATGTTGAATTAAATGTAAAATAAATACATAAAACCTTAAATGAATATACTTTCTGTTCTAAATGCCTTTCAGATTAATTCCAATTCAATGCAAATGTAATTTAAATGTTTATTACATGCAACATAGAGCTGGTAATAGTGTACATATAAAATTGAAACATGTCAAATGATAGTTCAGGGGTGTGAAAAAGTGTTTGCCCCTTACTGATTTACTTTTGTTGCATGTGTCACAATTTAATGTTTCAGATCGTCAAACAAATGTAAACATTAGTCAAATATAACACAAGTAAAAGCATCATGCAGTTTTGAAATGAAAAATCCAAAACTATATAGCCGTGTGTGAAAGAAAGTGCCTCAGTTAGGGTGAGTGTTCATAACTCCACCATAAAAAAGATACCAGCTCCAAGTTCCAGTTTGCAGTTCAGGACAAAAACCACAGCTGAGCAAAAAATAAAAAATAAAACATAAAGGCTAGTCACAGTTTTGCCAGAAAACCTATTGATTATCTTTAAGACTTTTAGGGAAATACTCTGTGGACTGACAAGACAAAAGATGAAAATTTTGGGTGGTGTGTGTCCCATTATGTGTGGTGTAAAAGTAACTTCACATTTCATAAAAAGTACATCATACCAACAGTTAACTGTGTTGGAAGTAGTGTAATGGTTTGGTGCTATTTGGTGCTGTGATAAATGAAACCATGAATTCTTCTGTGTACCAAAATATCCCAAAGGAGAATATCTGTCCATCTGTTAGTGACTTCAAGCTGAAGTAAACTTGGGTTCCGCTACAGGACAATGATCAAACGCACACCAGCAAGTCCACTTCTGAATGGCTAAAGAAAAACTAAATTAATTTAGGAGTGGCCTAGTCAAAGTCCTGACCTGAATCCAATTGAGATGCTGTGGCATGACCTTAAATAGGTGGTTCATGCTTGAAAACTCCTTCAAGGTGGCTGAATTACGACAATTCTGCAAAGATGAGTGTGCCAAAATTCCTAACAAACTCAAAGTGTTATCAAAAACACTTGACTGATTGCTTTTTCACACAAGGCTATGTGGTTTTGTATTGTGTTTTCTCTTAATAATAAAAACCTTTATTGGAAAATGCATTATGTTTTTACTTATATTATGTTTAACTAATATATAAATTACTTAGATTATATGAAATTATTAGTGTGACAAACATGCAAAAAAAAAAAAAAGAAATCAGTAAAAGGCAAACACTGTTTCACACCACTGTATATTAAACTTTTGTTTTACTTCAGATAAACATAGATGCATTAAAACAGAAGTGAGCTCTCTGATTCATATGCATGCAATAAATATTAAGAATATGGAATGTAGAGTATGGACAAAATGGATTTAAGCCTTTAGAGCATAACATCTAATGCTTAAAGAAAGTTATATCAAGTGTAATTAAATATATTTGTAATCACACATTTGTAAAAAATAACATTTGAGTTAAGTACATTTAAAATCTATTAAAGTTAAATGTAAGATATATAAATGAATCTTTTACATGCGTTTCAGTATGCTAATCAGCACATAAAAAGTACTTTAGATTAAGGCATGATTAATGTTCAATAAAACATAAATATCATGGTCAGCTTTAACATTATTTTATTTAATTATATTTAATAATGGTATCGTTATCAAAAACTGTTTTTTAGATTTGTGCATTTCAGAATGCTGTTATCATGTAAATTAATGCAAAAATGTTGTCAGATGCTGCTAGCATGTATAAATAGTAAAGCTACTCCGTTAGATTTTGGAGTTTTAATGTATCCTCATAAGAATATTATATTTCCAGTAAATGTCTAACCCCTTATACTATCCTCCTCAGATAAAAGAGATTAAATGGGCAGATGTAGGTGGATGGACAGGCCAGGGTGGATCCTTGCTGGGAACTAAACGGTATTTATCTCTAGTTCTATTTATCTGTATTTAAATTTGATGTCAATTGTATCATTTTATATATACAAATTTGCATTCCTTGTTTATATATGACTTTCAGAAGTCCTAATGATTTTGAGTGTAGTTGGCTGTTGTGCTTAGTGCTTCTCTATAATGTTCTCATAATTGCAGAACGCTTCCTGCAAAGCACATTGACAAAATTGCAGAACAGATGCGGAAGTATAACATAAATGCACTGTTAGTGATCGGAGGATTTGAGGTATGCATTTGATTCTGGCTCTTTGGTCATTTTATTGTTTTATCCTGTGATGTTCATGCTTATAAATTATTTTAATGTTTTATATTTTGTAATACAAATTATTGTAATATGTAATATTTGTTATTTTTTATATGCAGTTATATGAATGAATTGTTATTCAAATTAATTAGTTAAAACCATAAGTATTACATTATTAACAATAAAACCAATTGCATATATTTTTATTACGTAATATTATTATTTTATTTATTTATTTATTATCAGTAGTATTATAATTTCTTTATTATTATTATAAATAATAATAATAATAATATTTGGTCATTTTATTCTGTTATGTTCATGCTTATAAATTATTAGATTGTTAATGTTTTATATTTTATAACACAGATTATTGTAATATAAAATAGTTTATATATACTATTATATATCACAATAATCTGTATTATAAAATATAAAACATTAACAATCTATAAGGATATATATTGTTATATATATTGTTATATAAATTATTTATTAAAATATATACTTTTAATAAAACCACAAACATGTTATATTATTAACAATAAAACCAATTGCATGTATTTGTATTAATTATTGTTATTATTTTTTGTTATTAAAATATATATATTTTAAATAAAACTACATAAATATTGAATTATTAACAATAAAACTAATTGATTATCTTTTATTCATTATTATTATTATCAGTAGTATTACAGTTTCTTTATATATTATTACTATTATTATTTAATATTATGATATTTGGTTATTTTGACATTTTATCTTGTGATGTTCATGCTTATAAATTTTGTTCATGTTTTATCATTTATAATACAGATTATTGTACTGTATAATATATACTTTTAATAAAACCACATAAATATTATATTACTAACAATAAAACAAATTGCATATCTTTTTATTCATTATTATTATTATTTCTTGTTATTAAAATATATATTTTTAATGAAACCACATAAATATTACATTATTAACAATAAACCAATTGCAAATAGTTGTATTATTATTGTTATTATTATTTAGGTGTGTATTTATTCATTTATATTATTATTATTGTTATTAATATTATTATTTATGTGTATTTATTTATATTATTATTATTGTTTTTATTGTATTAATACTATTTATGTGTGTATTTATTTATTTATATTATTATTTATTATCATAATTTCTTTATTTCTTCATATAATATTTATATTTTCTTCTCATTATTATTATTATCATAATTTATATAAAATATATACATATATACATACACACTTTGTTGTATGTTATTTATTTACTTATTTATTTAAAATGAACAAAACAAAAAATCAATTTACATGTATTGGAAAAAAATAAACGTACATATAAAATGTCCATGATGATGTTTCTTTAACTCGCCTGCCCTCTCCATCATCTTTTCCTATGCAGCATCACCTAAAACTCCCTGCGTTCTTGTTCTTTTCATAATGAAAAAGGAGGCAATGATCACCTTCTTAGCGGGCACAGTTTAGTCTTTCAGCTGTGTGAACGCAATCACACAGCTGACAAGACAAACAACGCCATTAAAGACAGAACAATATCCCTCAATCCCAAAATAGCTCACCCACTTTTTTCTAAAGCCATTTCATGCTGCCGAAATCAGGCTCATCTTCTCTCTTCCAAATACAGACATCATCAGGATCTGTGTGAATGTATTTTATGCAAGTGTGTGTGTGTGCGGAGTGGGTCTTCTGTCTCATGCTCTCCGTCGTGATGGCCATGGCTTTCCACACGGGTTCCTTCCCAATTTCTGGTCTCAACCATCACTTTCTCTCTCATTCCCTGTCATTTCATCCCCCATTCCCATCCCTGCTGGCGGTTCACTAAATCCCTGGCTCCCTGCAGGCCTACCTGGGGATCATGGAGTTGTTAGAAGCCCGCAGGACTTATGAGGAGTTGTGTGTGCCAATGGTAATGGTGCCGGCCACCGTCTCCAACAATGTGCCCGGCTCAGACCTCAGCATTGGTGCAGACACGGCTCTGAACGCTATCACTGCTGTAAGTGAGGCTGAGGGAGTGTCTATCCAGCAGCCAATCACATCAGAGGCTCTGTCTTCCCCTTTACAAGCTGATCACAGAGGTCAATCATGTCACTTGTGTTTACCAGCCAATAGGGCTCCATGATATTGGAAAAATCTCTGACATTGCGATATTTTGTTTTGCTAGAATTTCACCAGATGATCTGAATAGCTCTGTTTGGAAAGATTTCATTAATTGCATCTGAATAAAATATAATAAATTACAAGAAATACAAATACAAAAATACAAATACAAAAATAAAAGTTATTTGTGGTTTTCTGGGAAGCCAAAATGTATTCAAGCACAGAAATTGAATAATCAAATGTAAAATAACATGACCACTACTGTATACATCATTTTAATAATAATTATATTTAATAATATCTTTTAATCTTTGATGTTCAAGCGATATATTGTTTAGCACAACCAGCCAATCATGTTGAGTAGCCAGCAAGAGTGACAATTGGGTTGTTGCCGGTTAAATGTAGCTATTTTGATATGAATCCATGCAGTCTGAAAGATTTCGCAATGAGCAAACTCACCAAGTTGACCAACAAATTGTCAAAATGTTGCTATTGTGACCACAACTATTTATGCATTTTTGCTACTCTTAGTCCCGAGTCCAAGCCAAAAATGAAAAATAATAACGTGGTTCTAGTCAGTGTTGGGGGTAATGCATTACAAATAACACGAGTTGCGTAATAATATTACTTTTCTAAGTAACGAGTAAAGTAACGCATTACTATTGGAGTTACTTTTTAAAAAAATGTTATGCAAGTTACTTTTTAGTTTATTTAATTAGCTTATTAAAAATAAATAGCTGAATTAAATGAATCGTTAAATCCCACACTCAATGAGAGAATGCAGGAACAGACAGAAACTTTTTAAATGTTCTTCTTTTGAAACACAGACATTTCTGTAATGGAAGTTTTCTCATTATTCTGAACGGATCAAAGAAATGGAAAAGGGGATTGTCTCAATGAACAGTGATTTTACTTTACTAATGAGACAAAAAGTACAAAAGTAGCAAACACATTGCTATAACTTTTATTAATCTGTATATATGGAATATAGCTCGAGGGTCAGGAAGTTCTCAGGAGATAAGATTATCCTAGATTATTATTTTTTGATGAATGTTTTTTGATGAAGGTGTAAAAATCCTGCAAGTTCTAAAAGAGATCAAGCCTCAGCCAGGTCAGATACAGTAATGCAAAAGTAACTCAAAAGTAATGCATCACATTACTTATCATAAAAAATAACATTCACGCTGTCATTTTCTAACAATAGAACTACCGAGGAATTGTTAATAACATAGTTATTTTATTAAAATTACAAAACACAAAAGAGTTATGATTGTTTCTACCTAGAACTACCATAGCGGTCAAAATAATGCATTTGTTTCAGTGTCTGCTACTTTAAATAGGACTATGTGTGCCTCTGTTGCCTAGCAACTTCCTGCTAACAAAAACTAAGCTAACTTTACTTCAGATATGTTTTTCAAAACAGCATATTCAGTGCCTAAAAAAGCCTTCTTTCCTGCTTGAGAAAATGAAAGTCGTGGACATTCACGGTGGTCTTACGTAGCCTAACTATACATTTATAGGCTGTAGTACTAAAAATATCCTATTTTTAGGGTGATGATGACTTAATTTAATATGATGACAGACATTCAAAGCTTAATTTTAATACCTCAACAGATGCTTTGAATGTAAATATGACGTGACATTATAACGTCTTATATGTGAACGTGGTCAGAATATCCGACACTTAAACCAGTTTTACACAATTGCACCAGACACTTTCTAACAATCATTCCACATCTCTTAAAAAAATATGAAGTGTGCCTTACACAGGTGAGTGGGCTTGACGAACCACCTGTAGAAAACACACTCTTGCATCTCTCAGACACTTTAACCGACACTTAAACCAAATTGCACATTTGCACCAGACACTTGCTTACAATCACTCCATATCTCTTAAAAAAATTATGAAGTCTCACACAGGTGAGTGGGCTTGACAAACCACCTGTAGAAACATTCTGCCCTCTATTAAAAACAGTTAGTAGTTAGTGCTTCTCTGATAATGCATCTGATAATGCATCTTCTTGATGAATTGCTGAATACCTAAAGGTAAAGAAACCTATGTGCAGCCTTCCAAACCACTGAATCTCTTTGTGAGATTTACCGATGGATGTTTTGGCTGGTAAACACAAAGATGAACCATTAGCGTCCAGGTAAGTGAGATGACATGATGGCGCATGTTGTGAGCTCTGCTTTTTTTTTCGTGGTTGTCATGTGACTGTGCCTGCGCTGTGCTATGATCACATTGCATTAACCCATCATAACAGATCGCTAACCCTGAATAACGCAGCCCGAACTGCAGCCTGTCTGCATAGTTCCTTTATACCGAAGGTTTATATGAACACAAGCCTTACAAAAGCACAGGCAGCTGCAAACGGAGTTAGAAATAGTTCATCTAAAAACAATCCAACATTTACTCACAGGCATGTCCAAACTCGAACCTTCTCTTGTCTGGGGAATTCAAGTGCAAATATTTACTATGCACCTAATACATGAAAGGGGACTATTAAAATTGAGCTTGAAAAATGCTTCAAAGCACCATTATAGAAGTGGCGTTCCTTCTATACATACTAGGTAATGGTGGGTTTCGACTACACAATATTACAATGTCGTTTTGGAAAAATACTGTAAATTGAGTTTTATAGTAGAAATAAATGAAGATGTGACATGCGAGACTGAGTAAATGAAAGAATGTTCAACTTTTGATGAACTATCCCATATTAAAAATAATAATAGGATCTGTGTCCCAATTCGCCTATTTATACTATACGTCCTATGTACTTTTTTGCGAAGCCGAAAAAGTACATACTTTGGAGTATGTAACAAATAAGTGTGCAAGCTTTGGTACATACTACTAGCTCATTAATGGAGCGTTATGCTGCTTAGTTACGTGCCCTGTCATAATGCGCAACACATCCATATTTCTATCATTTTTAATTAACTTTCTTATTGGAGATGCATTAGCAGGTGAGTGTTAAGTAACACTAAATCGCCAACCTGATTTCACCAAGTCGGACAATCTATGTTGATCCTGGAACATCTATGTTAATCTATGTGGAACAACATTCCAATCACCCAATCAGAATTAAGGGATACGTTTACATTAAAGGTTAAGTTTAGGCTTACGGTTAGGTTTATGCACTTCTACATGATTGTTATCCAACTAGTATTCCCCTCTGATTTTGGGAATGATTTACAGTTATGATTGTGTTTAGGGGTAGGGAATAGGTGGATTACATTTTCAAACAAAAATGATGTTCCAGGATCAACATAGATGCTAAATTAGGATCACATCCTACCTGGCAAAATCATAATGTGCCACCCTAAATCTCTTCAGGTATTTGCATAATTATTCATTCAGAGGTTAATGTCCAAACACGTCTTTATAGAAGTTCACGTTACTGTTGCAGATGAAATATAACTATGTTACGTTTTGTCAGTTAGTGGCCAATTCATACAAATTCAGTCATACGAAATCGTATGATTTTTAAAAGGAGGCATGGCACTAAACCCCACCCCTAACCCTTACCGTCATTGGGGGATGAGATTGTACAATTTCATACAAATTAAATCAAAAAGTTACGAGTTACATAGCACTGGAAAAACATGATTTAAATACTTTCCAGTAGGCTAGATATAGAATAGTCATTCAAAAATCTTTAGCCTCTCTAATTGACGGTGCATCAGCCATGTTTGTAGTTTGTTTACACTTTTTTTTAATCTGTGTTTGTAGTTCTAATCGAATTCATGTCCAATGTGCAATGTATTGTAGGCGATATTAGCGGTTATTATACACTTCAAATTTCAAAAATATATTCAATACATTCAAATACATTCAAAATATAATGAAGCGTGCTTCACACAGGTGAGTGGGCTTCACAAACCACCTGTAGAAACATTCTTCTATTGAAAAAAAAGTTTTCTGATATCGCCTTTTCATGTTGAATCGCTGAATGTGTCCACAATTGTAGGTCACTTTGGATAAAAGCATCTGCTAAATGACTATTTACTAGTATGTGTAAATAATAATAAAAAGATCCTAATTTTGTAAGAAGACTGAAATCCACACCATATCAACACCTTAGAATGATAATATTATAGAAGGAATCACTTTCACAATGATTTCCCCCCCTTTGGAGAGTAAATCCAAATATATTTGGAAGCAAACCACAATTATTCCTACATTAAGAGGTTGTGGAAAGCGACCAGTAGTAGACCATCAGGGAAACATACGGTTTGAGACACACTAATTCTATGTATGCGAATTGGGACGCAGCATTAGTTTCCAAAATACACAAGTAAGACGACCGGTATTCAAAAGTTGCCCTGACATCATCACCATCAGTTATACAGTACATCTTGAATGTTGACATGTGGATTGGCTCATCTTGCTGCTTCTATGTCTGACGGTAATAGTGTGCAGAATCTTGCTTCGTTGTGCGTGTGAGTCTGTCCGATCCCATTCCTACCTTCTTCCTCTTCCCTACCGGAAGCCATGGCAGCCATCAGACGGTGGGTGTCCCGTGGACAGGGTCCCGCTCCTGCACCAGTGCTCCCCCTGCTGGTCTAATGTGTGCATTGTCCTGTCCCTGTGGTTCCCTTGCTGTGTTGTGCTGACCTTTCAAAGGCCTTAGAGTGTCTGCTGCAGCTGAATGAGGCTCGGGCCAAATATGAGGAGTTTTGCATCCCGCTCTGTATGCTGCCTGCAACCATTAGTAACAATGTGCCCGGCACTGACCTTAGTATCGGGGCAGATACAGCCCTCAATGCTATCGTGGAGGTAAGAAGCAAACAAACAAAACCTCCTTCTTGTGCTTAAAGGGTCATTCTAAGGAAACATTACAAGCGTGTTACGTTATTTGAAAAGCCAAGGCTGTTGCATTGAGATTTTGAGGGTTTAATGATAGTAGTTTTGTATTATTTACAGTCAGGATTCATGTTTTATTAAGTACATAAAGTTAGATCTGATAATCCTGACTACGTCAAAAGAGCATTGAAATATTGATAAAGATTGTCAAATAAATGTTTATGTTATGTATGCTGTATGGCTTGGATGACCTTTTTAATAGATAATTATGAATAAAAAAAAATCTAATATAAAAATACCATATTATGCACATAAAATGCCCCATTGTACGGTAACAAGCGATACTTCACTTTAAAAAAGGAGTAAACTCGTTGCCTTTAAAAGCAACATGTTGATTTTACTTTAAAAAGTCAGTAAACCCTTTGACTTAATTTAACTTTTGTAATTATGCACATAGTTTGTTTACTTAATAATTATAAGGCAACAAGTTTACCCCCTTTTTTAGTCAACTAATAGCTTTTTACAGTGTATACAAATGCAGTGTGTCTGTGCTAAAGAAAGCCAAAGAAACATATTGAACAATAAAATACAAGAAAAAAATAACAGGTTTCGTTTGGACCATGTGGTCAAATATTATATCACTTGCTTAAAAACGTTATCAGAAGGATCAAACTATTATTTCAAAAGGATATTATTTTAGAATAGGGTTGGAAATAAGGATAAAGCAAAAAATAAAAATAAAAATAATAAAATCTCTTGGTTTCCCTGTTTATTAAAATTTTACTTAATATTGTTTGCCCAACATATTAATTTGGGTGTACTAATTTATGGACGGTGATCTTAAGATTTTTTTCTTTTGTTAGATCAGTTCCAATATTGGTTTTGGCACTGACTAATCTAATATATAAGCACAAATATATTATTGTACAGCATCCTATAGAAAATTTAAATTAAAAAATTAGATCTGTGAGGGGTGTATTATGCTGAGTACTATATATAAACAGTACCTGACAAAAGTCTTGTCATCGATCCCAATTGTAAGAGGAACAAATAATAACTTGACTTCTAGTTGATCATTTGGAAAAGTGGCAGAAGGTCGATTTTTCTGATCAATCATATGTTGAACTGCATCCCAATCATCACAAATACTGGAGAAGACCTACTGGAACCCGCATGAACCCAAGATTCTCACAGAATTCAGTCAAGTTTGGTGAAGGAAAAATCATGGTTTGGGGTTACATTTAGTATGGGGGCATGCGAGAGATCTGCAGAGTGGATGGCAACATCAACAGCCTGAGGTATCAAGACATTTGTGCTGCCCATTACATTACAAACCACAGGAGAGGGCAAATTCTTCAGCAGGATAGCTCTCCTTCTCATACTTCAGCCTCCGCATCAAAGTTCCTGAAAGCAAAGAAGGTCAATGTGCTCCAGGATTGGACAGCCCAGTCACCAGACATGAACATTATTAAGCATTTCCGGGGTAAGATGAAAGAGAAGGCATTGAAGATGAATCCAAAGAATCTTGATGAACTCTGGGAGTCCTGCAAGAACGCTTTCTTTACCATTCCAGATGACTTTATTATAAAGTGATTTGAGTCATTGCAGAGATGTATGAATGCAGTCCTCCAAGCTCATGATGGAGTCAGACACAATATTCATTCATTTTTCACTGCACAATGACTTATATTCTATACTGGACATTATTTCGGTTAAGTGACAAGACTTTTGTCTAAGCAAAGTCAAACCTTACTGTCCTAATTAAATCATTAAAAATCAAGGCATGATTATATTTTATTTTGGTCAAATAAGCGTAATCTAGAGGCCTTCGCCTTTCATATAAGCAACTTCTGATACCAAATGATCAACTAGAAATCAAGTTATTATTTGTTGTTCCTAAACCTTGGTTTGGCGACAAGACTTTTGTCAGGTAATGTGTGTGTGTATATATATATATATATATATATATATATATATATATATATATATATATAGTAAAATATAGTTTTTAATAATAATAATGCCTTTTTAAAGCAAAATTTAAGCAGATTTTCCTATATTGTTTCATATATTTAAGGATATTTACATACATAGCACACTAATGTTTCCTAAGAATGACTCTAATGATATATACAGCAATATGTTTATACATAGAGTGAGGAGCATTATTGTGTATAATAAATAGTTCTGTAAGTACAGAGAGTGCTTCATAATGTCATGTACAGTAAGCGCTCTCAAGCTCCTGAAAGCTAATATGTAATGAACTTTATCTTTCCAAAGCACTCTGAATGTGAACGTGTTTACCTTTGAGTAGATTCGCTGTCATGAAGTAAAAATATTCCATGTCTCCACACTGATCGATGTTCATAACAATTCTTAAGGAAAGACATTTGAAGATTAGCATTAATGTAGACGCTGAATGACTAATTGTGTGTGTGTTTGTCAGACGTGTGACCGTATTAAGCAGTCTGCCAGCGGCACGAAGCGCCGTGTGTTCATCATCGAGACGATGGGGGGCTACTGTGGGTATCTGGCCACTGTCGGTGGTCTGGCTGCTGGAGCAGATGCTGCGTACATCTTTGAGGAACCGTTTGACATCAGAGACCTACAGGTTAGCAGCTCAGACACGCTTATGAACTACTAGCAATACCATAATTTAATATGCCACTTGCTATCATATGACAGCATAATGCTATATAAACATTGATTCAGAAATGTTAGCGCCATCTGTTGGTTAAATAAAGGTACTGCTGTTACTTTTGCCTTAGGCTAATGTTGAGCACTTAACAGAGAAAATGAAGACCAGCATTCAGAGAGGACTAGTTTTGAGGTATCCATCTATCCACCCATCTATCTGTCTGTCTTGCTGTCTGTCTGTCTGATGTGGGCTATATATGTCTGTCTGTCATGCAGCACAGTAAGTATGTGTGATTCACAGAGTTTTACCATGTAGGGTGTGATTGAAAGGTGTGATCAGAAGCTCAGGTGTTTATCAGACTCTTCTCACACATCCTCTCTTGTGGTTCATTCAGGAACGAGAACAGCAATGAAAACTACACCACAGACTTCATCTATCAGCTCTATACTGAGGAAGGCAAGGGAGTGTTTGACTGCAGGAAGAACGTTCTGGGTCACATGCAGCAGGTACTGCACTTACTGTAAATCATTAATCAAAGACGACAGAGGCCCACAGGCACAGTTTAACTCCAGTCTAATCAATCAATGTTCTGTTGCAAACATACACTTTTTCTATGCACACTAATTCAAGTAAACACGTTAGAATATAATGATTGTGTAATGCAATACAGCTCAAAATCATTCATTCATTTTCCTTCAGCTTAGTTCCTTTATTCATCAGAAGTCGCCACATGAACCGCCAACTGTTCCAGCATATGTTTTACACAGCGGATGTCTTTTCAGCCGCAACTCAGTACTAGGAAACACCCATACACTCACACTGCACTCACACACTATGGCCTTTTTACTTTATTCAATTCCCCTATAGAGCATGTCTTTGGACTGTGAGGGAAACCGGAGGAAACCCACACCAACATGGAGAGAACATGCAAACTCCACATAGAAACCCCAGCTGGCCCAGCCGGGACTCGAACCTTCTTTCTGTGAGGCGACAGTGCTAACCACTGAGCCATCGTGTCGCCAGAATATTACTATTATTCATTCATTAATTTTCTTGTCGGCTTAGTCCCTTTATTAATCTGGGGTCGCCACAGCGGAATGAACCGCCAACTTATCCAGCACGATTTTACGCAGCGGATGCCCTTCCAGCCGCAACCCATCTCTGGAACATCCACACACTCATTCACTACGGACAATTTAGCCTACCCAATTCACCTGTTCCACATGTCTTTGGACTGTGGGGGAAACCGGAGCACCCGGAGGAAACCCACGCAAATGCAGGGAGAACATGCAAACTCCACACAGAAACCCCAGCTGGCCCAGCCGGGACTCGAACCTTCTTGCTGTGAGGCGACAGTGCTAACCACTGAGCCATCGTGTCGCCAGAATATTACTATTAACTCAACATAATAAAAATAAAATAAAACAACATAAATGCAAATGAAATGATACATTAATACAATTTTTAATTATTTATATTTTTATCTTTCATTAGGGTGGTGCACCTTCTCCGTTTGACCGTAACTTCGGGACCAAAATCTCTGCAAAGGCCATGCAGTGGATCACCAAGAAACTGAATGAAAGCTACAGACGTGGTATTGAAATCTTTCCCGTTTTAATGACGCAAACTTTACTTAAGCGCTTTTCAGTTTTTCATAGAACTCAATCACCATTTGGCCTTGTGTTTTTGGCCTGCACTGTTGCACACGAGGCACTCAGTAACTGTTAAAGTGCAATCATGACTGAACGAATACATCATACAGTAGTACTCAATGTAACACTTGACCTTGATTTACTTGATTTTGAATTATTACTTTAGATTCACTGCATTTGCTCAGCTCAGTTTTGTGTGTGTGTGTCTGTTTTTTCATTCCTTTGGCTGTGCCTGTGGATGAATAAAGATGAAGGTAAATATGTGTATTTTATTTAGCCAAATTTGGTGACCGCAATGACCTTATTCTGTGGTAACATTTGTATTAATGCCAACATTACTCATAAAATAATGGTTTTAATATTTATATTATAACAATATATTATAACATTATATATATATATATATATATATATATATATATATATATATATATATATATATATATATATATATATATATATATATATATCACACAAGTAGCAGTGTGATATGGCTGTACATCAGTATATCAGCACTGGTGGGAGGCGTGCATTGTCCCACCAGTGCCTTAGTGTCCCACCAGTGCTGATATACAGCCATATCGCATTGCTATGAGTGTGATATTGGGTTCATACAACAGTTAGACGGCACAATCGTGTATATAAGAAAGAAAATCAATCACGGAGAGTCTAAAAACCCTTTAGTATTAGGAACTACTGTCTTCCGCTCTTCATTTACATCTGCAGCTGACGTCAGAACAGCAGAAGCCGTTACTAATTCACCAACGTCACTTTAATGCTAGTATTTCAATCATTCTCTAATGTAATGTCTAAAATGATGACAAAATAGGTGATTTTGCTCACACTTTAAGATTATAAGGCTGAACGTGACATGAAATGCCATCAGTCTACAGAGATTTCCTGTTGTCGTCTGTGCAACTTGCAGTGTATTTCTGTATTTGTATGTGTTGCGAGTACTTTTATGAATAACAATCTATAAATATAATCAAGAAAAAGATACAATTGGAATAATGTGTTTTATCATTTCCAAAGTCTAACAGTATTCAAGTACAGTAACTGAATGATTAGAGGTGTGAACCTACACTGGTCTCACGGTTCGGTTCGGTTACGATTATCATGCCATCGATTCGGTTCAATTCGATATCTCGGTGCATCACGGTGCATTGACGATTCTTTCCATACACAGTTTTATATTTTCTTCACAGCACAGAAATTATTGTATTAAAATGTATAAATATATTTATATACTTTTTGTAAAACAATTTTGTCCTTTAATACCAACAGTCAGAATAAAGGTAAATTTGGTTTTATATTCACACATTCGTTCGTTTAGAAGTCTCTATATTGTTTATCATGTTACTTTGAATATTCGATTGGAATTAGCATACAAGTAACAAACAACATTAACACTATCTAATTGACTGTGAACAATGTTGTACTTTGATAGTCATTGGCTGCTAATATGATTTCACTATTTAGAATTTGCAAATAATACTTTTCTGAAATTATATTATTAAGGAGAATGTCTGAATATCCCAATATAAAACCCAACTTTACCTCTATCTTCAGATATATAAACTGTACCTTTAAGCAACACGAGCATTTATAGCAAATAAACAAATATAAATATGCCGCTCGCTTTCTGAGCCTTGTCTACCAACTACCAAGTTCTTTCTTACACCCCTTTGATTGGTCACACGCTCAACAGAAAGGGCTGCGATTGGCTCTTACACGCTGGCGCTCTTCACAGCTGCACTCATGGGCCACAGTGAGAGAGAAATGGAGTTTACTTTCATTCTCTTAATCGCCGTGAAATAGGGGCTTTTGCTGTAAGTGTCAGTGAAACGGTTTTCAGCAAACACACACGCAGAGAAATTGTGCACAGTTTCAGAGTTTTTACGTAGTTAGAGCGTTGTACTCGCGCTCGCCGCTCGCCATAGTAAGCTACGGCGACATAGCGCATGTGAGATAAATGACGTCAGTATATAATAACCGGTTATGATTATTACTGAACCGATACCGAATTGTCCGCGTCTGCATCGCAGTGCACCGAAGAAACGATTAATTTTGACACCCCTATGAATGATAAAAATAATTTAAGAAAATTAATCATAGTTAAGGTCACAAATGGTACACTTTCTTATACCTGAGTGTTTTTAAAATCATTGTACAATCACAGGCATCATAAACACATGCAAATGATAAATTGCGAGAGAAACTCAACATTGCAAATTCTGAGATATGACTATTGCAAATGATCACATTGCGATATCGATGCTGAAACGATATATTGCGCAGCCCTAATGTATTTATTTATTTAAATAGCTGTTTTTGTATTTGTTTTGCGTGTTTCCATATTATCTTTGTTTTTGTTGTTTTTTGGTATTGGTTTTCTTCTTGGTAACTTAGTTATTATATATTTTATTTTATTTTATATTAGTAAAAAGAAGCGTTTTCATGGTTTCTGGTAACCCTGATATAAACCATGCATTTATTTGTTGTTCACCCATACAATGCGGCTGTTTACATGCAAATTTCCTGCAGAAATACTATCTAACTTTGACTGTGTCAGTTGTGTGGATGTGTGTTGAACCTGTGTGTGTGTTGTGCAGGGAGAGTGTTCGCTAACACAGAAGACTCGGCCTGTTTGCTGGGCATGCGGCGTCGTGCGATGGTCTTCCAGCCTGTGGTTCAGCTCAAAGATGAGACTGACTTTGTGTACGGACACACACACACATAACGATTCTTATCTGCATTCACAAAAAATAAACCAAAATATTTGATCTGACCAATACCTGACTCTCTTTTCTATGTGTTCAGTCACAGAATCCCGAAGGAGCAGTGGTGGCTGAAGTTGCGTCCACTCATGAAGATCCTGGCCAAGTATAAAACCAGTTACGACGTGTCAGACTCTGGACAGCTGGAGCACGTGGTGGTCAACCGACCCAAAGCATCCGAGACCACAGTTACCATTTAATCCTATTTAAACCCAAATAACGACAGCGTTCATAGGTCATGCTTTCAACGGGTCCATCTGTCCTGTGAACTGTCACTCACACTTTTGTTCTCTGAGCCCGCTCTTTTTTTTGTTGTTGTCTTCATTGCTTTTTGTTTCGACTCGTCTTATTTTACAGAAATCAGTGTTAATCGTAGGAGAGTGTAAGAAGCAGTGCTGTTTTTAATGTCCTTTCACTCCTGTCACACCTTGCAATAGTGTTCGCTTCAAAGCACATATATATATATATATAGTTGAAGTCAAAATTATTAGCCCTCCTGTTGAACTTTGTTTTTCAAATATTTCCTAAATGATTTTTAAAAGAGCAAGGAATTTTTCACAGTAATTCCTGTAATATTTTTTCTTCTGGAGAAAGTCTTATTTGTTTTATTTTGGCTAGAGTAAAAGCAGTTTTATTTTTTTAATAATTCATAAATTTAAATTTTAAGGTCAATATAATTAGCCCTCTTAAGCATTTTGTTTTTGATTGTCTACAAAACGAACTAGTATGTATTAAAGTATGTGTTAAAAAAATCGTGGGGTTAACTTGTTAACAAAGATTCGGCAGAAGAACCAAGCCTCACTTTGTCTCCTTAACCAATCACCTACTCCCTAAAACTTATTTAAGGCAGCCCAACCCTCTAGCACTGTTCTTCTCGTTCTCTTAAACCCACCCTCCCTCCCTCTACTTCCTCACTTCCTATTAACAATCCTATAACCCTCTCTTCACTCCTAGGTTGAATCGGGGGGTCCAAGCACTCAAAATATTACAGAGATGGTACCCCCACTCTAAGTCTCTGGGCATCATCGTAGGATGCCAAATCACTGTTTATCCTCTTACTTCCTTCCCCTTCATCCCACTGTTCCCTTACCATCCTTTTTATCCCTACATAGCTACAATAAAGTCTAGCACAAAGTGTGGCATGGTCCATGCTGATGAACTTTCTGTTAAACAGAAATTGGGGGAAAAATATACAGAGGTGGGGGGGCTAATAATTCTGACTTCAGCTGTATCTCTTTGCCTCAGAAATAATCGAAAACTCCACTTTTTTGGGTGTTGAGCATTTTGTGCGGTGAAGTCCACATTGCTTTAGAGCACCTTTGATGTTTGAATGTATTGCATCATCAAGTGTGAACGTTTGCCTGACCAATAAAACCACAATCACCGTGTGTGAAAATCAGTGTATGATGTTTGATTATTTGGTTTATACATTAACATACTTATCAGCCTGAACACGTTACTCTAATTTTGTTTGACTGCACTGTAAAAAATGCTGGGTTCCGCACAATCCATTTGTGTTGGGACAACATGAAGAAATTAAGTCATCTTTACAAATTCAGTGGATTAAACATAAAACAATTAAGGCCACGGTTACACTGTCAGCAGGTCTTGATTCTGATTTATTGCCTACATTTAATTTTTTTCCTGTCTGTTGACATGTTCTTTTAATTGTGACCCATATCCGATTCATGTGCTTACACTTAACATACAATTTACGACATCACAAGCGGGTTCTAGCATCTGCGACACACTAGCCACGATGGAAGAAATAGTCTTGCTTTTAGCTCTTACGAAATATGCAAAGTTCGCCCAACTTTAAAATGATCTTGAAGGAGGCGGAGGCAGAGGGTAAGGGTCGTCATCGCAGTTTGCGCATATGGCTTATACTGTATATGGTGTCCTTCACCATTCAGAGGAATTTGTGGGTACGATAGAGATCTCAGGTCTGGTGGGAGCAAATTGTGGTGGGCTTTAATAAGGAGCAGTGGGTCCGAAATTTTAGGATAAGCACACACACACGCTCTTCCTTCTACGTCATTAAACTGCGAAGAAGTACCACATTGTCTCAAGTTTAATGACGTACAAAAAGAATGCCTCAATAAATCTGATCTGCCCGTTTACATGATAGTCGCATTGTCACTTATCCGATTTATATCTCATTTATTTCCACATATGAAGGAGGTCTGGAACCGATCTCTGAATATCCAAATCTTTACTCGGTCATAGAACAGATCCGATCTGTGTCACATATGAGCAAAAAAATCGGAATTGGGTCACATTTAACTGGCAGTGTAAACGGGGCCTCAGTTGTTGCCCAAAATATAATTTGAACAAATAGCAAACAAATGTTTGAGTGTGGTATCAACTTGTATTCTTTGAAGAACCTAGGGCGAACTACCAAGGTGGAACGGTGGCTCAGTTGTTAGCACTGTCGCCTCACAGCACGAAGGTCGCTGGTTCGAGCCCCGGCTGGGTCAGTTGGCATTTTTGTGTGGAGATTGCATATTCTCCCCGCGTTGGCGTGGGTTTCCCCCACAATCCAAACACATGCTCTACAGGTAAATTAAATAAGCTAAATTGCCCGTAGTGTATGAGTGTGTGTGTGAATGCCACAGTGTATGGGTGTTTCCCAGTACTGGGTTGCAACTGGAAGGGCATTCACTGCGTAATACATATGCTGGAATAGTTGGCGGTTCATTCCGCTGTGGTGACCCCTGATTAATAAGGGATTAAGCAAAAGGAAAATGAATGAATACTACTATAGTATAATCACTTACCGACCACTACTGCGTATTACACACAACCACGTCAGCCAATAACATTGTAGCAACTCAATGCATTTAAAGGGATAGTTCACACAAAAATTGTAATTCTGTCATCATTTACTCATCTTCCACTTGTTTCAAACCTGTTGGATTGTCTTCTATTTTGACACAAGCGAAAATATACTGAAGAATGCTGGAAATAAAAAACAGCCAATGACTTTCCTAGTATTTGTGTTCCTACTATGGATGTGATTTTCCAGCATTCTTCAGATTATTGTGCTTTGTGTTCAACAGATGAAAGAGATTCATAAAAAGTTATAATTAATTGAGTGCCAGTAGACGGCACGGTTGCTTAGTGGTTAGCACTGTCTCAACACAGCAAGTACGTCGCTGGTTCGAGTCTCGGCTCAGTTGTCATTTCTGTGTGGAGTTTGCATGTTCTCCCTGTGTTGGCGTGGGTTTCCTCCGGGTGCTCCGGTTTCCCCCACAGTCCAAACACATGCGCTATAGGTGAATTGAATAAACTAAATTGGCAGTAGTGAATTATTGAGTGTGTGAATAGGAGTGTGTATGGATGTTTCCCAGTACTGGGTTGTGGCTGGAAGAGCATCCGCTGTGTAAAACATATGCTGCAATAGTTGGCGACCCATTGACCTAACATTCATAATTATCCACATAGTTTGTTAACTTAATAATAAGCCCACTGGTTTGGTGTCTCTTTTTAAGTAAAGTCAACTAATCGCTTTTAACAGTCCAGTTCAACAATAAATACTGCTTATTCATAACTGTAAGCGGTACATTTAGGTTTGGGGTGGGTGTAGACATTGTTAAAGCACAACAGGTTATCGTAAGGCAGGTGTTCTCAAACTTTTTGGACAGCTGTGGTTTGAGAATGGTCTAAAAAATATGGAAAATGTGCAGTGAGGTAAGAGGAAAATGGAAAGACTGTTTTGAGCAGTAACTCGTATAAGCACACATTACAACTGAGTGAACCGAATGAACCGCCAACTTATCCAGCATATGTTTTACACAGCGGGTGCCCTTCCAGCTGCAACCCAGTACTGGGAAACATCCATTTTTTTCACTCTTAAGAGACAAGACAATCTCATAGCATCATTATAACTGAAATTAGAAAGATAATATATTCATTTATCACTGGATAAAAAACGGTCAGGAAAAATGTGCTCTTGGGTCTCGGTAAATCAAGATTGAGTTGACAAAAATTGCATCCTAATAAAATATAAATTGCAGTGACTTCGAAAGAGAATCATAACTAAAGTGATCAGAAAGGATATTAAATTCTGCACCATTATTGACACCCCTCCAAACATGGCAGGCTTTAAAACAATGACGTCTAATGATGTTACAAACCATTCTGCTTTCAGGAGTCAACAAACAACAAAAGCCCATAGTGAAGAAAAAGATTTTGATAAAATGTGGATGAAACCTAAATTACATAAGGTTCTTAATAACCTACTGAACAGCCAAGCCACTTCTGAAATATCCCGGAATCCTGCACAGGTGAGTACAAGTGGCATGCGGCGAGGTTTGTGGCTGGTGACTCTTTCAGGGTCAGACTTACAAATATATGCTCACAATATATTTGCCAACTACCGATTGTGTTTCACACAGTATATCATATCAGCATTATTTATATACACATAGCAGGTATATATTGGGCCAAGGAAGAAAGTAAAATGTATAGCGATTAAATATGACTCCTAAAAAACACCAAGGTGGACGCTACAGACAACCATGACAAGCTACACACACAGAACCATGATGGATGCGCACACTCTCTCTCGCTCGTTCGCCCTCTCTCACTCACATACACACAGGATTTGCACACTGGTCCTACCTTTACTTGTAAATAAAGCCTTGAAATGACTTGAACTGCTTTGAAATGATCCAGTTATCTTCTGTCCTGTCCTTTGAAGCAAGTTCTCTAGCTCAGGTGTTGTACCGAGAAACACACCCCTGCCGTTGGTGGTCTATTATTTATTCACATTTTGATTAAAATTCCAATTTTAAGATTTTTTGGAGCAGAGACTTTACATTCGCGATTTTTGCAGTCAGTCAGCGCAAAACATAAAATAGCAGACTCCTACTGAACTTTACTGTGTAGAAGAAGAGCAACCACCGAGCAGGAATAACCGTGAGCCTTCATTGCAGCAGAACTGCCTGTCTCACCTCATGTCTTTTCAGTGCGGCTCTATGTCAGATCCTAACAATAAAGGCACAGCTCGGGCTGCTTAGAGAGGTCAGTTCACGACTGACTATATTAAAATAACATCATTTCCAATTCAGTGCAAATACAGCAGCTTTAAGTGTTGCTTCACAGTGAAGATTTATTTGAACAGTTAACACAATGTAATGTTTAACAGTGTTAGAATCTATTTTCTGTAAGAATTAGCGCTCATAAATATCAAATAAATACAAATATAATGTATGTATATATGTAAAGAAAATGTATTGAACTTTCTAATGACACCATCGTGTCTTTTTCAAGGAAACAGCTTGTTTAAACAGCTTCTTTAAAACATCACAATGTCATTTTCAGCAATATCTGAATATATATTCTGTGCAAAATTGTTTACAGATATCCAGTTCTTAAACACCAATAAAGAATAAAAGAAGTATTGCACTGTTATCTGCCAGACTTTTTTAACCACAGTATTACTTTCTAATGATGGCTTCATGTTTTCCCCCCTCTTAGCCATCTGATCAAGTTAAGTCAGATGTATTAGTGTAGTGAATCATCTGATTTCATTAACTGTCTCGGGGTATTTTTCATTGAGCAGGTGTAATATTCATTAATATTAATTATTCGAGTTCATATATTCACTTAATGACAATCCTACCTGCTCATTCGTGTGTTGGGCTCATGACAGGTGCTTGGTAATGTTACGGGGCCTGGCTCTTCACTGTTAGCAGCAAACTGGACAAGAGGCTGCTGCTGCTGAAGAGATACAGTACAAGAAAAAGTTCGGTACACGAACGGTGGTTTGCAGACATCGTTGTTTTGCACTGCTCCTAACTAGTTTAACGTTAACTTACCTACGATGAAACGGTCTTCATTTGTTGTACTCGCTCGCTGCCGCTGGTTTTAACGGAAAATGTACGCAGCTTAGTACATTTGGCCGCTTAAGTTTTTAGAGCTTTCTTTTTTTTAAATTATGGCCTTTTCAGCGCCACATTTGCGCTTTTTACTATCCATTTTTCATCTCTCGCCGCTCGCGAATCACTTAACAACTCTGTCTGGGGAGTCGAATGATAATTACGTCATCATTAACCTGCAGGCTGCTCATTAGGCTGCGAGAACATAAATAAAAGAGTGGAGCTGCGGTAAAATAATGAATAAAGAGAGAGGCTATGGTAAAATAATAATAATAATAATAATAATAATAATAATAATAATAATAATAATAATAATAATAATAAATTAAATAAATAAATAAGTGTGACTACTGTGGTCCTCGCTGCCGATTAGCCAATCTCGGCCTGGCAGGTAGCCTAAGGATTAACCGCACGTCCCTGGTGAGTAATGTACAGAAGCCTGCCGTTCCCGCCATTGAATGGACCCTTCACAATGTTGGTTATGACGCGTTTAACGGTCATCATAATCTAAATCCTTGAAAGTTTTTAATATTTAGATTTTTTTTTAAAGTATGAACATTTCTATGCATATATGAATGTATCATATAATCTTTGCGTCAAATTACAAAAAACGAATTACCGTTTATGCGAGGTGTTTCTAACGCAGCGTCTATGGGGCTGAGAGCACATTTATGTTATTCTCTCCTCTGGCTGCGATTATCAGTCTCACATTATTTTTTCCCCTTTTCTGAAAGTCTTGATAACACCATCGTGGAGTTTTTCTTTTATTATTTCAGCAAATAGGATTGTAAAAAATGATTTGTTATACTCCCATTCACTGCGCTCTAAGTTTACCCAGCTATGACGACCTTCCCTACTGAGAAACCCGGAAATGTGAAAAGGGTCTATTAAAAAATTGTTATTGCGACTTTTTAGATGATACAAACTCACAATTCTAACTTTATAATTCACAATTTGGGGTTTACATCTCACAATTCTAAGGGAAAAAGTCAAGATAAAGAATCACAATAAGCTATTTATCATTGAGTGGCGGGAACGGGCTTCCATGTAATGTACACAGTATTTGGCAATATATAATGCTATGAAATAAAAGTTCAGTAGACTGTGCAACAGCATTATGAATATCGTCTATAGGCCTACTATCTGAATAATGGAGCAATTAGATAGTAAGGCCTAACAATTCAACCTTAAGAAATGATTTATGTTATTGAGAGGCGATAATCTCATAATATACACTGAATGGAAGCACTGGTCGATTTCGTACCAACAAATGTTGCTATATAGCCCAAATTAGTTATGTTTACTGTAATCTGGTGTAACAACGAGCCTACCTTAAAGCTTTTTCGGTATGATTTGACTGCCCCGTTCAACTGTGGAAATGTAAACTACATTTTATTTTGGCCCAATACTTCATTTGAATCGAATTATTGATTGTCACATTGATCAAAACCAGTGATAAAGTCTAGAACGAAATGATAACACAATGTGATTCTCTGTTTATCCAGAGGAGGGCAGCAGAGCACCATCACACTATCAGAGCTGTGAGCACGTGTTTTGCAGCATGGTCTTCCATACTCCTGTCAGATTTACACACACACACACACACACACACACACACACATCACAACCTCCACATCTTTATCATGTACTTATGGTATGTATATAGCAGGCCTATGTGTCTGTAAAGAGATAGAATCACACTGCTGAAACTAAATCAAGTGAAATGACGAATGAAGTGTTCAGATACTCTTCAAGTGTCATCTGAAATTGTCTTACAAAATGATGATTTTTCTGTCTCCAATGTTTATGTTCACTCTAAAGGCAATGAAAATAGCATATTCTTCGTCATAACTTGGATGTTTTTGCATCTGAATGCTTCAAATGTGTGAAAGTTCACCAAATGACAATTTACTTCAGGCTCCTATGTTTGTGGTTAATTATTTCACTGTAAAGGCAAGGAAAACAGCATATTATTTGCCAAAACTTGGAGGTTTTTGCATCTCTTTAAATGTGTCAAAGTTCACCAAACGACGATGTTTCTTTGTTTATGTTCGGTTATTTCAAATGAAAATAGCATATTATTTGCCATAATTTAGATGTTTTTGCATCTGAACTCTTCAAATCTGCCAAAGTTTACCAAAATTATGATTTTTATCAGTCTCCTATGTTTAAACTTAGTTATTTCACATTAGATGCAATTAAAATAGCATATTCTTTGCCATAACTTGGAAGTTTTTGCATCTGAAGTTCACCAAAATTATTATTTTTTTAAGATTCCTATGTTTATGTTCAGTTAATTTACTTTAAAGGTGATGAAAATAGCATATCATTTGCCATAACTTGGATGTTTTTGCATCTGAACTCTTTAAATGATGATTTTTTAAAAGGGTCCTATGTTTATATTCAGTTGTTTCACTTTAAAGACAATCGAAATAGCATATTATTTGCCGTAACTTCAAGGTTTTTACATCTGAACTCTTCAAATGTGTCAATGTTTATCAAATTATGATTTTTTATGTTAATATTCAGTTATTTCACTTTAAAGGTGATGAAAATAGCAGATTATTTGCTATACATGTAACTTGGATGTTTTTGCATCTGAACTCTTTAAAAGTGCCTAAGAAAACCAAATGACAATTTTTTTTTCACTTTAAATGCAATTAAAATCGCATCTTTTTTGCCATAACTTAAAGGTTTTTGCAATTGTACTCTTCAAATGAGCCCAAGTTCACCAAAATGACAATATTTCTCAGGCTACCATGTTTATGTTCAGTTATTTCACTTTAAAGGCGATGAAAATAGCATATCATTTCCTATAACTCAGAGGTTTTTGCATTTGAACTCTTCAAAGTTCATCAAAATAAAGATTTTATTAAGAGTCCCATGTTTATGTTCAGTTATTTCACTTTAAATGCAATGGAAATAGCATATCATTTGCCATAACTTGGATGTTTTTGCATCTGAAATCTTCAAATGATGATTTTTTTTAAAGGGTCCTATGTTTTATGTTCACTTATTTCACTGTAACAACAATGAAAATAGCATATCATTTGCTATAACTCAGAGGTTTTTGCTTCTGAACCCTTCAAATGTGCCAAAGTTCATCAAAATGACAATTTGTTTTTCAGGCTCCCACGTTTATGTTCAGTTATTTCACTTTAAAAACAATTAAAATAGCATATTCTTTGCCATAACTTGGAAGTTTTTGCATCTGAACAATTCAAAGTTCACCAAAATTATTATTTTTTTAAGATTCCTATGTATATGTTCAGTTAATTTACTTTAAAGGTGATGAAAATAGCATATCATTTGCCATAACTTGGATGTTTTTGCATCTGAACTCTTCAAATGATGATTTTTTTAAGAGTCCCATGTTTATGTTCAGTTATTTTACTTTAAAGGCAATGAAAATTGCATATCATTTGCTATAACTTCAAATGTGCCAAAGTTTACCAAAATTATGAATTTTTTTTATCAGGCTCATATGTTTAAATTCAGTTATTTCACTTTGAATGCAATTAAAATAGCATATTCTTTACTATAATTTAAAGGTTTTTGCAATTGTACTCTTCAAAGTTCACCAAAATGATGATTTTTTTAAGAGTCCCATGTTCAAATTCAGTTATTAAAGGTCATGAAAATAGCATATTATTTGCCATAACTTGGGTGCTTTTGCATCTGAACTCTTTATATATGCAAAAGTTCACCAAAATGACAATATTTCTCAGTCTCCTATGTTTATATTAAGTTATTTCACTTTAAAAACAATGAAAATCGCATATCATTGCTATCACATGCTATAACTCAGAGGTTTTTGCATCTGATCTCTGCAAATGTGTCAAAGTTCACCAAACACAACCAGCGCCCGCATACAGAACAAACTAATCATGAGGTAATGCATCACAACGGCCAAATTACATCATTTCTTGACTCACTTTATTCCTTCAGTGAGAACCAACATATTTCCAAGTCCAGGCCACACGCGCTCTCGCTTACACATACAAAAAATTAGCAAATCCAATTATTTAAGTTGATTTAAGTATGCAAAGCGAGGCCTGCGGGGTCATATGCACATAGGTAATCAATAGTAATTACCATTTCATTTCTCCCTTGTTATTTCCTTCAGTCTTAAATCAGAATCTGATCTCATCGAGGCCCCTTTTGAGCGTGCGTTTCAGGCCCAGATGAGCCAGATTGGCCGACTTTAACTTCATTTCATACATCACTTCAGTTAAACACAGCGCTCCAATTAAAACGGCAGGCCCGGATCGTTCTAATGCCTCGCAAAATAGACCATTTCCATTAAAGGAGGTCCCAGAATGCTTCGTGCTGCAGATTTCCACCTTTGATTCCACACTTGTATGGATTTCTGGAGAAAGATGTATGATCCCGAATGATATTCCTGTGCGGTAAATATAGTGAACGCCCCACAGTGGTAAAAATAGATTACTTTGAAAGCTACTGCGATAACAATGGTAATGAGAGACAATAAATCTCGCTGTGTAATATTAGAAAAGCAATATTTCTCTTTCAGATAAATCATGTGTGTGTGTGTGTGTGTGTGACGTGTGGAGGATGAATATTTATGAATGAATAAATCCATGAAGGAATAAACTGGCGTAATGTTCCAGCTTTTGCAGCTCGATAAGACGCGGATGATGAATGTGGGACTTTTTTTTGATGCTTTCTCGCAGGCAGATTGAACAAATTCTGCGCTCTACTGTACGCTGTACAGTATCTGACGCAGAGGGTTTCATTGATTAAGGGCCGTATGCTTCGCTGCTTTCTCATCTGTTATTGGAGATGGTATCAAGAGCCTGATTACTGATCTGCTCTTCAGCACTCGCTTTTAAACAGAGAAGAAAAAGAGCAATGCTTTTCATATTAGTCAACTGTTTACTCGGTTTTAAAGTTTTATTCTCTCTCTCTCTCTCTCTCTCTCTCTTTCTCTCTCTCTCTCTCTCTCTATAAGTCAGTAGTTCAGATTTTACTGGCCAAAACTAAATATTTTATTTTATTACATTATATATGCCATTTTTCTAAGCAAGACTAATTAGTAGCAAGTTTGGACTCTTTAATATGTAATTTTGTTAGACGTTGAGATCTGTTAGTTCTCAACAGTTCACCCCAAAACAAAACACAATTCTGTAATCATTTACTCTCCCCATACTTGTTTCAAAGCTTCATGAGTTTCGTTCTTCTGTTGAACACAAAAAAAGATATTTCGAAGAATGTTGGAAACCTACTTTAATAGTATGTTTTATTTTCCTACTATGGAACTCACAGGTTTTCAGCTTTCTTTAAAATATCTTCTTTTGTGTTCAACAGAAGAAAGAAGCTTATAATGGTTAATAAGCACTCGAGGGTGAGAAAAAAATGAGCAAATTTTCTTTTTTGGTTATCCCTTTAAGTAAATGCATTAACTAACAAGTAGCTTGCTACATTAAACTACTAACCATACATGTGCTGCAGTATTCATCTAATTTTTAATTAAGCTAATAAACATTTAATAATAATAATAATAATAATAATAATAATACATTTTATTTGTAAAGCGTTAGAAGGCAAAATACCAGCATAGCAGAAACAGCAGAACATTAAAAAAAGATGCAATAAAGCAGTAAGAATATGAACCATAAGACGGAATAAAAAAGTTAACAAAATGATCATCCTACAATAAAAGCAATACTAAAAAGGTGAGTCTTAAGAAGTTTCTTAAAACAGTACAGAGAAGTGGCGTTCCTAACTGATTTAACAATCAATATTTATGCTAATTTATTTATTACTAATTTACCCGGATATATTCATTTTAAATCGACAGCATTTAGAAATGTATTTTTTTTTGTCAAATTAAAATGATTGTTTTCTATGCTGTTTGAATTTTCATGAAGACCATTGGGATATTTGTAATCATTGATTTATCTAGCTTTTCATATGGTTATATTCATATTTTATTAGTCTACACTAAATAAAGAAAAATGTAGTGTACTTATTTATTTATCAGAATTACTCACCAGTCACACCAAAATGTAAAATATTTAGGAAAAACATTAACATATATTTAATCTTCTAGAAGAATCTTTTATTCAGATTAACTGTATTCTTTCAAAAAAAAATTTGTATTATTGAGATTTTGCATTTATATTTATAGTTTATATATATATATATATATATATATATATATATATATATATATATATATATATATATATATATATATATATATATACAGCATATATATACAGTATATATATATATATATATATATATATATATATATATATATATATATATATATATATATATATATATATATATATATATATATATATATATATATACACACACATATTAGCAGCCACTATTATTTAAACTGACTTATGAATGCATAGCATCACAACAGCACAAGTCATCTAACACATGCAGATAGGTTCAGCTAATTCTAATTTTGTTCCACTGTAAAAATGCAGTGAATAAAATCAAGGGATGTAAATAATCTACCTTTAGGCCATCAGATTTTAAGCATGCATTCTTTTCCACTATTACATACATATAAACATTCACCAATAGTGAAAGGTCCTTCAAAAACAATTCTGCGATTTATAATGTTGTGTTTCTAATAAAATGTCTGTGTGTGCTTTCTAACCAGACAAACGTTGACTCATTGGGCCTAGTAAGCGGTAACAAAGGGTGTTTCCAGACCTGTCAGTCATTTGCTTTGTTTTGAAACAGGGATTTAATTTGCTGCAATGTTGCATTTTCTTCTGCAGCATTTCAGAGCTCACCACACTGAAGGCCCGTCCACACAAACACGGGTATTTTCAAAACCGCAGTTTTTTTTACATGGTTTGGCTGTTTGTCCACACGAAAACGCAGTTTCAGGTTACTGAAACCGAAACTTTCTAAAAACTCCAGCCAGGGTGAAGATTTTTGAAACTCTGGGTACAATGTAATCATGTGGACACTACAACCAGCGTTTTTGCCTTATGATTTCAGCGTTCACACCAAGCGCAATAGTCGTTCGCGGCAAATGCATCACATATTCTGTGTAGTTCGCACCGCAGAATGGTAATCCACCTGGTTCTCACATTTACATTGACTTGTATGCAATGTACTTGTGCAAATATTTAATTCCGCATTTGGCATAAACTTAGCATAAAAAGTCTTTTATCACCACCGGTTGGTTCGGCGTGCCCTTAACATGCATCACTGTGCGCTTTTGTGTTTTCATGTGAACAGAGATTTTGTTTTTTTTTTAAATGAAAGCAGGGAAAATCTTTTCATGCACAGCACTCAGGTTCGAGTTTATTGAAGCATGCTTCAACAAAAAAGATAAAAGCAATGTAAAATCAAGGGAAACTATGTGGTAGCAGTGCACTACTCTAGTAGTTTTGCATCTGATGACACTATTGGTTGGGTTTGGGTCTGTGGTTTGCTATAGGTAATCTGTATGATAAACCACGCCTTATTTCGGATGTGTACAAGAAAGACATGTATCTGAAGCTTACAACAAAATCTACCCTAAATAAAGTATTTCAGATTTACAAAAATGCACCCTGTAGTGGATTTGTCATCTGAAACATGCAATGAAAGGTACCCAGAGAAACATTTCTTACGTTTCGCAAAAATGTAATCTGAGGCATGTATTCCCTATATATATATATATATATATATATATATATATATATATATATATATATATATATATATATATATATACATACAGTTGAAGTCAGAATTATTAGGCCCCCTATATTATTAGCCCCCCTGTTTATTTTTTCCCCAAATTTCTGTTTAACGGTATTGTATAACGATGGTTTGCTCTGTAGACTATTGAAACAAAAAATAGCTTAAAGATAGCTTAAAGGGGCTAATAATTTTGACCTTAAAATGGTTTTAAAAAATTTTTAAACTGCTTTTATTCTAGCCGAAATAAAACAAATAAGACTTTCTCCAGAAGAAAAAATATTATCAGACAAACTGTGAAAATTTCGTTGCTCTGTTAAACATCATTTGGAAAATATAAAAAAATAAATAAATAAAAAAAAACATTCAAAGGGGGGCTAATAATTCTGACTTCAACTGTATATATATGAAGATATGGTTCAACCCGAAATGAAAATTATCCCATCGTTTACTCTCCCTTTATCTATCTTCTGTTGAACACAAAAGAAGATATACTGAAGAATGCTGGTTGCTGGGAAGTCAATGGGTCCCCGCAACCCATATTCTTCAAAATATGCTCTTTTGTGTTCAGCAGAATAAAGAAACTCAAATAGGAAGTAAAGGTGAGTAGATGATGAAATAATCAACATTTTTGCGTTTAAGATGCTCACTCACAATCACACGGTGCTGCTTTTTATGTAACACATTTCTCATTGTGAATTAGGACATTGCTTGATTTGTTGGGTCGTTTCTCTCAACTCATCTGAAACACTTG
Organism: Danio kyathit; assembly: GCA_903798195.1. Lineage (NCBI taxonomy): Eukaryota > Metazoa > Chordata > Actinopteri > Cypriniformes > Danionidae > Danio > Danio kyathit. The sequence goes on from LR812542.1 coordinate 5,229,887, forward strand.
AGTCTGTTTCATTCAGGCAGAGACTTGAGATTGTTGCGTTCCTCAAAATAAGCAATGAAATGCACAAGCAGATGTGAAAATGACCACTTTTACCCTTCTGTTTATAAGTAAGATTTGAAATTCAGCGAGAACTGTGGTGTTGCGCGGAGTGCAGGTGAGGAGCATTCATCAAAACTAGCGTCGTCTTCCAAAACAATCACATCTGCTGTTCGCCACATTGCTTTCCAAAAACGAAACATCGATCACGACTAAGGAATGCTGCAGTGCTAGAAAAAGAGCTCATCCCTCATGTGGCAGATAGCGAACTGATAGTTTGCTTAGATTCTCAAATTTTATTGCGGGACGGATGATGGCTTGCAAAACCAGACATCAATCACAACACCTTTAGCGACACTTTGCAGTTTCTCGCCCGCTGACCGCTTCCTGTGGATTATCAAGCCGATGTTTACGCTCGGCGTGAGTGCTGTTGGCTCAGCACTGTTGGGAAGAGCCATGATTTGATATATTAAACCTAATATCTCAGTGACATTTCTCGGGACAGATTTTCATCGGCAGAGTTTCATCTGCACTTTTGGGTCTGGGTTTTTTGATGAATGACCCTAGACGTTAATTCTCTCCTCTCCGTCTTTCATCTTCAGCGGCCCACTGTGCCTGAGAAACTTTGAGCGGCGCAAGAAAATGGACAGCGCCATTAATGGAATTGACATTAATTTGACAGAGTGCTGGCGAACATATGAAGTCACTGGCAGTTCATAAGAATAATATTAGGAATGCATTAGCATGCAAGGACAAAGCTTGACGCAAACGCTGATGCATTCATGCTTACACCATTGCGGTTTAACCTGCCTTATCTAGGTGCATGTGAACATTGTTGAAATTCTCAAAACTACCTGTTCAATCTTCGCATCACTAGTGCACATCGAAAAAGCAGTTTCTCATTCCTTTAAACAAGTTGCAAATGCTTGGGTACATTCATGCAAAGATTATGCATTCTCTGATGTTTCCTACATTATCAATTGCTTATGTCAGTTTGATCAAAATGTACACTACCTGACAAAAGTCTTGTAGCTTATCCAGGTTTTAGGAACAACAAATAATAACTTGACTTCTAGTTGATCATTTGGTATCAGAAGTGGCTTCTATGAAAGGCAAAGGCCTCTAGATTACACTTATTTTATCAAAATAAAATATGATCATGCTTTGATTTTTAATTATTTCATTAGGACAGTAAGGTCTGACTTTGCTTAGACAAAAGTCTTGTCACTGAACAGAAATAATGTCCAGTATAGAATATAAAGTCATGGTGCAGTGGAAACAGAATGAATGTCGTGTCTGACCCTTATGAGCTTGGACGACTGCATCATACATCTCTGCAATGACTCAAATAAATGAAGTCATACAAATTAGCTACTAAACTGACAAAACGTAAAATAGTTACATTTCCTTGTGAGATCAGGCTGGGGTGTGTTTCCCGAAACATTGTTAGCCAACTAAGGTCGCAAGTTCCGTCGTTACAAACATAATTTGTTGATTTAGCATTTCCCAAATTCATCGCTCCAACGAACATTCGCAAACTGCGTCACAAACTTGTATGCTTGCAACTACACCTCTAGAGCTGTAGTTAGAAGCATAGTTTCTGGCTGTGTTCTATCCCCAGTTATTCCCCCTGTGCCCTATTCCTTTTGAACCTTCCAACATTTAAACTTGTAATGAAAAAAAACATTAAAGTAATTTCTCTTAGGTGTAATTTGCAACTGTGACGAAAGCTATTGACTTTATTCTTCAATGCGGAAGTGCACTCGTTTTTGCGATTGTTTTAGAACTTCCGATTCAGTTACCTATGAGAGAAATGACTAGGGATAATAAACGGCAGAAAATGGTAAATCTACTTACTCTACAAACAAGTGTTTGCATGATTATGTAGACAAAGTAATGTAATAAGAAATTATCAGTTTGCAACATTAAGCAGCAAAGTGAGCTGTTTTTAACGTCTAAAAATGAGTGAATGAGACCGGAAGTCTCGAGCCAAAATGATTCAAATGGCTGCACCTGCTCGTACGCGGAGAATAAGGTGAATAGGTGACCTATTTTTTACCTTACGTGTCCAAAGCTTGTGAAAACAAAAGTTACATTAATGCTTTTCATTTATAATAGGCTATTTATTAAGAAATATGTCTGTAGCCTACTGTACATGACATGGGCCTGTTGGTTAGAACATTTCTGCAGTGATTTGAATGTGTCAAAGTTGTTAAAAAGTAGACTGAAAAATAAATAAATAAAATAAATATACAATATTCTATTTAATAGTAATAATGAATAATAATAATTATTATTATTACTTAATAAATAACCTACTGTCAATTACAGCCATTAACAATTTGTATGATTTATATATGAGATTAGAGTGTTAGCTAAGTGGTTTTATGCTTCAGCATGGAATATGAAATATTCTCAGTAATATTTGTAAAGGAAACATTGGCCCTATATGTGCTGTTTACATATATTTATGTTAATATAGATTTTTTGTTAACATATTTTTAGCAAAACTCATATTGGATTTTTTATATACAATATAATTTATACAAAAAATATGGGTTTTTTCTTTAAAGAAGTTGTTACCACCCCGTTTAGAGCGTGATTATGGAGGTTTTACGTTATAACTAACGTGGTTCAAACAAGGATCTGCGACAGAGAAACTATGGGAAACTACGGGTTTTGGTGAAACACTCGTCACTCCATCGTTCATTTCCCAAACGATGCATCATACTATGATAGTTCAGCCATGAGTTATGTCGTTGTTTGGGAAACGCACCCCTGGTTGTTTTGAGAAATGCACTTTTCTTAGAAATGTACCAAAGTGACTGAGAAAAACTGTAAAGCATTACTTGTAAAACTTCATTGAAAAAAAATTATTTTACAAAATTGCTGCAAACAATTTATATGGGCTGAATTTAAACAAATTAAATTTAGTAATGTTCAACCTAATTTTCATGTTTAAATTCAGCCCAAATAAATTGTTTACAACCACTTAACATAAAAAAAAAAGTAAATCCAATGAATCATTTTTGTTTTTAGTGTTGGCTGCAAAAGACTGAGAATAGATTTATGACTTTCTCCGCACACACACAGTATAGGAGAGCGACGCATGGCTTTTGTGCCCTTGAGAAAAGCAATTATGCGTGTGCATTTGCAACAACAAACAACTCCCACGGTGCGCCCTGACTTGAAGCATGACCATCCATGTAACAGCCAAAGGCCATTACCAATCCCCATTAACACTAATCAAAAACCACTTTACGTGATAAGAACCGAGGGGTCGACCCGCCACGTCCAAGCCCAACTGTTATTGACCCACCCCCAATCAAGGTAGCAGTTAGGCTCATAGTCCCGCCATCGATACAAAAAAAAAAGATGGTAAACTGGATTTCCAATTATAACTCTGAGGGGGAAAGTGGAAAAAAAGAGGGCTTTCTGGAATCAGCTGTGGTTAGCCTTTGGGTTATCTGCGCTGAGAGGGGATTTGACTGGTCTCCAAACAATATGGCTCCAGAGAGACTTCCCTGCTGCAGAATGTAATTATGCAGATGTAGTTAGAGCGAATGTGTGTGTGTGGATCCAATCACACGCTTCGCTTTTATGCTGGAACTCAAACTCCAGTGAGTGTGGGACTTACGGGAAGCTTCACAGCTGGAGAGACCAAGACAACAGCAGGGAAATGACTGAATGCGGGGATGATCTAAGAGTTAGGATGCCCAGAAATGAAGGTTCTGTCATTATTTGCTCATCTTCGTGCTTTACCAAGCCTGTAGGAGTTAGTTTTTCTCTGTGGAATCAAAAAGGAGATACTTTGATAAATGTTCAAGCTGCTCTCCATTGTTTGGGTTGTCAAGTACTGTACAGTACAATACAGTTTAAGTCAAAATTATTATAACTTGTTTTTCAAATATTTCCCAAATGATGCTTGACAGAGCAAGGAATTTTTTAACAGTATTTCCTATAATATTTTTTCTTCTGGTGAAAGTCTTATTTGTTTTATTTCGGCTAGAATAAAAGCAGTTTTTATTTTTTTGTAAACAATTTTAAAGGTCAGTATTATTAGCCTCCTTCAGCAATATTTTTTTGATTGTTTAGTGAACAAACCATTGTTATACAATGACTAATAAAGCCTTTAAATGTCACTTTAAGCTGAATATCCAAGTTCCACAGGTCAAATCTGACTCTGCATATCATTTTATGTGGCCCGCGAAGGCATATGATTTATACCAAATGCAAATTAAAGCATTTGTACCAGTAGGTTATATACAAAGTCAATGCAAACTGGACTGCGCGAATGACGTCTTTACTGCAAACATGCAAAATTCCCTTCAATCACATCTTGTGCACAATATCCGCACAGCTTAAGCGAAATATTTGCACGAAGCAAAAGCAAGTCATCTAGAGAAGATAATGGGGTGCTTCACATTTGATGTGAACCCAGCATTATAATGAATTCATTCTGCTTAATGCATGTTTGTGACCCGCCATCACTAGACACATACACATGACATTTTGACAAAATTACATGGAGATAATATTCATTCATTCATTCATTTTCTTTTCAGATTAGTCCTTTTATTAATCAGGGGTCGCCACAGCGGAATGAACCGCTAACTTATCCAGCATATGTTTTACGCAGCGGATGCCCTTCCAGCTGCAACCCATCACTGGGAAACACACTGTCATTCACACACATACACTATGGACAATTTAGCTTATCCAATTCACCTATAGCGCATGTTTTTGGACTGTGGGGGAAACCGGAGCACCCGGAGGAAACCCACACCAACACTGGGAGAACATGCAAACTCCACACAGAAATGCCAACTAACCCAACTGAGACTCGAACCAGTGATCTTATTGCTGTGAGGTGACAGCACTACCCACTGAGCCACCGCACCGCCCTCATGGAAATAATAATGGTGTCATTTCTAATAGCATGCAAATATGCTTTTAAAATCTATAGTTTTATTTTATTGTAAGCTTTATTGTTTTTCACTTTCAGATGTAGACATTTTAAATATTAGTATGCTTGTTACTTGTATTTTAGTTTTATAATTATAATAAAAAACTGAAATTTCAAGAACAAAAACACCCTGGTATCATCAAAACATTGCCCAGATGGTTGGCTCCAAGGTTATTATAATTTGATAAACTATAACCTAAAGGACTGTTACTTAAAATAAATAATTAATACAATATACACTCACCAGCTACTTTATTAGGAACACCTTACTAGTACTGGGTTGGACCCTCTTTTGCCTTCAGAACTGCCTTAATCCTTTGTGACATAGATTCAACAAGGTATTGGAAATATTCCTGAGATTTTGCTCCATATTGACATGATAGCATCATGCAGTTGCTGCAGATTTGTCGGCTGCACATCCATGATGCGAATCTCCCGTTCCACCACATCAGTGCTCTATTGGATTGAGGATCTGGTGACTGTGGAGGCCATTTGAGTACAGTGAACTCATTGTCATGTTCAAGAAACCGGTCTGAGATGATTTGTGCTTTATGACATGGCGCGTTAAACCCTAGAGATGGTTGTGTGTGAAAAACCCAGTAGATCAGCAGTAGTAGTAGATCTGCCATGTGATTGGCTAATTAGAAATTTGCATTAATAAACGGTTGGATAGGTGTACCTAATAAAGTGGCCGGTGAGTGTATATTAGTCATAATGGTTTTACATTAGCAATTGACATCTTTCTTAATTCACCAACATTTAAATGTATGCTGATTCGAATGTGTTTTGCAACAGCATGGTGGTAATTAAACAATTTTTTTAGTGAGATGTTACTTTAATTCATTCCAGGCTTCACTTAAAGATCTTAAGGCCTTTCAACAGGAACCCCTGTTTTTATCCAACTTACCCCCAGATATTGATAATCTTTGGTGCGTCTCTTTTTTTCAGCGTCGCATTGATCACTGGCCAAATGGCGCTGCTTTAATCTACTGCCTCTATCCTAAATGAAATTACACATTCAAGGTTTGATACAAAGGCAGATGAAGGCATATTTGAACATTCAAAAGTGAGCATTCCCAAAATTAATTTCATCTCCAGGGTTCATGCATATTTAATAGAGAGCGCTAGAATATCACAGGGTAATACAATCCCAGCAAGTGGCAAGTGAAGAGAGAGAGAGAAAAGAGAGAACTGCAGTTGTTTTCATGAGCAATAACTCTCAGCGGTGCTGGGAAACAAAATAGGCAGGATGCTTTTGATGAAAGAGCCGAGAGTGTGCAGGCCCAGGTTAAATGCTGAGGAGCCACAGAGACCGTGGGCTCCTGAGACCTCCACATAGCGGGAGAAACGCTGATAACTGACTGACAATAATTGACGAGCCCCATGGACACGGTCCCCGGAGAAGCATCCACGTCTGCCTTCACTCATACTAACTAGTTCCTGAATTCACAGTCGTGCACTTGCGATAAATGCCCACCCGCGTCCATTATTACAAATCACACCCAGAAAAGATTATACGATCAAAGGGAAATGAATATGTAGTGACGCACATAAACTATTTCCCAAATGTTGTTTTTCACAGTATTTCCTATAATATTTTCTCTTCTGGAGAAAGTCTTATTTGTTTTATTTCGGCTAGAATAAAAGCAGCTCTTAATTTTTTAAAACTGTTTTAAGGTCAATATTATTAGCCCCCTTAAGCAATATGTTTTTGTTATCATTATACATCGTTATACAATGACTTGCCTAATTACCCTAACTTGGGAAATGGCAAGATGTGCATACATTTAAAAAACATATGTGCAAAACTGAGTTGGATAAACTTTTTATTCTATAAGAAAAGATGCGCATAAACTGCGATGGAAACACTTTTACCGAACAAATTCCAGTATGCGCATTAAAAAAGGTCATGTGATTTTGTAAATAGATCATGTGATGATAAAATGTGTGTTAATGGATAAACCAGTAGGCTGAGCACACTGTAAAACAACGTAAATGTTGTTTTGGTCATTCTAAAACACCTTAACCGTTTCAGTATTAGTGTTATTATATTATTAATGACCTCCAGAATCAACAGCGTCTGTGCTCCACGTCTCACACCTTCAAACACCACCGCGCGTTCACTGCATGTCAGGATTGCCTTCTGAGACGCAAGTCATTTATTAAATAAAGAAAATATTCATGCAGCTTCTCCCACCACAGCAAATTTCATTTTTACTGTTGATATCTGGCGCCAGATAATTAGGAAGTGACACTTTTGTTCACTTTGACTCGCTGGATGGAAACGCTGCTTTGTTTGCACGTCTTTTATATGATAATCCAGTTTTGTGCATAAAGTTAATTCGCATTTTTGGATGGAAACATAGCTACAGTCACTTTAAGCTGAATACTAGTATCTTGAAAAATATCTAGTCAAATATTATTTACTGTCGTCATGGCAAAGATAATATAAATCAGTTATTACAAATGAGTTATTAAAACTATTATGTTTAGAAATGTGTTGGAAAAATCGTCTTTTCTCTAAACAGAAAGTGGGGAAAAATATACAGGGGGGCTAATAACTCTGGCTTCAACTCTTTAATGCGGGGAAAGTGCGTTTAAGATCTGTATATTTTTTGTGCTGATATTATTTTGAAATTACAAAAAGATTTATTGTGTTATTCAGGGGAAACAAATTTAACTGTTGTCACAGATTTAGAATAAAAAATGCCTGTATATTGTTTAGTTTGGTTTATGTATACTAACTTTGGCAAATTTTCGTGTCAAGATTTCATGAAGATGTCTGCAAATCAGGATTTTTATTATTAAATGAATAAACTGTTTATCAATAAGGGTGCTTTCACATGAAAGAATGAAGCTAACGTATCAGTTTTTACCAATTTAAGTTGACTGAACATACAACAATTAAGTTGTCCCAAAAAGAGCTTATTTTAATAAGTAGTTTGAACAAACAGCAAACTTTATTCTTCTTTTTTTTTTTTGTTATACAAAGTATAACTTAATATATTTAGTTGGTTTGACTGATGTAAGTTGAGATGACTAGAAAAGTTAATTTGATTCAACTAAAACTAATTTAAGATGTTTTTTATAGTGTGGGTTTGAATCAGAATTAAACCCATACTGTACATACTTCTAGTCTTACCCTGTACAAATGTTGGGTTCCACACAATTCCTTCATGTTGTCCCAACACAAATCTATTAAGTTAGCATAATCATTTTAACAAATGTAAGTGGATTGAACAGAAAACAAGCTATCTCCCCAAGAAATGAAAGAATTCTCTTGTTTATTCTCATTTTAATTAAGTAGCTTGAACAAGCGGCACAGTAGCTCAGTGGTTAGCACTGTCACCTCACAGCATGAAGGTTGCTGGTTTGAGTCCCTGCTGGACCAGTTGGCATTTCTGTGTGGAGTTTGCATGTTCTCCCCGTGTTGGTGTGGGTTTCCTCCGGGTGCTCCGGTTTCCCCCACAGTCCAAAGACATGCGCTATAGGTGAATTGAATAAACTAAAGTGTGGTTTATTTATAAACTAATTTCAAGAGGATCACGTGCTTATGATTGAACATGGCTGGTCCCGCATCAGCTCCGTATATTGCACCAATCAGATGAATACTGACACACAATAAATAACCAGAGTTTTCCACTACAGTCATCTACGTCTTGAAGATACCCCCCTTCCACCCCTTCTCCCGATAGGGCGAAACAGCAGCCCAGTGGTTAGCACTGTTGCCTCACAGCAAGAACGCCAATGGTTCGTCCCCTCACCAGGCCGGTCGGCGTTTCTGTGCTGAATTTGCATGTTCTTTCCGTGCCCGTGTGGGTTTTCCCCGGGTTTCCTCCCACCGTCCAAAGACATACACCATAGGTAAATTGACTACTCCAAAGCAGCATCTTAAGACAAACTCTTAGCCAGCTATATCTCAGCACGTTCACAAGCAGGGGAGTTCTTGAGACCTACCTGAGCTCAAACTCCCCTCTCGCCCTGCAAATGGGAGGGAGCCCCAGGCTCGACGATATATTGAGCTCAGGGCTCTCTCCCGGGACAGCATGCCAAACACGCTTTATTATCAATCATCAGCTAAGTGTGAACTCTTGAAATTCACTGTAGTGTATGAGTGTGTGTGTGAATGCAAGACTGTATGAGTGTTTCCCAGTACTGGGTTGCAGCTGGAAGGGACATAAGCCGGAATAGTTGGCAGTTCATTCCGCTGTGGCGACCTCTGATTAATCAGAGACTAAGTCAGAGAAAAATAATTGAATGAACAAGCGGCAAAAATCTTTTTTGCATGCATGATTCATTCAGCACATTATTAAAAAAGAAAAAAAAAGAAAAGCGTAATCAAAATATAATGTTCAATTAGAAATACATTAGATTATGGGAATTAATAGTGTTCCAAACGTTTCATGGTGGCTATAACAATTTGCAAGGAAGGATCATGAAACTGGTCTAATGACAGGCTCTGAGACTCTTCAGGAATCTTAATGACTTATGCACTTTTTTATTTGGTCATTAAGATAATCGCAATGATGTTTCATCTTTTAGCAACAGCAAATCATCACACATTTGAACACACCATATTTTGCGCTAAAAAAAACAATCCGACATCAGGTCCTGCATACATACAGTATGTACACTGCACATGTAAAACTGTACGTTTATGTAAACCATAAACACGGCATGCTGTGATTTAAATTCCCTCCGCTCATTTGCATGTCTCTTATGACAGTAAGTGTGCGTCTGTTATTTACTTATTGTGTTCATGGCGCGGATTGTGTATTCCTCCTGTGTGTGAAAAATGAGGCATGAAACAGCGTTGTCATGCTGAACAGAATTTTAATTACTGACTGTCGCTCTCCGCCAGTGTTAGTACGCCCCAGCAGCTCCGAAACAACTGCGAAATAACCCGACGTGAGGCAAGTCGCCATCATTACAGACGCTACCGGCTCCCTTCTAAAAGCTGCAACACAATTAAAAACCCGGCAGACGAGCTACCATTATACCTCCTTGGTTAAAAAAAATACAAAATATAAATAAATAAAAAATCTAATCAATTCCTAACCACGGCGTCCATCTGGAATATGAAGTCTGCTAGCAAAAAAGGTATTTAGATAAAAGCTCATTCATTTGCATTTAAAATGTGAGTTTTAATTGAGACTGTTTGGGTAATTAGAAAGGAGAAACAGCATTTTTTTGCTCTCATGTGAGACAGAAGCTTCTGCCAGGCAACCATGACAGCGCACCCGATCCCCAGCGGAACCTGTGCATCCAGGCCTCTCAACCAAGGTTAAAGAGACTCGTCAAAATAAGCCCTATTCATTAGCAGACTTCGCTTTGCTAACACCCCCATGCTGGCCGCCAGTGCTATTGCAGTCGCACGCACACACACACACACACACGCACACGCACACACACAAACAAACAAACACATAGTTGAAGTCAAAATTATTAGCTCTCCTGTGAATTTTCTTTTCTTTTCCAATTATTTCCCAAATGATGTTTAACAGAGCAAGGAAATTTTCACAGTAATTCCAATAATATTTTTTCTTCTTGAGAAAGTCTTATTTGTTTTATTTTGGTAAGAAGAAAAGCAGTTTTTAATTTTTTAAAAACCATTTTATGGTCAATATTATGGTCTGTTTCCAATGAGTGGTACAGTACAGTACAGGTCGGCACGGGTCACCTTTATCAGGCTTGCGTTTCCACTGCCAAAAGGGTACCAATGGTGGCTGTGGTGTAGAACAGAAAGTTTCAGTCAACGTAATTCTCACTTGAGGAAATGTCAGAGAAAAGCTGTACGGGTCGTTCACATATCATATGAGAAGCACTTCTCACAAAACAAATACTTTATACACATAAATACTTGTGTATACAACTGTAACATCTGCAATAATATAAAATGAATAAATAAATGCAACATACAGTATATGAACAAATACAGACCCTTACAGTCTCCGATATGTTAACAATTACAGAAAAAAACTACACACAGCATACATTTAGTCCTTATTTAGCTTCAAAACAACACGCAACATATAGTCCACAGTAAATGCAAACCTCTCATGTGTGTCTTTAATCTTCACCAGCACATGTAACCTCTTGTTAGAAAGTAATTCCGTCATTCCCGAGTTCATAATAGTCCAAAAGGTGATGATAATAGTTAAACATGGCAGTTTGTTCATGATTCAGGTTGCTGAAAGAATCATTTGCTCTTTTGTTTTGTCGGGTTTCTCCTTTGTTTTCCTGCGTTTGACCATTTCTGAAGTTTGTTATTTTAAAATATAGACGCGCATATGAGAAAGCGTAACCGCTCGGCTTTTAGACGGCCTTGTAAACAACTACGGGGCACAGGGTAGATTCTGCTCTTCTTCTTGGCTTTGTGGCTGTTCATCAAGACGATGACGAGGTTTGTTTGAGCTCAGGTCGACCATGGCTTGTTATTATATGTATATATTATTACGGGGTAATGTCTCGGCTATGCATATAAAAATGGCGGTTCCTTAGTTCTTATGCTCCTGCTAGTGTACGCGCTGGTGATGTATCTCTGCAAACCATAGCGTTCACCTGCGCGTCTTGCTCTGGCTTTTGGTACCCTTTGGTGTGCTAGGTACCCTTCAGAAAGGGTACTCAAAACATGGTAGGGTAAGGTTCGCTTTTTGGTAACTTTTGACAGTGGAAACGGCCATAAAAGCATACCGAATCGTACCGAACCATACCACTCAGTGAAAAGGGGCCATTAGCACCCTAATTAGCAATATTTTTTTCGGTTGTCTACAGAACAAACCATTGTTATACAATGACTTGCCTAATTAACCTAGTTAAGCCTTTAAATGTCATTTTAAGCAGAATACTAGTATCTTAAAAAATATTTAGTCAAATATTATGTGCTGTCATCATGCCAAAGATAAAAGAAATCAGTTATTAGAAATGAGTTATTCAAACTATTATGCTTAGAAATTGGGGAAAAAATATTCAGGATGGCGAATAATTCCTCAGCTATATCCAGGCCCTGGCGGTAAATCATCTGCACCCTTGTCTTTGACGTGGGCTTCTTTTATTTCCTCACGGCCTAAATTGAGTCATAAAGACGTGTAAAAATAATGGCGCGGCGAACCTTGTTTCAGCCACCCATTTTTATTTGGCCACAGGTCCCCGGTGGGCTGTTTGTGGCCACATTAGAACATTGACACATTAATAAGTGCGGGGATATTTACACACGCTGACCTCCATCCTGACAGCTACGTAGCGTGGGCCTGTTGGCGAGCGCTAAACTTGAATTATGTCTAATCACCGCGAGGGCTCATACTGCGAAGCGTGTTGTATGTTTACCCGTGGGACGTCGAGAGAGGAAGGTGAATAGGTTGGACACACCAACACAATGGCGCTCTGGTTAATCTTTAGTCCGGTGGGAGATCAGCTGATAAATCTGAAATATGACAAGCATTTTCTTCACTTTCCCCCCTCTTGGAGTTATGCATTAACAGAAAGGGAGGGTTACCATTTCTTTTTGAAAACCGATTCACATGGTATTCCTTATGAAAAACACACAAGGCATGACTTTTCGAAGAGGGCAATGACTTTAATATAGTATACTTTAGTATATGGAATCAGTTTTTTCAGCTAATGAAAGATTAAAACATAAACAGCTACTCAGAATTGACAATTTGCAACTTTTTGATTTAGTGGCTAATTCGTAATTTGTACAATCTCATTCATACATGTTAGTATGATTTGCTTTTCCCTCATTGAGGGGTAGGGTTAGGGGTGGAATTTTGGGGCATGCCTCATTTTAAAAATCATATGTTTTCATACAAATTAAATTGTAGGAGTTCGTATAAATTAGCCACTTTTCTAAACAATACATAAAATAGGCACGTTTTCTTATGAGATCGGGCTGGAATCCATCCTGCGTTTAAGAGCTTGAGCATGTAAAGCGACAGATGACAAAACTCTTGTGTCACTTAAATAGCAAGCACTACAATTATAATTATAAATTTTAGGTTGTCATAGAGCAAAACAGCATAATTGTCAAAAAGCTTGCCAAATGCTCGAACCCTGTTAATCGCTGCTTGTGGCTATAATTATTATTATAGTTATTGTGTAATCAAATCTTTAGTTTGTTAGCATATGTGACTTTGGACCACAAAACAAGTCTTAAAAGGTCTCATGAAGTGCTTTGAAATGGGCATTTTTGGTCGATGTTTGACGTAAACTTAACCGAAACACAAAAGGGGGCGGGACATAGAATAGCTCCGCTCCCTTTTAAAAAACAGCCAATAGCGTTTTTTAAATCACTCCTCTGCCAGTGAGAGTGGTTGAGATCAAGCGCATCAAATGTGAAGTGTCTTGATACTATAGAGCATTTGATACTACACAGCATGATACTAGACAACATACAAGTATGAGGTGTGACGTTAATAAAAAGTTGGGTCACACTTTATTTTGATGGTCCGTTTGTTGAATTTAAGTTACATTGCAACTTATTATCATTAGATTATAAGTAGACTGTTAGGTTGGGGTTGGAGTTAGTGTAAGTTGACATGTAATTGCAAAGTTTCTTATAGTCAGTTAAATGTCTGTTGAAGGACTGTTAAATGTCAGTGTCAACAGATATTAAGCAGACAGTCTACTAATACTCAAATGGACCATCAAAATAAAGTGTTACCAAAAGTTGACCCATTTTGGCGGAAGTGACAAACTGCAAGCTTTACTGTACATGTTTATATCAGTTTTATATCTCCCAAACGCTAATTTTGTTACTGTTTTGGAGCACATTAGCTAACAGATATCCTAAAATCTAACAATACTGATACTAACATCTAAAAAACTTTATTTTAATTTAATGGGACCTTTAAGTTGTTTGGTTGTTTTTGAGAAATGCCAAAAATGCGTTGAATGTGTCAAAATGTTTCCAATTTACACCAATCATCCTTAGAATATTAAGTAAAGATCATGTTGGATGAAGAAATGTAGTAAATTTCCCCCTGTAAATATATCAAAACATCATTTTTGATTAGAAACATGCATCGCTAAGCTCTTAATTTGAACAAATTTAAAGCTGATTTTTTTTTATATTTTTATTTTTTTAAATCCCCAGTCTCCAACAGATCTCAACCAAATATTGTCCTTATCATCACAAACCATTAGTGAATTATGAGTGAATCAGCCATCAGTGAAAAGCTTATTAATACAGATATAAATCATACTAGATGTATAAATCTCAATTTCAAGCCTATTTTGTGGTCCAAGTTGACATTAATACATACAATCTTTGTAGTTCAGTGCATGTAATAATTCAATGAAGAGCAGAAAAACTTTCTGTCCTTACTCCTTTTCTTTTGTTTCACATTTACAATTCAATATTTACATGACATGATCTTTGATTAACAGCATAAACAGGACACATTTCCTATTGTTGTTATGTAATACTGTTCCAAGTATTCTATAGGGAGTAAATTATTGAAACTTGCTGAAAGTGAACCATATATGAAGCAATTTAATGACTGTACACTTCTTGGTAGCCACTGTTTTCAAAAATAGAGTAGCTTTTCCAGTAACAAGCAACATTTTCCTGGTGTTTGTGTCTCATTACACTGGACGCTTTACAGCTAAGCAAACAGAAACTAAGAAAGAAAACATGATATCTTTGAATGTCTATAGGAAATCGCATTTACTTTGCTGAATAAGTTTAATTGTATGATTCATGTTAAAGGCACGATATGTAAGATTTGTTGTCAATAAACTATCCACAAACTGTCAGAGCAATATTATATGTTTCACTGACTTATGTACTTGCATTATACCAAATCATTCGAAGAATGTTCAAATTCAGAGAAATAAGCAGTTTTGAAGGTGCAGTAGGTGAAACAGTTTTTGTTGCGTTGGTTGAAAGTCTCTTCACATTCCATAGTAATGATTAAAGTAAATGATCTAAATGTATTTATATGTGTTTTTTATATTCAGGGTAACGCATAAAAATAAAAAAATGTTCATCCAATTAAAAAGTGTCGGGCCGATAATTTCCATAATTCTGACACACGCACCACGGTCATGTGGACAAGAGTGACAGCGGTAAAAACAAATGCTGAATCAAAACTTTAAAAACCTAAATCAATATTGGAGTTAGTTTTGCACGCTGGAGGAAGGACGACACCATGGCTAAAGTGTAGACAGGTAATGTTATGCATTAAAACTATTTTAGTCACGCAAAGCTGATGTAGATTTTGTTGTTTTATGAATGGGTTATATGCACAGAAGTGTTGTTCAGCCACTGAAATCTTCCGGAGAATGACTGATGTTTAGTTTCATAAGGGACCTTATACAGCATCGATAATGTCGATTTTTATTTAGTTTAACAACAAAACATCAGTAAATAGCGCTATTCCGCCTAGCCTGATTTACTGAGCTGAAGGTTTTATATTCACATTGGTTCATTTTTGAACAATGACAACCTGTGATGCGCTCCCTATGTAGTTTATCATGCTACTCTGAATATTCGATCTGAAATAGCATGTCAGTATGGCTTTGTAATGAGTGTAATTCCTGCACGCCGCCGGCCAAACACTAAGCATACAGTAGTCACTTTAGGACAAAGCACGTGAGAGAGTGAGACCAGCGATCCTTGCATGCATGAAATATTGCACATTATGACAAGTTTTGCTTGCTACACAACTGAAAACGTGCTGAATATAATACAGTTTTTTGTTCAGAATTGTAGTGTTATAAAGTACTATAAAGTAACTAACTGGTGAATGACATGATCTATCATCTGTAATGTGCGCGGTCGCAATTTCAGGAGGTGCGGCTTTAGACAGCAGGGGAGGGATTGTATTTGAAAGATATTATGCTAGCCGGTTAGCTTTTAGGCAGATCACATACTACATCTTTATCTAGTGAAACAGACGATGTTCTGTGTGGCCATACTAGTGTTGTCACGATACTGGAATTTGATACGAATTAGTCCTCATATTTTAAAAACGTCCATTTCCCGCTAACATTTGAGAGCGTTCTTAAACATCGCTGACTTGCTATTGTGTTCATGTGCTAAACAGAAACGACTGTGATTGGCCGTGAAGGTCATCAGTTCACCAAATTCACTGCTGTTTACAGAGTGTAACCACAGATACAAGGACACTGGAGTGTTTTAAAGCCACAAAGATTAGTTGGACTGGTTATAAGCTGACATACGAGCGATCCACTGATGAATCGACTGATCTTCACAGCTTTAAAATATACTTTAAAGGGGTGATCCAGACTGTATTTTTAAGGCTTGGTTGTGTTTATAAAATGCAAAGCAATGTGTGCTCATGTAGAGAATCATTTCATTTTTTTATATATCTTACTTTGATTATATACAGCTGTCATATTTCCTAGTTCCTCCGAAAGCCACCCTCAAGAGGCTCTGATTGGCCAGATAACATAGCTGTTATTCATAGATCGGCTCCACGTCACCAGGAAAAGCATCACGCCCCTACATGCACACGCTTTTGCGCTACTGTCAGTCAGAGCAGCTGTTAGCCGTATCAGTTTGTGCCTGAATCAGACAGAAAATGAAGAGCACATGGCTCAACCTTATGCCTCTTGAGATGTAGAACACAGAAAAAGTGGCTGCATAGAGAGACACTGCAGCACTGCTGAAGATTGTGGATGTTTACAGCAATTTGACGGATAAATATGAATTTGTAGCTACATTTTTAGCAGTGCCAAACAGCATTTCCCCTTGTTTACTTACTCGCTAAAGCATACCATTAATGCTAGAGATTGTGCATGTAATAGATCAATTTTAACAACTAAAAATACTTACAGGTTGTGGCTCACAATCCAGAGCTTCATCTATTATGGTTGGAGCTTTAGCCGAATCCAGCACTGAACTGGGAGAGATTCTGGAAGCTGTCCTTTGTCAAATGCTAGCTATATGTTTTATATAATTTTCATAATGAACATAATTAAATTAAACTGTAAGCACTTCTCTCTTTGTGTCCTTTGGAAGCCCAAATACAGAAACAGAAGAAGCTCTGTGGAAAAAGCAGTGTTTGGACGGCATTTGAGCTTTCTCTGCTATAACATTACAGCGCCTCTGGCCACTGCACAAGTTGTCTATGCATGGTATATGCACGTAGCCTAAAGCGTTTGTGATCTCATTAACCCGGATGTATATTTTTTGTAGTCCCCAAATTCTTTCACTGTAAGCCTTACTAAGCTAACTCTGTAAAAGCCAATGTCTCCCTTTGCATTGAACTTTGAGCGTCTTACATTCAGAGATGTTATGTTCACACAGCTATATTACACATTAACTAAAGTTCAAAATATGATATCGTAATGGACCACCCCTTTAATGGTGCGACAGTTCTGAGCTTAGGCTGGCTGACAGAAAATGTAAAAGTCCATGTGCATATACCCCATTCCTTTCTGTTGTCCCAACACAAATCGGTTGTATGGAACCCAGCATTTCTTTAACAGCGTATAAGTATTTTACTCCACAAACCTGTCCATTACCAGAGCTTGCAATTCAGTGCACTATAATGAAGCGGCAGGACGGAGATTGTTGCCACCCATAAACACTCTAATTCCTTGATTCATTAGGCCTCGTTCAGCAGACAAGGTGCACAATAAATTACAGACGGTATTGGCTTGCTCGGCGGACTCCCGATTGAGACAGACTGGGAAACAGTTTATGTGTCTGCAGCCTCCACGGTTTTGGATGCCTGCTATCTCAGTTGCTCATTCCTCCGGGGAATTGGGATGTTCAGTCCCGTGTTCGTCATCGGGAAGGCTAGCCAGGATAATCTCCTTCAGAAGCGGCCATCTGTAAAGGAGACATTCACACAAACATGCGCCTCCCCACACACACACACAAACACAACGACCACTGCTGAACCGTTTTTCGGATGTCATCCCGTCATCGGTGAACTCGTCTGTTGAAGCCTGTGGAAATGTAGCAGTCTTCAGAAATGTTTCAAAGTAGTCTGGCACGCACACACACACACACACATAGACTCCAGCGTGACAGATGACTCGACTGGATCTCTTCCATTACTCAGAGTCGAGGCGGAGGAAAATCATATTTCATGTTCTTACTTCACAGTTTCATAAATACATTACTGAAAGCTTTATCATAAACAGAATAATAAAAAAATGCTGCATTCAGCGACTTTGTTAGTATACTGATACACATTGAAGTGTTTGATCAATGCGCTTAAAGCCCATCAAAGGCTGACTGGGTGGAAATGTTGCTTTCTGCATGAATTTGAGGAACATTATCCAAAGAGCTTATACTTTTTTTTTTTTTTGACGTGTGCTTTTGAGGGGTGGCTGTACTTCAAATATCTCATTTAATCTACAAGTAACTCTTTTCATCCCCAGGTTTCCATGGCAACAAAGCGATGATGAGACAAGGAGATGCATGCATGTATTAGGAGAGTTTCGGGGAGGGTCTTTTACTAGAGGTTTGCAGAATTATGCAGGGTTATCAGAAGGATGAGACTACTACTATATTTTGTACTCATTTTTTTACCTATTTTTGTGCAAAGGTCCTAACATTCATTTATAAATTAAATTCACTGCAATTTTTAGAAGAAATGAACACTAGTGAAGGTAAAATATTAGTAAGACTTTATTTTAATGGTCCCTATTGCACATTATGTTGACTGAAAGTTGCATTGCAACTACATGCCAATTAATTCTGATTTGAGTATTAGTAGACTGTCTGCTTAATATCTGCTGATACTGCTCCTTAAACAGACATTTAACTCACTATAAGAAACTTTACTAGTATACGCCAATTTATACTAACCCTAACCTTCTACTTATAATCTAATGCAGGGGTGCTCAACCCTGTTCCTGGCGATCGACCTTCCAGCTGATTTCAGCTCCAACCCTGATCAAACACACCTGAACCAATTATTTAGAACGTGAGGAGCACTTGATAATTACAGGCAGGTGTGTTTGATGAGGGCTGCAACTGAAAACTGCAGGAAGGTCGATCGCCAGGAATAGGGTTGAGCACCCCTGATCTAATGAGAATTAATTGGCATGTAGATGCAATGTAACTTAAAGTCAACAAAATGCGTTAAAGGGACCATCCAAATACAGTGATACAAAAATATCAACTACTTTTGGTTACCTAGCACTTTTATTTCATGTACTTTCTTTTACAGTGCTATTTTTGGACCTCAAAACACGTTTAGATCTTGATATTCATTCATAGTGAGCTAAATAAAATCACAAAACCAGCTTTTTAGCAGTAAATGGCATTCACAATACATACAAAGCATTCCCTAAATCAAATACGCAGTTCCAGTGTTGTGGATGTGACATTTGAAACTTAAATTCACAGTGAATTTATACACACACTGGCAACATTATAGGTACACCTGTCCAACTGCTCGTTAACGCAATTTTCTAATCAGCCAATCACATGGCAAGCAACTCTATGCATTTTGGCATGTAGGCATGGTCAAGATCTGCTGCAGTTCAAACCGAGCATCAGAATGGGAAAGTCAGCTAAGAACAGGAAACTGAGGCTACAATTTGCACAGGCTCACCAAAATTGGACAATAAAAGACTGGAAAATGTTCCCTGGTCTGATGAATCTCGATTTCTGCTGCGACATTCGGGTGGTAGGGTCAGAATTTGGTGTTAACAACATGAAAGCATGGATCTATCCATCCTCAAATGGCCTCCACAGTCACCACATCTCAATTCAATAAAGCACCTCTGGGATGTGGTGGAATGGAGATTTGCATCATGGATGTGCAGCCGACAAATCTGCAGCAACTGTATGATGCTATCATGTTAATATGGAGCAACATCTCTGAAGAATATTTCCAGTACCTTGTTGAATTGATGCCATGAAGGATTAAAGCAGTTCTGAAGGCAAAAGGGAGTCCAACACGGTACAAGTGCCTAATAAAGTAGCCGGTGAGTGTATGTTAACAGTAAATTGAAACATCTGTTCATATTTTCCAAAACGACAAACCGCATACTTATGGAATCAGAAAAAAAGATACGTTTCTAAACGTGCTTTATATTTAAAATGAGGAAAATTGAATAACAATAACATCAAAGTGTGGTCAAAAAACAAATCCAATCCAAACACACTTTCTATATTTCTATATGATCCTATATAGTGACGCACACGTCTCTAAAACCAAACGAGTGAACAATAATATAAATGTGCATATAACAAATACTGTTAATAACATTAAACAAATGTATTGTCATGAATAACCTGACTACAACAGATCCAGAACCAACCAAACACTCCTGAGGTGAAGATGGCATGGGAGGAGGTAGTTTTTATATCTACGCAGACAAATATATTTTTTTTTTACATTTTAATCCTTTAATTTTTCATATTTAATGATATTCGTGTACTGCTGTACATCCTTGTGTGTGTAATAAGCAATGAGTATGCATGTTATGGATTCGCCAGGTGAAAAAATAACCAATAAAAATTATGCACCATTGACTTTAGACTAGCATTTAATTGGTCAATGGCATGATCTATTTCAGTTGCCTCAAAATATCAATGAGCCAACAATGCATCAATTCAAAATATCTTCATTTTTGTTTCAAAGATGAATGTCAACCTTTAAATTTGGGGTGAATCAATCCTTAATGTATCTCCAAAAATCCTTTACTATTATCTACTACTCTTTATTTAGTTTTTGTACAAGTTTTATGAATACAATTCTGATGTACATATTGTATCCTTCCGAGCGAACATCATGTATCAAATTGTCCTTTTAGAAAAAAATGCAGGATGAGGTATCTGACACCTCTCTTGTCTTTCTTGGATGAAAGCAGCCTTACTGGGGTATTTATCACTCCCGTGCCCCTAATTAGCATCCAATTAAGAATTCCTTTTGTGCAGCCAATGTAATTCCACACAATGTTGACTCCCTGTGGAGGAAGCGGGCAGCGAATTTGACTCCTAAACACTTTCAGGCCAATTCTCTCAACCCTCGCCAGATCACCCAACCAAGAGTGTCAAGGATTTCCAGAGAAGAAGTAGAAATTGTTGATATTGTAACATATTCGAAGCTTATTTAGGAAGATTTGACACTGAATTGGTTTTGAAATTTTAATACAGTTTCTAAAATCATTTCAGTCTACACTGTAGGGTTTCACACGTTCCATTTGTGTTGGGACAACATGTATGAGGGCGACGCAGTGGCGCAGTAGGTAGTGCTGTCGCCTCACAGCAAGAAGGTCGCTGGTTTGAACCTTGGCTGGGTCAGTTGGTGTTTCTGTGTGGAGTTTGCATGTTCTCCCTGCGTTTGCGTGGGTTTCCTCCGGGTGCTCCGGTTTCCCCCACAGTCCAAAGACATGTGGTATAGGTGAATTGGGTAGGCTAAATTGTCCGTAGTGTATGAGTGTGAATGAGTGTCTGTGGATGTTTCCCAGAGATGGGTTGCGGCTGGAAGGGCATCCGCTGAGTAAAAAATATGCTGGATAATTTGGCGGTTCATTCCGCTGTGGCGATCCCGGATTAATAAAGGGACTAAGCCAAAAAGAAAATGAATGAATGAATGAACAACATGAATAAATGAAGTTAACCTATTAGTTTTTACAAATTTAAGTTGTTTGAACATAAAACAATTAGGTTGTCCTCAAATAAAACTCAATAATTGTGTTGTCTTGGCTCATTTTAAATAAGTAATTTTAACAAATGGCGAACATCATTTTTTTGAGTTTATACAGCAGTCCGGCACAATACCAATACTGCAACTTTCACATGGTTTCCCACTCACATGCGCCCGATCAGTACCTGGATGGGAGACCACATGGGAAAGCTAGGTTGCTGCCAGAAGTGGCATTAGTGAGATTAGCAGGGGGCTTTTAACCTGCTCTCTGTGTGGGTCCTAACTAGGGCTGGGCGATTAATCGAAAAGTAATCGAAATCGACTTTCAGAACCTATAATCGATCAAATTTTTCCAAGATGATTTTTTCACTTACTGTCCCTGCAGCATGTGGAGTCCCCATTCTGTTAGCATGAGGCTGGATTATACTTCCACTGCCATCTCTGGTCAAGTAGGACGATGGACCCATTCTTTGCACTACATTGAAGACGATTGTAAGCTGCGCCAGAGATGCCTTGAGACGGCATATTTTCCATTACAATAAAATTATTATTTACAGTAAAATATTTGTTTACAGAAGATGCTATAAATGCACTGTTTAAAATATTATTTACAGGATATGCAAGAGTTATTTTATTTAGAAGAGATGCTGTTTATTTTCTACTTTTAATATAAAAAACATTGAAAATAACTAATTTTGCTTTCAAAAGTGCAAGTTATTTTGGCAATGTGTGCTTTAATTTCAGTTGCTCAACGTTGATGTTCAATAAATAATCATAGATAGTAGGTAGTGTGTGTTTCCTTTAATTATTTTAAAATCAAGTAATGTACCCTTCATTCAAAAATCTCTCACTTGTAATATGTGAGCATATTTACGGTACAAAACTTGTCAGTGAACTATGAGGGCAGAATAAAATAAATAAATAAATAAATAAAATAATCGTTCATAAATCACAATTGAGTCAAAATGTTAAATTAATCGATATTTTGATTTTAGGCCAAATCGCCCAGCCCTAGTCCTGACACCCCAGTATAGTGAAGGGGACTCTATACTGCTCAGTGAGTGGCGTCCTTTGGATGAGACGTTAAACTGAGGTCCTGACTATCTGTGATCGTAAAAAAATAA